>JAVJGJ010000003.1:13932861-13949521 GCA_035590215.1 Microhierax caerulescens | reverse complement strand
CTCCTCAGCTCTCTGTTCAGGTGGCCCTGTCTTAGGGCAGGGTCAGGCAAACGTATACGCAACATAGCAGAGAGGCTGTTCTGTAAAATAGGGGACTGCATCTGATCCTCAGTACACAACACGCATTTCTGGCTGGGAGTTAAGACATGGACTCTGTCTCCCCTACTCTACAGAGATGATAAATCTTCTACTGAAGCTGCTTTTAACAGCTATTTTAATTATAAATATATATTTACAATAATAACTATATATAATTTGTAATATATGCTGTATCTTTCTTTTCTTAAAATAAACCCACCAAAAAGCTAGCATGGCTTTGGCACCGCCTTCCTCATCCCCAAATGTTTTCATCTAAAATACCACTGTGGTGCCTCATAGCGTCTGTAATTTACTCCTACATCGCTACCCTTTGCACAATCAGCCTGCATCCCTCATGGAGCTCTGCAGCCAGGAACTCCCGCTTCCATCTTCTGATAGGGGGCATAGTGGGAAAAGTGGCAACTGGAAAGAAGATGGGAATGCAAAACGAAGCTCTAAGAGAACACAACATTGGCTCTGCTTAGTCTCATTATTTTGATTTTCAGCTGAAATACACATTAATTTAATTAAAATTATAAAAGGTAGAAACATTCCCGTGGCTATTAAAACTGGTGTTCTGATATACCTGCAGATTCACAGAGAACTTTCTTGTGTACATTTGAATGGAGCCCAAGAAGAGGCTATTAAGAAAGGAAATTTCCACCACAGAGATAGTGTTTCCTTATGACATATATAGTGACTTACTCTGTGGTGGTATATTGGTGACTTTAAGAACAGTGGAAGGTAAGGACTGGTTATAAATCCTGTGGTGGTGAAGATTTCCCTTAATTCCTGATGAATTATTCTAAAAGGAAAATATCATGTCTCAGCAGTAGATTCTGGAGACCTGCTTGCTCTTTGGCAGGGGAAGATAGAGAGACAGGGGCTCTTCAACCACATGCTGTCTGTATTCTGAGGAGGGTGCGCTGACAGTTCATCAGACAAACTCACCACTTTGACTAGCTGGCCAAAGGAGGAAGATATTTTCATGTACAAAATGCCCTTTAGCCCTAAGCTGCTCCTGAAGCTTCTAAATTTCAATTAGAAACCTAACCTCAGGCACCATTAATGCATTTCTTTCTCAAAACCATCTTTATTACATTAAAATGAGATAGGATATGTGCACTTACACTGTAAGGGGAACATGATGAAGAGAGGAAAATAAGACTTTAATAATATTAGCATATCATCAGTCACAAACTTAATAGCATTAATATTTCAGTGATAAAAATCCAACAGGTTCCATTGCAGGATAGTCCTTTACTAGTTAACGGAAGGCAACTAGCCACATCCTGCAGGTGGCCAGCTCTGCTCTGTCTTTCTGCCAGTAGGATTGTTCCTCTATTTTCTCCAGTAAGTGTTGATGTTGAATGACATTCACTTCCCTAGGAGGTCCCCCAACTGTTGCACTCCTTAACTGCTGCTAGACTTGAGGGTTCCCTTTTGGGTTCTTTTTTACTTTCTGATAGTTTTTTGTGTTGTTTTCTGACTGGTGGCACGTCTTCGGCAAGAAGGATGGAGAATATCAGAATTCAGAGGGATTCGTAGATAGGCTGTTTGTGTGTCCTCTGCTTGTCCAACTCGTCAACCCCTGGTAGGCAGGATTTTTTTATATTTTCTGGCTTTAATATTTCTGGCTTTCAGTCTGAATCTTCTACCATGTTACCACCTAAGAGCCCCAGACAGACTCTTTCTCTAGCTGTGTGTTGAAATCGAACTGCTGCAGTCACGGAATGCTGTGGAGGGCTCAAGCCTGGTTAACTTGTGCTCAGCAAATGCCAGCCCTCCTTGCTGGGGAAGGAGTGGTGGGTATCAGTATCACCCCTGGACTTAAGAGTGGGGGTGGTGCCAAACTGCTTGTCCTTAGATGAAAATGCAAGGAAGTTCTGTGCATGTCCAGACAGAGGCTTTCAAGTAATTTATTACTTTTTTTAAAGGTATGGAAAAATTGTACAAGCTGGAACACTTGATAGCATCTCTGCAGAGGTTTTACAACTCTTGACTTGTGGGTTTTTACATTCTGTTTAAGACACATTTCAGGTGATTTATGTTCTGTTTGGATCTGGGCCCAAGGTATCAGCAACAAGCTTATCATTTTACAGAAGTATTCTCTGCAGTAAGATTCTGACCTGCTACTGTCTGGGCACTTAGCTTTCTACCAGAACACTAGCTCTGGCAGAAAAGTGTGTTTTCTTCCCTTAAGGAACTGGATCATAAAGCTATAGGACTGGAGAAGACCTCAAGAGGGGAGCCAGTCAATCCCAGCTATAGCTAAAACCATGCCTTTTGTGTTGGTATTAGACTGTATATAGGGGACGGAAACGAGGAAAGAAGTCTAGAGAACAAATAACATCAATTGATTTCCTAGTTTAGGATCCTGGAAGGGAGAGTAAGTTGTTGGGGTATCAAAGTTGTAGTTTAAAATTACACTTTAATGTGTATTTCTAAGGAAGCAACCCCTTAAAAGTCTTAGTATACTAGTTGTAAACGATAGCTCTAAAACACTGCTCCTCCTACTTCACCCACCTAAGTTTTGAAGGACATCCCTTCTCATTTTGCTGTGGTTGCTACTCAGCAGTACTGATGACAGAAAGTCTCTGGGTTATCACTTTCTGTGACTACACATAATGTGAATTCTTTTGGCTCTGCTAAATTCTGAGACTGTTTTGCCATATTTTCAAACCGAAAAAATTTTAGTCATCGCCTGATGAAAGCTCCTCACCTTGAATGGGTACTTCAGCCTTATTTATAACTCATCTGGTAGAATATATCGTTTGAAGTCAACTTGAATGGTGAGCTACCAAACAGTGACTGGCTTATCATCCCAGGTGTGAAGTACTGCAGGAGCAGAGAGAACTTCATGAACTCTATGTATGGGAAGCAGGATAAACACGGATCTGTACCCAATCAAGTAGGCATGTATGGGATGCCCTTCTCTTCAAGGAGATGGCAAACAAATTTTAAAGGAGGGGAAGATAGACTAAGAAAGAAATCTTCATTTAAGGCTTCCCTGCATGGAAATCAGGGACTTTTGTTTTCTTTTGCGAATAGTTTTGGTGTCAGTGTGTGGGTGACTTTCATGGTATGGAGCTGGAAAAGCCTTTGAAATGTACAGGGGAAAACTCAGGCGAAGTTCCAGAAGGGACCTGCAGTTATTCAGGGAAGTAATCAAGACTACTGTTGCAGGAAAGCCAGTTTTTGCCCAATAAAATTATTTCCCTTGCTTTAAAGAAGTATTTGTGGTGTTCTTTGTCAATAGAAAAAATATTTTTCCTAAAATAGAAAAAAAAAATTCCTAAAAAGATCTCTTTTTCTGTAAATTCTGGGTAAAAGTCCTGAAGTACTCCGTGTACTTTAGGAATGCAGCACACCTAGATGTGCTTAGCTCTGTCATACTGTCTTTGTGGATTGGAAATTTTTCTCTATTCTAACACTGTTTTCACAATGGATGAGGAAGACTGTTAAACTAATTTTTGTTCTGAGTCTAAGACACTGAAAGCTTAATACAAACTGTTTTGTACAGCTTTTTAATAAGATCTTCATGGTCTGAGTTTCCCATCTCTGCTGAGCGACTTATCACAGCGTTAATCAAAATCATTGCATTCTGCAATCTTTATTTTATGTACCTCTGGTTTACCGTCATCTCCTGTAAAGCAGACAGAAATAGCCCATTAAAGTTCTCCTCTAAGGTCTTAATTTATAATAGTAATGAAAAGACAAAAAAATATGCATTCAAGTACATCCTTCTAAAACAGTAACAGTACTTTGTAGACTTCCTTAATTAGTGGATCTAATTTCTCCTCCCTTCCAAGTAAATAAAAATCACCCAGAGACTACCATAAACTTTTACCTTTTGTAGGCACAGTTGAACGAACTCATACCACAAATAGAGAGCTCGGTGATCTTCCATTCTCTAAGTTTAGCCCACCTGTTCTCCCATTGAACTGAGTCCTAAGAGATGAGGGTTTTGTTGTGACAGTCATGACCACCATGTTCATTTTTTGTCTTGGGACTGATTTTACTTGATAATTTTATCTGACACAGTCAAACACAAATATATTCTAAGCTGGAACACGCTAACTTAATGCCAACTTTTTAGTTTTCAGACAATTGCATTATTTCATGCAAACGATGACTTCTTTTTGCTTGAATATTAAATCCAAAAGCAATTAGATGATCTATCTTTGCTTATACAAGAATTCTGTGACAAAAATAATTTTTCTTAATGTTTGCTTGGAATAATTTTTTTTGTAGTGGAAAGGAGTGGGGGAAGGCAATATTGTAATTGTCTAGACTTTAATATACTCCTTCCAAGTGAAAGTAAGTCCTTCTTTTGGGATGAAGCACCTATTTGAACATTTCCTCTCACTGCCCAGGGAAAGCACTTCCATTGCCTCTGAAGGGGGTTGTTCAATTCTTCCAAGAAATTATAAATCATCAATGTTCATTGTTCGTGTGAAAATACATGTTCAAACATTGTCTTCACCAAGCTTTACTGAGACTAATCTTGACTTCTGTAGACGTTTCTGTTTCCTTCATAGTGCCCTTCTGGTTAATGAGCATGAGAAGGCATTAGCAGGGTTACCGGTGAAGCAGATGCCATTGTAGTTTTAGTATACAGACAGCATATAGTGCTCTTTCATTTGTTGCTCGCACTGATGAATTCTTAATTCATTTGGCTTGGCACCAGCATACCAGAACAAGACTGAAATGATGTGCCTAGGTTAAGGTGGATGAGATAAGGTGGGAGATAAAAAACTCAGGTGACCCTGTCAGTTAGTGCTGTGTATCCCATTGTGGTCCCCAAACCTTAGGATTGGTAGCAGCAAAGGTCGCTACTGAATCTTGTAGTGACTTCAGCTTGTATCGCCTCTCAACCAGGGCTAGTCTATAATAGAAATATGAGTAGAATTCTTAAGAATTGCAGATTTTTTTTTTTTTTTTTAAAAGGCTTTGAAGATATGAACATTGCTGGTTTTGTCTCTCGTTGGGAGGCACTTGTTGGTTAACAGGCATTTGTCATAAAAGGCTATTACTGTAGTAGCTGAGACTGTCTTTTTGTTTCTGGCTGACAGGAAGGGTGCTGTTTTCTTTTTGCTTTTACAGTCATAACAACTATTTGCCTGTTTACATTTATGCACTTAATAGTTTTACCACTGTGGCATTAGACTAGTTCAACGTGACCTGGTGGAACAACTTCAAGCCATTAAAATATTAAAACAGGCTGTCCAATTTCTAAACAAGATTGGTTGCTATGAGCAGATGAGGTGAGCCTCTGTGTTCATCAGACACCTGTGTTGGAAATGATATTGCTCAGGTGGTGTTTCTTGGCTCTTGAACCCCAGAACTACATCTGAAGTATTGCTTTTTCTCCCTGGTGTTGTGTTGAGAGTAATGCTTGATGATTTTAGTATAATCCAGTGTTTAAAAAAGGAGTGGTAGCTCCTTTCAACTTCTTGACTGGCTGGTGCTGTGCTTCATGGTCTAAATCAGCTTTTTTAATCAGCACAACATTATCAATTGCATAGTATCTGTATGTCTGGAATGTTATTCTAAAAACTGACTGACATATAGTGGCACCTTTATAGAAGAGAAAATACATATAAAATCACCAATCACCAGCTATTAAAATACCTTAACATTTATTCACTATCTTAGTACAACATCCAAGAATGGAAGGGTTCAAGTGACATCAGCTGGTAGTTCAAAATCACCCAAAGTAAATACTTTTTCACATAGTGTGTAGTTAAGTTGTGAAACTTTTTGCTATAGGAAGCTAAGATGTTATATGAATTGAACAATCGATTGGACAATTTAACAGAAAAAAACTCTGTCAATAGCTAGAAACACCTGTTTCAGTGTTCAGGAAGTCTCTGTGCAACAAATGGCTGAAATTGAGACTATTCCCATTTGCCTTCCAGCATGCTTGGCCTCTTCCCCAGGCACCCACCCTCAGCCACTGTTGGAATAGGATATTCCAAGTGATCAACCTTGATTTTTACCTACAACAGCCCTTCTTGTCCCAAAGTAGGTCACTTGGCCAATCAGCCAAGAGCTAACGAGCATATTTGTTCATATACATATGCTGGCTGTATTAAAAAAAAAAAAGAAAGGCATCTTAACTTGGAGCTAATCCAAACACCTCCATTGACTCCACAAGCTGACTTCCATTTATAAGTTAGGTCAAACCTTGGAAATTGTAATACCAAAAGTGTTAAAAAGCAAATTATTTATATTACTGTATTAACTGATTACGCTTGTGACAAAGTGTCAGTTAAAGGGTAGAACAGAGAAAGCACGAATTACAATTTCTTTTAAAATGTTGTAGTTCTCTAAGTATATTTTTGTACTGACATCTGGATATTTCAATATCTGAAGCAAATAGGAACAAAACAGAAACCACCTGGATTTCCAAACTCCATATGTAGAAGACGTAAATACTCACAATTTTGCCCTGCTTCCTGTTTTCTTTGATTCTTTTTTTTCTCTTCCTGCCCAACTTGTTTGCTCTTGGAAAGCTTCCTAATTGCTTTATTTTTATTTTTGAGTTTCTTTAAATAAAGACAATGCTGTTATTCTGCAGATGTTTAGGGAAAACCTGACCTCTGCTGAAGCCAAAGGGAGACATTGTTGGTATGACTCCGCTCCAGAACTTCACAGTGCTGGTCACTGGGTTTAGGAATAGAATTTTTGTAGTTATATGGTGTAAAGACCAACCCAATAAACTCTAAACTTTTGTATAGGTCAGGGTGTTTCACTCAGTTTTCTGTATTAAGTATTCCCTTTTTGTTCATTTGTGTAGTGGACAACACTGAAATATTGCTTTGGGTTTGGCTGTGAAATTCAGCTGTGTCACACAATATTTGGCTCACTAGATTTCAGTAGTTAGATGAAGAATTAGTTTAGACTGTTGAATTGAAATGAAGAATTAGTTTAGACTGTTGAATTGAAATAAGTTCAGTTAATTGAAGTCAGTCAATAGGAGCTTTTTGTACATATTTGAAAGAAGAATGTAGACCATTTAAACTCTAATCAACTACAGAACATTATTAAGTTCCCATAAGAAATGGTTTAAGTGCAACATGATAATGAAAAATGTGAGTGAAAAAATTTTGTTCACTTTGAGTAGCTCTACAGTCTAGAATCTGAAAAGAAACCACTTTACATAATGGAAGGAGATACTTACAAAGCAGTCAGACTGAAAAAATACCTAGAATTATAGGGGGTAGCAAATTAGAAAAGAGCTTGTAAAGTGATACAGGGCAAAAGTAATTTCAGGCTGGAGAAAGATCTTTTTAGAAGCCAAGGAGGTGCTAATGCCTTTATTATGTGAAATGGTGCCTGCAATACCGGTAGCACTGTGTTCTGGGAGACTCTGACAGTAGAAAAACATCACCAGTGAAAACAAAATGGATCAAACCTGGGAAATGCTTTGGAGGCTGGGGCAAAAATATGTACCATACAGCCAAATCCTGCTTTAGGAACACTTTTTTAAGAGGCTCCTTAGTGATTTAAAAGTCAGATGAATGTGACAAAGCAATATGAATAACCCATATTTGCCACCTTTTCTTTGCCTCCAGGTGAATTTTAACCAGGTAGGAGATTTTGAGTTAGATCTATAAATGGACTGCCTGGTTCCATCACTATATATTAATACTGTTGTTGAGAAATCCAATGACAGTTTTTTTCTGTGTACATCAATATGCCATTTCTTCAGATTTGCCTCATTCTCAGAATGATCTACATACCTTAGAGTTGAAGACATTGACATAAGTCAGACAGCTGTACAGTTTTCTTCAAAGTGCAGGAGCATCTGCAGTGGGCCAGGCTAAAGGTGCATCCAGCCCAATATCCTCTGCTTGGCTGTAGCCATCAGCAGATGCCAGGGAAGCAAAGAGCAACTGTGCAGTGATACTTGTCAGAATTACACTCCAAGCTTCTTGTGGGATTTCCTCCTGTAGAGATGCCATGTTTCTGTTTACTAGCCTTGTTGAGTTTCTTTTCCAGATGCTCTTTGAATCTATATAGATTTTTTGGCAGTCCCAGTGCCTCCCAGTGAAAAGAGTTCCTTACCTTAACTACACACTGTATATCAAGAATGCTTTATTTTTCTTCTGAGCTTGACAAGTTTCATTTGATGGCCACTCAACTCTTCTAGAGTGAGCAATCATTGCTCATATATCCTGACCACATAGTTCTTGATATTATGGAGCTTTACTATGTCTCCGTTAGTCATTTAAGTAATTTTTTTTCCACTTCCAGAAGGCTTAGTTTATTTAACCTGCCCACGCCTGAAGGCTGTTACAGGGGTTTGTTCATACTTGCCATCCTTTCCCAAACCTTTTCCTGTTTTATTGTAGCTATTTGACCAGTTACATTAATGCAACTGCTCTCATTTTGATAATTGACAAAGTTGGATTTTAATCTTGCAGTGGGAGCCAAAGGGTCTGAACCTCAGTCAGCCGACGTGAGATCAGTATGGATCCATTGCAAATATCTGATGATAAAACAAACCAGAGAGGACCAGAACGTGTTCTCCTTCCTGATGCATATGGGTGATTTGGACTGAACTGTTTTCACTGGTCTGCTCAGAAGGGCTTTTCTCTTCAGTGATTATTGTTCCTTTGTAAATGTTCAGCTTAACCTTAGTTATGAAGAGAAAAAGAACCTTTCCATTCTTCTGAGTAACTGGACAAAGCACATCACCTTAAAATATGAATAATAATTTTTGCTTCACTAATTTTCCTCTGAAATACACTGTTCTCAAAAGCAATCTTACAATAAAAAATTCCAGTGAAAGGGCAAGATTCAGATCTTATGCTCTGAAGTTTTGGAAAATCATCAGGTGAAAAATAGTCAGGTGGAAATGACCACTCAAAACAGTGATTAGCAAGAAAGGCAGGAATTTAAATAATGCTGGAGCAGCACTCTGCCGATGCTCATGATTTCAGTAGAATGGCTTACAGCAAGGGAAGTTCAGCATGTTCATGAGCCTTTGCAGGACTGGCGCTACATGGAGGATGTGTTCTCTCTCTCCCCAGAGCTATATAAATGATACATCTTGGATAAAATTCATCCCCGATGTACAAGTTAAAAATAGAGACTAGAAACAATTCTTTCTAGATCTAAACATTTGCACGGGATAAGGACTATTGAATATTAAAAATCTGTGAAGTAACATAAAACAGAGCTGGACAGGCATTTTCTGAGGGCTCTGTAAAAACTTACAGAAATCTGAGGTAACGATGAGGCTAGGAATGTTTTTTAAAAATAACTTTCCCTGACTTCTCCAGGGTCCAGTAATTTCTATGTCCTCAGAAAATACTCTCTGAATGTGATCTTATGCTATAGGAAACAGAATTTTTCTTGGATTTTTGGTGTGAAAAGAATCTTATCCTAAAATATTATATTTGCACACAAAGTTTATTTTGCATGAGTTTGTTTATTTCTTCTGTCTTTGGTCTGTAGAGGGGGAATTCTGCTCCATGCTAATCAGCCTGGATGGTTAATGCCCAATTGGTGTGTTAAGCATTTAGGTTTATGATGCTATATAAATAAGGGGCTAAATACAAATGAAATAAAACCATCATTACTACAGTTTGCATTAGGTTTATAGTGTTGTGTTCTCAAGATGTGCAACTGGTTTGTGTGTAGCAATTGAAGATTATACACTTTAGATTATAAGAAGTTCAAGCATGTGGTACAGGAAGAAACATCAAAGGTTAGACTGTTATTATTAGGACACTTCAAAGAAAAGAATTTCTGAAGCCTTTAAGTTTTATGGCAGGTGCATGAAGAGGTGCCAGGTCATCTCAGGGTGGTCAAGAGTAGACTACATTGAAACTAGATTGCACAGGGATCCTTTTATCTGTCAGAGACAGTTGGGATTCCAACTTAGAAAGAGTTTTAACAGCGATTTTGAATACTGGACATCAAGCCTCTCTAATTTCAGCTGCTCTCAGCATGGAAGCTTGCAGTCGTGGTCTCTACCAATGGGCACATCTGGGTAACAGAAGAGTGGTCCTCCTGGTCATGTCGCAGCCACAGAGCCTCTGGCGTGGTCCGCGGCTGTCGCCGGGTCAGGCAGGCTGAATGCTCCACAAAACACTTCAGGATTTGAAGCAGATATTTGCTTCGATAATTATGGTGGTGCGGGGGGATGACCTCTGGCTCCTGCTCAGTGTCTATAATCCATTTGAAGACAAAAGTGTCGGTCTGGTGTTTCTTGTTTAGGAGAAGTGCAAAAGGAGATTAATTATATTTGTAGTTTAAATAAACTAGCACAATAAATCCAACACCTTCTGATTTGAGCATGATCATATTCCCCTAATGGAATATTACACCAAGCTATATGGAGAACAACATTTTTACAATCAAATTAAGTGACAGTGATGGTTAATTTTAGCTGATTAGACCAATATATGCTCAGAGCTTGGAAAGAAAACATTTATTTCTTTAGCTTGTACAGACTTCTCTTTCCTGGAAACTTGTGCCTCAGCCCCACCTGCTCGGTGCTATAACTCGTCAATTTAATACGACGTAACAAGTATATTCTTCTTTGGAACATCAGCCAAAATAATGACTTTGACTTAATAAAATGAAAAAACAAAATTAATTATATATAGTCAACAAAAACACATTCCCTGCAACTAACTGCAAGAGGGTTTCTTTCTGATAATGAATTAATACATTAAATAATAATAGTTAAAAACCATTTTACATTGCTTTGATCATTCACTTACACATCATTAAGTAGACTGAGCATTTTAGTGTGAAAAGGCTGTGTTTACAAATTAGTCCAGAGGATGTTTCACACTGAAGATCAGCACATATATTGTGTTTTATTTCAGCTGCACATGACACAACCTTAATATTAGAGCCAGATGATTAAAAGAACATTACCTGAGCCTTGAGAGTCACTGAATGAGCTATGCTAAATTGGTTGTTTTCTATTTTGTGATTAATTGTGCTTCTAAACCATATTTTAGTGTGCTTTGTTTTTCTGTCCCCAGTCATCCCATATTATTAAAGAGAAATTCTGCATATCTCTCCTGGAGTCCAATTAAGGATTTGCATCATGACTAGATTTTTCACTTTAATTACTGTATATAAAGTAGGTTTTGACTTATTTCCATATTTATCAAACTATGCAGAAGAAGCAAAATTCATCAAATAAACAGATATCTGTGGCTATAATTGCAGCCTGCACTGAGCATGTAGGAAGAAAATATGAGGGTCCAAATTTCATTATGTAGAACATAATAAACATCTGAATAATTAAACTGCGTGTAAATCAAATGCTTGGCAGTAGTAAGAATAGAGAAAAGACACCTTAGTTTGATCAGGAAAAAACCCCATCTTTCTAAATATATTAAAAAAAATATTCTAAACATAATTCAATCAGCAGTGAGTAGAAAAACAAGAACCAAAGCCTTAAATTTGTGGCTTGTTATCAGGTGAAGGAGGATGCCATGTATGCTTAGGAACATTTTTTCATTAATAGTAAAATATGCCTAGCTCTTTTTTGCACGTGTATTAAAAACATGTTGCAAGAAAACTAGAGGATACAAACTCTTACATTGAAATGGCAAGTTCAATTAAGACATGCAGCCAGCTTTGATAAACTGCCTTAAATCAAAGGTTTGAAAATGGCATAATTGCTAAAGCAGAAGCTTTGTCAAATTTAACTGTGAGGAGTTCATTGTTTGCTTAAATATCTTCTCTTAGGTCCCAGTTAAAAGGAATACAGGAACATTTCTTTATCAAATAATTTCTAATTATAAGATTTAATTAATTTTCTCAATTTTCTATGAAGTAGTACTATAATTTATTTCTATTACACACATTTTGAAGCATGGTGTTTTTAGTTATATACAAATTTCAAGGGAATTACATTCCATATAGGATTTTGCAGAATTATTCCAAGCTAGAAATAACATTTTGATGACCAGACCTGAATTCAGTGTAAAATTTTGTTAAAGCAAAAGATAGGAACATAAAGAACAATCCTGTTGATTTGCACTTAAAATAATAAAAAAAAAACAATCCATGACCCAAGCCTGTTGTTCTCCTTCTCTTGTCAAATGGATGCAGTATTACACTGAAGCAAACTTACATCTACTTACTCCAGAACAAAGCTGGATTTTTAATTGAGTTTTAAAAAATGGATTTTTAATTGCTACTTTGATTAGAATTTGTAGGTACATAAAATCTTTTTAATTTGCTGGAAAACTTCTTGAAAATGCATTTTGTTATTTAGTGTTTTTTATTTTTATTGCTATTTATGGGAAGTGAAGAGCTATTGTACTGTAATTGCATCTTTTTGTAGACACTACAGTTGTTTCTTGGAAATAAGAACTTGTTTTATTAATTTATTTGGTCTGCCTTACTGAGTATACAAACAGTAAGTGAGGAGGAGAATGATAGCAACTCAGATAAGAGAGAGATACAGAACTTAAAAGATGTTTTAAATGAGCAGCAACAAAAGGGATTTAAGGTAGTGAAAACAAGAGAAAGGAAAGCTAATAAAAATAACGAGGTAAAGAATATGTAATGAAATTAATGCCAAATTTTAATCTACACCCATCAGCCAATCCAATTTATGGATGCTGTAAGATAAGCAGGAGATGTGCTGATTGAACAAAGCATATCTTTTCTTGAGATGGGAAGGATGGAAGTACGTACCTCCATGCATTTCCTGAATTGAGACCTATCTAACAACCTCCCCACACAACCTCCATTCAGCAGAAAAGTTAAAAGGACCTTAGGTGATGCTGAAAGTCTGGATAAAAGCAAATGTAATGCTCATTCTTAAATAAAAGAGGAATAATCATGCAATGAGCATCCATTAGCTCTAACATCACTTTCAAGTAAAGTATTGCAGAACCTTTGACAAGATGTAACATTATGACGAGCAGCTTAGGTGTGGTTAAGCTTAGCTTACCGTATTAGGGACCATTATCTGCCATTACATCTGTAGCATACTGCTTGTGTGTGGCACTTAGCAAACAGCTAACATACCAGAATCCGGGGCAGATAAGGATGGCAAGGCATGCAGGAAAGTCAGAATGACAAGAAAAAAGGCAAAGCATGCTTTTGAAAAAAGGTTAGTGCACGTATATGTCAGGGTGGTAACTTTCTAAGGAAGGTAAATATGGAGAGATGAGTGTAAAGGATAAAACTTGCTTTGGTATGTTTTTCTATAGTATGAGCCATGTGTGCTCTCCTATCCCTCACTGGTTAGCCTTCTCTGGGAGGGTAGAAAGCCACTGGTTGGAGGTACCAATACAGATGTACATTCTGACTGGGGGAGGCTCAACTTGGCATCCTTTTATGTAGAAAATCAAGAGAAAGGGTGTAGGTGAAATTTCTTTTCCTCACTAGGTATGTCTCTTCTGCTTAGGATTGAAGAATATCAGTAAGAACCAAGGGGTAAGTTTGCAGCGCTGCTTGATGTATTTAACTCAGAAAGAAAAGAGGTAAAGAGGAAGGAAGGATGATAAAGTTGCAATAACTAATAATCATAAACACAGCAGGTTAGTCTTTCAGGAGGCTGACATGAAATCACCCTGTTGGTGTAGAAATATTGAGCCAACATAAACCTTCCATGATAAACAGCATAATAAAGTTGTGTCTTAACATCACTGGGCATCAAACACCAATACCAAGAAATTATCTTCCTAAACCTTGAGTTGTTTTTCTCTCTGTTACAGTACACTGTAAATATTAAAGTGCTGCTTTTGACCAATAGCTAAAGTTGCTGAAAAAAGAACTGCTATCTATGTGGCAGAGGTGAGGAAAGCCATCTGTCCTGTATTGGTCACAGTCACTGCTGGTCAAAATATCTTGTGCTCACAATTTCTGGAGTGAGGGTGGTGACCTGAAGGAAATTTAGAAACCGTGATATTTATGCCTGGGAATAAGAGAAACGTAAAAGAGCAGAGAGAGCAGAAAGAACTCTGATAATACATCTGTGCTCAGCAAAGGAAGCATACAGGAGAAAGGACAACATCCTCTTGCTTGAAGAGAAACACATTATATATAAATGCATTTAAGTTTACTGGCTCTTTCATCTGTTTTGAGCCTCTTCTCCCACGACTATCCTCCCCAAGAGCTCCCTTTTGCATGGAAAGTATTGCATCGATGGCTGCAGTACAGAGGAAATGGAGATCCACATCTCATATTTCTGAGACCTGGTTACAATTTGGTTGCAATGCACAAAGTGGCCAACTGTGTAGCAGAGTTTATTAGGCTGTCCAGGTGTTTCCTGCCCTTCCAGGGAAGGATCAAAGTTTGTAGTTACAAGGGTGTATAGACTATGAGAGTGTATGAAATATATCACAAATGTATTCATTGAAACTCTGTCAGAGCTACTGTTGGAACTGTACTATTAGCCTCAGAGACTTCAACATCCATATGAGCAGCAAACCAGATGAGGCAACATCTGTTTTCCTGGTAAGGCTGAGCAACCTAGATTTTACCCAGCCACTTGACAAGCATTCATAGGGCAGGAAAAAGTATTTCATTTTCATTTGCATATGGTCTAGTTGTCAGAAATACAAAGGGACCCTTTTTGTTTGGTTTGACCATTTTCAACTAAATTTCAAGGTGAGAGCTATTCTTTTCTGCCTAATCTAAGCAGTATCTTCAAGGTCAGACAGGAGTTATTATTTCTAGGTTTTTGTTCCTTCAGTGAAGCATAAACTTTATCTTCCTGGCTTATTGTTAGCAAAGACAACCAAATTCTCTGGGTTGTGGATAATATGGCAATCAATTTTATACCAATCTCTGTCCTTGAAAATAAGCTTGTTCAGTGGTTGAACAATCTCTGGCTTGGGAAAGTTAGCTGATATTTTTTGACCTTCATATCTTTATTACCAGATAGTAATATTAACTCATATTGGGAACATTTTTTCCAGTTCCAATGCAATTTACTGTCAATGGATCCTTTTCTAGGAAGGTTCCTGAAAATGCAACTGTTTTTCAGATTTAGGTGTTCAGGCACTAACAGTATTTCAAATAGATCCTGTCCCTTTCAGTAGACACTTTCTCTTTGTTCTTCTATTGTCAATAGTAATATGAAAATGTTATTCACATTTACATTTTATTACTGTAAAGCTGCATTCTTACTGTATTTTAGGGTGTATTAAATTGTTCAGTTACTTGATATACTCAAAAATCGAATTGCTAGCCTTATTAATTGCTATTTCTGGTCAGCTTAGCAAAGGTGATTTATTTCCAGCTATTCCAAAATTTTAGACGTGCTTCATACTACATCTATTTTTATTAAGAGCTCAGCCTTACAAAATGCTGCTTCTGATATTCATGATACTGTTGACCTTTTTTCCCCAGCAGTGGATTCTTTGGATTTTTAATCTGAAAATCACTTCAGAAGTCAGGTAAACACTCACGGGTCAATACCTGACTTTTGCCATCTTTGCCATATAATTCCTGTTCTTGTGACTTTGAACTTGATGGTTTTGAGACCCACTGAACTGTAGTACATAGTAACAAAGCACTCACAGAATATAATGCCAGTATCAGTAGTGACAGAGGCTTAATAAAGAGTGCTTTTGATGGTAAAAAGTGCATACATTCGTAACTATTTTTTGTGCAAAAATGACAGCCATTTAATAAGCTATCACTCTTAGTTGACTCTATTTTGATATTCATTATTCTGCTTGAGATAATGAGACATAAAGCAGAATAAAGTGAACTGGACAGTACTGATAAGCTTCTCTTGCTTTGCACAAGGCGATGCAAAAGACATTTAACACTGTTTTACACACAGAGCTGTTTTTTGCCCAGTGTGGGTCAGTCAGTCCTTGAGTGGCATAAAACTGAGTTGGTTCTTCCAGGACTTTCAGTTTAAGAGCTGCACTGGGGCAGGAGGCAGCCCTCTGAACACAGCAGCCCTCTGGCAGTATTGGTGAAGGGCTCCTTGGTCCCTCAAGGCATGGCTGGACAGAGCTTTTCTCATCCACAGGACACGGGGACATGGTGCCGCAGAAACAAAAGTAGAGAAAGTTGTGCTGGAGCCCTATGAGTGCTCAGTCCTGTTTGACTAAATTTTAACTTGCTTGGTGGCTTTCCATGTGCTAACTTCTGAATGTGCCTCTCCCAACTGGCATGTAAAATAAGACTGCCCGCAGTTGCTTTAAATTTACATGACTTCTTGTTCAGGATTTCCTTGGGTTTTTGGTGGGAAAAGAGGCACGTATGCTTTAATGACTTTCCTATCAAGGGTGTCAGCCAAGGCTTCACTTCCCTCTGTGGCATAATCATTTATAGTAAAGCACAGTATGACTTTTTGGAAAGCTGGAGCTACATTCATTGTGTTAGCGTTTTGGTAGAGAGAGACAAGGAAGTTTCTCCCAATCAAGAGAACCATGAGAGAAACCTCTAAGTGGTTACTTTTGAAGACCATCGTCATGTCTCACTGCCCCATATTTCAAACTTAAATTAGGTTTTTCAAAGTGTTTCATAGTGGGAATCACAGCTACACCTATCCACATCCTGAGTTCCTTTCAGAGATTTAGTTATAGTAAGACTGTAGAACAGGGGTCCTCAAACTACAGCCCAT
>JAVJGJ010000003.1:13902220-13932761 GCA_035590215.1 Microhierax caerulescens | reverse complement strand
CAGGGCTCCTCAAACTACGGCCCTCGGGCCAGATACAGTCCCCCAGGGTCCTCAATCCAGCCCCCTGGTATTTACAGCCCCCCCGGCTGGGGGTTGGGGGGGGGGAAACCAAGCAGCTGCAGATGACTGCTGCCACTTCATCCGTGCACCGGCCCCCTGGTTAAAGAGTTTGAGGACCCCTGCTGTAGAAGAACTGAGGTTGCTGGAAATACATTTTCTTTAGGTTCAAATCTTTGCTAATGGTATCTTTTGTAATTCAGTTGGCATTTACAAAAAATGTAGTATTTTAATTGTATTAGCTCCTACAAAATGTAGTTAATAAAACATGCCATTTGGAATTTTTTTACTGGAGCTACTTATAGCAGACTTAAGCTGTTAGAAGTGAAGCAAAGGGGACTGGGAAATTCTAAATGGAAATGCAGCTCTGCTTCTCCTCTGGAGAATGAAGATCACATTGTGTTGAGGTTACTTATTTGAATATATGAAAGACACTTGGGTTATCTAAAGGATCTTATAGACATTACGGTAAAGTTCTAATTACCTCTCTTTATACAGTACCATGCTATGGGCAAATTATGTCACCGTTAGATGTTAGTTTCTTAATAGTATCAACTGTATGACGCTAGCTAGTAAAAGGACGGTCTAGAAAAAGGAAAATGGATGAATACCATATGGTACTGACAAATACAGCATGTAGTAAGAGACCAAGCTATAAAGAGGCATCATAATCCACTTAGCTATTTTGGGGGCTGGGAGTGTTGGCATCCTTACTCTCTTTCTGTGACAGAATGCGTACCCTCTGGTACATTTTCTCTAGCTGTAAAATTTGAATTATAACAGGCTGAAGTTGGTTTTTCATGGCCTGCTCACTTTGTTAGGGTGAGAAAAGGGTAGGTGGGTTTGAAAGTTGTCTAACTCCCGGGCTGTCCCCTTAGTGTTGGGTGACACCAAAGTGGAGCCATAGCAAGATTAAAGTGAAGGGATGACAGTATCCCTAACCTTCATTAGCTCCTTATGCTGAGTGCAAAGACAAATGCAAATTTTGGGCTGTGCCTGTGTGAAGGAAGGGGTGAGGGTGGTATGTGCCCCAGTAGTTCTGCTCAAAACTGTCAGAGCTGAACTCTGTGGGAAAGTGATCTAGCCTCTGGCTCACAAATCCCAAAGAAGAGGCGATAGGAGATAAAATTAATTATTCTAGTTTCAGTACAAAAGTCAAAGGCCCAGGTCTGCATTGCCAGAATGTGGGCAACGCTCTGAAGAACTGAGTGGAGCTGCACTTTAGTGGCTGTGGCAGAGGCTGTTGTGCAGCCAGCGGTAGGCAGGAGAGGGCCAAGGATGAGAGCATCACCTGGCATGTGACTCCCAGCTCCAGCCACAGGGGTTAAATGCTTCCTCTCTTACTTTAACGGCAGCTAGCATAGACTACGTAGAAACCTGCAAAAGTATCTTTCAAACGATGCCTCTTCAGCTTTGTGTTTCTGCACATAAGGCCTCTACTGACAGGTGGGTGGTAGGAAATATCCTCCACTTTGATAGAACATTTCAGAAATGTCCACTGGTTAGTGCCTTCCATTTTGCTGGAAATAGCCAATGTTAAATGCTTTCAGGAGTAGATTTCCAATCCTGTTAGGATATGGCAGTTCCTATTCCTTTTTGGAATTACTTCATGCAGACTCCGTACTTGTGAACTGCTGCTTCCTCTGTTTTATGATTGTATAGGACACAAAAACAATTCTAGGAATGGTTTTACTATCAAAGAATGTCTCCTGAAATGCTGCAGGCATTCTTTGACACCAGTTCTTGAATGTAATGCTCTGAACGAGTAGGGTTTGCTTGCTTTCACTTTTTTCTGTGTTCTTATCATGCTTGGATGTTTCTTACCCATGCCAGCTTGAACACACTGACATAGCCAGTACCCACACAGCTGCATTTTTCCTTGCACCAAATACAGTATTTTTAATGCAAAGTTTTATTGCGAAGATCTAAACCCTCAGTCCTGGTAAGTGCTAGGTTATTGTTTAGGTGTTAGGCTCCTTCTCTGATGTCCATCACTCTGCTTGAACTTGGAGGATGACAGATTCAAAATTCTCCAGCGATTTGCACTGAAGTCCTCTCTCTACCTGCCTTTTCAGTTCATCTTGGATTGCTCTATCACAGATAATCACGAACTGCATATTTCAGCAGTTCAGTAAGTTAACCTTGGATTCTGAGATTTCCACTCCTGTTTGCCATGGTAATCCTGAGCACTCAGTGCTCCAAATAGACCGCAGTGTACCTTGAAGTTTCAGTGTTGTAAAAGCAGTGGTTTTATAGCAACAACCTACAGTGGTGGTATAAGCAAAATGAGATTTGTCATCCTTCTGTGAGTTAGAACTTACTATAAGTAGAAAGTGTTCAAAAGGTGTTATTTAGTAGCTTGCATTAAGCAGCTGTCTATTTAAATCATTTAATTTTGGCATCTAATCTAACTCCCAGTCTCCATCAGAGACAAATAAGAAACCATATGCGAAAGCATCTGTGAAAATCTTTCTTTTATTTATGACAACATTAAAGAGAGGCTCTGATGTCAGTTACTTAACAATAATAGACGTTCCTTTGCACCTATAGTGCTGGGTTACTTGGGCATATCCCTCTGTGGTATCTTATACCTACTGCTGTTTGCTTCATTATATACAGATGCACAGCAGTGAAGACAGTAATGGTCTTTCTTAATTAAATAAAGCTAAATGTTAATTAGTCAGAAAAATTGATTTATTTTCAGTGCATGAAACTTTTCATTGCATGCCTCTTCTTTTTAAAGAACAGGTTGGATATTCATTTAGGACTTTACATTTTTTCCTTTATTTCTGCACTGTATTTGGACTCTTGTGGTGGGATCTAATCGTCATAGAAAAATTATAGGTCTACAGATGTTTTCAAGATGTTACTCTGTCAGTAGCAGATTATCCCCTGTAGCAAAATCTCATTAAAGTGCAATTTACAGAGCTCTGCTGATGTTGCCATCAACCAAAATTAAAGGCATTAATTTTTCAAAGTTCACAGAAGTCCTTACATAAATGATGTAGCAGTTTGCAAGAACAATTTACAGAAGTGTTATTTGCAGAATTAACCTACATTAACAGAACAAATGTTGTAAGGGTATAAGAAAGGATTGGGCAGTGAAATTGCAGCTGTTCATGGTTTGTATTAGGTAGTGGGTGCAAAGAACTGTTGAAACATAACAGTTATTCTTCCTTGATGCAAAGTTGGGTAGGTAAGCTGGAATCTGAACTCTGTCTGTGAAGTGTTAAGCTTATAATTGAGTGATCACCAGTTGGGGACACCCAGGGAGACCTTAAATTCTACTTTGAAACATCTGTACTTGATATCTCTTAAAATATTCCCATTTAGAGAATGAGTTTATGTAGCTCATGTTGTGAGTATGCCTCTTCAATACAGCACCAAATGCTTATTCAGGTATTTATTGTCATAGGAGGTCTATATTTTAACTGAGCCTAAAACTTCCATGTCAAATACACCAGAAAATTTCAGACTGTTAGAGTTTTATGGACTGGTATCAGAATGAAACAGTTAAACCAGTGGCAGGAGATAAATGACTCATTTTCAATATTTAGAACCATATGCATACATAATGACCATATTTAGTATGCAATCACCTGCCTTTTGCAATCATCCCCAAATGCTGGCTAATGCAGTTGGCATTGTGAAGCCTCCACAGCCACAGTTATCTCCTCCACTTTTGTACGTGCTATATTTCAGTATCCAGAAATTAACATTCAGCCCATGAGTAATCCCATCCCTTCACCGCAGAGCAATCAAGCATGTGCTTAGAGTTAAAAGTCACCATCTCTCCAGAACTGGAAGCCAACAGAAACATTTTAATTTCAGTGCTTACAAGGGACACACTCCCTACTCACACATTCTTCTGGGTACTCATCGAAGTTTTTACATCACCAGAACAGGCCAATATCACTAAATTAACATTTTTACTCTGTGTGTGTATATATATATTGTCTATGGCAAACAGATAGATGTTTAGGCACGAGCTGGTTAAGCTGGGACCATATTAGGATGCTTTAAAGACCAGTGATGGCCCTGGCCTATGGTTACTTCTCTACTGTTTTGGAGAAGCTTTTGTCTTGAATGTTACTTTGGTTAAAGTTTTAACAAAAATTTTGCCCCAAAGAAGTCTCTCTTTCTGTCACTTGTTTCTAAAACTCTTCCGTTTTATCTCCATGAAAGATTCTGACCCTTCAGAGGCTGCTGTTTTGTCTTGAGCGGTCAGTTAATTCAGGCTTCATCCCACGTATTGCCCATGGGCCTTGTTGGCCATGAGGTGCCAGGCCCACTCCAAAGGGTAGATATGGAAAACACTGTACACCCCATCACCATATGAGTGTTCTTTTGGTTGATCCGCCTTTGTTCTCAGCCGGTCAGAGTTTCCAAGGTGCTTCACACTTCTGTTGGGATTTTAGGTCTTCAATGATCTATATTTTCCAGAAGAGATGCTGGATGCTGCTTGTTTTTCAATAGCTGGCCACTGAATTTTAGAGCTTAAAATGGGACATGAGTGCTCCTGACAAATCTTCCCAAGTACTGACGTGCCAAAAGAGAAGCCCCCATGTTGTGTTGGCACCCGCTGTGTTTGTGGCTTCATCGTGAACCAGGTCTGGACTGGCTGAAAGGACAAGGGGTGACCACAGGAGCCAGGGGGATGGCATAAGCTCATTGAAGTGGCACAATTGCCAAATAGAAAACCACAACCCAATAGATGGCTCATGAGTAACGCTTAGCCTTGGCAATGAGACAATGTGGATGTTTAAGTTGTCTTTAGCTGCTAGAGACAGAAAAGTAAACTCTAGGTGAGTTCAGAACCTGAAAACACATAGAGCATCACTGTATGCAGCAGAGAGCACAGGGCTGACCCATGGGGGTCAGGGCTGATCTGGGACCCCCTACCACCTTCAGGTCCCAACGGGTCTGTACAACCGTGTGCAAAGAGAGAAGTGATACATCAAGCTAGATATCTTGGAACAACAGTGCTGGGGAGAAATCTTGTGCATTTAGGGCTCATGTAGTTTTTAGGCCTGGGTTTGCATGCCAGAAAGTCCTTGAGTTTGCAGCAGCTGTAGACTGGGCACGTGGCTGGTTGGCATCTGCCAGTGTGCTGAGGAGTACAGAATGTGTCCTGAGAGGGCTTGCAGGTTGGGACCTTGAGTTTTACAGCTATAAACACAGTAACAAGTGGTTGACGTGTTAAACTCAGCGTAGATGCAATAGTGTATGTAAGGCAGAAGTTAAATTGAACTGCATTTATTGCCATTTTATAAATGTTGTCTTATCTAGAGAAGTTACTAAAGTAATTTATTATGGAAAATAGTTGCTAGCACTATACCACGACACTCATGCATAAATTATATTAGAGATACAGATGTCTGCTGGTTCCTGTACTATTCAGTGGTTCTAGTTAGAAGGGACTTGCCTGACACACAGGCCATAAATATCACTCAGAATCTTGCCTTTAAGTTTTTGATAGAATCAGAGTACATAATTAAAAAAAAAATAATCACATATAATTGATCACTGTGGTTGGTAACCTGTTCTGGTGTTTGACCACAATGATAATGGTATATTGTAAGATTTTAAGTATCAGTGACTGCAATTGAATGTAGTTAAGTAAAACCAGCCAAATAAACAAGCAAATACAAAGCCATGCTTTGTCTCATGTTGTACTTTTAATGATGTAGTTAGTGAAGGAGAGAATGCAATCCCTGATTTAAAATTTTTGTATGTCTTTTCCCAAGAGCTGCTGTCTTGATTTCTGTTTGTGTCCATAAATGTAGTGTCTTGTTTTTCAAACTGTAAATACATCAAGTTTTTTCATATTCCAGCTGCCTCTGAGTGATTAGTATAAATCATATTTGCTTTCAATAGGAATATTTTCACATAATTTGTAAAATTATGCAATGGAAGAATAGTTTGCAAAGGAAGAATATTGTGAAACTGCATCTCTTTAGCAATGTATCTGCATTCTGCAATACGTTTCATTACCTGGCTCTTTTGCATAGAAAGTGTAGGATAAATATTGGTCATTGTCATTGTCTTTTTTCTTCTGTACATGTGATAATGTTTAGGCTTTAAGGAGTTAATGCACAAGCCCATTTTAACAACTAGTGTTCCTAGTTTTTAAAAGTGTTCCTGATTTGCAGGAAATAAAACAAGTTTGGTTTTTTTTTCCCATTCCTGTAAGCTGTTTCCCAAGAAGCCTTACCTTTATGTTGCTTTGGCAAAACAGTGTTGCTAGCTGAAGTTCCTATATGCAAACCACTTTTATTCTTTAAAGGGAGGCAACCTCGCTGCTCGCCAGCAGCCGCCTGTACCTCCATGAGCTCCCAACCTTGTGTGTGGCCGGACCGAGCTTGGCTCCAAACCCAGGAGTGAGGGTGTTCAAAGGAGGCTGTAGGAGATGCTCCCACAGGCTGGGGGCTGCCAGCAGTGTGCTCAGTGAGGCTGTTTTAAGTTACTGCCGTCTGCAGCAACACCCTTGGGACCGCCGTGATAGCTGGGGAGCAGAGGAATGCGATGCCCGCAGTCCATGCCGGCCCTGCTCCCACGGCCGCTCGGAGGCCTCTGCTGCTCCCCGTGGTGTGGGGACAGTGGCCAGCAGGGTGGCATTGCCTCCTTCCTGGCATCGTCCCACTGTGGGAAACCCCCTCAGGGCTGGGCATCTGCTGGTGGGCCGACCTGGGAGCACACGGGAGGAGAGGAGCGCTCTTTCCTTTTGGTTTCCCAATTAGCTGGATCCCTACGAAGCTGAAAGATGGCATTTAAAAGTAGTTGGAGATAATGTAGCTAGTGCTGTCAAACTGCACAATACTTATTGTTATGCTCCCCTAGAAAATAAACAGGAACCAATATAAATGTGTTATATTAATATTTAATACATGTTTGGCTATGTAAACCTAGAATGTGTTTTAAAAAGATGGCACAGTGAGGAAAGCCGTGAATGTTTTCAGAGAAAACAGTATTCCTTGCAGCTTTTGGTAAATGCTTAAACTTAACTTCTGCATGACTTCTCAGAAAATGTGAGAACCATATGAATGTCTGTGACTTATGGAAAGTCATGAAATCTAAAAGCATGAACCGCTGTTCACTATTAACAAGTAAAACCCCATTCTTTTTCTCTATAAGGTCCTGATTAATGGACAAAAACCTTCTTCCTTGTTTTTTCACATTCTTTTTGCAGCTCCTTAAATGTAAGACAGACAATAAATTATTTGCACAGATCCTACTACATACCAGTTCCTATTTGGAGCTTGACTGAGAGGCAGAAACAAATATGGGTATTGTGAAAACCACATTGGGTACAAAGACTGCACACGGACTGCCACTTATAGTCAACAGCTGGGAATCATATGGGTCTTTATTAATCTGAATATTAGTGGTTGCCATTTTGTTTCTTTTTTATGGTTTTGACAAAATGGTGGGAGAAAAGACATGAGGGCTTTCTCGCTGATAAGTATGCTTTTAAGTTGTGCTTTGTGCCAGTTTGCTTGCCCCTTTGTGAAATGGAGTGCTCCTTTTATTTTCCTTTTAACAGCCTGAGACTCCAGTAATTAGAAAGAGAGAACTGAATTTAGAGCTGTACCAAAAATGGCTGTCCTGATGTGCAGTGCATTAGGAGAGGAGACAATGGGATGAAGCAGGCAGGAGAGTGGAGACAAGAAATTTATTACTGGGCATTGCCTAACGAGATGAAAATTCCTTGGGATTTTCAAATAAGCACCGCAGAAAAGCAGTAATACCAGTATTCATCTGCACAAACCTTCCCACACTTCAGTTTTTAAATAATAACTGTGTCTTGTTATGGGAGGACATGGACAGTGTTGGGAGGAAGGATGGGACTGTGGTTAAAGTGAGTATTGGATGCAGAAAACATGACCTCTAATTCCATCTTTGCCAGTTTCAGTCAGCGGCAATTTGCTCTTGTTGTGCCTCAGTTTCCCTGCTTGCAAAAAATTGTTGATTGTATGGCTAGCCACAGGGGATAGCTGAGATACACGTTCCAGTAGATAAAGCCCTTATACATATTTTGAAGTAAGGTATTACCTAAGTGCATTGTGTTATTGCTAGTTGAAATCTTTGCTCCTGCCTTAAAATTCTCCCTGACCTCCCTGAGAAGAGCTGCAAAGGTCAAGGCTGTTACATTTGGACCATTATTACACTCCAGGTCCAGGCATAAGGAAATAAATCACAGATAATGAGAAAAAGTTTCACAGAGGTTTTTTACAAATGGAGAAGAAAGTAAAAGTGGAACATTTTCCTGTTAAAAGGACACTTTCATACACTACTGAACTAATGATAATTTTACTTTATGGTTCTACTGTTTGCAGCTCTTACTGAAAAGAGGTGAATGCTGCACAGCCCTCCAAATCCCCTTCTTTTTTTTAAATGCAGTTGCTTTTTGTGACTATAGGCTTAGACATGATCTGCAAGATTTTAAACCAAACAAAAGGTGATGAAAACGAGGTGAAAGTGTTTTTTGGTTTCTATCATCTAGCTCTCTATGCCCTTCTTTTTATGTCATTGTTTTAATAATTTAGCTAAATTGCTGGGAAAGCAGACAGTGTTTAAATCAATGTAACAGCCTCGTGTGGACGCAAGTGTGTTAGCTATAAAGATATTTATTTCAGTATAGCTTTAATGAAAACAAACAGCAGTGGTATAAATATATTCCATACCAATCGTGTTCTGTTTGTGATATGAGGTGGCACCAATTTTTACTGAACCATTTTTCTGATTGATTTAATTACTTTGGTGCAGAAACTGTGTGGAGACAAGGCCTGGAGGGGAGGATCTGATGTAAACAAAAAAAGGTGTAGTAGGGCATATCTTGACTGATTTGCCAGATTGATTCCAAAAGAATTGGGAAGAATTTTAACAAGGAATATATTTACCTTTTGATACAATTATAATTTTTAATGAGTCTTTTTTTTTTTTTTTTTTTAAATACATGACGAAGTAATGTTTTGGGATTAATAGTGTTTCTGTGCTTCGAATTTCTGGTATGAAAATACAATTTTTTCACAGTGAAAAGATTACAGGACTGCTTTTCCAAGTAGGCCATTAAGAAATATATTATTGTATTTATTCAACGGTTTATGTTGGATGGAAAAAATATTTCTAGCTTTTGGGAACTAGGATTTTTAAGAGTAAAATGTTTTATATAAAATCTTAGTATTCGAACAGACTCATTTCCTTGCTGAGTTTGAGAACTTGTGTCATATATATAGAATATAATGCATCTTTCTCCTTTTATGCTTCTGTTCCCCAATTATATTCTGTTTATCATATTAGAAGAATCTGGGAGTAACTTTGCAAGTGAGGAATAAGAAACATTGCATTTCTTATTATAACTAGAAGCCTGCCCAAGACATAATAAAGTATAAGCTTGGAATATACCATGTACTCTATAAAGGTATTCAAATTTTCTTTTCAAAGGACAAGATCTGGTATGATTGTCCCACAGTTTCTGCTGCTTAATATTTTTAATTATATTGCTAATGAAGCGAGCGCACAATAGCAAACCACGTTTTAATGCAAACACGCTGAAGGATAGAATTAAGGTTGAATGTTCATTGTTAACTGTGCCTATCCTCATTTTTATATGCTTAACTCTGCAGCTTTAATATTGCATTAACTTGGTTTTTACAGAGAACGTTTTGCCCTAAGTATAAGAAAAACGTTGATCTTTTATGTTGTCAGCCAGGGCAGATGCAAATCCTTCTACTTTTTATTGAAGAATTAACCATCTCCCTCTGGAGCACAAATGCCAGCAGTACTGGTATAATTTTATTTTTAAGGCTATGGCCTTTAGTAAGCTGATTGAATGGTATAATACATTATATTCAAATCTGACTGCTTATGCACTTCATTCCATAATGCCTTTGAAAATATATCATGTTCCAAGACGAATACAAGTTATGCATAAAAAAGCTGTTTGTTACATAGCTCAGAAAATGTGGATTCAATTACTATTAGATTTAAGAAAACCAGGAGCCTTTTTGATTAAAAAAATATTTTTATTTATTTTGCAGTAATAATATCAAGTTACAGTGCAACAAATTCCTTTCCATTAGAAAATGAACTAAACCAATAACTCTTGAAGGGCTAGTGAGTATTTCAACTAATATTATGTCAATTTGTTTTACCATCTGCATGTATTTACTAATCCAGGACATCTCAGGAGGCCTGCCCTAAAAATCACCATGTTTACTCAGTTGAAAACAAATCTGAAGATCCCATTTCATTTTCAAGCCATCAGGATACTTTAGACTAAGTTCCATGTGTCGACAGATCCTTCAGGTTTTATTTATGGAAACAGCATTTGCGTGAGAGATAATAGGCTAAGAATAACCGTTACCTCACCTAATTGTTGTCTCCTTAAGGCTTCTAAAAATGTATTTGGGGTTGGAGAGCAGGCAGCACAGGCGGTGTAAGGAGTCCACCAACTGGTACCGTCTGTGTTAGTTACTAGTAATCCAATCACTTGGGATCAGATGCTGCTGAGACAGCTTCTTCTCCCGTAGACAGCTTTAGAATAGATAGATGTAAGGGCACGTGGCAGGCATGGAGTAGACACGTAATAGCTATATTAGTAATAGATAATAGGTAATAGTAATGAAAAATAATAGATATGTAAATATAGCATGCCAGGAAAGCGTTGTGCAATAGAGAACAGGTCAACTAGCAAACTTTTTTAGGAAGGTGCATTTTAACCTTATCCAAGCAAGACAGCTGTTTTGCTTTTTCCTCCTTGAGCACTGTTTCTTTTGAGCGATATGGGTCACCACTTTGCTGGTGTTTCCAGCCTGGCCCTGTAGCCGGGGTGCACGCACTAGGCCAAGTGTAGGGAGCCTGGCCACAAGCAGTGGCTTGGGCAGTTTACGAAGTCAGAGGGGCGGCAGACGTGGACAATTGTTTGGGAACTGGATGGGGAAGGGGGTGGTGTGGAGTGTATGAGAAGTAGGAGGAGTGGGAGGGAGCAGGGGGAAGCGATGGGCATTTGGCGAGTAGGGAAAGGAGAATCTCTGTGTCTGCTCAAACGTGGCAGCAGTAGATCCCCTTCCATAAGGCCAATAGGATATTTATAAGGACTTAGAATCCTCCCCTTCACTGCCATCCTACATTTCTCTACATAGAATCACAGTGCTACAGGAAGGGATGTCTTTATGCCTTAGTTCTTGCTTTCTTTCCTTATGAACATCATTCTTTCTACTTCTACACTCAGGCTTTGAGATGCCCTGAAAGATGTGAGGTCTTTAGCAGCACCTTTGACATGCTTGGGGCCAAACAGAAGTCTCTTTTTTTCTGTTGCAATGCTTCTCTTCAGGGTTAAACAAAAAGCACACTTTCCCCAGGAAAGCTGATGGAAACTAAAAATTGCTGAAGGTTTGGAAAGGAGTTTGACTCTTTACTGATATATTTTTTTTATTTGGAAACAAAGCTTTCTTAATTTTTAGTTTTGGTGTTTTTCTTCAGAAAATTAAAAAGATTTGAAGGGAAGCAAAACACTTCCCTTGAATTTTTGGTAGTTGAACATACTAAATTCTTGGGCAGCTTTATGTAACTAATACGGATGGCAAAGGTGACTCTTCTGCTAGAGGGCAAGAAAGCAGACCTCTCAGGTTATTTAATAAATGACCAGAGGACTGAGATAGAAATAGGAAGATCTTTGCTTTCTGGAGACCTGTGTCGCCAGTTAGACTGAGCGGGTGATAACAGAAAGCTGGGGAGGGATGCAGCATTTAGGCTTGCTCAAAATGTGCCTGCTTCATCTGTGCTTCAAACTTCTGTGCTTCACCCCAGGGAGTCTTTTATGGATGAGAGAGGTAAAGACTGAACTGTGTAGCAGGCCAAGCATGGGCACAGGAAAGCCATTAAACCACACGGATTTCCTTTAGGGAATAATTTCTCCCCCTCAAGGAAAGGCTGGATATTAACAACTTCTGTTACCATTTCATAGGCAGCTGGAAGGTGATTTCCAACCATCCTACATAGAGACTGAAGGTAATTTAATACAAATCTGGTGGTGTGTGTATGTGCATGGGTGTGAACAGGATCTAAATATTCACTGAAATGCAAGTATTTCCTAATATGTATAAGGAAGACACAGAGAAACCAAGACTTTCACTGGGAGAGGAGTAGCATCCAGAAAGATAGGAATGATGGAGTGATCTACTAATTAGTAACTTTAAATTAAATGTTACCACAAATTATTATGAATAATTTTGTAACTACATCGGTTCATTAACTGGAAATGGTAGCTGGAGGAAGGATTTAATTTCTGTGTACCTGCACAATTTTCCTTGTTTGTGATATTCGGCAGTAATAACACTTCCATGGCTGTTTGGGCTTGCTTTGACCAACATTGGTGAAGGGTCCACTAACTCCAACTAAAATTACATGAGTTGTGAATTGTGCCCTTGCATGAGTATGGCTTCTTATTTAGGAAAACATGATGTGGGTCAGATTTATGCAAAGGGCTTCAATGAGCCTGTACTGGAGGACTGAAGCCTCCTTTTGCAGGACTATATATGGGTGGACTGCTTTGAATTTATGAAATATATGAACATGAATCTCTCTGGTGCTTTGGTAATCCTCCAGTCTGTGCCTGTAGCTCAGTCTTCTTAACACAAATTACATGTGCTAGTATACTTGCAGAAATCTTCAGGACTTAGTAGATCTAAATATGAGATGCTTTCTCAAACAGCGTATCTGTACAGCAACAAGACAATTTCAGGCCTTCAGCTGGTCTTGTATTGCTGAGCCAAAAACCCTCTTTCTGGGGAAGTCCTAGAGTAAAGTGCAGATTCGACTAAATTCAATGGGTGTTTTGCTAGTGACTTAGATTGGGTGTATTTCTTTCGGGTAAAGATTTCACTCCTATTTTTTGAAAAGATGTAATCACTGATATGTCTCTATAGCAGGGGTCCTCAAACTGTGGCCTGCAGGCTGGATACAGCCCCCCAGGGTCCTTAATCCAGCCCCCCAGTATTTACAGACCCCCCTGCCGGGGATTGAGGGGGGGGAAACCAAGCAGCTGCAGATGACTGCTGCCACTTAATCCACACACCGGCCCCCTGGTTCAAGAGTTTGAGGACCCCTGGTCTATAGAAAGACAGTGAATAGTTTAAAGGTCTCCTGAAAGAGAATAAACAAGGCCAAAACCTCATGCAGTATAGTCACCCTTAGCAAGGGTGCTACAGAAGAAAAGTTCCATAAAACATTCTGTTTAAAGGACTCTTTTAGAAGGTCTTTAAAGGTGTTTCTAGCCACCTAGCACACTAAGGCTGGGAGAGAAAAAAAGGCACTGGACCAGCATGGTTGAACACCTGAAGATTGGCAGAAAATGCCATTATGTTTGTCTGGGCATTTTAATTCCGTGAGTGATGACAGAAATGCTATGCTTCTGTGTAATTTCGCATGAAGTAGGACCTCTGCCTCATCCAGCCCGTGGATGGAGTGCATTCAGTGGGGTGATGCTGGGGGGTTTCTCCCTGAGCTGCTCAGGACATGTGCGTGCTGTACCGCACTCAAACCTTCCGCAAAGGACACAGTTCATTGCTTAATTACCCTATAAGGAGAATCGTTGAGCAGTTTTAATGACATATACTGGCTTACAATTTTTTCTTAAACAGTAAACAATTTCTCTTAACTTTGAAAGCAGAGGAAAAACATGAAGGTAAACCACCAGAACATGCATGTAGTGCCAAAGGCTGAGCATACCACCTTTATTTGCCTCTTTTTCATTTACTTAACATTTTGGAAATGCTGTTTTGTTGCACCTTTAACATAGATTTACATGGGTGTGTAAACAAGAACACCCTCCTAAACACGAGAGCTCATTAAGAGTGAACAGTGTGTGTTATCTGGTGCTGCTTCAAAACAGGCAAACTATCTTACCTCAGGTTTCGAGGGTGAGAGTACCACAGACCCCTTTCAGGGCATCATTAACATAGTCTAAACTGTTATCGAAAACAACATCCCCTACAGTGGCTCCTTGGGTCAGGGCCTCAAGGTACGCCACTCCATGTGAGCACTTCAAGAGCTGTGGTCCCCTAGCTGGAGATCAAACAACGTTTTCTCCACGCAGAGAATTAAACCAACACATGAGGGTGCCTTTATCAAACTGTGTTTGATAATGAAGGCTTCAAAAAGCTAGGTGGGTCAAAATGTCAGTGTCTTTCTTTTGGTCTGTTCAGGTTCTGTATTGCTATACAAATTATAGAGGAAAAGGCTCAGAATGAGAGATGTCTGTTATTTCCCTTGGGAACTATTTCATTATTGGCAAGAACTTCTCTTCTGTATATTTCCTTCCCCCTTGCTCCCGATTTCTTGTAATTTTTCCAAGTGGTATAATCTGAAACAGTTCTTGCCTTTCTATCTCTTTATCTACCAGTGTCTTAATTCCCTACTCATAAACTGATATCAACAGATCTGTGGGCAATTTCTGAAGGAAAGTAACGTCTCTGGTATTGATTTTTTAATTAAATAATAGCAAAAAAAATTAATACAGCTCTTCCAAACATCATGTTGCCATAAGGCTAGCTTAGGTCAAGTCATATGATGATTCGAGTATGTATGCAATAAAAATTATAACATGAATGCCTGTTGCTTTTTTAAAGTGAGTTATGCAAAAACTGGTGTCCATTATGCAAAAAACTGGTGTCCATTATCGCGTGGTACTGGATAGACCATGAAGCTGCTCTGCAGAATGTAAAAAGCATGTAAACAATCAGAAAAGGGAATTTGGAAATGAAGGGAAGTGAGCAAAGAATACCAGCTGATGAATAAAACATTTCCCAAAGTTCAGAAAAGTCAGCTGCTCTATGTTAAAGTGGTTGCCAGGCAACTCATCTTTTTAAAACAAGTACTTCTGTGGCAGATAACTCATAAAGACATTGAAATGGCAAAATTAACTGCTCTTGAACAATTTCTTCGATACATTAGGTACAAACAGGCTTTCATTCATCATCAGGCGTGCATATCTTCTTGTTAGAACTTTTTTCCTTGAGCAAATGCATGTGTTTTGTCCAAAGCACTGAAATTTTAACTCTTTCTTTTCATCTCATTCCCCATGAGGGAACAGCTAGGAATCTCTGCCTTAAATCTGGCCGTCGATATAAATCCAGTTTGGATGAAATAGGGGAGCTCATTCTATATTCTGAAAAATAGGCATTCTTGTTTGGCAGGGTTGGAGCACTTGCGTGTAAAGAGGAGCTTGGTTGCAGTCCACCAAATATTTTCCATGAGACAGACCGAGGCTACAGACAGAGGAGAGGCTCCAGTAGTAGATAGTCAAAAAAAAATTCAGGAAAAAAGCAGGCAGGTCCTCGTGGTTCTCGCTGTGGAGAGTAGGATAAAGCAGTAACTGGAGGGGAAAACTGATCATATGGAATAATTTATTTGACTTTTTTCCTTGCCAATTTTTAACTGAACAAAGTTGTGGTTTTTTTTTTTTTTTTTTTTTTTTACTATTGTGTTCATTATTCATGGTTGCTCAATGAGCACTTTAGTGAAATGCTGAGCACAAAGGATGTTTGCAAGCTGATCATAATGCCTGGATTTTCAGCACTTCGCTACTTGCTATTTATCATTTGTAACTGATCACCCTGCATAGTAAGATACTCCTTCTGTTTCCAGATTGGATAACTGAAAGTTTTACAGATGAGAAAAGTTGAAAAAGTTTCCAAGGACTTTCACAAGATTATTGTTTTCTGTTGAATGCAACAAAAGAGTATCTTTACTGAAGTAGAAAACAAATAATAAAACAGATCTTAGGAACTTCAAAGCAAATCTGTAGCATTTCAAAACCTGTTTGGCAATGCTTGTCAATTCTTTCTGGAGTGTCAGCTCAGCTCTCCACTCAGAAAACACCTGGGATAACCCACCCCTCCAACAGACCAGCGCAAGGCCGTGCTGCTTTCCTCACTATGCAATTACTGCCAGCAGTGCCACAACAAGCAAATGAAAAATCCTCAGCATCTGAATTTGCCATCACCCTCCCAAGTTGCCTTTTAGTGGCAATTCAGCCGTAACCATTATTCCCCCAGAAAACTTCAGTAAAACAAAACAAAAAAAATCACCCAAATGACTGCACAAAGTACATTTTCTGCAAAAACTGCAAATGCACTAAACAAAATAATGCTTTATTCAGATAGAAATGAATGCCGTGCTGACTCTTTTGTTGGTAGCTCAGTCAGTCCTTTAAAGTGCTGCTGTGGGGATGCGTGGTTGATGCCGAGAACTTTTCCCTTTGCAGCCTGTTGTGCTGCTGGGATGTTGCACGCCTGGCACCCGTGCCAGCCCGTGCCTCTGGCACCCATGCCAGTCCCTCAGCAGTGAGCCAGCCCTGGCTTTCCATCAGAACATACCTTGGTTATGGAATACTTTTACTAAAAATATATTTGGGAAAGAGAGCAGCTTGAAAGCTGGGTAATATTTTAACACAGCGTACTTTGCACGCTAGCATTAAAAACGTGGAGTGATTTTCAAGGTCTGTTAGCCTCTGCCAGTCATACAGTCCCATGGAATTAGTTACTTAAGGCCCATACAAATTTAAGTCCCACTTAGATCACACCTTGTTAAACAAGTATTTCTCATTGGATTTTTTTTTTACTCTTTATCTGACTCTGAACTTTAACAGTTTCCACTTCTGTGATCAAAATATCCTCCTGGGCTCTGCAGTCACAAGGTGGGTGCTGCAACATCGGCACTCACGTCTGCCTGATCCCTGTCTGTAATGCCATAGAGGGTGCCCTGTTGCTGCCCCAAAGGCCACCTCTGCTCCTCTAAACGTGAGAGCTTTGCAGCCACGTGATGTGTACGGTCCTGCTGTGGCCCTGAGCTCTGCCTGCACGTGCCTCTGGCTGCTTGTCTTTGCCCACATCTCTCTCAAGAGAAGTGAGCAAGTTGCCCTGCCACGCCGTGGCACCGGTGTGTTCCTATGTGTGGCCTCAGGTGACGTGATGTCCTACACAATGGGGTCAGTGCCATGGTGTCTGCGTCCTGCAGCCCCTGTCAGCTGGGCAAAGGATGGGTTGGGGTTCTAGTACCAGCACCGCTTTAACAGCCAGCTAATACACCATGTCCTCCTTCCTGCGTACATAAATATACACATGCGTCTGTAATGTACATAATTACTTAGATTGCTTGATACAGGTACTTATTTTTGTTTGTAGTAAATATGTTGCAAAGCTTCAGAAACACAAATAGTTAACAAGCCTATTAAGGTATTCAAAATATACAAGATGTGAAACTTTGGAGTAGGAGGTGGTGTTGCGGGAGCTGCAGCCTGTTATTCAATTCCTGGGGTCAGACCAGCAGCAGCTGCAAAAATCAATAAGGCTTACAAAGATGAAATAAACTTTAAAAAAGAAACATTGACAGAGGATATTCCAGAAAGCCACTCTTGATGAGACTGAGCCTGTTCATACTGAAACCAGGGGAAGTTTTACTGTTCACTCTTACAGCCCTGGGCCAGCATCAGGAACTTGCAGGATTCTTTGGACAAAGTCTTCCAAAGTCCAGTCTCCTGATAGGTTCAGAATGTGCTGGGTACCACAGTGCTGGAGCATGCTGAGGCAGTATGCCTGGCTGTCACTCCTTCACATTCTTCACTGATGATTTTGATGAAGCAGAGTCCAGTTTTTTCTTTTTTTTCTTTTTTTTCTTTTTTTGTCTTTTTCGGGAGTTTTCAGAGTATTAAGAAAACACAAAACCTTGCCAGTCTTGCAAGTAAAACCCAGAGGTGCAGGTGTTAATATCACAGACCTGACAGATCTTCACATAATATGTTAATGGGATAAACCTTTAATATACATAGAAAACATTCTAAATAGTATTCCAAATGCTGGGAAGAACTTAAATCTTCTGATACCCTCATAAATCTTCCCTGCTTTCTTATTCTCCTACACTCTAATTTGAAGTCATATCAGACCTAGCTGCAAAGGTAGCTGTAATCAGTGCCTTTTTAAGGCCCAAAGGAACTATTCACAGTAGAAAGCATCTAATGCTGGAAGATGTCTTCCTGTAGAAAGAGCGGCAGAGCCAGGATAGCAGGAAAAATGTGGGGTCTTGCTTTATGCAGTGTACTTAAAAATAAATCCCTGTTAAACACTATTTTTTCCTTATAAAGTAAATGACTGTACCAGTCTGCTGACTTTAAAGGTTTTTTTTTTTCATGTGTTTAAAATGGTCAACAGAGTACATTTGCCAAGCCCAAGCATTAAAGAATGTGTCAAGCTGCTGAAAAAAGTTGAGCATAATAAATAAATCAAAAAAGAGAGTGTGAGAAAATAATTTTGGGCCTTTTTTTATGTGCTGTCTTCTTTCATCTGCTTTATTGTCCATGCTTGTTAGATTTTCTCTGCAGTTGGGAGCGTTAGAAATTGAGAAACTGAGGTTTTGCATAATCACATGATTCCAGGAGAGGCACTTTTAGAAAAAATGACCAAATGTCACAGTTGACAAGATGCCAAGTCTGACACCCATGAGACTGCGCTGTCACTTGCTGGGTATGGACTTCCAGTTTTGGTCAAAGATATGAACATAAATACACCATTTTGTTATTGTGGAGTACTATTTATTTATTAACTCATTCCATCAAAGAAATATACTCAACTTACACTTTGGAAGTGTCTTCAAATCGTTTGCTGTCATGGTTTGCAACACTTTTTATGGCCTCTGTAATTTACAACAAAGTCATTTAAAATATATACCTTGATTAGATCTACATTAGTCTTATATTTTTTTATGTCAAATTACGTTAAAATGGAAATAATGATTAATTTTGCTATAGGAAATTTCATCGAGTTATAATAATTTCAGTCTTATCTCTTTGAGCTGCATGTTTCTCCTATTGCTTTAAAACTAATTTAGGCCACATTATATACAAAATTAAATCTTACTTTTATAGCTACACCCTTGGGGTTCAATGAAAAGGCTTTATGAGCTAGAAATTAAAAGTACTGTTTGAAAATACTATTACATTATACAGGCTATTATTAAGGCAATTTACAAAGTTGGTATTAAAACTATGCACATTTTTCATTGTTAGCACCCATATATTCAGCAAGCCCATGGGACCATTTGGTATATAATCTGGCAAATAAAATCAACTGAAAGGTAAACAGTAAGTCCACAGCATTTCTTGATAGGGAAAATTGCACTCTAATAATTGTGAAGCTGATTTAGCGCAACATTGTTATGAATTTAGGAGATACGCACCACATTTGTTACATGTATAAATAAATTTGAAACTGTATTCCACACATATGGGAGGACACACAGAAATATGAGTTTGTTTTCCAATAAAGAAAACAAATATCTATATTCCTTAAAATCCAATTTGGCAGGTCTCATTTTGCAATTTAAATGTGTAGTTTTTCTTCGTGGTTGATTTTTAGCTCATATGTGCATATTTCCAGAATTTGGAGGTGAGATAATCGCTTGTTTACACTAGGACCCTAGGTAACGTAATGCACGGTTTAATGCCGCGATATTTCTGAATGGTGATGTAAAAAAAATCTCACAATATGATTATGGAAAGTATAAGGAAAATAAATGGTTCTTTGATTTCAAGGACACTTAAAGAACAGAGAGACCACTAAGAAGCGGGGCAGCATATCAAACATTTGCCCCAGATGACAATACTGGGCATGAACCAAATGAACATACGGTTGTTACGTTAGAGCATCCTAGCTCATGTCAAGATGAGACAGGCTTGGCTATATTTAAAACAGAAAGGGAGAAGGCATCTTTTTCTTCTAAAGGGAAAACCATTGCAATAGCAGAAATGTTTTGGCAAGAAAGATGCTACCAGGACTGCCTGGTTGCAGTGAGAGTGTTGGGAAGCGCTGGAAGGAAGAAGCATTGCTGGAGCAGCGTCCCTGCTCATTCACTTGCTGCTCTGTGGCTGTAGGATTCTTGTCAGGAAGGCCAGACTGGTGTTGCTGTGACTGAGGAGTTATCCCACCTGCTTCCAGTCTAGTTCCACAGTGAGCTGCTTGGCGCTGTCACACTGCTGATGGAGTCAGGGGGCAAGGAAGCACATTCTTCCCTTGGCTCCTAGAACTAGATTCTAGCATTTGGCGGTAAGTTGAGGTGACCAGGGCTTTTGGGGCTGAAGTATGTTGTCCTGAGGTTTAGGCTTGCGATTCATTTAGAACATCGTTTCTTGCAGGGCAGTCTGAGAAAACACAAGATTTACTTTCCCCAGGCTTTTCCCAAGGGCTGATCCTTGACATGGTAGATTTTAACCAGGTTAGGAGAGGACAGGATCATAGAATCATTTAGGTTGGAAATGACCTTTGAGATCATCAAGTCCAGTCATTAACACAAGACTGCCGAGTCCATCATGCTCAGCCTGCCATGGCAGGTTCAGTGGGGAGCTGGGATATTAGTTAAGAACCTCTCCAGGTTCTGGGGAAAACAGCAAAATTATTAGCCCTACCCTTTCTAGAACACTTGTGGCTCAGGAGCTGGCTGGGGAGGAAGAGCCGATATAAATATGCTGCCTGGTCATGGGCATCCAGCTTTCAGGGGTTGCTGTGAGTGCTGGGAGACAGTGATCCTTTCCTTGGATACTCAGCAGCCAACCTCTGCAGGAAAAGTATGGATTAGGTGTCAAAGGTGACCAGCACACTGTATAATCAAGCCAATAATCTCTGCTGTGTTACTGAGCAAAAGAAATTTTAGTTGTTCCTGTTGTGTTGGGGCAGTGGGAGTTCCATGTGGGAGCGTTGCATGCAGCTGAAGTGTGTTGCTGGTCTGCACTGAGGGGTTGCAGAAACACCTGAAAATGCCTTTTTTTTAATGCAAGGGATAAATTGCCCTTTAAATGAAATAACCTGTTTGCAAGTTTTAGGAAGTTCATGTTTTCTTCATGTTACAAGAAATGTTTGGCAAGGAACATAATTTTATTTGCCTAACCAAAATTCCTCTGACCACCCAACTTCATTCCAGTTGCTAACTATAAGGATATGATTTATAGAAATTAAAGCAGCCTAATAAAAAGGGAATACATGTGATGTACTTAATTTTGACAGTTTCCATTATCCTCTCACTGTCCCTTAGAGAAGAAGATTCTTTAACTATTACATCATCATGCAAACATTGCTATTATTAGATATTCATATTTTATGGCCTTGGAAAATGTTGTTATATAATTAATTTGATTATGGATAAAGTAATTCGATTTTATATTGCCTACACTAATTTATTAACTACTGTAAAAGATAATAGATTATGTTCAAAGGGAAATGGAAGAAATTATTTGTACTCAGAAAACTATCAAGCATGTTTAACGTGTTTGTACAGAGAAAGCAAAAAAAAAGACATTAATATATCAATCAACCCACAGAGATTACATTTCAGTCTTTTTATATTGAACAAATGGATCTTGATTTTTAGTCTTTTAGAAGTATCTGAATTTACAATAGTGTAAATTTATAAATAATGCATTGTATTTTTGTTGCTATTGTTATTATGGCCGGAAGATCAAAGCCTTAAATTAGGCATCTGAATTAAATATAACCCCTGCTAAGAATAGATAATCACCAAAGCAAATTCCGTTTATATATTTCTTCAGATTTAAATAGCCAAATTATTTTTTGAAAATATTTAAAATGAAGCAAACAAAGTTTAGGGAGGGTAAATGAGAACGTATGCAGTACAGTCCTGGAAAACCTTATACACATGTAGCTTGCCCAGTGACTGGCTTCCTTCACTTCAATGGGACTTCTTGTTCAAGGAATCTTACTTATACACTGATTTTAGGAATTTGTTTTATTGGAAGATGATATAATGGCTGTTTTATAGATAAAAAGGTATGGACCTGATCAGATTTCTTAACAAATGATACTTTCTCAGTAAGACTGATGAAAGTTCATGTGAATGGATGCAGGGATCTCTTTGTGTGTGGTTTTAAATGAGAAAGATCTACTAATTTAATTTTTATCACATAAAATTGTGTGGGTTTTAATATCTTTATACTGAATGGTATCTTACTTCAATCCCTTTTCCACTGACTTTAACAAAAATATGTCAGGTTCTTCTTAAATCTTGCAGAATTTTGCAGGAATACAAAATATTGTATGTGCAAGGTAAAGCTTTTGTTTTGGATTCTAATGTTGGTGGTTTTCAGGGAAAAAACCCTACATACATACAGTGGCTCCTCCACTCCATGTAATTTTTTAAAAAAATATTTTAAGGAAACTGTACTTAAGGATAACTATCTTCCATCCCAGTTCTATGAACATGTACACTTACTTCTATGAGTATGAGGAATCACAATAGTCAGAAGTTACCCACATAATTGCACCTGCTTAACTACAGGGTGACTAGTCATTCACAATAGAATTTTTCTGTGGTCTGTAGAGAAACCCACATTTTCAGTTTGCAAAGGCTAAAGGCAAAAGAATTCTGCAATCCTTATCAGGAATTACTTCCTGATACCTTTCAAAGGTGAATTGAACTTCTGAAGACTAAGCTTTTTCTTATGTGAAAGGATGATAAAAATACAGAAAAAAAACATTTCAAACTAATGTTCTGCAGTACCTGTTACAATGTTGTTAAAAGAAAGTGTTCCTTGCTAGAATATCACCCAGTTCTAAATGAGGATTCATTTCAAAGACACCATTTCTTGTCAGTATGTTTTATTGCCATAATATACAATGTTTGACATGTATAAATATCAAATTATGAGGTGCTTAGGCCAAGCTATGTAACCTTTCTCCTTCTTCCAAGTCTTGATGTTAAAATTCTGAATTATGCTGCGCTGATTTGTTGCCTTTGAAGCTCGTCTGACACTTACCTATTTTGAATTGATGGGAATACTTTTACATTGAACCATTTCCTGGAGTGCGGCATATATTTTGCAATCTAATCACAATGAGCACTTTACTACAAGAAACAATACCTAGTTATTGCTGACATCTTACAAAGCAGATATAAAGAACAGAACCTTACGTGCCCATGTTAATTCCATACACAGAAACAAGCACGGTTTAGCTTTCTCTTATCATGTTTCATAATAGTCTTGCATATAAAACTGTGATATAAATCTATTACTGCAATAAAAACCACTCCTTTGCCATTAAACCCCTCTAATTAATAATGCATTTAGTAATGATTACTTTTATAGTTATTATTTAATGTAAGCAAAAAACGTGTATAATTTTCAAACATGGCCAAGTAGAATTTCCCAAGTCGTTGTTATTTATGATTCTGCTTTCTGAAGGTCAGATAATTTTTCATTCACTTTAATAATTTACTAGATGTGCTAAATGTTTACTTCATGTCTGAATGACAACCAATCTTGTCTTAATTAAATATATCTCTCAACATTGTTTTAACATATCAGTGAATTCAAATCAGTTAGTAAAATGTTAAGCAAATCAAATTTGTAGTCACTCTCTACTTTGAATATCCACTTCTCTAGTTTCTTCCCACCTGCTGTCATGTGTTAATTTTTTTAAAGCATCATCTATTTGCAAAAAAAGAAAAAAATTGGTATTGTCTTGTGTTGTTTCATCCTTAAAGTGAAACCATTTGCAAGAAAATTATGGGTCCCTAGTGCTGAACTTCTTTGCATATTAATTTTGTTAGCCTTACCTCCTGCGGTCTTTGGTTCTGGAAGGCCTATTAGATAATACACAAGATAAATTTTCCCTTGTATGTTACAGCTAGTAGGGGGAAAAAAAACCCTTTTTTGCTTAAAACAAAACCTGCAATATTAGCCATGCATATTTCCCCCCTATTTTATTAGTAAAAATTAATTAAGCACAATAACCTAGTCACTACTGGTTATATTTGTATCCAGATTTTGGGAAATTTATGTTTATGCTGATTTGTGTGTCTCACAAGATAATCTGAGAAATGGATCCGGCACAGATTCTGTTGAATGGTGGTGTCAGAATGGACTTTGGTGGAATTTGTGTGTTACATTTTATCTGGAAGGTAGGAGCCAGGGGAAGCTGAGCAGGTAGAATAGGAGTGGTCAGGTACAAGCGCTGGACACTTTGCATGGTTGTGAAGTCAGATTTGCTTGGAAACGGTTTTTCTTTAGTTAGATCGGATGGTTGGAGTCACTTAGATACTCAGAACTACAGAAAGGTTCCTAGTAGGGTTTACAAAAGAGTCCAAGCAGACAAGGCACGACTCCTATTCAGCCTGTGGCAGTGAGTATTTTGGCATTTTCAGGAGTTTCTCTGAGTACTTGCAACAGGAACTCCCAAATTCTTTTGGAAGTCTATATCTCAGCGTCATGATTACATAGTGACTGACTTTCAGCATGCTTCTTTGTGCCTGAGAAATGAACTTGTGGTTTCTGAAAAGAAAGGGCTGGTGTTATACTCTGCCAGTTACAAACACTGACATTGTAGGTTGTTTCTTCAGCTACTTGAACTTGTTTGCTGCTTGCACCCAAGCATCGTCATCTTCTCATGACAAAAGAAATGCATAGAAAGCCCTTGGTTCTTTACAGACAACTTGTTTCTGGGTTAGGATTTTCCCCCAAACATTCTCTGCTTTTAGAACAATAGAGATGTTAACTTTTCTCAAAACTTTATAGCTGATCAGAGACCAGTCAATTTATTTCAAACTTTCCAGCTCACTCTGAAAACAAAGCGAGGCCATCTTTAGGCTAAATGACATCCTTATTTATTTATTGACATTGCCTGTTGTTTAAAACAGCACCATCCTAAACAAACCCACAGTAATTTTTTAGGCTCTAAAAGTGTAGTGGAAAAAAAGACATCTTCATAGGTGCTGACATCACTAATTTACAACTGCATTGGTAACTAGTTATCAAACATGTTTCTTTGCTATTATCAGACATTTCTAAATTATCTGTTTTATTTTGTAATGAAAAACCTTTAGACATTCTAAAGACCTTTTTTCTTGTTTGGATTTTGTTTCATTAAAATGATTTTAAGTCACTAACCTTGTGAGGACATTCTCTGCTCCCGAGAGCTGGTACACCATTATCTCTGATCCTTGCATTACTTGGGAGGCTTTCTGGAAAAAAAAGTCCACCTTTTTTCCCCCTGTGCTAATCCACATGTGGATCAGACAGGCAGGGAGAGACAGCAACCTTCCCAGTGTGACAAAAGTGAGAATCCACACCAAAACCACCAAACTTGTTTTGGTGATTTCCTTCAAAGAAAAAGCTAACAAAATGCAAAACTTATCCCTTTTGCTGTGAGTTTGTTAGCGTTGAGACAAACGGAGTGATTTAGACAAAGAGCGTGGTACCTGTTGGTGTTAAAATAGAATGGAGTTTTCTAATTTAGCTATGAAATTATCAACATTAACCAATTAAATATGCAAAAAAGTGTACGATGTTCCAGGCAAAGGTCTGAAAGCATGCACAAGGATTTTTTTTTACCCATTACTGTTTGGCCATGGGATAAGTAATGAAAATAAATACACAAGCCATCAATAAGTAATCACAGACAAGATCTACCCTGTTTCTTCAGGCAAACCTTTTGACCTTTCAACATTTCTGTTGTCCCATTCTTTGCATATTTGATCCGCTTAGACTGTGGGGTGTCTGAAGAGAGACTAGTTTTACTGTGTTTGTGGAGCACCTGAAACAGTTTTGAGATCTCAGTTTTGTACAAAGCCTCTGGGCACCGCCAGGCTGTTGATACAACAACCGATATTTCAATCTACTGAAATTTCTGGTTTATTGCTAGAAACAGGATCTATCAATACAGAAGGGTTTTCAGCCTGTGTTCTTTCATCAGAGTGCTTGCCTGCCACGTGCAAGGACCCGATCACTGCAGGGGTTGTTTGCCATATCTTCCAATTCTTGCTACTGCTTTTGCATATGTTTGGTAGGAAGCAAGGAGGAGGAGGAGGTGGATTTTACTGTGGATTCTGTTAGAGGAGAAGTGACATCACCAAGAGATAGAAAGGAGAAAGCAATGAGCTTCCCTACAGGGCAAGAAAGAGTAAAGAGAATGGCGTGGTAGTATATTTGGGAAGCAGGATGGAAAGAAGAATGAACAGAAGGAGACCGTAATAGAGACAACAGGAAGAAGAGTAAAGAATGAGCAATGAGACAATATGATTAGAGCTTTTTTTCCACCAGGGAGAAACATTTGCAATGAAAACAATTAAAATCCGTTAGACTTTCCTAATGTTTTTCCATGCACGTAATTGTGGAGGTTGCCAACGGGATGGGAAAGAAACAGTGGGTGGGATATTTTTTGGTGTAAACAAAGAAGTGGGACTTGAGATTTGCAAATGGGAGACTGAATGTTTTTTATCTTGTGATTGGACAGAAGTAATTGGCATGTAATGGCCAAAGAGGTGGTCTGGATGAATGCTAAGGGATGAAAAGTATTCAATGACCTAATACAAACTGTTCCTATTGAGAGTAACGATTTTCGTCAACATTAAATATATAGACACTTGTTTCTATACTGAAAGGAAAATATTTTCTACAAGTATTCAATACACAAGGAGTCAAAATTCTGCTTTTCACTGATTGTAAGCCTGTTATAATTTTTTACTTCAAAGGGGAAAATACCCTAGCGGGGAAATTTTGTGAAGCTTTGGGTAGAATGCAGTATCTGGTAAATGCTGGTGTTTAAATCTGATGAATAGAAATTATCTTCAAAGTCTTCTGAGATATGTTGTAAATGCGGTGTGACAGTGGTCTTGTGAAAAGTCATTAACTTGTACTCAGAGTATATGAAGGACCTAATGCCGTCTGATTGTGATAGCGCCGTGATTAAGACCTGACAATACCCAGTGCCTCTCACTGTTTCTACCCTGGCCAGTCCGTGCTGCTATGCTGATGAACCAGAAAGTGACTTCAGTGCTTTTGCTGATGAAATTACAATGCCAAATGGTCTTCATGTAAATGTAGCCTTGTAATGCATTTGTTTAAGTAAGGGCAGGTACAGGTGCTGAGTACGTCTTCTTGAATGCTGCACAGTATCATTAATGTTCCATTTTTGTCAGGCTGCCCTGGCTGTGCTTAAAAGTCTTTGAGTGCTTTTCTTTGTTGGAAAAAAATCCTGAACTTGAAAAAATGATGTAGAAGATTTCATTTGTATTCAGTTTCTTTCCTTTTCACGTTTGGTAGCTTCAAAATTCATGTTAGAGAAGGGTTTTTCTTTAATGTTGCCACAATGTTCTATTTTCCAGCAATTAATTGCTAGGTTCTGTTTTCCATTTTATACAAGTTTCTGCTATCACTTTACACTTTACCTGTCAGTCTTCTTACCTGTTTCTGTGAAAACTTCAGTAATTTCTTCAGTGATTTTTTTCCTCAGGTCATAAACAAGAAATATTCTTCCAAAACCAGATCTTCATGATTCTCCCCTCCATTTTCAAATATCTCTTGTTTTAACGATCAAAGACAGTTCTTTATCCCTTTTGTAGTTTCTCTCTGTCACACTGTTTGCTAACCAGTCTAGTGTTGAATATTGCACTGATATTTCCCCAGATCTTACATCATTTGCAGCCAAAATTGCTCCTGTTGATGCGTGGTTACTCCTTCTAAGATTTCTGTGAAGTTTATTTGCCATGATTTCTATTCTGTGGTTTGGTGTTAATTTTTCTAAGTAATACATTTTAGATTTTTCTCATGAAGTTTCTACAATGTTGACCTGTATTACTCACAGAGTAAAGATAACAAGATCTCAATTTGTTGTCACGTTCAATATATTTTATACTGGTGAAGTCACCTGAACGACATCAATAAGAAGTGAACGTGTTGATCTGAACCTGATCCCGGTCTTGAACTTCTTGAAATTTCTGTTATTTCTGTTTTCACAATAGGGGTTGTGTCAGCTTTCTTCAATCTTATTGGTACCGCTAAGGTTTGAAAAGGAATCTCCTTCCTTTTTTTTTTATTTTTTTTTTTACTGCTTCTTCCTGAATATATTGACAAGAGCTTTTTTTTTGTCATCTACAGACATTCCAGCTTCCTGATCTAAGCATTTTGCTGATCCTGATTTTCCTCTGTAATTCTTTTTTCCTTAGGAAATGTAAATCTGCTGCAGCATCTGTTAGCCATCCTTGTTTATTAATAATTAGGTATGAATGTAATTATAAATTCTTTAATAATTTACCTTTACCACCTCTGAGAGGCCCATAACTGATCTGTTGTTTAAACATTTCAGATCTTTTGTCTTACATTATTTTCATATATCATTCTCAACGTGTTGACCACATTGTTGATTCAAGCAAAATCTCACCCTCACCTCTTGCCAGGAATTTATCTCTGAATGTGTTATCTCTTCTAATTGGACATTTGGGAGAGAACAGATTGCTGGAAGCCCTAGCCCTATGGCTCCTTAATTCATAGCTGCTTGGCCCTTGACTAAATTAAAGCTGCATGGAGCTGCCTGATTTAAGAACTCAGAGCATTAAGAGCAGCAAAGGATGAGATACAGCAGAGCTGTGTTCTGCTATGCTGTTTATACACTCTATTTTGATCAGGCTCCAAACACTAACATTCGCTTTTCTCTTTGGCTACTTTTGCCAAATTAATGCTACTGAAGGAACCCTGAGCACAGAGGGATCTCCAGCCATTTAGGGGCTATTTTGACTGACTGTGTAGTGGAAAATGGGATTAGCAGACCAGAAATCTAGTCCTCTTCAGGAGGTGAACAGATGTGCTCTTCCAGCTTCAGCTGTGCTGGTGGAAGATAGTAGTAACCGCAGCCTGTCTCTGGGTGGTTATCAGGAATCCCAAATCCCTTCGATTCTGCTAGTAGCGCTGCTCATACAAGCTTCCTCTAACCTATTTTTTTCAAAACGCACTAGATTAGCAAAGACTTACTGTTTATCTAAACTAACCTGGCCTCTTTGGATTGAAATAAGTTGGGGAGTGCCCACGCAACCCACTCCCCCAGCAGATCAGTACGGGCAGCAAAGAGCAACGGGCAGAAATCTGTCTCCCTGACATAGCTGCTGCAAAATACATGCCTGGCTAGACCCCAAATTCTGCTAGATACACATTTTATCCCCTTCCTATCGCCATGACGATTCCAGTTCCATTTACTCTTCTAATTTCTGCACTTCAGACTATTCTGCTTTTGACAGCAGCACTTTGTTTATTTCAAAAGCTTTCATTCTCCTAAGGGCTGTGTCGAGTAATGATCTGGTGAGCAAAAAAACCCAGAGGGGCTTATAACCACACACTTATGCTCACCTTGTTTGTCTCCATTTAATAAAATTCTGTTATTTACTACCTCTACATTCCTCTGTGAAAAATTACAAGAATCTGCCATGCCACACTATTTTGTATTCTGTACCACTTAAAAAAATTAAATACTTGCTCAGAAAAATATATCTATAAAGACTGTGTCTGGCCCATGGTGCTTCTGGCTCAAATGAAAGAAAACACAGGTGTAGCAGACACATTGTGGAAGAGATCTTCTGCTGGAACAAAAAGATACCAAAAAGCCCTGTGTTACCTTACATGGGCTGGAGATCTGCTGTTTCCCTATCAGCAGATAATTTTTTTTTTTTAATTTTTGCATTGCAGACTGGTAATGACAGCAGTCAGCATTTTGGGTTCAGATTGGTTTATGTGTCAAGCTAAAGATATTCCTTCCGTAATTGACAAAGTATTAGAATATTCTTAATTTTCAATTTTTCCTTTTTTGACGAGAAATTAAAAAGTAATCATCAACATTTCTGCTGTTTTGAAGCTGATTTTTTTCAGATTGGGGAATTTTAGGAAAGACAAAATCAGAAAGAAAATGGAAAAGCGATCAGATTTTTAAAGTGCTTCAAAGATTTCAGAAAATATGTAGATTTCATGGTCTGTAGCTTTTCAGAGAGAAATGGGAAAGAGAATGAAAATATTGCAGTGGAAAAGGGAGCCGGGTCCAGATGCGTATGACAGCCTTAAAAGAGTCAAGGAAATTGAGGGCAGCTGAAGAGAAGGTGCAGTGGGATTTATTGGCATCAAAAAAGTCACAGGCTTAGGGAATTTTGGCCTGACTACTATTTACTGTGTGTTTAATCACAGAGGCTTTGGAGGGAGCCAAATCTGTCTGGAAAAGGCAGAGCTGAAAAAGTAATGCTTTTTTATTTTTTAATGGGTGAGAAGCTAGACAAGGGGAGGGGGAGCTGGAAAATCAAACCAGATTTTGGAGGGGGGAGTGAAGCAGAAGAGCCCCAAATGCATTTGATCAACATGTTAATGCTAAACATTTGACAGTGACGCATCTTCTTCTCTAGGGACCCCTCTGCCCTGTGTACGTGCCTTTGCCTGAAAAACGCTGCTGGGGAGCGACTGAAACCCCAAAACCTAGAGGAGGCAAAGACGCACTGATTGGTCCCCTTTTCCTGTCCCCCTGTTTTTTCTTCCTGTCCCCCTTCTTTTTCTTTTGCTGCCCTACTTCTTTTTCTTTTGCTGCCCCACTTCTTTTTCTTTTCCTGCCCCCTTCTTTTTCTTTTCCTGCTCCCCTTTTTTCTTTTACTGCCCGCCTTCTTTTTGTTTTGGTGC
>JAVJGJ010000003.1:13876320-13901885 GCA_035590215.1 Microhierax caerulescens | reverse complement strand
GCATTTATATGCAGTCTAAATTAAATACTAGTTTGTATTTAATGCAGTAAAATATTACTTTATTAAAACATGCGGGGCAGCGGGTTCAGGGCTGGCTGCTGCTCTTTAGTGCTGCCGGTTGCCTCCACCGTGGCTGGGTGAGCTGTGCGTGCGTGAGAGCTGCTGTGGGACTTCTCCCAGGCCCGAGCTCCGGTCGCAGAATGCTTGGCTGGCTGTGTCAGCTCTCTGGGCCTGGATTTAGAGCCAGAGTCCCCACTCCTGTGGTATGTCACAAAGTAGTTTTTAAGTGTATGACAGTAGGTGAGCCTGATGGGCACATTTCAGAGTTGCCGGTGTAGCAAACGGAAATATTTTCTTGCAGACATGACCCTGGCTGGCCCCTTATTTTTGTTGTTTTGATAGTGTTGCCTGGGACTGATGGGATTTGACGTGCTCTGGATGAACACACGCACGATTTGCCTGATTCTGATGTTATTTTTTCCTTGTTTTGTTTGTGGGCACTTTGGGACTGTGGCAAAGATGGCAGGGCTCTGAAGGAGCATCCTTTGATGTCTCAGACTCTGGCCACCATGTCTCTTCCATTGGTATGTCTTCAGACTTTCCCAAGGAGAAAAGAATGTCTTGGTCATGCACCATTTCTATTTTAAATTAGAAAAAGGAAAAAAGAGTTACCAGTTTAATATTAGCATCAGAATCACTTCTCTAGTGCTTTGATTGATCTGACCTTTGCATACTTCCATTGTCTAGAGGATTACTTAGATAAAAGAAAACAAGTTGGTCTATTAACAGAGCAGGTTGTTTCCTTTATGAACACTTTTTATCCATCTGCATTTTTTATACACAGGTCAGGCTGACCTAGGAGCAATATGGGAAAATACTGAAGGGAGCCATAGTTATCGCAGGCAAAATAACACCCAGTACAAGTAAAAAAGAACCGGATAGACACACTGGGTGAAGGAATGAGAGATTGGCAGAAAGCCTTGAAGACTGGGTTCTTATCACAACACACAGTTGGTTCTGAGGTCATTATTGTACTTGATGGCATCATCAGAAACCCTCAGTGCTTTGAGCAGACACTAAATAGCTTTAAATAAAAACACAGATCAGGACATATGAAGCTAAAAGAACAAACTGTAATTGAAATCCAGGTAGTTCTGAGCAAGCGTTAGAAAAAAGAATGAGTTACATAAAGTACTCTGCGTACCTGGTGTTCCCCTTTATTTTTATATTTTGGTGGCTTTACGCTAGTTTTTAATTCTTCCTTTCTGCTAGTTGTTGAGCAACCCACAGAAACGGGGAAGACAAAATCTTGACAAAGGACAGAATTTCTCAAAATTTGCTGTGTGTGTGCTTCTGTTCATTTAAATAAGGCTGCTTATGGCAGCAGAGTTGGACATTACCTTGAGTTTTGATAGTATCGGGGCCTTTGCTTTATCCTTTTTGATGAACTTCGTGTGATCAATTGCAGAATCACATCAGTGGGACCACAACAATCACACCAGTGAGTTCCTTCAGCCTGACTTTCCTTGAACTGGAGGGGGTCAGCTACATCACCTTTCCCTGATTCTTTAGATTTTTTTTTACTTAATATTATGCCACACTAAAGAGAGGCATACTGAGGGTTTTTTTTTTTTTTAACAAAAAGACATAAGCATTAGATTTATGAATAACAGAAACTTGAAGATTGAATTATTTTTTTATAATTTGTTTTAAAAAATATTTTGCCACAGTGTAAAATTAGGACTGTTGTAAGGACTGAGAGGATGTAAGATTAGTTCTTGGAGCAAAATGATAGATGTCTTTTTTATAAGCATCTTGTTTTTGAAGTGGAGTATTGTGATTATTTTACATGTTGTATGAAAGCTTTTATTCAGCAAAGCACCTAAGCGTGTACTTGAGGCTACTTTGTAATTTCTCATTTCTAAATGATTTACTGCAATAAAAGTAGCATGTAATAATTCCTACTTGTGTCTGCTGATCAGGACAGGGCTGATGGTGAACAAGGTAAGGAAAGAAAAACATTTTCCTAAGCAGTGGTACCCCTGACTCCCCCAAAAGCATTACCATGGTGGTCGAATTTTCAGTGATGGGAGGAATTTTCCAGAGCTCATTGACTTTCTCAGGGAGGTCTTAGCAGTGACAAATTTGGGCCTTGGATTCTTATTGTGTCAGCTCGCAGTTCTCCTCAGCTGTCCATATTAACTTTTAATATAAAATCAGAATTCTTTTTACAATTCAGATAAAATGTAAAAAGTTAAATTAGAGGCATTAGTTAACTTCAGACTGAGGGTGAAAATCCTTCCTCTCCAGAAGACCTAAATCTACCAGCTTTCACATCTACAAATCCTTTATTTCACATGTTCTGTTGTAGCGCTTATGTCTCATACAGATCCAGTTCTACCAAACTTTAATAAAAGAGGGCTGGAAGCCAAGTTCCTTTAAATTCTGCTGAAATAGTTCTTCACATCAAGATGTTTTTAAATCTAGGGCAGATAGTCTATGAGCTAGAGGTGTAAGTGGGGCACGGATCAGACACTCTTTCCCATTGCTTGTGACCCTGTCATTCTGAATCATCCCTTGTACTGCTGATGCACTTGAAGAGCACAGGGTCACTGGTAATTAAGACAGCTTTATAGAAGTGCACGCAGTTGCAGCTATAGGACGAAGAGTACCTGGAGTGCAGAATTTAACCATGTTGAATTCTCTTGGAAAAAGAAACCCTAACATTTGCACATACACTACTATCTCGTGCGCTCATGGGTTATGCAGGGGTGTATTAGGTCACTATTTGGCTGGCTGATCTCTAGTAAAAATGCCAGGTATTGCAGGAATTGTTGCCAGTGACATGGTGGCCTGAATTCCCTCTCAGAGGCATTACTAAGCAGTACTCTGTAGAGGCCACGTATGCCTCGAGACCTTTTAGGTAGATGCCAATGATGTCTTTTAAGTGAGCATCTCCCAGCTGAAGCATTTGTTTAACACTGTCATATGAGGCATGGATCAAGGACAACAGCTTGCAAAATCCTTTTTGATCTGTATGGGTATGACAGGCACTGTGTGATAGCTTCAGTCCAGGTGGGAAAGATCAGCATTGCTCTCTGAGCTAAGCAAAGAGGTGTGAGTCTGCAGGAGAGAATTATGTGGGTGTTACACAGACACTGAATGGGGAAAGAAACCAGTTTAAAATGCCATTTGAAGCACATAGAATAAACACTGGAGCTTGTCCTGCATGCCTTCAAAGCTATTCTGACACTGTGCTCAATGCTTGTCCTGTCTTCTTAACCCAGAAATGCTAGAAGAAAAGCGTAGCTGGGAGAGGTATACCATCATCTGGCACATGCAGGCTGATGTGCCAGTCTTGATAATTGCCATACGTCACAGCTTCTACACAACACATTATGGTGACTTATTTACAGAAAGACTAATTTTTCTTGCTAAAGCAGGAGATTGACTCAATATAACACAGAATTGTATTTGCACCCACATTTACAATCCAGCTGGTGTCCAGCCATCTTCACTTAGAGCTGAATGTCACAGCACAATGCACTGGGCAAGCAAAAGCATGAAGGTAACGAAAAGTATTTTTCAATGAAATGCATAATTACAAAACATGGCCCACATCTTCCACTTGTTTATCTGAACAGCTTTTGGACTTTAGATGTTGTTGTCAATACTGGTAGATGGATGCAGGAAGCAGCAAGAGATTCTCTCCAAGACAGTGCTTATGACCGAGATATGTACTTGGATTAAGCTTTCATGAGGTGAGTGGCATGTTTATTCACTGGACCAACTTTACAATAGAGGTAGATATTAGGTGGCTGTAGTGAAGTATTGTGTCCTGCCGCTTTTGATCTACCCAAAGAAAGTTCCATTTCTGGAACAGCCGTGAAGGCGCTGATTGACAGATACACTTCTATCTAGCAGCATCCCCTAAATATTCACTACAGAGCTGCATGTGCCAAAGTTTGAGAGGCAATATATTCTCTTGGACTGCACTGTCATATGAAGTGTCACAAAGCTGCGTATCAACAAGACTGCTAAAACACTGGCATGCGAACAGCAACATCACAGTGCTCACTGGGCAAATGGGAATCTCGTCATCATGAGTAACTGTGCAGTGGATTAAACACAAGATTGAATGTATGTGTTGCAGAGAAGTGGACCAGTTTTCCTAGGTTCATGGCCATTACTCTAACCACTTGATTATACTGAGTTTACATTATTGTAGCAGCCATAAAAACCATGGGAGCTTTTCCCCTGATTCTCCTGACCTTTGTATCGCACCCATTAAAGTATGGGTCGCATAGTCAGTGACTTCTCTCGACTGTGTGTCATAGGTACGTTCTTGCTCAATTACTTTACCCTATGTAATGGAGGATTTATCCTATCCTACTTATCTCTGTAATGGAGATAGCAATTAGAGAAATAATCTGCATGTGTGACTGCACATCTTACCCTCTCCTTTTGTATTATACTAGAAGTAAAAGTCATAGCAATCAGATTGAGTTCCCTCCTCATTCCTCCCCACAGCCCGTGGCTTTCCAGTAGCAGGACTGGGGGCTGCCATCCTGTAGCCTACGTTACCTTTCATCCACTAACTGTGGAGCAGCTGGGAGCAGATATAGCATGGCTCAGACTAGAAAGTCTTCCCTGAAAATTGAGTGTGTCTGCATCAGGAAAGCCCAGTGTAAATATCTTTTTCATTTTGGAAATGATGAATTTGACAGCTTGTGAATACTTTCCAGTGTCAATAAAAACATTTTGATCCTGCGTATGCATGTACACCTTGGTTCCAACAAGGCAGTGCAGGTGGGACTCGTAGGTGGTGCTCCTTGGCATTGCAGCAGTGACATGTGCAGGGCTGAAGACCTGGCCCAGCACTGCAGCGGTGCCCTTGGAGCACAGCCATGGCAGGGCAAGCCCCGCAGGGAGGGCATGTCTGCCCCCACCTCCCCCTGGCCAGGCGGTTACACTTTTCCTACGCTCCTCTTCTGGCTTTGTCACCCTATAAGTATGCTGATGCATTCTTTGACTTGTTATTTATTTTGGGGTGCCAGAGTCTCTACAATAATTACTTCACAGCGCAGTTTACCACAGTGAATGTTGTTAAAACAGCGATACATATTTGTTGTCGGAGCCAACTGGCATCCAGTTTAAGGATCTTTCCCTCTGACTGTTTAAATTAGAGTCTGCATTGTCTTGTGTGATAAAGCTCACAGAGCAATAAGGCAGTGTGCTTTCTATGAAATGTCTTGTAGCCGGTGATCTTTTAAGCCTTTCTTGGCTTGTCTTCTGGTCTGAACATCTGTGCTCTGTCCCTCTTTATGTGTTGTGTTCATTGCTATTGGACATTTTGCTTTAGGCAAGATCAAGCCTAGTGTTCTCCATTTCCCATCCTAATCACGGTATTGTGTTGTGACTGTGTATGCTCTTAATCAGCTTTTGCAATCCATCCTGGAATGTCTGTATAAAATTTATGAAATATTCTGGAATCCTTTGGAATGACAGCAGAAAAAAGAGATTAGAAAGGAAAGGAATTTTTAAATCAGCAAAACCTTTTCAGTTTTCTCTCTAATATTCTCTGCATTGTGTTTTAATCTAGGTCTGTTAGTGTCTAGATGTTTCCTAAATCTCTGGTGCCTGGTACCTGGGAGGGAATGTGCAAAACCATCTTTCTCTGCTTTCTCCTTCCACCCCCAAATTTATAACATTCCATTAGGATTTCTTAGAGTCAAGGAGAACTTCTCTCAAGCAGCAGGTGAATAATGTCTGGGGCAGTACCTTCCCAGAATGAACATAAGTGCCAAAAGAATTTTTAATTTTTTTAGTTACTTAAAATTATTTTCTAGTTGCTTTCATGATACCCTTTTAATTGTCCCAGTGAACTAACATGCCTGTGACACTGAAGAAGAATATTGTTTTATATTTGGATATAGACTTTAATGCTTCTTAATGTCACATTTAATGCAATCAGAAAACTCATAGTAAACACAATTGCTTTGTCTCATGCCACTAAAAAGCAGCCAAACTCCCACAGCCCGTGTGACATTCAGCAGCAATGACGGCTGCAGGGTGTGCAGCAGTGGTGAGGTGACCATATTTTTTGGTTCTAACAAAGTCACACTTGACCTCTGACCTCACATCTCACTCTTGGTCCCAGGTGTGGGGTCATCTCACAGCAACCACCTGCCCTGCAATGTTTCTTCCACAACATATCAATTGCTCTGGCAAAGCAATTGCATACGTTTAAAAGATTTGCAGGCATATTGTTCCCATATGCGAGTTCTCTTGCAACGAGATATTCAGTCGTCACTGCTGGGGAACACAGTGCCCCTTTAACCTCCACCCCAAGGCTTGTGAAGCTGAGTCTGGTACTGAAAAAATTTCTCCAAACACTGCAGCCAGTGCTAAATGTTGTGTCTTACACAGATTTTTGCTGAAGCCCTTGGCTTACACCACTACTCAAGGCTGCCTTGCCTACCATGTTTTTGTGGTCACGGCTGATATTCTTAAAATAAATATAACTGAAGAGTAATTCCCCTCCTCTTTTCAATTTCAGTGAATAAACTAAAGGAGGATGATCCCCGCACCACCTTATTAAAGTGAGAAATTCAGCATCAGAGAGAATGAAGCATTGCTGATCTGCTACAAACATGACCACAAAAATCTAGCTGTGTATTCACAGAGAGAAAGTTATTAGTGTTGGAAAGTGAAATGCTATGTAGGGGGAAAGCTACTGGGGCCTTAACTGTTTTTCCCTCCTGCTTTGGTTGTCACAGATGTTAGTCACATCGCATAATGCACTACTGGAAGGCACTCAGCTACTACAGTGACGAGGGCAGTGTAAGAACCTGTATAGAATAGAAAAACTGTAAGCAATGATGTCCTGTGAGGATGGATTCAGGCAAGAGGATGCCTAAGGGCTATATAAGCTAATGGGTGGTTTCACTAGCCCAGGAAATGGAAATAAAACTCCAAGCCTCTGTCCTTTAAAGGGTTTTTTTTTTTTTCCCTTGCCATTCTTTTTATTATCACTAAACAATCAGGAAAACAGAAAGCAAATCGGTTTGAAAATTTTCCAGGGAAAGCCCACAGGAGCAAGGAGACACCTTTTCCCCAGGTGTCCCCTGACATTGCTTCTCCTGTGTTTCTCTTCTGCCTCTAGCAGTCCTGGGGGGACATAGGACACATTAACCTGCTGTAGCCTATGCTGCCTCTACCTGGCACAAATCAGTTGTCAAGGGCAAAAAATTATTATATTATGCTACTAACCTAATGATAGCCTGTTAGTTGAAAGACTAATTTTCTTCTTCCCTGCTCTCCAGAAACACTTGGGCTCTCCTCTCCAGTGAATCTTCAGAGCCAAAGAGGTCCAAATAGGTGCTTTATCTCAGCAGGGTAGATGTGCCACCATCGTGAACCACAGCGGCAGTGATTGCTCCGTGATACGGGTCAGATTCCAGGTGCCTAATGAGAGCGATGGGAGGTACTAAGTGCAGAGCTGGCCTGAAAACGTGGCTACTATAGTTTGGACATTAAGCACATGCAACTCCTCCTGAAATCAATGGGAGGCAAAGGCCTCTCAGCACTGGAAAAGGGAATGTGATTCATCTCTGAAGCCTAACTTTACAGAGCAGCTGCAGAGATGTCTACCTCTGAACTTAAATCAGTATGTCTTAACCATCTTTAAGGCTGATAGAAAGAAATAAGCACATCTAATTCTGGTTACTAGGTAATTCTAGGTGGCTGCAGGTAATTGGAGGCAATTAAACTGATATGAAACTAATTCTGCTCTTGCTGTCTAAAATCAAGGACCTGCTTATGGGGAGCAACCACAGTAATAAGAAACTTTTCAAGCTAATTAATGCATCCAGTGAAATATCTCATCAGAATAGCGGGGCCAAGGACAGGAAGTATCATGGAGTCCAAACTCCAGTTCCCTTCCAGTCATCAGGCACATCTGGAATTTAAACTTGAAATTTAAACTTGAAGATGCCTAAAGAACGTACCATGGTTATTTATAAATAGATGGCTAAAAATTTTGTTCCATCACAGACATATTGTTGCAACAGTCTTTTTTTTGATGCTGAAACCACTAGATTTTGTTTTCATGTATTTGTTACAATTTCATGCAGAAATTAGTTGGATACACCAGAATAAGTACGAAAGACACTTTTTCTTATCCACTGTATGTAAGATAAACAAGAATTATGGGCAATATATAAAGAGATGACATTCTCTAGCTATATTTCACAGTATTGCAAGAATAGTACAAGTGGTAAGTAAACCTTTTTTTAGGTTGAAAAAATACATAGTGAGTGCTTAACTTACTCATTATCATGAATATAGAAGGAGAAATGTGATAACATTTGTGATAGTCTCACACCGTGGAACTTGAGAGAGATTTCAAGTTCATAAATATGTTAAATGTTTCCTTCTTTGCTATTGTACTAAGTAATAAGCGTGAAAATGCACCATGTTGGATCTTCAATGGCTGACATTCATTCAGCCAAGTCTACTGCTTGCTCAATAAATTATGTATGTACATTAAAATATCATTTGTTGAATCTACACAAAATAGATGCACTCTGCAGTGCATGTGATGCTGAAAAAATGCAATTATATTTAAATATATTTCTGTTTTACCTGAATATCTGTCTCAATGGCCACATCCTCACTAAATGTAATTTGATTTCAATGGATTTGGGAGAATCCGGTCCCCAAGACTTTAGTACTGTAGGGTAGTCGATTGTATTTACTGTTCTGGGCTGGCAGTTGCACCTTTTGGGGATGAATATTAATTCTCCTCTTAGCATAAGCATGTTTAGAATATTCCCTTTGTTCCATTGCCCAGATGTGTCTCATGTCATCAGCAGATGAGCTGAACAGCAGTGGTTTGACATGCTCGGCAGCTGATTAGGCGCACCGGTTTGAGTAGACTGCGATGAAGCAATTCGCGTGGACGCAGCGGGGCTGTTTCTTCATTGTGCTGTAGTGTTAAGCAGTGGTAACGAAGAGCTGGTAAACAGCACACTGTTGTGTGTGCCTGGGTGCACAGGTCCATAGGGCTGCGCTGGCATTGTCAAGCCTGGAATATGCTTTGAGGGGAGCGTCAGATACGTGCAGGACATTATGATGGCACCAAAAAAGAGTCTTTACCTGTAGAAGCGTGTCCTTCAACCATTGAAAATATTTTTGCAGTGGGGAGAAAACAGTGGGAAATTTCTCCTGATTATGATTAGGATGAGTTAGACACAATTTTCCCAACAGCAGTAACACTGTAGCTACCTTCTGACTATGTGAGAAGACAAAAACCCTCCGGCTGGTGTTTCCTTGATCAGCTTCTTTCAAGTGGAGAGAAGGAAAAAAGCTGTAGGTGCAACAGGTGGTTTAAAATGGCCAGTGGCATCCCACACCTTGTGTACCTGGTATCTGGAATTGGGTCCTCTGACCACTGCCACTGTCTGCCTTATCAAGAGAAAAACCGTGAAAGGGAGCAAGGCCTGTTGGTAAAACTGTGCGTGAAATGGATGATTAGGCATGAGACAGTTATGATCATTTATCCCAGGCGGCACGTTGATCACTTTATAGTCTCAAATTGTCTTAATGTATTTATTTCTTCTGTCTCCCCACTAAGAGGCTTTTCCTTTCATTCCTCGTGCTGTAATGAACGAACACACAGTAGCAACCAGGCAAAGAACCGTTATTTTTAGTTGGTGGCCTATGTCTCCAGTAGCAACCTCCGACATAAGTGAGCCCAATTTTGTGCCCGTAATTACAAGTGGGCCCAACTGTTTGAACTTGCAATTGCACCCATTTAGAAGCTTTGCAATTGGGCAGTTAGTCTTCTAAATGGGGACAATTGCGAGCTACAAATAACTACTTCAGCATTTAATTGCTGATGTAAAATGATTCCTACAACATTGGAGGTCAGGTAGAAGCCCAGCTAAAACCAAAACAAAACAGCCTATTTGGGCAGCACGAAAGAGGCATGAACTCTCCTGGTCAATAAATCTGCTGGCGGACTACAAATGGGTGCAAAAATTGAGAGTCACGTGCATTTGTCAGGGAAGAAAAATCATGCCTAGGGCACTGCTGTGCAGCAGTGGTGCAGCAAGCTCACACTTCCATAGCAGACAGGTAGACAAGCTGACTGGAAGCCATCCAAAACACAGCTACTGGTATTTCAGCCACTGGAATGATGTTTGAAAAATGGTTCCAAAAAGGTCATATTCCAGCCAACAATATACCAGCAAAGTTTAAAGACCAAAGAAATTTGGCTGATGTTCTACAAAGGAAACTTTTATGTCATAGTCAGATTTGCTACATAAACTGGTTTTGCACTTCAGAGGAGAAGTAGTACTACCCCTTCTCAAAACCTCGCCTTAAGGTTTTCACCATTTTTCTGAAGACAGATGAAGAATATTATTAGATTGATACCGTTTTTTTGTTGTTTTTTTTTTTCAGGTATTGTGAGAATTCTTAATTATAGAACTAAATAACATCTCTGAGCTGCATTTAAATATATGTACGTATTGGGGTACGGGGCTATAACACCTGAACTTGCTCCCTTGACGATTCTCACTTCTCTCATTTTTACCACATAACCACCATGTCAGAAAGCATTATTCAGAAGGAATGACTGATTCCAGTGGTGACAGAATTTAAACATGAGCTTAGTTTTAAAGTATTTTCTACTGCAAACCATATGGAAGAGTTCTTATTTTTTTTTATTTAATTTCATGCTGTGAAGGTTTCAATGCAAGCTGGATAGAGGAAACAAAACAAACCCCTCAAATAACTGTTTGCGTTTTTAAGCAAACTTGCTTTGATTATATTCACACTCCTTAATATCTGCTTCCTCTGAATATTCTTTCAGGCAGATGAGCTTTCTGGCAGGGATGGTTGAGGAAACAGTGAATTTTAAACACATTTGAAAGTATTTGTAAAGAGTACATTTTTAATTTGCAAATGTGGTACTGCAACTTAGTTCAAAGAGTTCTGCAAATTTTATCAAAACGTAGGAATATACTGTATGAATTTCTTTGAAATATTAAGTGTTAGCAGTGATCATCTGTCAGATGAAGTACAGAGCAGTGAGAGGTTGTTGTAATGATTCTCTAAATAGCTCCTAAAAACAAATGAATTGCAGGGAATTTAGAGCTGCTTCTATGAACAATTCATACATAGGAAAAATCTGCTTGGTTATATAGATTTCTTTATCAGTTATGCTTAAACTGAGATTATAATTGCCAAAGATTATATTTGCCTGACACGCTAAATGATTTTAGAATAACTTGCTTTAAAGTGAAATAATTTATTTTTTTCTTAGCAGAAGGATAGTTAAAGCCTGAGGCTAATGCCAATCCTGTACAGAGTAAGGGAAAGGTACACATTTGTAATCCCACTGAGGACAAGAGAATTTGGATAATTCCAGAGAGGATTTTGGTTCACTGCTGTGAAGAACAGGAGAAAAGGGGGGAAAATTGATGTCTCACAGAAACTGGAGTTTGTCCATGAACCCTCTGTCAGCTATTGGGATTTCTATCTATACAACTGCTGAGATATTTATGTGTCTTTTGGCTTGATACACTTCAGTTCTGTCATCAAAATCATTTTTTACAACTAAGCACATGGTTAAACAGTTTGTCAGGTCAGTGTAGAATGTGCCGTCCCTGGGAGGACAAAGTCCTGAGAGCTGAATCCTGCTGCATATGAGGTTATGTCCTTCATGTATACTTTCTAGTCTTGGTTGAACTTGTGATTCTGGCAGTACAAATTCTGATTAGGCAAACAAATAAAACAGTATAATGTACACAATATATATAATTATATTTAAATAAGTACAACCCCCCATATTTATGCATGCTATACATATACATATATATTACTTAATATTTGTAAATATATATTTATGTATATTTGATTTTACACTCTGGGCTCCTCACTGGCTCCTGGGCAGCAGCAAGGGGAAAGACACTCCAAGGAGCCTGACTGTCCCCTCCTGTCCACAGTGTGTGGGTCTAGGGCACCGTGGGGGCAGCAGGGAGGTTGTCCTAACTGGAAGATTATCTTTCTGGTTTGTGAAAATGTTAATATTTACTTTTGGCTGTCATGCATTTCAGGTTTCTCTACTTGGGAATACCTAGGGGATACATGTTTGCTTGCTATGCATTACAGTTTATTTAAGCTGATTTCAGTTGTATCGTTTGGTATGCTTTATGGCAAGCATGGAATAAACAAGGGGTTTATTTATTTTTTTTTATTTTTAAGGAAAGAATTAAAAGGAAAAGGTACAATGTAGAAGCATTACAGACAATCCTCTCAGGCAATTGTTTGTTGACCCACTTTTTAGCAAAACACCATATACATTATCATGCTACATCACAGGTATGACTGATTCTGCCCCATCAAACTGAAGGGGATTTTGGCCAGCACCTCAAATGAGAGAAGCGTTCGACCCTAAAACACCATTCTTCACATCTTGATGAGTGTGAGATAGTTGCCATTTGTACAGTGCACAGTACTATTGTGAGCTCTTACTCCTTAAATATATTCTTTAATATGCAGTTTTAAATATAGCTTCCTTTTCTTTTCCCCTTTCTTTTCTTCAAGCTGTTATGGAAGTTTGCCTAAATAGTGTGCAGTCTGCTTTTCTTAGGTAAACATTTCCAAACAGTGCTCATTAATGGCTATAAAGCAAATCCCAGTGCAAGCTGATCTTTTATGTTCCCCCCCCTCCCCCCCTTATGTCCACATTTCTGAGAACATTGATGCTGGAACCAATACAAACCATCCCAGCTGTCTCCAAAATTAGTACTGAGAAAAATAAACTGTTCTTCAAAGTAATAATTTTATACAACTAAATAAATAAATATTGTCAACACTGGGTCAAAAATACAAGCAAAATTACATCAAATTCACCTCATAAGATGGATTGTATGAGTGCATTTCAGTTCCTCTCTCATCATTCTCCTTTATATTTTTAGACAGTCTTTATGTGAATACAATGACTCCAATATCAAACATTTTAAATGATGCTTGAAATATCAGTCACTTGACTTTGATGTCACACACAATTAAATTCAACCCATCTTCTCCCAGTTAATAACAGCAATCTCACCAAGTCTACTGCCTAATTAATACAAGCTATTTGTCACATAGAGGTGACACATGTATATCAGAAAACTTGAAATATTGTTTTGTGCTGCAGTATCGCTAGCCAGCCCTGCGATACAGAAACTGTCTTATGTATGATTGTCTTTAAAGATTTCAAAAGGCCTCAGAGTTTGGTGCGCTCAAGCTGGGACTCGACAGTGCATAGAAGGTGCTACTGATGTGTTGGCTCCCTTTAGGCTGCTAAATAGCGAGGTATTTAGAAAGAAACGCGGCTAGAATTGAAAGGTTCATACCTGATCACTCATTTGGGTGATAGGCAGAATTACGAATAGACAGAGCCAGTGGTAATTTGCTTAACCTGCAGTTTTTAAGCTATGTGATAGAATACACAATCACACATTTACTTATTGTTGCGTAAGCATTTTTCCCTCCTATTTATGCTCAGCACTTTTTAACAGTATGTTTCAACCAGGGTTGCTGTTGCCAAACAAATGAGCTTGTCTACCTCGTGTTAATTATCATTGTGTAATAAATAACTGTATAATAAGGCGGGCCTAATCCTGCCGTCTTTAGTTAGGCAAAGCTTCTGTCTGCTTCGCCGGGTGTTTTGCCTCTATTAAGGCAGCAGCCTTGGGACGAAAAATTGCCTACATCGTTAGTAGTAGTGAATTAAGGATAATTTGTTATCGAACTCTTCTTGTGAATAAAGCACAACACAGAAACCCACAAAGTAAGAAAAGGCAGGAAACATTAGTTATCTATGGATTAGTAACCATAGTAATACCTATGGATTTTCAGTGCATTATGTTTTGCAGCAAGTGTGTGAGGTTTTTCCTGGATTTTTGATTATATGTGGTTTTGCTCATCTTAGCTGCCAGCAGTAGGGTGTTTGTAAGTGACAAAAACCACCCACAGCACTTTGGGTCTTTCTTCTGCCCATGAGTGAGCATGGGAAGTGCCACCACAGCAGTTCAGCTCTTGGCTGGGAGAAGGAATACTGGCGCAAGTCAGGGGACAGCTGATACAAAATTCAAACCAACGCAGTCTCTGGAGATCTCTCTATTCAGAGCCAGCGTTGCTTATATGCTGGTGGGCAAGGTGATGTGCTAACTTCATGTGTACTTTCCTCTCTGGCCTGCCTACTGAGTGGTGTTTCTTAAATATGCCATCAAAATCTTCCAGTGGAGATGGGTATAGGTCCAGTTGAAGATGTTTCTCCCCTCCATTCTACCCTTTGCAACACTGAGATAAGCTCTTTCTACCTTTCTGCATGGTATTCTAGGGGACAGAATCATGTGTATGCACGTTCAGTGAAGGAATAGGAACAGGAGAGGCCTTTTTAGCAAAAGAATTGGATTTTCCCTTTGCAGCTTAAGAAAATGTGAAAGGTTAATTTCACATCTCGTTGAGACGTATGCATGTTCACTTTTAAGCCCATCAAAATATGAGTCTTGATCAAGGTGAAACTGAGCCATAAGCCAGACGTATGTATGGAAGAGTAGAGGGTGCCCTAATCCCTGTGCTAGTTGAGGAGAAAGGTGGTATTTGATCTCAGTGACAATCTTACGAGTTATTCTGTGATACGTTAGTGGCAGGAGTGTTTTTTTCTCAGCTGTAGTGTCTGCAAACACATAAGTCACACCTACTGGAAGGAAAAACTTAATTGAAAACAATGACTATGAAAAGGATTTAAGGGTTGTGGTGGATAAGTACCTGAATGTGAGCTCCTAAGGGATGCTCTGGTTAAGAAGATTAATGTGGTAGTAGATGGTGGTAGTAGTAGTAGCATGTTGATCCCATTATGCCAGACACACCATAAAGACCCATAAGGGGTTTACAACCTATGCTTAAACTGAGCAGCAGGTAGGGCATACAGGCACAGTATGTTCTGAGAGATGGGGTGGTTGGACGCTGAAGCCAGACAGTTTAAGATTAGAAATCAGGTGCGTGTGTTTGGCAGTGCAACCACTAAACCACTTGAACAGCATATTCAGAGTTGTAGTGAATTCTCCATCACCTGGCATTTCTACATCAAGCCTAGAAGACTTTCTCAAGGGTAGGTTTTGGTACCCTTATTGTTGCAGCCTTTGTGCAGTAGTTACTAAGTGAAAATTTATGTCAATATTATTTAGGAGGTCAGGTTAAAAGATCATAATAGGCCTTTCTGGTTTTAAGATCTTTGAAAGATTAGTCTCTGAAAGTCAAAGGGTTTTCTCTGTGCCACAGTTTTTTCTTTCTATGACCAAATCCATAAGTCACCTTCTCTTTGACACACCTATGAAAAGACATTGTTCTTTTACTGCTGGTAACAATCTAGTCCCTGAATTAGAAATCTCTCAAAGATGAAAGGAAAGACAAGACCTGTTGAGTAATTTAATGGTGTGCTGTTAAAAGTAGAAAGGGTTTGGGGATTTTGGAAATATTCTTGTACCTGGCGTAGGATGTAGCATGTTAGCTGCAGTAACGAAATGGCCATGTCACCAATATGTCATATATCGCAAAATGTTACCATTGTTACCTAAAAGCCATAGAGGTAGTTGTGTGGCTTTATTCCCAAGAAGTTTAGTAAGGATTGTCTTTTTTTTTTTTTTTTGTTAACTTTCATCACATTATGCTTCAGTTACCGAATAGACAAAAAGCATTTATCCCTGATGGTCTGTCAGCTACTTCCCGCTACAGAGCTTCCAGGGGCTGGTGCTGGAGCCGAGCCACCCCTGGCAGGTGTCCAGCTGCCCGGCCAGCCAGCTGGCGGCTGCTGCTGCTGCTGCTGCGGCTCCTTCTCTAGGTGGAGGAGCGCGGTTCCTTCACAAAGGCTCCAAAGAGTCTTGGAGCAACCGTTTGGATTGCCAACCCAGCGCAATAAGGCGCTAACTCAGATACAGGCAAGCGCTGGTTCAGACCGTATGTATTTATGGAGAGCTGCGTGTCGTCTGTCCCAGCAACTGGGTGACTTTGGAGGAATTAATGAAGCCGTGTTGTTATTCATACAAGGTGCTAAGTGTGCCTAGTGCTGTGCAGATGCTCCTACTGAGTGTTGCTCTTTTGCCATACTGTTTTAGAGCTAAACCCCACGTTTTTGCTGCAATACTAAAACAAAACGGAGGATGTGCTTTCTGGTATCTTCAGACATGGCAGATGTGAGTACCTAGCCTGGCACGCTCTCTAGTGTGATGGAAGTAGGAAGCATGGATCGGCCACCCTTTCTCACCATGCATTCATTAATGGGGTGAGGGGAGCCGAGAGGGTCTGCTCCCCCCTGCTTTCCCCGGCCTCTGCTGCAGCCTAGCACCCTGCTGTGGGCTGCGGGCACGTGCCCAGAGGCTGCAGTGCCGGTGTCCAGTCTTGCCAGGCTCCTCTTGTCCTTCTGACTTGGCACAAAATTTTCCAGCATCAGTCAGGGGAAAAAAATCAGTGTAAGTGGGTCAGAATCCAGCTACCTGAGGCTTTGCTGTTTGTTAGTGCGGCCATTCTATGTTGTTTCCGAGTGCATTGGGATGATGGTACATGTGCTTGGTTGGTATTAGTGTGGGTTTGGTTTCAACTGGAAGTGTTGATGAGCTGTTTCACGTGGCTCTCAGTGCTGTAATCCTTGAAGGGGACGTGGCGTGACCTGCTCACAGTGTATTGGCCTGTGTTTATAAAACGTGTGAGAACTTCGACCCAAGTCTCCCCAAACAGGTCTTGTTTTGATCTCTTTAAAAAGTATAAATGAGCTTTATTAATCACAGTGCTAATAAGTCATGCATCCCCAGAGCAAATGCGAGGGGACTGAGAAAAGCGTGCGAGGGCTGCCTCCTTCCACAAGCTGACACTCTACATTAATCTGTGATGTTTGTCTGCGCTGAGCTCTGTGCTAGTAGATCTGGGCAGCAGTCAGGCTGATGACATATACCTAAAAATCACTGGGCTTGGAGCTAGCAGGGGTAATGAGGTATCTTGAAAAGAGGGTGGTGAAGCATACTGGCTATAAGCAAAAAATGAGTCCTGCCGAGGCCGTTACAAAAGCTCTGTATTTGCCAATTATTCCTACATATGTAACACAGCTATCCCCTTCACTTCCCAAAGTGAGACAAATGTGGTGAACTCGTGCTGTTGTAGACTATCGGGCACATTTTGATTCTGTCTGGATGTTCTGGGCGAGTGGGGAAGTCCTTGGCTTCAGAGCCCCGTCCCGCTTACAAAGAGTTTTATCTCACTCTTTGGAGACTTTTTTGGACACTTTGCTTGGTAAGAGAGGACCATTCTCCCAGCATTTATTACTGACATTTCAGAGATGGTCCTGGCTGACCTGTGAGGGCTCTTCCATAGCTTTGCTCCCCACCCTGGTGCTGTGTCTTGGTGTCCTCTGGCTGGTGCCGGTGCTCATGCCAGGGGGGCTCCCACACCTCGGCTGGTGCAGAAATACACGGGGAGAGCCCTGCGCTTCCCAGGAATGATCCTGGCTATTGGCCACAGGCAAATGTGCTCAGCCTGTGAACTTGTTCCTCCGTGAACTGAAAGTAAGCACGGATTTCAATTCCATGCCTTTACGAGCCTTTTAAAGGTGAAGGATATTTTCTTTCCAATGTTTCCATGTATTAGATTAGGAAAGTTGTCAAAATTAAGCACGCCACAGTGGGTAGATGCTTTGTTTGTAGCCAAATGGGTTTCCATAAAGTGATGAATTAATGAAATGAAGTAGTGAGGATCATCACATTGTATTGCCAGAACAATGGGAGATCCATAAAATGATCTGCTTGTAAATAATTTGTGATATCTGCTATGTGCAATGCTACTAAATGAGTCTTATTTTCTATAATAAACACTATTTTCTTTTAGAGAAAAAAAGTAGAGAGTTGGACTGTCAAAATATTAAATCACAGAAGACTTTACAAATATAATTTTATTTCTTAGCATTTCTATTACACTGTTTTATGGTATTTATGGAAGATACAAAGTTACTGTTTATCTTTAAAATAAAAATCTTGCCACATCTCTAGCATTTTTGTATTTTATGACTATTTTACAGTATAATGAATGCAGAATGGTTGTGCAAGCTTTAAAATGTATATCTTTTCATGTAAATATTTTGCAGGAAAAATCTTAGTATGATATATCTTATTTTCGAGTTATGCCATTGATGTCACAGAAAGGACATGTAAAAAATATAACTAAGAACCTCAGTGAATTTAGATCTCCTAAAATACAGTACTGGAAGTACTATTTGTTAATAAAGTGATGATCCTATTTCTGAATTTCTAAGGTAAACTGGGGATCTTTGAAATGACATTACAGAGTTTCATTGATACATTTTTCCATCAAAATTATATTTTCTTGAAATAAATCCTTTTTTAAAGTGTATTGATTTGAATGGAAATGTTTTGGTGAAAAGAACTGCTAGTAAGGACAAGTAAATTGCAAAAAGGGTAGAGAAAGCCTAATCCCAGAATATTTTACTGTTTAGAGAATTTGCTTAATGTTGCAGTAGTGGCAATCAGTAAAATAAAGTTGTCCCTTTTCAGGTGAATACATCATCATCATCATCTGATGAACCATTTTGGAGTTATGGTAATGTTGATGTCTCTGTTAGAAAATAAAAACAAATTTAAAAATCTCACAGCCTTTGCTCTTTAGTTATCTTTACTGTTAAATTAATAATATCAATCAGATGAAAAGAGACCACTTCTTGTAATGTCCTACTCCTGCTGAATTCAGAGGGTGCAGAATAAATGGTTTTAAGGGGGTCTTAAAATATAATGAAATGACAGCATAAAGGATGGTTTTCTCGCCCGTTGAAGTCTAGGGGAAATAGGGAAACCTGGCCAACACTGGAGTTTACTGCTCGTGGAGTCAGTGTGACTCCAGCAGTGTGCGTGTGTGTGAGCCTACCCACAGCTCATTAAAGGATCAGGGCCTGGCTTAGGAAACTAAATCCTTATTTTACCAATGTTATGTGCAGTACTTTCAATCAGTAGAACTTTGTTTCCTGGCTGATAAAACAAAGCTCGGATCCAGCTACCTAGGGTTTGATTCTGCATTTCTTGCACATCAAGGAATTTGGCTTTACAGGGTTTAAGCTTTGAAAGAAATCCTGGATTAAGCTCCTGAATGATTAAAATTTAAGTGCTGTCAGGTTTCTACATATAAGGTAAAAATAAAATAAAAATTAACATTTAAAAAAATAATACCCACAGTCTTCAGGACCTGAGGCAGCCTTGGTGCATTGTAATGGAAATTTCAGTCCCATGTGCCACAGTAACTGCAGCACAGCAACTTTTTTAAATAGCCATAATGACGCTGTTGCTGATGGTGAAGGGAAAATATTACAAACCCTTCCTTTCCTTAACATGTCTCGTAAAGCTCAAGAATGCATAGCCAAGTAATATTTTGTTAATTTTATATGTGTTTGAATATTGTTGATGGGTACTTGAAAAGAAAGAAGAAAAATGTTTGCTTTAGCATCTGAGTTTGATGCATACTGATGGCAGACTCAAATTTTGGCCAAACAAAAGAAATTACAAGCTTTGTGGAATAAATTCTGTGGTTTTAAAATCTTCATGATTCAAGAAACACCTAGGAAAGGAATTTACACTCTAGTTCCCAACAAATAAAAGTTTTTTGGTTCAAATATAGTTTTATTCATGTAGTAAAATAACAGTTTCTGGATCTTAAATTTTTACTTTTGGATAGCATGTTAGTGCTTTAAATGTAAGAGGATAATGTTTCCCTTGCTCAAATAATCTGAAGATTTGGTCTCGTTCTCTACATAGTCCCATGCAGGATGTTATTGTAAGGCCTGGTTTTCTTTAATTATTCATTTATTTGTTTGTGCGTTTATGCCCCCCTGCAATTTAATTTACTGGAGGATTTTTTTTTTTTTTTTCTAAATTTGATACAGAAAGTTTCAAGGTCAAACAGTGAGTGCTTTTTTGAATGGTTGAGATAATAGTGATCCTTAGTGTAAACGGATTTAACAGAAAACATTTTTTTTAAAGTCAGTTCTCATTTGTAACACACTTAATAGTTCACATTTAAGCCACCTAAACCAAGGTAAATATTTTAATTTGATGTCAATTACAATTTTTTGTCAAAATCACAAAAAACCACAACAAGCTTTTAAAATTACATAAAAGGTATAAAGTGGTGACACAGGCATGATACCTTTTTGATTTAGTCTTTTTAATTTGGTAGTATAAAAATACCTATACCCGTACATTGTCATTCCAAACTAGAACTCTAAGAAAACAGTCAAATTGTGCAAGATTCACAGTAGAAACCAAACCCTTTTGGAATAATAATAAAAAACTTGCAGTATTTATGATGTTGAGAAGTCCTTTTTGTAGGTTACAGAACAAACAAAGTCTTAAGTTGCCTCTTCTGATTTTGATGGTAACAAAAGCAACCATTTCAGAAATATAGAGGTGTTAGAGCAATCAAAGAGGCTGCTTTCTTACCATAATGTTAGCATCATCTCAGCATGTGGTGCCAGAAAGGTTCTTTTTCTGCAGCATACCACTAATCCCACATTGTCTTTATTATCTTTATTTTCTGATGCTTGCCCATGCTGGTCATTCACAAACTGCAAAGATTAAAGATGGAACACCAAGGTCTTCAAATACCGATAAATTATATTAATATTAGGAAACCCTTTAAAGTCTTTAGCATCCTATGAATTCCAGGTTGCAGTCACCCCACAATATACGTTAGTATATAGATGTATACTAATATGAAACAAATATTTTACGCTGTCACTTAGGAAGAGGCAACGATTTATAGCTCCACAGTACCAAGAAAATTTCATCTCTGGAATACATGTTTATGGATATCCTTTCATAAAAGCTGATTTTACAAGTGCCCATCCCCCTTTTTGGATGTAAGAAAAATATGTGTCTGAAATATGTGTGCCTGTATTTCTTAGGGCCTGTAAAAATGAATTGCAGATCTAAACCAGAACGGTTGATTGGCACAAACTATTACTGGGATGTAGACTTGTGATTTGTGCTTTAAATTAATTTTAGGCAAGTGAGGACGTAAACTCTGGCTGCAGCACGCCTTTGTTACTGCAAAAGCTCCTGAACATAGAGTATTTTTGTCTTCTGCAATATCTCACCCTATAGATCTAGCTGTGAAAAATGTCTGTTATGAAATGTAGCATATAACCTGTAAGTAATGGCAACTAAGTAGCTGGTAGTGTGTGGCTTTGCAGGAATTGAATATGAAAAACGCTGTGAGTCCAATTACGTCATCTTTACATTGAGTGCTTTCTCATATGAGTGTTTCTGTTGAAGTCATTTCACATACCTCCCAAAATGACTCTTTCAAAATAATTACAAAATCATTTTCAACAGTGAATAAATGTGTAAAGGCTCACCAGTGATTTTAAGGGTTGAAAAAAAGGGCCCTTTGTGTTAGATAATTTCATTGCTCTATGTTCACAAGTGATTAACTCCCCAATGAGATCTGATTGCTTTTTGTATTCAGACCGAAAAAAGAAATGTGAAATGAGCAAAATATTGTATTTTGAGTGCTGACTATAGGGCAAGTTTAACATATGCTTGTTGGGACATCACCATGATTTGTTACTAGCCATATTTGCTGCACATGTGTGACGTGGTAGCCTGCCAAAAGACACACAATAGTTACATGACGGGTCACTGAAAAAATAGATTTCAAATGGAGTATCTAAATATTTTATTCACATACAGATATGGGACTTCTTCTAAGACACTGTGGTCTATTAAGGAAAGAATAATATATGTTTTATTAGAAACACGTGTTGCCTAGGGACTCAGTTCCTTCTGCCCTTCATGTAAATGAGAGCAATCCTTGGACCTTAAGATGCAGGTCTAGAACCCGGTCTAATTAAATGGTAGGTAGAAAGACACTGGAAGGAAAACAAAACCTTTCTTCTCAGGTGGAAAGAAGATGTAGGCTTATGCTAAAATGAGATGAGCGTACACGAATATAATGACCATCCTCTTGCCCTCTCCCAATGCTTCTCATTTGTTGCTGTGCAGGATGCAGAGGGGAATGTTTGAAAGTGTGCCTAGGTCTGCCCTGCTGTGTAACCCCATCCGAGTCCCGTCGCTGCCCTCGTGCAGTGGAACAGGATGGTTCTGTGGCTTCAGGACCTGGCATGGAAACAGGGCAGGATTACTGTATATCTGTGGATATTCTGTAGCTGAGCAGTAAATCACAGCTGAAAGATGTTCCTAGCTAGTGCACTGTAATAATAACACAGGAAACTACTGGGGAAGTCCTTGTGCTATAGTCGTCTGGTACATAACGAGCCCTCTACACAATTAAGAGGGCATCAGAGGGTAGGGCAGGTACCACGTTACTTTTGCTGTCAGGTCACTCCTTCCAACGTGGACAGCTCAAATGAAGCAACTGACCCCATCCTCCCCTCAGCTGGACCAGGTGCGGCTATTTTTGAGAGAGTTGGTTAGGGCATGGCACGGCTAATTCCTCATGCAAATCATAGTTTTTGTGGAACTGTGGGGTTGTCTGTGGCCAGACAATCCATCTTTGGAAATACACAGGGAGGTGCTGGGCTGTCACAGAGACTCCATCGATCCTCTGTGTCTGCACTGGCATTGCAGGAAACACAGCTGAAAGGATCTAATGCATATGTGACTGGACAGCTCAGCACAGTGTCATTGGTGCTTACTGGGTAGAGGCATTAATTTGTTGATTAATTTGTTCCTTCAGCTATATCCCAAGGTACAAGGTTGCCCTAACTTTTGTGGGGTTGGGAAGTGATCATTACCAGCTGAGCAAGCATTGATTATAAATGTTTAGTTCTGCCTTATTTCATACTTTATTTTTTAAATAAATAGGAGGAGCCCATCAGCTATCGGTATGGAGGTAGCTGGCTGCTACTTCATGTTCCTGATACTCTCCTGATTTGCTGGCACGTGCTGTTAGACTCTAGCATTGTCTAAGTTATTAAACAAAGCACTGTCTAAATGGAGAGCTCCCCAAATAGTTTCACCACTGACCATTGGCTCCCAGCTTCATGCCAGGCGTAGCCCTGTTATTCCTTTCTGTATTCCTGCTGCAAATTTCCCCCATTCCAGAGCTATGAACTCAACCCTTCTGCTCTGTTTTGCCTCCCCCGCAAGCACCAGCTCCGTATCTCCAGTGATGACCATGCAGCTTCTCTGGCATCACGGCCAGAACCCCACGTAGCCTGGGCTGGGAGCTGGGCTGGGGGCTGGGATGCTCTGTGCCCTCCCCACCTCCAGCAGCTGCTGCTGGGGGTGGCGGGTATGACAGGAAAGCACTCACAGCACAGTGGACCCCTTTACTGCAGCTTGACTTGATATCTACATATGCAGCAGGTTTAAGAGATGGATTTCTTTCTGGACTGGAATTTCTAAATTTTTTATCCTTTAAGACTATTTATAAAGATATTGTAATGGAGGGGGGTGGTAGTTTGTTTTTTTTTTGTTGTTATTGTGTTGGGTTTTTTTTTTTGAGAAAAAAAAGAGGAAAGAACTTTATTTGAATTTATGGAACAGATTATAATATTCCTGACTCAGTTCTTAAGTGACTGTGCCAAAGAATTTAATTGGGATAAGGTTGCATAAGATCCCTGAATGTCAGGTGTTTACAATTGTCTTAGAGGATATCAGTAAAAAGCAGCAAAGAACGTCTGCAGTTCAAGTCATAAATTTTCAAATGCAAAGTCTAGTTTGAAGTTAAAAAAAACTATTTAAAATGTGATTAGATGTGGGAAAAAAAGGCTATTAGGTTTGTCATAATAACTGTGTCTTTGATATATATGTTAATAGCAAGACTGTTGACACTGGAGAGATTGAAATTAATACTTGTCTATTAGTCCAAGGCCAGAAGTTGTTGCCTCAAACCATAATAATTGATTCACTAGTGCATTTGTCTAATGGCTCTGCATTATTCTGTAGGGTGCTAGAATGGATATTGCACTCACAGTCTACCTGTGTTTTGGTGTACATTGTATTTCTGATAGTACGTACAATAAAGTAAAATAGGAACAACTGCTAAAGTCAGTTGGTGGCATTTGAATAAAATGGGTGAAGATAAAAATCAGCTCTGTGGGGCTCCATGGGATTTAGGAGTGAGATTTTCAGCCATGAGAGAAGCTTTTCTTCATCCCTGAAATATCTCTTTGAATTTTTTGAATAACTCTTATTTCAGAATTACTGTTTTTAGGAGTGAAGAAGTTGAGCTAGCAGGGTGAATCTCCAGGAAATTCCAAGTGATTTGTTAGAGAACATTTTATTAGGACTACTCAATCATAGATAAAATAATCTATGGATAGTAAAGATGATTATATTTGTCATGAATATTTTTATTTGCTGTGTTGATGTATTGAGTTCATTGATAACTAGACCACTAGTAGGCATAAAAATAAAAATTTTGGCTGGTGAGGAGCATAAATCTATGTTTGAATGGACTTTCTGGGTTATAATTAACTACACAGGAATTTCAAATATATGTGTAGTTCACTTTGGAGGGAAATAAATGCATTTAGAATAATTTGGCTATTTCAATGTTGACAATGAGTTTTACTATTTAGAGGATAAGATAAACAGTAAATTTAATTTGCATAATTAAGTTAATCTTTTTAGATTTTAATGTAGTGTATCACGAGTTCCTAGGCTTGTAAATGAGGTTTTACTAGTAAAACTCTTATTACTAGGACATATACCATTTCCCCCTAGCATCAATACAGAGTGCAAATCTCATAGGTTCCTTTGTCTCAGGGCCAGCAGAATTTACTGTTTTTACTTCTCTTGAGGGTTGCTTTAAAAATTGTAATAAAAAATGCAACTTCTGTGTAACGGTTGAAAGTCTATCACTTTGCAGAAAAATAGATTGTACTTCTAAGGACCTTCCACCATAAGGGCTCTCTTGTAAAGATGCCTGCCTTTAAAATGCAACTTTTTTGTTGGATGAACAGCCTAATGTTCCATGCATTGTACTAGTAGTAGCATTTTATGCAACATTGAAAGACTCAATTAATTTGCATAATTCCATGAGTATTACCATGACTTTAAGGTAGGTTAGCTTGCTCAGGAGTCTTGCCTGCCCAATATATATGTTTGCCATTTTGACAAATTAATCATTTCTGAAAACAATTAATTATACTTATGACAAACTGAACCTTATACCCATGGGTCTTAAATTTTTATAGCAGAAATCTAATATTAATGTGTATAAGATCAGTGATTTAGTGAGTACCTTAACAGTCAACAATGCCTAAGGCTGAACAAAATTAATATTTTGTTTCCCATCTGGAGACTTCAGTAAAATTAATGAGGAAGGGTGCCTTTTGTAATACATAATAGAAATAAATTTACAATATTTAACCCATGGATTCTACTGACATCAGCAGTTAGATATTTGGTCTGTTTCCCAGTCTGGTGGATGAGCCATGCTGTCTGCTTTATTATACTGTAAATATAAATATGGATAATCCTGTC
>JAVJGJ010000003.1:13853820-13871320 GCA_035590215.1 Microhierax caerulescens | reverse complement strand
ACTCTTGGTCGCAGGACCTTCCGCATCTCAAAGCAGGTGCCAGTGTGGGGTAGCAGCCCCTGCCCTTTCCAGTGGAAGGGGACCTCGGCTTTCCCCAGGCTGCACAAAGGCTGCAGAGCGCAGTTGGGTGGTGTCTGTGGGTTGTCGTGGGAAAGGCTCGCAATCTGTGGGGGCTGAGAGGGTAATTTAAGCAGCCACATTCCAGAACAGTGCTTGTGAAACATGCACCTCATCATTTTGTGTTTAAGAGGTGCCACAGATTGCATAGAAAGTTATTAAATGATTTTAGGGAGCTTAAAAATACTTTTGATTTGATTTTTTTCCATCTCTCCCCCATCTGCAAGGCAGGTGTCCAGCATTACAAGCCATCTGAGGGAAAGAGACTTTACTCTTCATAAAATGTTATGAATAGACTATGATTCTACAAAATAGTTCTGTGCATAAAGCAATATAAAGATATAATATCCCAGGTTCTTTCAGGGGCTGAAGCATTGCTACTGTCATTTCTTCATATTAACATCACGGCTAAGACCCCTACCGTGCTCCAGGGCTTTGCTGTTCTAGGTGCTGGGTTTAAGCGGTGCAAACAGACCCTGCAAAGTATGGACTGCGGTCTGCCCCTTCTGCCGAATTTCTAAACACTTGTAAGCAGCTCCTACCTAGGGAGTAGTGCTGGACTTAAATGTAGCTCTGGAAGGGGAGGTAGCTTTCTATGTCTGCAAGTTATAGAAAGAGATTTTTTTTTTCTGACAGGCATTGAGGGCTGCACAAAATAGCTTTGGAATAAATGCAGATGAAGTGGGACATGAAATCACAACTTGTTACTGAATTGCACAGGTGTGTCTCTAAGCCAGGTACGTGTGTACATCTCTTTCTTTCTACGTATTGCTAGAGTTACAAGGTTTTCTGTTTTCTTTCAACCAGGAACAGAGATATTTCTACGTTTGAGCATTAAATATTTCTGAGCTGTACCAGGTATTAAATCAATGGTATCTTACCTACTGGCTATAAAGTATTCTATTTTTCTGACAACTGTCTTATGTGAACAGTATATTAGTGTTCAACGAAAGGAAATTGTATGATTCTAATGTGGTTTTTTTTTGGCCTCAAACGCTATGCATGCACTGGGAACAGGATTGGGCCCATGATCTTTATTTGAAAATGTGTACACCTGGGAAGCATGCAGGATATCAGCTTTCTATGGCCTAATTAAAGTGTACTGTGGTGCAAGACCTGGCAAGGAACAAACATTTGCAGGAAGGTTGTACTGTGAGAATGCTTCATACTCTGCATGAAGAAGCAAATGTTGGCCTGCATCACCCTGATTTGCTGTGCTGAACAGTTGATTATTAAGATGCTAATACATGAGAACGAATTGTAGTCTGACAGGCAGAGACAGCACTTTTAATTTCATAAATAAAAGCAAGTCTAAAGGCTGATGGATTTTGTTCCAGTGAAATAAAAAGTCAGCTTGCTAGAGATGGATAATAAATATTTTGTACCACTCTATTTAATTCTATCTATGCAAATTCCCTCTGTACAATAAAAGCTACTTTCTGCACATTTAAGCAAAGAATTAACAGATGAACATGGGTATTAGCACTGGAGCTGAAGGCAAGCCCTTCTAGTTACTTCAATCCTACTGTGAAAACAACCAAAGCCTTTTCTAAAATACAGACTGTCCATTGTGCTGCATTGAGAGCATGAGAGCAAATTTAATATGGTTCTCACTTTTGTCTACAAGACGGGAAGCTAATTCTTATTGCTACATTTATTTGGCTTTTTGTCCTCTGTGTTAAGACTTCAGCTATATAAACAGTGGTCATAAATGCAGCGTTGAGGCTTCTTGCTCTTTAGGCAGAAGTACCACCCATTTGTTTAGTGCTTCTCTCCCCCCAGAGCAGATATTTGTCTTACTGTGGTGATTTTTTGTGGTGCATAGCCCTGCTCCTCCTGCCCCAGTGCAGAACAGTGGGCAGCCCTTCATCAGTCGGGATATGATGTTTTGGAAAAGTCATTCTTCTTCACATTGGGCAGAGAATGTTCCAGCTTTTCTTTGCTGGTGGAAGATCATGCATTACAGGATCTGGCCGGGTCCCTCCCTCCCTCAGAGTCTGTTGTTTTCCTTTACTTCCATTACTACAGGGGCATCTAAATTGTGGCTTATGTTGTTACTGTCATCTAAAAAAACCCTGTGGATTACTCACAGACAAAAAAATTAATTCATAGCTGTTTACAATGCTGCGTGTTTTGCTCTGAGTGATGTTGGCCACTCATTTGTGGCTCTGGCTGGCTGTTGCTAGCCGGTTTCATTTCACTGGTGACACTCTGGCTGCCTACTTTACAGAAGGATCACTCAATTAAGAGGATCCAAAGCGATCCCTTCTCCCATATGCACTTGTTTGGGGATGAAAAAATAAAAAAAAGAAAGAGAAGGCAACTCAGCCAGTTTTGAAGCTGCCTGGATAAGCCGGGGACAAACCCAGATAGGGTGAAGGCGCAAACGGTCAAAGGTTTATGGACAGGGCGGCTGCTTTGCTGGTGCCGTGCAGTGGTATGAGCTGTTGCAGTGGTTAGGCAGAGGTGGCAATGGCCTCTGATCCAGGACAGTTTATCGTCCATTCAAGCAGGCTGCCTTCAGCACTGCGTGGCTGAAACTGTGAGTGTGTGTCCATAAACCCCCCAGGCGTTTAGCTCTGGGCAGCGTCTCTCTCTCCTTACAGCATTCAGCTAACCTTCTTCCTCATGTATTGCCTCTTGCTTTTATTGGTAATTAATCATTTAATTAGCTCTTGGTTTTGAATCTCCTGCTGTCAGTGGCCAGGCTCATAGTGACATCTCCTGTGACATGAAACTATGTTGAGAGTTATATACATAAAATATGTGTTTCAATGCAGCTCCAATACCATTTAAAAAATCAAAAGAATGTTGTTATTAGACAGAAAACACTTGATATTACCCATTTATAGAAAGTAAGTAGTGATGTTCCTAACATACTTTGCATCATTTTCATTTAGCACTAGAAATTAAAGCAGGTTTCATTTTCCATTGTAAAGGGTGATTAGAATTTTTCCCAAGTTTGAAAAAAGTAAAGCAGTGCATATGTGAAAATGATTAAAGAAGCAGTGATATATTTCAAATGTTCTTAAAATCACTGTTGAGGGGAGAAAGAAAGAATCTTGTGGTCACTTCTAGGTCTTGATCTTCTGCTCACTGGAGTCAAGAGGAAAGTTTCCACTGATTATAATAGTGCTACGGGGGGCAAATACATAACTGGTTATGGAAGAATATGTGAATTTCAGACAGAGGAGTTTCAGCCGACAATATTTCAGAAATGTCCCATCTAATAACATTTTTTCCCCAGCTATCTTTTCACAGCTTATACATGATGAGAAAGACTTTTTCTAAATGAGATTAGGAAACAGAGCAGCTTTGAACGGGTTCAAGTTTTTCAGATGAAAACCAGCACCCCTTTACAATATGGACTATTTTAGATTTGAAACACTGGTGTGTTGTTTCTACATTTAAGTGTAGGCTGTGATGCCAGACTTATCTTCCCACTTATCTTCAGTTTGTCACACATATAGTGATCTGTAGAGATGTAAAAATCTTTTTAGATAAAGTTCACTGCGTGATTTATGTCTAAAGATTTGATTTTTGTCATCCTTACTCCTATATGTTTCAGAGCAATAAATTGTTCCTTATTCTGTAAGGGACCTAACACATACTTATGTACATAGTTGATTCAGGTCCGCTCAAAAGAGCCCTGGCTTTTGAAGTAGTGCTAGCATTTTCCATGGGACCGTGTGGAAGGCCAGGCATTAGGTGGTGTGAACAACACCCTGGAATTTATTACTGTACTTAAGTGGATCAAATGAGTAAATTCACATTTTCAAATAACCCTGAGCACACTTTGTCACCTCATCCAGAGGCTTATTAAAATAATGTTTAACAATTTTGGGTTTAGCTTTTTTAAAATCTGAAATGCTTCAGATTGGTGTTTGTTAATACATCAATACTATGTAGCTCTTGCAATCCCATGTAGTAGGTGGGCAGGATTTTTCCTTCGTGGTCTACAGAGTTGCCTGTACTGAACCTGCAAATGTTTATAGACACTTGCTTGTAATGTAGATCTTTATTGGAACTGCTCATTCACATAAAGCATCTAAGTAATGTCAGGGTCTTATCTACAAGCTCAGGGTCTTAGTTGTTAGTATTGCTCTATTTAGCAGAGTAACATTATCTTTAAGTATACTTGAGATATAATTTTACCGGAATTTATTGCATTGTTATATTAACTCCTAGATGAGATTTAGGTTGTGACCTCCCAGCAGGCTTAAGGCATGTTACCTGTAATCTTTCACATGCATACAGTTTATCATAGGCAGAAGTCCTGCTTTCAGATCAGTCATATTTCAGAACTCACAATTGATATATCAGTCACAGCATAAAATGCTATCATTCCTGTAGACCAACTGTTTACCAGAGAATAACACAAACTCTCCTCCTGTGTCTCATTTCATCACACTGTTCCACATAGTGATGTTTCAATGTGAAATGAAGTTTTTTCATGCTGTGCTTCTGAGTAGAAAAAAGACAAGTACATGTATGATAAATGGCAAAGGTTCCAAGAGAAACCTTGCAAAACAATACAATTTGGAAGCATTACATTTGCTTAAATAATTTAGTACATAAATGGATCTGTTAAAGTTTTATAACCAAATACTGTTTATGTGGCTTTGGGTAGAAAATCAGTTGTATTTCCACTGAATCACGTAATCTTATATGTTATTTAGAAATTAGGAAATATAACTAACCTGAGAGTTGTCATTGTAAGTCTTTTGGAATCAGCAGCGTTAGAAAAGTATACTTTTCTTGTAAATAGCTTCATACACTTAAGGTTCCCATTAAAAAATAAGTATTTTAAATTTCTCTAAGGTTGAGTTCATTTTCTGCTGGTTTTGCGGCAGATTAAACTGCACAGCTTAAACAGATAAGCTAGTTGATCTCATACAGTAATAGTGATATTTAGATCTGTTTTTTCAGATACTAAAATGTGCACTGAATTTGGTGGGATATTCTTGTTTCGCCTTTATTCGTAATGTAGTTTTAAAAGCTATCAACAACATTATTGTTGCTGTCCTGAGAACTGATGCATTCTGAAAATCAGGGCTGATACTACTTGATCTCAGAAGACAGATCATTTGCTGAGATACACAAAATTAGGTACCATTTCAAAATATAGGTATATGTGTCATTATTTCCACCCAGAATGCTGAAATAATGGAGTTCAACATTTGCTAAGAAACCAAACAAAACCAAACCTCTTTTAAGACTTTTTAATGAAAAATTATATCCAGGGATCAAATGTGAGCTGGGAAGCTAAGTCCACTTTCAAAGAATGCATGAGTGCATTTTGTGTCTTCAGAAATGTGCCCATATCTAGAGTTTATAAGCATTAAGCGCATACATATAAATACTTAAAAACAAGAACATGCTGAAGCATTTTCAAGGTGTAGAACAGACTGACAGAAAATAAAACAGTTGATAGTGAGTCTCTGAAGGGATTTTTTTTTTTTTAATTAGGCTTGCTTGTTGTTCGAGACATATTTTAGCCTGTTGAAACATTCATAATAATAAATGTTGATTCCTCCATTCCCATTCAACTGTGAGGAGTGTGCTGCCCTACCTCCTCTAACAAAACCCTCTCCCTAGAAATGGTTTCTGCCTTGCCCCCCCTCCACTCAGAATTTGAGATTTATGCAAATATGCAACTTGTAGGTATCACCAACAGCTGACCAACAGGCAAACCCATTTTCTTCAGCCATGCAAACTGTATAGTTGCTAGTTCTTGTGTGAGGTGTCTTCTTTTTGTTTCTGCACTTGCTATTTTATGGTGGGAAATCTTTTGCTAGGAATGTATTTTAATGTTCTCATGTAACAACTGAGGAGTTCTAAATTCTTAACTGGGATTTTTTTTATAGCTCTCAATTAAGCTTTTAAAATAAGAAGTAAAGGATGTTGAACTAAATGCTGGAGGAACTCAATGCTGTCATGAATTTTCTTAATTAAAAATCTTTTAATGTTTTCCTTGTTTTTTTTTTTTTAAGCAGTAATTCATGGTAGCTAAGTAACAACTGTGACATACAATATTTTGGTGACATCAAAGCCGCAAAATAGTGTACAATAAAAAAAATCCTCAGTAAAAAAATCTACTTTTATTGTAGATGGTTTATAGCTTTTCCACACAAATAGTCAGTTCAGCTTTGTCTGATGGAAAGATCCAACAAGTATATAATGATTTTCAAAAGTTATTTAATAGTACATACTTAGAATAATTAAGCACTGACATTTCAGTAAGGAAGAGAAAGGTTTTTTCACACTGAGGACCTTATTTCTTGGATAATTTTGGCTTAACTGCATGGAAAGAAAACCGGTAGAAAATATTATGAAGTCTACAAAAGCTATATGTAAACCCCCTCATTTTGATGATGTAAAGTCATAGGAAATTGTCTAATGTCTATTTTCTTGGTTTGAGGCATTTATGCAGAACTGTGAGTACAGACTTAACAGTCACGCTGGGTTAATGACATTTACCTTTAAATGTTTCTAGTGCAAAGACTGATTTATTAGATGACCACTTTCTCTGACACCAGGTGATAAACACTGATGTATTGTGTAATTTAATATTTATGGTATTTGTTAAAGACAACTACGATTGGACTTGTTGACATTTTATTAACTATGCCTGAATAGTAACTAAATGACTTGTAGACCTCATGTGAGAGCATTTGGTGTAGTGCATGATCTGCCACATATTGAAGATAAAATGGAAACACTAAGCATGTTTATTTTGTTCACTGGAAAGCCTGAGAAGCATGAATAGCCACTTGTACTCAGAATTCAATATTTGAGAAATTCTTCCTATATAGGAACAAGACAACCTTGCCAAAACAGGAGTGGAACTTAAATGGAATTAAAATATTAATTATTAATTAATTAGTAAACATGCTGTTCAGAGTCCAGGCAGGTAATATTAGCATCTTCAAACCTGAAGCTGATTTTTAAAAACTATGCCTACAAGCTGATATAACATACACAATCCACTCCATGTACATCGATTTGCATTCCTGCCTTTTTCTTACATTTTTTACAGACCTATCGGACTCAGGAGAAAGCTCTCATAATTAGACTTTTAGATACTGCACTGTTTGCCTGATATTTTTTAATTCCAGATGTTTTTCCATCTGGATGAGGTTTGAAACCCAAAGATGCACCCACTAGTACATATGTGACTACAAATGAATAATATTTACTTGGCATGCTACTTTTATTTATTCATCACCAGCAACTTCCTACATGCCCTTCACAAAATGAAAATAAGGCTGGATTAGCACACAGATCTGTTTTCATTTCTTTCATTCTGTCAAAGAAAATCCAGATCTAGGCAGAAAGCATACTGTGACAACATCAACGAAAGCTCAGAGATTTTGTTATTTGAATTAGCTATATGCTTTGAGCCATCAAAAATCTGTGTATGAAAGGTATCAAAAAAATTGTCAAGGTACACTGAATGATGTAGGATCTTGTAGCTGAAAGACCAGGTCACTAATGTTAGTTGGCTAAGACTAGTGCCAAAGATGAAGTGACTGAAGAGCAGACGAAGCACTGAGTTGAAAAAGCAGAAATTGTGTCATTCTCCTCAATTTACTGGAGTGTGCCTTCTGATTGTTAGTCAGATTTACAGTCTGGTCTTGGATCCTCATCTGTTTCTATTTACTCTGATAACAGCAAACCCCAACAACGCTGTATTAATCTTCTTCTGGCAAAAACTTTCTCTCAACTGCCACTCTTGGCATGTGTATTTGTGATTTTTGTCACTGAGAGTGAAGGTTATTGCGGGCTGTGTGTTTGAAGCTTATATTTTAAAGACTTCATAGAAAAGTAGTGCAGAATGCACCCACCTGCTGAGGCTGGTCTGTCCTGCAGAGCACAAATTTCACTTATGCTTTCTGTCCCCCTTCATTCAACTCAGCTTGAATGAAGCTTTCCCCCTTCCCCACTCTCCCTAGATTAAACTGATGTGGAATTAAGACAGTTGCATAGATCAGGTCTCACTTCTTCACGAATTAATCAATTACAATTAACCATCACGTATAAACAGGTCCCTTTTTAGTTTTAACAGAATGGCACTAGGCTAGCTGATTTCAGTGGAGTCTGTTTCCAAGAAACAGCAGTTTCTAAGGAAGTGTAAATCAGTGAGATAATCCCACTGTTGACTGTGGCTAGGATCTGGTGAAAACCTCTGTTGGCACAAAATACCCATTGGAGCCTTTAGCACTGAGTTGAGCTGGCCTGAGTATCTTGTATACTGTCAAGGGGATAAAGTGGGTTCAGTCATGACCGTCAGCGAGAGGGGAAGTTTTGCACGGACAGGAAAAGTGGTGTGTCTAAATATCCTAGACCAAAGGCTGCTTTGGGCAAGTTTTTCTGGTTCTTGAGCAGTTCAGGGAAACTGATTCTGTTAAGGTTGGTGGGAGCTTGCTACTGCCTCCAGCAGAATGCAGATCTATCCCTAGGCATTACACACTGCACAGCATTTTGGACAGTTTAAAAGCAATAGATATATTCTTCTGCTTCAGATATGAAGTAATTTACACTGAATTAAACCAGACTCAAAATATCCATTGAATATAAGTAGACAAAAGAAGGCTATGTATTTCCTTGCAAGATTATATGTGTGCAGAAGAAAAATTATAGCCCAGAGAGAGTAACAGAGGATCACCAGAAAGAAGTTCTTATCAGCACAATACGGAACATTATAAATTATTCCCTTTAGCTTGAAATTTCACTAGAAATATGTCACCAGTAACAGCAAAAATATAATACAGGATTGCAGGCTCTAACAACTTCATAAAACATCATATTAAATTAGAGAAGAGGACACAATAAAAACATTAAGCAATTAACTCTAAGAGTCTTTAAAGAGTCAACACCAGGCTTAAAATCCCCAGGTCTGTACAAGATCAAAGAAAATGGCAAGGGTCTTACTGAGAGTTGATCTCTTTCTGAGATGGTAGTGGTAGAATGAAACTTTGATGTTTTATATACTTAAAAGACATAGATTAAAATATTTTAATGAAGGTAAAAACGAACTCTGAAGCGGCCAGCCCTGATAAAAATGATACCGTGTACAGTTCTGTGCTTGACTTGCTTACCAACGTGTGCTTATTTTAAATTGGAACTGCAGAATTGAAAGATCTGAAGTGAATGAACACACAATTATGTTCTCTTCTTTTAATTTGGTCTTGTTGATCCTTTAGGCTCTTTTAAAATCACAATGGCATAGACTGGAAAAAAAAAAAGTAAGGTCTTGACCTTTTATGGGTCTATGAAATAAATGTAGAGTTCATAGCTGGGAACATGATCATTTTGGTTGAGATAAATTGAAGCTGACAAGGGGACAGGCTCTGAGGGAGCAAAACCCACTCTTCTGTGAAAACCAAGACCAATAAGAATATTTCTGTGCTAAGAATTACATATTCTTATAAATATCAATATCAATTGACTGTGGCCCTCAGACAGTACAATATTCAGCAAACCTGTGTAAATAGTCTAAAAATTGTAACACTGATTAGTTCATTACCATAGTGAATCAGTGAAAATATAAGAATTCCTACGTATAAAGTTAGGTGCCTCATTCCTACAACAGATGTACTGACATGTTGACCAGTAACACTAGCCGTTCACATTGAGTAGTAGAACATGGTCATTAAAAAACACAGCATGAATTTTCAAAAAAGAAAAGCATAAAAAAAAAAAGACTAAAAGGCAACTGGAACCACTAAAGCAATACACAATGTGAGAAAAAAGATCTACTTCTGCTTTTCAAAGAATCAGACTTCCTTCTCTTAAAGTCTTCCCTCCAACAAATTGAACAGAGCTGCTAATTACTAGTCAGGAGAGATGATCTGGTGCAGTATTACTGGTGTGGCATGCGAGACCTGTGCTTGCAACTCTTTTAGAGGGTTCCTTTTCCCAGAGAGGCTGAGATCAAATTCATTGCATACAAAGCTTTGCCTTGCTCCACGCTTGCAAGTTACTCCTGTCTGGGTCGTCTTGGCCAGCCCCTACGTGGAGCCAGGGCTGCTCCCCAAGGGTGCCCTCTCTGAGGAATGAATGTGTGAATCTGTAAACTCTTCGGGGCAGGAACTCAAGGAGGGTTTACTCATATAGTGGTTTCCATACCCAGCAGTAACAGCTACATCCTCATAAAATGCAGCACTTAAGATGGTCAAGGAAATAGTCGCAGCATGACAGAGAGAGATTACAACTTCATTTTCGGTCCCATCCAAAATTAACATGAAATGATATTGCCAAGCAAAACAGCCTCAGCACTTAATTTGGGGCATTAGTGATGCCATTATAAAATATGAGCTGCTGATTCTCATCCTGCCTCAGAAGCTTTTTATGCTTCCCAGATCAGCTTGCTTGGTGAATTAATCAGATGAAAAAGGCTCAGTTCGCCTGCATGAGAAACTGAAAGGATTGTCTGATGGCTTATGAAGCTATGTGATTTGTTTCATGGTGTGGAGACACTGAAAGAGAATTTTTATTAAAAAAAGAGGTCTTGGAACACAGTCCTGCATGTGGTCAGCTCAGTGGGGTATCATTTGAAGCAGAATGTGAACAAGTAGAATTGAAATGGAGGGATCTTTGAAGAGTAATGAAAAAGGGGCTTCGGTTGCCAATAAAACAACTGTTTGGGGTACTGAAGGGAGATTCCCGATTCATTTAAAATCGTTCTGCTCAAGAAATTTATTGTACTTTTTTTTTCTTGGGGAACTGGGGGAATAAAAGGTAGATGAACTCTTCAACAACCTGAAGCATGTTTCACAGCTTCCTGGAGAATTTGCATGTGGTCATAATTTTCTCATAGCAACTCTCTTCAGGAGCAATTTCTTCCTTCTTTGCCTGTTTATGCTTTAGCAGCCTTGGTTTCAACCCTGCTGCAGGCATTTACTGTCTTCTCTGGTTTCCAGAAAAGGGATAGGGGTGTCATGGCACAATGCCTAAAGTACTGAATGCTGCCCAAAGAATATGCCTCAAACCATGCCAACTGCAAGAGGCAAACCTTGCCCCCCCCGCCCCAACGGGTCAGGAATTGGAATTTCACTCTTGGTTTACCATGTCCTCTTTAGCATAAGCCCAACCTTGGAGCTCTAGAGTAGGAGAGAAGGCACTGTAAAGTATTAAAGCTAGAGGGTATGCAACTTTTTTGCTCAAAATCTGTGTAGTTTTAAGATGAAGGATCTCAGCAACTTGAGGGACCTTGTATTCCCTCACACGTGGACTGCCTGCTTCTTGTTATTCCTTCTTCATATGTCTTTTGGGAGGGGAAATTGAACTCCCTAACGCATACGTTACCTGGGTTGGGTACTCAAACTAAACTGTATTGCTACTTGTGCAAATATACATATGAAATATTTAAATTTCTACACAAGTGTTTCCTACATACACATTAATTATATATCTATGTATGGATTTACAAATAAGTGATATCAGCTTAAACTTTGGACGTTAGCCTGAGATAAATATGGCCATATAAAAATAAAATGGCGTTATTTTTGTATGTAGGAAAGATATAGCTTTCCTGATTACTTAGAATTTTTTATATTTGTGATCATTTTTCCATTTACTGGGTTGGTAAAAAAGCTGAAATTACAATCTTCTGTGTTGAGCAATCAAGCCAAAAAAATTGTTTAGATTACACAAGTTTCCATAGATGTTTCGGAAATATTTTATTTTGATTTCTGCTTTCTTTAGTTTATTTTTTCTAAATTTTAAAATACAAAATTATTTGAACTTTGTTTCTTTTCTCCTCCTCTGTTTAATGTCCTAATTTGAAAAATTGAAAACATTTTTGACATCTATCCTAAAATGGTTTGGGACAAAAGATTTATGGCCCTGTTTCACAAACCATTTTGGTTAGAACAAACTAACATTTATCTGGAAACCAAAACCAAATAGATCCCCCTCCAACCCCAGCAAACAGTATTCTGAGATGTCTCCAATTAGTCCATTGGAGATCTTCACAGAAATGCCTCCAAATCACCACATCAACAGACCACTGAGAATGAGGAATTGTACCCTAGTCCATTCTTTCTTAACTTAGATTTTCCTTCACAAAAAAAGGAAGGGCTCTGTCATCAGTCTACGCTGAGAATTATTTTAAATGTGTGAAGAGAGGGGAGAAGTGAAGCTTGGATGACAGGGCACTACATCAGTCCTGCCCTGCCAACATCTTTCTTCTATACCTATATGAGGGTTTTAGCTTTAGTTCTTTTCTGGATTACACGACAATCTGTTACCTCTGCAAGTTAGCCTCCTCTGGAGATGTGTGGTCAGTAATTAACAACGCACAACAATGCACAGTAATTTAGGAGACAAAGTTAAGAAGAACACCTCATTCAATTAAAACTTGGCAAGGCAATGCAATTATCCATCCTGGAGTTTTGCCAGGATGCAGGAACCTGTACCTTATCACCTGAAAAAAAGCGATGTGGGTTGTGTAATCAGTATAAACCTCTATAAACTGTTGGGTTTTAATTAATTTTTTTTAAGCAGTATTTGGAAGGTAGAGAAGCAACACTACTCACAGGGCTTTAATGAAAACCAATCCATTTCTTTTTCCTAACCACAATAATTTCAGACAATGTTGTCTCTAGATAAAATTAATACAAGCCCACTGTCCAAAAGTTAATTCAAATCTGCTGTCTGCTTGTCTAATTGTTCACATAACAATTTAGGTGTAACATCTAAATATGCCTTGATATGAAGCGATTTCCATGGAGAGTACAGTGCAGGGTTTGCCAGAGCATCATATTGCTTCATTTTATACTCACCCTAGCTGAGACCAGCTGAAACAATTGGGACTAACATGTCCCCTTTATTCCGTCCCCACAGTCTTTACTGTAGCTCAGAACATGACACAGGTTAAATAGCAAAGAGTGATGTTGCAGCTTATTGCCATGGCAGGGTACTTTTCCCCCTGGGAATGCCTTTCTCTACTAGTTCAGGTGTATGCTCCATCCCTCCCACCTCCCTGTGCATCTGTGCAAGTCGGTGTGGTGCTGACGTAGCTGCACGTGTGGTCTTTTGTCTGCTCAGGCAAAATACCCCCAAGCAGAAATTCACTTGAGTAAGGACTCTAGTCTTTCTGATAAAAACTAATTCCCCAAATGATATCCCAAGTCCATACTTATAAATGATTTCTGTCTTTTTGCCCTTTTTTGATTGCCAAGAAGAATTTTAACTTTCCTACCTGCTGCTGTTTCTTTTGAATTACTCTTGAACTTTGTTTAGTGTTGAGGGAGTAACTACTTTATCTCTTTCCCAGATGCAGCTTCCCTAGGGACTGAAGTCCACTTATATTCTACCTGAAGCAACAGTTATATTTCACATGCCTACTTTTTCCTTTCCAATGACTTTTGGGCACGTAAAGGTAAAATTTCAAAGCAGGGATCAGTCTGTGTACAACTTACGATTTCATTATGATATATATGCTCTCTCTGGCTCACTACTTTGAAACACATCGTTACAAAAAAGAGAAAATCTTGTGTTAAATAAATATTTACTAGCAGGAAAGCAACCTCATGAAACATAAATTTACACAGGGAAGTGAATTATGCATCTATTTCTTGTGATGGTTTCTGCAGGTTGAAAGCTAGAATTCATAGTATGTGGGTGTTGTCCAGACTAAAAACTTTTTGGCAAAAGAGTGCAAAACTAATTATCTATGAAATACAAATTTTAAGAGAAGAAATGGAAGTTCCAATGTAAGACCAAAAGTGGTGTGCTTAGGTTGGCCTACCTGATATCTCACGAGTATGCAGTTGGAGAATGGGGTGAGAGGGTGAAGGAAGCAATGAAGGGAGCAGGGGAACAAGGGGAGACTGAAGGATCTTCAAGAGAGATTTTAGTGTAAGTGCACCCATGAGAAAGCTAAACTCAATAGGACAGTCAGAAAACTGCTGAGTTTATGTAGGTCTAACATAAAATTTGTTTTTTCTCCATCTGAATGATGGGCTTTAATCCTTCCCTCTGTAGGATCCAAATTTGGTATTGAGCAAATTTTTGAGGCCAGGCTGTGACCTCTGATATTTCTTACTGGCAACAGTGAGCAGAACCTGTCAAGAACATCCTGAAAAATTTAAAAGGAGCCAATGCTATTACAGCCTTTTGCTAGTAGCCAAAAGAAAAGTATCACTTTCAGAAGTTAACTTCCTTTTGTGTAGGTCTTCCAGTGGTCAGTGGATACTCTCAGGGTCTAAAAGGATCAACAATAAGTTGCTCACTTCTCATCTCTAAAGGGTAATAACTACAACTACAGTAATTCTACACAGAAGACCTTTATACCCTTCTGTTTCAGTGTCGACAAAAAAGGAATTGTATGGATAAATAAAATTATATGGATGTAATTATAATATAATTATATGGATATATAAAATTATATATAAAAATAAATAAAATTGTATGGATAAAAAAAGGATAAATGGAATTGTACTACCTATGGCAATTTGTATGTTACAGTCTTCTTATGGAACATATATTGTCATAAGAGTTTTCCACTCTTATGACAATATATGTACCATAAGAAGATTGTAACATTGCTACTAGGTAGCAATAATGTTTTTACTATTATGCAAGGGAATTACAACCTCTCATTCTCAAGTGTAAGTGTATCTAACTCTTGGAACTGGTTAGATTTGTATTGCTTTATACCAGCTAAATATATAGCCCTCTGTATAACAAGTATAGGTGAAGAATCTGCATTTTTTTAACTGATTCAAACACAAACAAGGTCAGAATTTCCTTCTGAGAAACTACAAAGAAAAAAATTATCTACGACCTTCTAGAGGATGTTGGATAGCTCAATCAATGAGAGAATAAGAAGAAATAGGTTATGACCTCGACAAAGGAAATGAGCCCTGGTGAAAGCTTTCATTAATGCTCCCTAATACTCAGGGAGTACAAGAAACCTGATGTCAAAAATGATGAAAGTTTTGATGCTATAGAAAGACAAAGTGAATATTTTATGCCACAAAAAACCTGAGAACTGATTTTAGCAAGCAGAGCTGATGATTTCACACAGTTCTACTTTGCATTTATATTCAGATCTGTCTTTGAGGCAGATAGCTTATCATACCACCCTAAATCCCAAGGGAAAATGCACCTTATTTATCTCACTATTTCTTGGACACCTTCCAGCCTGTGAAGACAGTGTTTATCCATAGCCAAACAGGGTGCTGGAAGAAATAGCGGCTAAGCAATGGAGAATTGTGTCAAATAAGCATATTACACACGTGGTTTCTACCAAAATTTTCTGAAATCTTGAAAAAATACTGCTCATAATTCATAACAGCTTTGGCTTGTAAACCAGCACTTCCTCTGCAGATGACAGTTGATTTCACTAGTCTTGGCAGTATTAAAGGGTAATATTTTAAAATAAATTAATGTTCTGGAACACTTTCTTCCATGAGCTTTGCATAAACAGGCTTTCTTTCAGTAGGATTCCTCTTTCCACTCCTTAGTTTCAATAAATGATTTTAAAGAAGGAAGAGGGGGAGTAGCCCAACCTTAATTGTGCCATAGCTTATTGAAATTAAGAAATACCTCCTTCTTTACTGGCATTTTTTCAAATGAAGAGATATGAAAAGCAAGCCATTAAAAAAATTTCCCTTGTTTTCATCTGAACTAAGTAAATTGGGAGAGGAACTGTGAGAAGCTGGAACAATTGTCTTAAAGATTAGAAATTTCACTTGTTTCCTTTCTCAAGAACTTATAAGCTTACATTCAAATGCAGTACTCAGACTGTGCTCTGCTTTGCAGTTTATAATAATGCATAGAAGTGTTTGCTTGACATCTTGATCATAAACGCAGAAGTTAACAATCAGTTAGCAAACCAGACAAAGCAGCCTCATTGCATTTTGCGGTCAGTGACATTAAAAAGTCAGCCTTTCATTTGTTTTCTTCCTATGTGGCTTTTGCTAGTTAAAATTACTGATTCAACTTGAGCCTGTATAGTTAAGAGCCAAATAGTGAAGCAATTGGTGGTGTAAATGGTGCTGAGTGTGAATGGACGAATAGGAGGTGATCTGAGTTTTAGGAATGGTAAATCATTCACTTTTCACACTATCTATGGAGACTCAGGACCGGACTAGCAATAGATGATGTAAGTTTCTTACAGAACAGAAATTTTTCCATGTGGCTGGTGAAGTTGAGAGCCCCTGCTTTAGGCCTGTGAAATGAGATGGAGGAATTTGTCCATAAAGGGGAGGGGGCTGCACAGATTTGTTTCTCTCACCCTTCACCCAGCTGCAAAGTGGAACTACATTAGCTCTGCTGTCTGGGCCTTCAACTCCTATAAAGGCTTGTGTGTCAGGGTTTGTTGCACAGTGTGATAACCAGCCATTAAACTAGCATACTTGTTTGTCAGTGAGCTGATATTAATTAAGCTTGCTCAATTTACAGTAATAAAATAAAATAAATTTTTCCAAGTGTCAGAGTTTTAAACACAGTCTAGCATCTGAAAAACATCTTGTTTGTTTTGGACTTGCACTTCCCCACCATGGAGCTGGAATTTTGCTAACAGCTCCTGATACGTGAGCCAGAAGGGTGTGAAACTCACTCTGCATTGCCTTTTTCTGGTGCTAACAAATGATTAAGGACATAAAGGTACGTCTGTCAGTAAGTCAGGCAGACTTTAAACCCTCACCTGGGGCTGATGAACAAGAAGATGCCATATTTCATAGCCTTCTTCCTGATCAGAACCATGGTTTCAGGCAAAGTTTGTGTTTTATGTAACATTTAATATCTTGGTAGTTGCCAACTGCAATGGGGTGAAACATTGTATACCAACTGTCAGCCTCATGCAAACATTTAAAAAACAGATGCTAAATCTTTGAAGTCATTGTTAAGTTTAATAGCTTCAGAAAATCATTACTCAAATCCATTCCCTACGGTCTTTTTGTCAAGTTCCAGAGGACCTAAACTTAAACCAAAACAAAACAACCCTCCAAGAATTTATCTGGCAATTAAGAGGATTTTTGCTAAAGTTTTTCTGTGGAATTAGAGCCTGATGATTCCTAGAAGCTGTATTGCCAAACCCTATCAGGGTATTCTGAGCGCTCACTGAATAGTCTCCAAACTGCCTGACAGTCATACATACCGCATAAAAATGCCAGCTGCCATATTTTTCATTTTGTGCACAGTAAACATAATGCGCTTTGTGTGGTTTGTCGCAACATTATTTCATGCATCAGAAAATTCTCACTCGAGTGCCATTACTTCAGCTTTTATAAAATGGCTTTTGAAGGCCTTACCGGAGAGGAAACGTTGGAAAAATACATTGAGCTTAAGTCAGCAAATATTGAAGAAGAGGATCAATCTTTCACTACTGAAAATAAGGTATGCAGATTGTTAAATATTTCTCCGAATG
>JAVJGJ010000003.1:13798988-13853720 GCA_035590215.1 Microhierax caerulescens | reverse complement strand
TTAAAAACGATGTGGTGGCCTCAGTCTGCTAATAATGGTGCCAACTGCTGACCTTGCTGAAGCTGCAAACCCAGCAGAAAAAAAAAAAAAAAAAAAAAAGTAGTCTGAAATGATTGATAAGTGGCTCCTAATGGCATTTTTGTCAATATCCAGCTGATTTTCCTGTTGCTCTTTCTTACATATTTATACTATTCACAGTCTGGCAAAAATTTACAAAAAAGTATCCAAGTGATGGTTTCACAGCAGGTGCTGGATCAAACAGGTCTTGTTCTTTGCCCCCTTGGGAGGCCTACATGGATCACAGGCAATCCTGATACTGCCCTTCAGATGACCTGTGGTAAAACTGCGGAAGATATGCTCAGTTTCTTCCAATGAATAAACAAAGTGTACATGAAATATTTGTATAAGTATGAATAGGGGATTTATTTTTCTATATATACTGCTTGCCTATGTAGTTGATTGAAAATGGCATGAAGTAAATCTTGCCTAATAGATACTTATATAAGAATTTTATTTAAATGTCCAGCAGTGTAAATGTCAACATTTGCACTTTGATCGTACTATGAATATACTGGTTTCAACTGGATAGGGAGGGAAAAATATTACAAGAAAATACGTGGACTTTACAAGGAAAAATATATAGCAGCCTTATAAAATGCAGTTTGAGAAAGTCTTAGTAAGCTTCAAAGACCAAGACCAAAAAGTACTCTGTAGACTTTGGATCTCATCCACTGCTCTTAGCTTCAAGCTGCAAGTTAGAAACTAAGACTTTTCGTAACGTATTCCTGTCATGTTTAGGCAATGCCAAATTATTTCTCATCAGAGCTGAGATTTATTGCAGCTAGATTATGATCTTTTGATTGTGCAAACAATGAGATTGAGGTGGTTGTCCTTTCCAGTGTCATTAAAGTCTTTGTCATGAATCACGGGAATCAGAAATCTGGAGGTGGACTGGAGAAAAACACAAATATTCAACATGCAGCAGACTGAAAAGAGCAAACTGGAGCACACTCATAAAGCTCACAGAAGAGAAGTTAACCATCTGAGGAGAATTCCTGAGCCTTGCAACAAATAGCGTTGGAAAATCATAAAATGGACCATTAACCCATTTTCATGATTTAAAAAAAAGTAAAAAAGAATTAGAAATAGTACTGCAGTGAGCCATTATTATTAGAATGCTAACTACGCTGCCATGCATGCACTTTTACAGTATTTATTTTTTTATGTTTGCTCCGAGTCAGCGTATCCATCCCAGTTTCAAGCAAAAGTGGTGAGAGGTATTATGTGAAGCCCTAATTTTCCTCCCCTAAAGATGACACCATTTCTGACATAGTCTGAGGGATCCACAGGTACTGTAAAACAATTTCATCATATTACAAACAGTACAGAACTCCTCTACCCCCAGAAACAGTACAAAATTAATCAGACCCCCGTAATTTATCCTGATTAAACTCAGCTAGGTGATTAAATCAGGCTCCTTTCCTCTGCAGTTAGGCTTGCCCTTTGGAGCTGTTTATCTCCTTACAGCAGCTGTGAAGTGAGTAGCCGCAGGTGTGCTCCTAACTAAGGTGGGATGAGCCGAAGCCAAGGCCAGTGGAGATGTACGGGCTGGACTCCTTTACAGCTAATAGCCACCGAAGTGTTGCAGGCAAACAAAATTCCTGGTGCTGTTTCTCCTACCCCCAATCGCATTTGCTACGCAGTGGTCCTGTGTTGCTGGGAAAAAGGCAGGTAGATGTCTGTTAGGCCCAGATTACCTTTATCTGATAGGAAGGCACATTTCTATTTGTATATATTTTTCAAATTACAATTTAACTAAGCTTTACAAAAAAGCCCTCCAAAAACTTTAGTGTCAACTTTTCCAAACAAAGGCATGGTAGAGCCAACACTTCAGGCTAACACTGATGTTAGCTTTGCAATCCTTAGTGTTACATGAGTAGTTCATACACAACAGATGATCTGAAATCAGGCTTGGTGTGCTGGCTATAGCTGTATTATTTCCACATGGAAAACTATAATAACTTTTTTCTGTTGGGTCCAGCAGATTTCTCTTTCCTTTGAGGCATAATATATTTTCTTCTCCCCTCCCCTCCCTCCTCAGGTTTTATTTCTCAAGCATATTTTTTATAAACAGGGTAAATAAGAAGGGAAAAGCCAGTCTTTCTCATTGTCCAGTTTTCTGTGTGTCTAAAACAGATACATACAGCTAAAACAATCAGAAATAAATAACTAATTTTTATTTAATGAATTATTTTTTTTTGCCTGACAGCTGATTGTGGTGTGATTGGTGTATTAATTATTCAGATTTACTAGTTTTACTGAGGTTCTGCACTGGATTTTCATGGCTGTTTGCCACAGAACACATCTGACTTAATTGTCTACATTTGCACTTTTGAGAGTCCAGTGTTGCTGTTACAAGGTAAACTGAGACCTTTGAAGGATGCTCAAACTTAAATCACCTCCTAGTATTAAGCAGAGATTAGAAATGTAGCCCAATTGCCCTGATATCTTTTAAAAATGAAATAAAGCAGTTCCCAAGATGAACACCTTCACTCTTTCAAAGTTTTCTCAACAATAAACAACAGGTTAAGAAACTATTCCCCTTCTCATCATGGAAAAAAAAAAAATCTTTTGAACCTACCATTTTCTGATCATCTTGTCTGCAGAATGTCCATATCCATAGGGCTTGGTTTCTAGTATAAGCGCTCTTAAATTAGCTGTTCTTCCCCTGACGATCACTGTTTAAGTGGCGCTGCTCTCCCTGGGCTAGTTGTATTGATGAAGAGCCAGAATTTGATGGTGATACGCACCAGGACAAAGCATTGTTCTGCAGAGGATCTGGCTGATAAATCTGGCCGATGCCAAGCCCAAAAGTAAAAGGAGTAGGATTTGGCTTCATAAAGAGTAATTCTTCTGAAACTCCCCTCTAAATTCTCCAGCACTTTACATATGGAGAAAAGTTAATAAATGGTAATAAAAGAAATGAAATGACTCACTTTAATTTCCTCACGTAACTGAGTAATGTTTCCTTTAGGCAGTAATTATTGTATTGAATTCATAAAGTTATTTTCAGAGCACTGGACGCAAATGTCAACAAAGAAGTAATAAAACTGAGCACTGCGAACACCTCGCTAACCATCTGTAAACCAATTTTCAAAGAGAAAATCACATCAGTAGAATATTTGACCCATACAGGATCTTGCAGATGTTTTGCTATAGCCTTTGGGATCTACCTCATTTCAAGGTCTATATAGTAGAAACAAATTGTGCATTTATACAGCGAAAGTCTAACTGAATTCCCATAAGAATCTTCAAAGGCTTTTATGTTTGACCAGGCGCTGTGTTCTGCTACTTTGGCAAAGAGGTATTAACAACAACTTGTTAATAGTAATGGAGCCATACCTTCTCCATATGGGTTCCAACACTTAGAGCTGTATCATCTGTCCATATTTAAAAGCTCCACCTTAGAAAGATGATAAATGAGACCAACTTGACCTGGCCTTAGACCAAGCCATGGATTAAACAATTTCTTTCAGCTTGATTGGTGCTTTATTGAGGAAACCTGCTAAGTTAAAGCCATTCAGTCACAGTGCTTAAGTATCAAAAGAGTGCATGGAATTTGAAAAACACTGCCAATGTGCCAGCCAGATCCCGAGTTATCAAGAGGACAGAGACTGGCTGCAGAGGACTCACAGTGAATTTTTTCTGGATTCCCTGATTCCTGCAGTATGTGCATCTCTGATACATGCAGCCTCTTAAAACATAGTGTTCTTTTTCTAGAGCAAAAATGTCAGAGTATTTGTGTGTGTGCGCGTGTGTGAGTATTTATCTATATACATGCAAACAGGGGATTTTATCATTAATTTGTGTCCCTACCATACATAATGCTAAACATAAGAAGCCTTAAAGGAGGAGGAGTAGATAAATGAAAGACACCAAATGTAGTTTTTAAGATGAAAAATCTAACACACAATGGAAATGAAGTTTCTATGTTTCCCTTATTAATTACTGTTCTGCAATTCTCTCTCTTAGGATGCTTTAAGTTAGTTGGGAGGTTTCCATTGTAGGCTTATGTTAACCATCTTTTAGAAGGTTATACACCACTTCAGGTCAGTGCTGCAGAGTATGTGATGCTTCTAACAATGGGTTCAAGGGAAAGTTTAAAAACCCTAAACACCAGTGATGAATATTAATGTGTTAATGTAACTGCAGAGAGGCTTCATTCAATTTTTAGCTCTGTCTTGGCACATGAGGGTTTATTACATGTACAAAATACCTTTTTTCTTTTTAATTGCCACTAGGTTTTTGCCTTGATGGTGTCTTCTGCTGTCTAAGGAGTTTATTCTTTCACACGTTATTATTATACGTGTTCAGTGCAAACAATCTGTATTTCTATTTTAATAAAAAAACCCCAACAACAAAAGAAAGAGCAAAGTAGGGACTCGGGGAGCACACAGCATGTCTCTCTCTACAGCTGGTCTAATCTGATGCTCAGTATTGCCATAGCAACAACACAGAAGGAGAGCAGGAGAGCGAGGGTGAGGGTCGGCTGGAGCTGCCTCCTCCTCCTGTTGATCACAACCAATGGGTTCCTAATGCAGAACCAGCACTTCCAGAATGTGACTTCCCTCACTTTTTTAGGAAAAATAAACCCCCAGGCCTTACCCTGTTTTAATGTTACAAAGCGCTGTGTAAATGGAGTCAGCACAAAATCGTTCATCAGAACAGAACTATTTTTTAAAAAAAAGTTTGTTCAACATTCAGTTTTTTACCTTATAATGATTTATTATGGAAACTGTAATTTTACTTTTTTTTTTTTTTTATAATGAATTCACTAGTATAAAATTTATTTTGTAAAACATAAAAACAAGCCAAGGCAAAACAACTTTTGGAAGATTGTGGGAAAAGTTTTGCTGTGAAGAGACTATGATCATTCTCAATCTTGCAAAACGAAAAGTACTGTAACATTTTAAAAATATTTTTATGATAAGCTGTAATTAGAATCTACACTTCTTATCATTTCTCTTAGAATCTGCATTTCCATTACAAGTCTGTTAAGAGAATTAGAATTTATCCTAGCCTAGATTTCTGTCCTAACTTTGAAGTTCTTAACCAGAATATTTCACAACTTGTCCTTACTAGTTGTTCTCAGTAATGTACCAGTATTAATATCAGAATTTTTTAATCCATAAAATATGTTGAAGGGAATATGAGATGCCTCATCAATATTATAGGGGGAAAAAAAAAAGTCACTGCAGAATAGAAGCCACTTCCAAAGATATGAAGGACAAGAAGGTGATTTGGAGTAATTTGCATTGATTTATAATGAGGAAATTATATTTCATCAACCTGACAGCCTTCTACAATGGTTCTTCTACTGGTTTGGTGGATGAGGGGAGAACAGTTGATACTGTTTATCTTGAATTTAGCAAGTCTTTTGCCGCTGCCTCCCACATCACTCTCATAGACAAACTTGTGAAGCATGGGCTAGGTAAGTGGACAGCGAGGTGGACTGACCTCCAGCTCAACTTTAGCATGATGCCCAGCTGGAGGTCAGAGGTGTAGCCCACTGGTCAGTACTGAGGCCAATAGCATTTAACATTAATGATCTGGATGATGGGACAGAATTGCACCTTCAGCAAGTCTGTGGGTGACACAAAACTTGTTGGAGTGGTTGATACACCAGATGGCTCTGCTGCTGCTATTCACAAGGGCATCAATAGACTGGAGAAATGGGCTGACACAATCTCAACAGAATTCAAGAAAAGGAAATACAAAGTTCTGGTCCTGGGCAGGAATAATTGCAGACACTGGCACAGGCTGAGTTCCAGTCAGCTGGAAAACAGCTTTGCCGAGAAGGTCTTAGAGGTCCTGGTGGACATCAAATTGAACATCAGCACACAATGCATTAGGAAGGATGCTGCTAAGGGGTGGAGGAAGGTGATTCTTCCTCTCAACTTAGTACTGTACTGGAGAGGCCACATCTGTGGCCGTGGTCTCCCCTGTTCAGAGGGTAGAATCATAAAGTGAAAAACTACTCAATCTTTTAAAAGGTGGTGTGGGTGCCAAGAAGACTTGATTTTTTTTTTTAAGTTTGGGCAGTGCAAAGAAAGTTAGTCAAAAAGGAAGGTGGCTAACTGATTCCCATTTGTGTCATTGAAAATATCTCCCACAACAGTTTTCAGATTTAGATGTCTACTTCATACCACTCAAGTGCCATCACTTAAAGTAATCACTGCAAAGATTTCATCAAATGCCCTCAAACTGTGGAGCATCATTTAACCCTGCTGTGCTATGAATATTACCTGGCAATGAAATAATACAACTTGTGACCTAAAGATTGACCCATCTACTATTTATTTGGCCTTGGAAAGAGTAATTCTATATCAGACAAACAAAACATAAAAATAAAGGAAAATATGAATTAAAAACTGTAGCACTGGTAGGGTGATTTCAAGTTATAATTAGATTTAGTTTACCTAATGGTCAGAGACTTCATTTTTGTAAACTAATACTGTAGTATAATGAGGGCATAAGTATATTTAGTTTCTGTATTGTTTAGTGAATCTCATCTGTACCTCTGTAAGCTGAAGATGTAAAAGGCTAACCATGAACAAAAAAAAGATCTGTAAGATATTAAATTTATGGTGATCACCTTCTGTCTCCATAATGGAAATTCTCTGAAGGTGCTTGGCAAGTGAAGGAATTCATAGCTGTTAAATTACCTATGTATCAGCTGCAGTCTATGGCTGACAAGTCATTTTCCAGTCCATAAGTAATGGCATCCAGAAATATTCCATGTTGATACATATCCTGTTAGAGAAGGTCAATCAAGGCAGAGCTAGTTTCCAGATTCCTGGACAGGAAAAAGTGAAGGAAGGCCTCTTTGCCTCTCTGTGACCAAGCTTTCAGGTTTTCCTCTGTGTTTGGTGATCCTTTTCCAAATCACTTTTGGTTTAACCTGATCTGTTGCTTTCTATTTTGGAAAACACCTTAGAATCTCTTAAAAATGGAAGTAGTATTTGTAAAGTTGTTGGAATATGGGTGTGTGTATAAGTAAGGATTTTCAAGGCTTTAACATCTTTGTTCCCTCTCTTGTTAATGGGACTCATACTCCTTGATATGAAGAAATCCCTAGGAAACCTAGCTTTTCATGATGTCTGGCAAACCTCCAAAATATTTCAGCTTCTTTACAACAAGAAATAAGCTTTCTGATGAAACCCATCTTTTTGGATGGAGAAAGGAGTTTCTGTGGCAAAAATCTGCTCTTCCCTCCACGACAGGAAATACAGGAATATACTGTTCCCTCCGAGATAGATTAGTTCCATAGTTATTACTTCCAGTTTTATTATTAATAAGGCATGATGTTGATCATCTTCTCGTCTCTTATTTAAACAAGATGGTCATACGGTTCTTTCTAGTACAGGGTTGTGCTCTTTTTATTATGTAGAATCTGTTTCCTGAACTCTTATTTATTTAAATACCCAAGCACTGCATTCGATTTTAAGCTGTTATCTAATACCATTCCTTGGGAAAATTCTTGCAAGGGTTCTATCCCATTCTGTCACCTGAAAGAAACAACAGAAAGAGCCAGGACTGCAAATACATTGCCCCAAATGAGCACGTATCTGGGAACACAAACATCATTAAAAGATGTCAGGAAACTGAATTGGTTAAATTCTTCTGGAGAATTACAAGGGATCCATTTTGCCTGTAAGGCACAACCCAGTGAAACATGAAGTTCAAAATGCAATGCCACAGCAGGAACAAATGACAGTGCATCTGTATTGGAGGAGTGCAGATGAACGCTATCGCTTCTACTACTTAAGCAATGATGTGGGGCCCGTGTAGAATTTTGGATCCAGATGATAGGTTGGATTTGGTTTCTACACAGTCTGGAGATGCAGAGAAGAGTCTCAAACTGCAGATTCCCAGTGTTGGATTTTACTGCAGAACTGCCCTGGATCTGTGAAGTGTGTGAGATGCCAGTGAAGAATATACAGATCTGTTCTTCTTTGTCATGAATTCTGATCTATATTAAATCAATCTCATTGTACCCCCATTTTAACCCATTAGTTGTAGTGTTGTAAGTAGTTATACATTTTAAACAACTTCAAGTAGCGTAAGACTTTGTATTCAAATTTCATCTGCTAGTAAAGTTCTAATTATTCCTTTTCCCATGTAATCAAAGAACTCTGTCTCCTAGTAAATTCTGACATGCTATGTCTAGCAATCCTCTGAGCCTTAGGTGATGTGTATTTGGATAAAAAACATAGGCTGGTTACTCTTGCACTTGACACAGTGCACAGATTAGAATCTACTCTTGAGTTGCCACTTACATGGGATTATGATTCAGTTTGGACTCACAGTATCCTAAGCCTCTTTCTGAAGGTCAAATCCTTTTTTTTTTTTTTTTTTTGAATGCATCAGAAAGATTTAATAGCAACTGTATCCAAAGGGGATTTTCTTGCAAAAACAGGTCTGAACTTACTTCGAAGTGTTTCTAACTGTCCAAAATTCAAATAATTTCTCAAGTTCTCTTAGGAAGCATACGGTTCCAGTGTGAGGTAATTGTTTTTCATCTGGACACTGTCTGGTGGTGGTATTTGCTGTAGTCATAAGTAAATAAACGAAAGAGTCAAATAAATGAACACATCTGTAAATAATTTATTTGCTGATTGATGTGTGGTAAATAAAGTCTAGCTTCTTTCTTTGGCTAGATTCACAATCAAAATCGTGGAATGAGATATACACTAGCATGCTAAAAGTCTGAAGTTCAAAGGTAGGATATGAGAAAGCCTCTAGGGATACCCAGAAACACCAAAGAAGTGGCAGACAAATTCCAGTTAATGCTGTCTCTGACCTCAGCAAGCCCCTAGCTGAAACACTTTAAAGCATGCTAAAGCCTTTCTCAAAATCCTGCTCTGGTTGTCTACCTGCCCTCTGTTTTGATCAGCTCTCTTCAAGGAGAAGAGTGATATGGAGACCAAGAAGAAGTTCACTTTTAAAACTGATGATTCTGTCAAGGACAGATAGGAGTAAATAAAGCAGAGAAGGAAGAGAGAAAGAATGAAAAATGACTGTGGTTCTGGCTCTGTGGAGACTTGCTGGACTCAACTCAGTGTTTTAACTTGTTCAAAGCAATATTTTTCCTTTCCCTTCTTTGTCTGTGTGAGCTCTCAGTAAGGCAAAAATGATCACACAAACCTTATTAGTCTTATTAATATGCGCTTTCACACTTAAGTTGAATATTTCTGCTCCTGAATAAGTTCATCTATTTATTCCTAAGATTCATTAGAAGAAAAGGGGACTAGTAGAACTGTGTGAATGGGCAGTCTTGTGTCCTCCAAATTCTTTAAACCCATCTTTGGAGCACTTGCACTGAAATAGGGAAAATGCCTGCAAAAAATGACTTTTTAGCTTGAGCATTTGAACTCTTACTGAACTGAATTTCAAACAGGACTCGTTCAGATGTCAGACTCTTGCAATTAAAAGCTGTGCTTGGCTAGCTAGTTAGTTGGTTATTACACACTTTATGGTGTGAGCTGCAAATTAGCTACTCAAAGTCCACAGTTCAAAGGATTTGCAGGCCTAGAATTATTCACTGAACAAGATTGTGAATAATTTCAAATAATGAATAAATTCAATATACTTTTTGTTCTGTCCATGCATAGCCTCTGAAGAGGGAGAGAATAAAAAGAGGAAATCAATCAGATAAATTATTCATCGAGAATTATTTGTTCAGCTCTAATGCTTATGTACTTAGACAATATTTTCATTGGAACAGACACTGAAGAGCTCTTCAGCCTGCATATATCTCAGCCACAATTCATCTGTAAAAGGTTTTGAGGTTCTTGTTAAATGCAGATGCCTAGACCTAGTTGTAAGCAGTAGGATTTATCTGATTTTATCTCCAAGTTCTTGACTAAGTTGAGCTACTCCAAGAATTACTTTTGAGGAATTGTTTTGTGGAAGAATTTCTTTGACTTTTTGACTGTGTCTGCATTTGGAAATAGTCTTAAGTGATCATCCGAACTCTGCTTGCTGCTGTTTGTGTCTTACTTGGCTGTTTCCAGTCCAGTGTGGCAACCTAGATGTTTCCTTTCAGAAATTAAGCCTTTTCATTGTATAGTCAAGGAAGGTCATAAACAGTAAATCTACTCTTATTGTGAAGAGCTACCTTTTCGAATTAATTGTCATTATTTTAGAGGAAACTAAGATCAAGGTGTTCAGTGATATGCCCTGCTCAGATTAACATACCCCTTAACATATATGTTAGTTAAAATAGCTTGTCGCAATAGTAAACAGATTCTACTGTTTGCTACTCAGTCAATGCTGTATCTTGTAAAAACCAGAGGCTGAATCTGGAAGGGGGTATATTTTTCCTGCTTAGGGTAACACAGCTCTTTTAATATGAACATCTTTGTTGCTTTACTAGGTCAGTAAGACCAAGGAGACTGTTCCATCTTGTCTAAAATACAGTGAGACAACACAGAAAAAAAATGGTGGATCTTGGGCACTGAAAAGGGAAGAACATCAGATAGTGTAGAACAGGTATTTGCACTGATAGTAATGACTTTTTAACTAACAGAAAGAAGTTTTAGTTTTCTTCCTCCTGTTAATAAGTATTGTTACATTCTACTTTATTCCTGCAAGCCAAAGACATGTCTGTCCGAAAGGATAATTCAGGTAGCTGTTAAAAAATAATGAAATAAAGCTGGGAAACTCTTTTCCTTCTTCTTGCAAAAAAAAAAATAATCTTTCATATGTTTTTATCACCATTCTTGTTACATCCTTTCTGATTGGGAGCAGGGGGCTGGAGCTGGGAAGTTGTGTTGGTCTTGGCTCTGTCATCAACTTACCATTGGCCATTGATCAAGTCACTTAAATTCTTTTTATACTATCATGAGATGTTATGCTAACATCTTTTACTTTTGTTGATGTAATAATTTAGGAGAAGAATTATCTTTTATTTTATAATGTACGGAGTTTAACACAGTAGGGGCATAATCTTGATTAGGGTCTCAATGTGGTACTATAATAGAGTTAATAAATAATACTTGACAGCAGTCTGAAGATGGAGGTATGGAAGGAAATGAGGCATAACTTTTGAATAACCCTTAATTCAAAAATCATAGATGCAAAGGAAGTCATAATGTAAAGTCAAACTTTGTTTCACAGGACAATTCCATAATCTGTGTGACGACAAACACAGTGAAACATTTCTCCGTGGTTCTGCAGACCAAAATCTCTGATGTAAAGATCTTTTTCCCTAAAGTCAATAGCCCAATTTAAGTACAAGCCTCTCTTATTGTCACTTTTGAGGGTCCTTTATTTGATGACTGTTTATATTACTTAGGTTACCTTTTGGCTCCTTATGAATCTTCATTTCATGAAAGACATGCTGGTAATCCAGACACATTGTCTGGATAATATATTATGAACTCAATTCTTCCCTTAGTTGCCTGACCATATTTAGAAATTTTTTTTCTTTGAATACTTAATTTTCCTATTGTTTTTTTTCCTATTCGTGTAATTCAGTGTATCATGTTGGTTTATTTTATTCCATTTAAAATTTTCCCTAGATTTGCAAAAGTTAAAATTGAAAAAAAAAAAGAGAAAAAAACCTTTTAATGGTATGATTTCCTGTAAACTGGAGAGTGGGTAAATTTCCGATTCAGTGTACAGTAAAATGTCATTTTTTTGCATAAAACCACGTATCTGGTAGTACTCAGGTCATGCTAATATTAGTGTGAGGTTACGGTGGGAACCTGTTTCTGTTTCAATGCAGTTGGCAAAACTGCAGTCATGTCCATTCAATAAGCATTAGGTCATGTTAATAAGTAATAAACTGCACTCAGGTATACAAGGATTTTGAGTGAAATCAGATCTAATTTTCTCTAGCTGTCCATCAGGCATTTAACACTTTCTCTTTCCTTGTTCTTGCCAGAATGTTTTCCTCTTTTTGCATTACTATCATTTTCCAAATGATGGATTGAAAGTGTAGTCAGCTCCACATGTAGACTGATACATGGGAATCCTCTGGCTTAGTCTGCATGCACTGTGCATGACTTCTTTCACTCTGTCTTTGCTTCACTGAGACTATTTCACACCATGACATCTAGAAAAAAAACAAAACCAAAACACAAGCAAAAGATAACACAAGATGCTTTAAAACAGGTCAACTGAAAAACTTAATAAGAAGCAGTTAAGGCTCTGTAGTTGCTGTATACAGTATTCAGCCGAGAGTTAGTATGCTGGAATGGATCTTCTCTTTCCATAGGTATCAGTTACTGTAGGTGCCCAAGGAACATCATGAGCAACACAGACAGCTTCAAAAATACTTGGACAAATTTGAGTAATTTTGCCAAGTGTTGCAAATGCCTGAATTTGCCAATTATCTCTGTGGAACTGTGTTATCTGTCAACAGATAGAGAGTGAGCGGACTGATTTTAGCTTAGTACTGATCTGCAGGGTGAGACAACAGGCCATTTATAGGGGAACCATGCTGGAAGCTGAAGTGAACTCTGAGCTGGTGGATAAGTCAGTCCCAAGGCCATGCAGGGCCACCTGGGAGCATCCCATGGGACACTGCTCATGGGCAATTCATACTAAAATAAACAGACACTGAGGAACTAGAAACTTGATTGTCCTCCAAAGGTCCCATTCTGGTCCTGCTGAAGTACCAGGGAAACTTTAACAAGAGCAGGATCATATGCTAAAACCAGACTTCACAGTCTCATGGTAAGGCTTACACCAAGTACAGCACAACACCTGCACAGAGATGGTCACCCCCTCATTTCCATGTGATTCACCTTGGAGAAGTAAGTGCACAACATCTGCACTATTGCCAACCTTGTAGCTACCCTTGGCCTTGTTTTCTTGCCTAACAGTGTTACTGCTTCTGTTGTCAAGGGGTGTCTGTGGCTGGAGAAGAGATTCCAGGATTTGTCTGTGAGAGACTGACTGCAGATGACCCTTCACAGCATACACTTGGCTAATGTCAAACATGAGTTTCGTTGGAACTGTGGTGTCACATGCACGTTGCTTGTGTCTTTAGTTGTTGTTGGTATCTGGGGTGGAATCAATGTTTTGCCTAAATCACACACATTGGATGATGACACAAAATTCAGATATCTTGGGCCATTCCCATTCTAATCACTCATTCAAAGTATCACTAAGAAAGTTTAAAATATAGCTTACCATTGCTGTATATAATTCTTTTGTTTTTAAATTATATTCCAGCTGATGTGATGCCACTGAAACTTTGAAAAATGTTCTTTGTGCATGGCCTGGATATACATAGCTCTCACAATAGTGCTTTCATATTAGAATTAGATATTTGCTGTGAAAAGATGATGATGGTGTTTGGGGTCTGAATGAAAAAGAAGGCTATTTATATTTTAATATTTTGGCAACTTGGTCAGTGTAGGTGAAACATGGTTGTCACCAAAAGAAAGAAAAAAGTTCCAATATTACACAGTGCAAATCATTCAGGAACAAAATTCCAGAAACACCACATACCCCCCCACACCCCCACATCACCACATCCCTTACTTTAAATCAAAATGAGAAAGAGGTCAAAAGTTGTTTGTCAGAGACTCAGGAAAAAGACAACAAAAATATATTTTTAAATCTACCCTGGGAAATTAATACTGAGGTAATTTTCAGGCTAGGGCTGGAAACGTAGCACTTTGTCATTTTAGAATAAACACCAAAAACAGATGCCACAATTTCATAAAATAAACATGCAGTGAAAGGGTAACACAGACATTAGTAGCAAACTGAGACAGTAGCCAATACAGTATGATGAGAAGGAATACTCAGTATGGTGTGATGTGCGATAGAAGCCATTAGCCATATGGTACAGTGTGAAGAGGGCCTCTGTGACTAAGTAACAGTTGTATGTTATGTGGTTTATAAAATAATTATGCAATGGCAAGCAACTCTTTTATAATTATTGGCTGTTTCAAAATATTTCTGCTAATCTGGAGGCATTTACTAAGTTGATGGATGCAGGCAGTCTGCTTCCTGTGTCTCCATATTTGTAGACTGTGTGGTGCATCATCCTACTAAAGGCAGTGGCCATTTTAGACTTGGTGTCTGGAGACATTATTTGTTTTTTTTTTTTTTTTTCTGAAAAGCCAGGGAATATCCACCTAAATACATTAGAGCTTTCTTGGACACCTGTGAAGGAAGGACCCAGTTGCTACCCTTCTGTTATTCATTGGCGCCCAGTTGCTACCCTTCCTTTATTCATTGGCATCTCTAAAAATTGAAAGTGCATCACCGGAAAACCCTAGTCCTCTGCCATTGTGGATGGCATAAGCTGACAACAATTTCAGCAGATTCTGAGCTTTTAGGTTTATTTAGAGTCTACAAAACTATCAGCAACTGAAGTACATCAAACAAATTTCCTTGGTTTAACTGACAAGACGGCACTAATTTCCTTTTCCTTTTCTACTGCTCCTCAAGGAAGCATATGGAAGACAAGTGGCTGTTAGACATTTGTAAAGTGCAGCACTTTTGCTTTGAAATGGGAATAAAGTAATAAAGAAATAAAGTTTTGAGGAATCTATTCAACTGCAAAATCTGCTAGTGAGTGAGACTTGGCATCCCAAGTATCTAGAGGCACACAGCTCCTGGCTGTCCAGCTCTAATAGGGAAAGGTGAGAGGTTATGTAAATCCTGCATGTCCTGTGACCCTGCAGTACAGGGAGCAGCTGAATGGGAGTAAGGTAGGGATGTGGGACTGAAGAGCACCAGCTGGGACATCAAACCCGATCCCCAGAAGTCAAGCATAGATGCACAGCTTGGAGAGGTCCACAAAACTTCTCTTCCCTTTCTATCTCTTTGACACATGCTGCAGTCCACAAAACACTTCCCAGCTTCCCCCAGTAAGTTTTAGATCTACCGTAAAAGACCAAAAGCCCCAATTGTAAAATATGACAGGAAAAGCACAGGAGAGATCAAGGGCATTGCCAGTATAATGGTCTTTGAACATCCTCTATCTGTCACACCCACATGGGTCAGCTCTAGCTCAGTCCTGGAGACAGTACAGATCAAACATGATTTTTATTATATGCATCTGGTCTGTTGCTGTTAGTGATCTAGAACAGCACATGTGTAATTTCACTGTAGTAGGTAAGTCTGCCATCTAGGTTTTCAGTTTTGGAGTGGTTACTCAATGTTTTCATAGTGCAGGTAACTGTTATGAGCTATAACTACTGAACTTTATGATAAGGAGATGTCATTAGAAATCATAGAAACTAAATCTGCTTTCTATGAGGCTTCCAACAAGACTATAGTGCACTAAAATAAAAATCTGGTCTATATGCAAGCAATGCAGGTGGAATGAAATTTTTTGCTGTGACTGAAAACATTTTGCAAGTCTGCAATCCAGTGAATTGCTTTTTACCACATTTTAAATACTGAAAAGAGATGTGTTGTTAAGTATAATGCAAGGCTATACATTAGGAAATTGCAGTACAGAATAACACACACACACATACCTATATATGTGTATATACATACTTTTTCTTACAAGAAAAAAGTGATTGTTCATCGATGAAAGCAGCTGGTATGACTGCTGAACCAGTTATTTTATTCTATCTGGTATTACTAGTAAAGATACCACTTTCATTTTTGCCAGCATTTGTAGTGTAAATGAGGAGCAACCTATCGTAAAATGATGCTACTGAGATCAAAGGAAGCAATCCTTACTACAAAATAAATCGTTCTGGGGAAATGTTTTTGATTATGGTTAATGCTGTAATCAAGCCAGTAAACTGCCTAGAAGTTGCGAGTTGCAGCAGGCGTACAGCCTGCCCATTACAAAGCACCTAATCGACAATAATACAGAGGGAAAAAAAGGTGTGATGTAGCAAACAAGATGCCAGTTAAATGTTTACTCTAATGGCACACAAAACCGGACAGATTTGATTAGAATATTATGCCTATCTTCTTAAGAGGAGAACTGAGAGTTTAGCACAGAAAAAACCCAAAAAGCCAAAGGTGGAGAGGAAAGGACCAGAAAAGGTCATTTTTTAACATCTTTGATTTCATTCTTTAAAGACCAATTACTTTCCTGTCCCCTGTGGGAGAAAAACATTCTTCTTCTTAATAGCAGAATCATTCTAAGACTTCTCTGATTCATTTTATATTTAGCAGATTACAGTTTTGGAGTCATCAGTAGGAGAGAACCCAGCAAACTGACAGACCTGAAATCATGTCCTTTGATTGTAATTGACAGGGAAAGCGTTTAAGGTAAAGAAAAAAAAATATTTTATTCATCTTTGATTACACTGTGATGTGATTTGGTGACATAATACAGCTGTGAACTGAGGCAAGAAAGGCAATAATTCCTACTTGAGGCTTTGACATGATGTAGCCCTTTAGTCTTCTTCAAACCAATGCCTCCAGCTACAATAGTCCCCTTGATGGAGTCTAGACAAATAGATACACAGACTTACAATTTAAAAGGCAAACAGCTTTAAAATAACATTTCTCTAGGCCATGTATTTTGATATTAAATAGCTAAGCTGATACACATTTTTATTTATCAAAATTAAAACGAGATTATATATTAAAAATCACACATTGGATAAAAAGTATTCACTTCAGAAGGGTCTTAAAAGTAATATGAAAAGAAACTATTTTTCACACCTACAAAACAATTGAATCAGAAGCATCTACCAGAAATGAAATGTGCATTTAGCTAATTCACATGCAGAGACTTTGAGTAATATATATGTCTTGTGGATACCTTAACTTTTTTTACTTTTTTCTTTGTATTTCATTCTCAAAATATCACTTTAATATTCCTGACAATTTATTGTATCAGGAGCTTCAAAAGTTTGCACCTGGTTTACGAAAACCTCAGGCAACTCTGAGAGTTCAAACTTTCTGTAAGAAATAAGATCAAGAGAAAATGTAAAAAGAAAGTCAGCACAATAAAAATCATATCATCAAATTTTAGCTACCATAGGTGTATAATTTCAGATAGCCTCTCTGTGTGCTCCTGGAGGGTGAGTCTGGCTTAAAATCAGTCACCTAACTTGGATTGACCTAGGCAGGAACCTACCCTGGTTGGCTTAGACTAAGTATCCAAAGTGAAGTGTGAGAAGTCCTGTGTACCCAGTTATGCTGCAGTTTTTCACAATGCAATTCCAGGAGGTTTAAAATGTCTTGCTCATTACTGAAATGTTTCCCTACAAGATGTGGGGAATAATTAAGAGATCATCCATTTCAATTCCAAAAGGAAAGTGCACTTTCATGGTGATGATCAATTCTTGCTAGTGATTGGGTTCTTGTTAGTGCATTGGACTTTTAGACATCAGCAGTTAATCTAAAGCAATAAAGAAAATGTTAGAAAATTCTGTCACATCTTCAGGATGTGTGTTACAGACATTTGAAAACCAAGTAATTTGGTTGTCTTCACAAATACTTTCTGATGAAACTGCAAATTTAGGAGCTCTCAAAGAATCCAGATTTTTTTATTCATGCCACTTCACCATTGTTTTTTAAAAGCTATCTTTTGAAAATACTTTGCAAAAGTCTTTCTGCTGTCTAATTTGAGCTACTATATGTGGTTATGAAAATGAGGTAGCATAAAGCAAATATTCATCAGAATCGTGTTATTTCATAAGAAGAAAAAAGAAAGTTCAGCATCAGAGCTGATCATCAGCTTAGTTTATTTTGAATGTGTAAAGAACTGTTCTGTATCACTGTGCTTTTCCTTTTTGTATCTATTATATGCAGAAAAAGTAACAGCAGTTGCATAGACTGAGGTTCCCATAGCACAGAAGAGCTTTATCACACAACAGCACCAGTTGAGCTGTCTTCCCTAATCTGTCTTTATCGTTGTCACTATGCCTAAACATGATGACCACTTCTATGAAATTTTATTCGTATAACTGGTCACCATGTTTAGGCATAGTAACAATTATTCAGAACTTCAGAACTTCAGGTGCTGTTAAGGCACCTAAAAAATAAGAAAAAGCAACAAACCCAATTAGAAAGTTTCAGGTGAGCTGAAAACAGTCATCATAACTACAACCATGTAATGATCCACCCAATTTAACCACAGTGTTTAAAGACTTCTTTAAAAGCAGGGTAATATCCGCATTGTGGAATTAACCCTTCAATGATTCCAGGTCTAGAAAGGCAAAATAGTATAGAGGCTTGAATCTGTGCTTAGCTCTTCTACATCCGAAGTTAGAATTACTTATCCATTAGGATGTCTGTGGCAGTACAGTGCTTTAATTTTTCCTAGTTTTGAATAATTCCCCGTGCACCATAGGAATGATATTCACAGCCTGCCAAACATGAGGACAGGAAGATCTTAATTTATCTAGTTGTACAAATCAAATCAGAGGTTTTTTTTTGGGGTTTTTTTTTTTCTTGTTTGGTCATTGATCTTACAATTTCAAAATTCTGAACCAGATCCCTCTGAGAGTGGAGTTCAGGCTGAACAAAAATATTAAGTCAGTAAAGAAAATTGATATCTAATAATAACTTCTAATGACCACTATAGGGCTTATATTCACACAGAGTTGGATGCTAATATTTTTTGCAATGCTACATGCTACTTATTGCTAAGAATAAGCTTGGTGATTTTAGTTAGCACTCATGAAGGAAATTCCACTCAAACTGAGGTATCTTACTTTCCTAATACTGTTGCAACATTTAGCAATTATATATAAAAGTAAGAAATACTAATTAAACTATATTAGCATGTTTATTATCTGTTGCATTTTTCACAGTCCATTTTCTACTTTCTTTGCAGCACCAAGTAAAGAAAAACAACCCTAAAAAATAAATTTCAGATGAAATTTATAAAGTTATAGTTAAAGAAACATTATCCCTAAAATTACCATTTGAATGATAAGCAATTTTGGGAGTAATTATAGTGCACACTCTACATTCAATGCATTCTGATATATGGATAATTACTCCTGGTAATATGCGTTAGTTAGATTTTATAACAACAATAACAATTTATTGCAAAATTAATTCCTTGGCACAATTTAACATTTATTGATGTGAAGTCAAAGTGAATTGATTTTATTGCAGACCACTTGTGATACGCTTTCCCTATGCTCCTGTTCTAATTGGTTATTATAGGTCATTTTGGTATTTAGTTTTAAAAATAAATTAATTTGGTACCAAGGTGCATTTAGTAAAATGGCAAGATATTTACAGCTCATGTGGTTTTATTTAAATAAAAAATGGTAAGGTAATGCAATCATCTTTGGTTATAAAGTGATGGATGAATTGAAAACATTTCTGAATCAGGTCAATGGTAGTGATGATTAGTGCATTGTTAATCAAGTTGCTGAGATTGCTATCAAAAGCTTTATCTCTTTCACTCAGACTGGTGAGAGGATCATGAATATTAAAGAGATTCAAATAGATCTGCACTCATGTAATATGGAGCACTACAAATGAAAAGGCTAAATGAACCCAGACTGTGACTTTATGCACTGATATATCTCTTAACTAAAGAGGAATGTCTAATCCATTTCTATACTTGTATTAGGCTACATACATTGCAAGCATACAAAGACAAAGTATTTCATGTACCATGTTCATTTTATGGGCTAAGTACTTATTTACTGCTCTATCAATGTGAAGAAAAAATAGCTGTGGAGGAGGTTTTTTTCAGGATAGAAACAATAGCTACTATAGGCCAGATTTTAATTTCTACACCAGTAAAAATCCAAAGCAGTGCACTTGAAATCAGCAGCCTCATCTCAATTACATTGCTCTTATTTTCTGCTGACTTACCTGAAATTAGGATTTAGGCCAGCGTATAGTTTAATTGTGTGTCTGGAATGCGTACTTGCTTTAAATCTTAGAGGAGATATAACAAATAATTTATGTAATCACAAATGGATGGTTCAAATACATGGACAGTGGAGGCCTGAAACCTGCAAATATGCAGGTATGTGCTTAACTGTGCTCCTGAGGAACTCCATGGATGTTCAGCTGGATTAATCAGGGAGACCAGGCTAAGCAGGTTCAATTTGACAGGGTCAAGGCCTTCACTAAAACCACTTCTCCATAATCAGAAATAAGAACAAATAGATGAACAAAACAGAATGAAACAAAATCTAACTTCATGCTTATCTTTATTTGACAATTCTTATGTTAGAAAGGAGTAAAAATGTATCAGATGCTAGCAGTTGTCTTGCTAGGGCAAAATACTGATTTTAGATCAAGTTCTTTTAAAGACGGTTTAAACAAGTGTAGAGGCTATTTAACTTTATATGGGTGTAGAGCCTGTAAAGATACCTTTGCACTGCAACAGTCTGTAGTGTAAACACACCACAATTTGTCTGAGATGTGTTGCTTTTCTGGAAGCAATGGAATAGTTCAAACTTACTCATGACTGCTAACTACAAGAGGTAAATTCTTACAAAGTTACCACTTTACAGAAAAGACATGGAACTGAGGCTCAGTAAGGCAATAGCAGTACAGTCTTAGATGGTTATGTGGGTAATTTACTGTTTTGCCAATACACTGTGGCCATTGGTTATAACACTGTTCCTAGTTGTACGTAGTGTAAATGATTTACATAGAATTTACTAAACTTGTGGCATTGTCAGCAGCACAAATACTGAAAATTTGAAAGTTCTTGCAGATAATTCTTGTTTTGCACATGCACCATGAAGACTAAGCTGTTTTGGGGTGGATGAATACATATAGACAAATTAAATTGTAAGTGTGTGACTATACTCAAAATCATATAGTATGAGACTAGTGGGGCCTAATAAACAGCATAATAAAACTATTACTTAACCTTTGTATTTCACATGCAGCCATGGTTTCCTTTGCACAGGGTGTAAGAAATAAAGCATGCAGTGCAGGAAATATCAGATCACAGCTTCTGAATCTGAAAATTTACCTTTTATCTGAGACACAAAGACTGAAAAACTTCACTAGCCAAAGCTAGTGCTAATTTATGTAGACCACCCTGAGCACAGTGCAGGATGGAGACCACCAAAGTCACTTGTTACGGTTAAACTACAGTGAGACACAGTCCCTCATCCCTTCGTGCCTCACTCCTGTTTAGTCTTCTCCCAGCGCAGAAGCATGCCATTAATGACCTCCCTGCCTGCTGAAGCAGTTATGCCACACTCCAACATTGTGCTGTGTGAACACATTCCAGACTTTAAATGTAAACACATTAAAAAACCCCAGAGGTCTCTCATCACCTCCTTGACATCAGGACTTTTTATCTTTTTTTCTGAGGGAAGACCATGTTAAGGGGTAGATTTCGTATTTTGATCTGAAAATGCTGGATTTCACAGAAGAGCTCATTTCTTTGAGGAAGAAGACATGTCAATGTGGGTGAATGGTCTGGAGAGTTTTGTCTTCAGTAATCCTAACTCCATTTTTTATTTTTGACTCTAGAGAGCTCAGTGGACTGGAGATCACTTGGGATGTCATCCATGGTAGCTTAGGCTAGGCTGATTGATGTCTTTGATGATGATGAGTAAGACCCTTAATATAACCAGATATTGAATGAAGAGGCAGGTAGACATCATGCTAGCTTGTTTTATTAAGGGAGCTTCTGCATTTTAATTGGCTGGAACTCTTCAGGTAACTTTCTTATTGGCAAAGCTGGTGTAACACCAGAACCTTCAATGGACTTGCCTTAGGGCTGGATGTAACCCCAAGCACATCAGTTTTCTTCCCAGACATTTGAATTCTAGATCTGCTGATGTGCTTACCCCATGCAGTGGGGGTTCACTCATCTGCATCGCCTCCCTGTCACCTAGCAGACTCAGCAGTTACTGTGGCAAAGTTGTGTCATCATGTACCTGAACCCTGCAAAAACCCAGACACTTAAAAAAGAGTAAACAGAAAGATGAAAATAAACCACAACATTTTCCTACAAATAAGATACATTTCAGAAAGTGATACAAATGCATTACACAATAAAAAGCAGCCACAAATGCAGGCTTTAGCACTTTAAACCACTAGGCTCAAATGCTTTCCATCCTTACTGCTGGCTGTTAGCTAGCTGTCAACTGAATGAAGTCAATCAATCTCTCTGTCATGTGTCATCTTTGTTTATGGGAAATACTACAACAATGTTCCTGTAATTGGATGTGAGGAACTAGCATTTGGCACTACTATATATATATAATAAAATATTATATTTTTTTTTTGCCTGATTTATCCTGGTGCCTCAGTTAGGCTCTTATTCAGCAATTTAAATCAAAGTGAACTCTGCTAAAGTTGGAAGAATTAAAGCAGTGTAAAACTGATGTACATGAATAGGGGGAATTGTGTCCCAAGTCTAGAACATGCTAAATTAACATTTATGTGCTATTCTGCCTGAAGAACACTTCTGGCTCCTAAGTGCTAAGGTATTTGAAGTCTTATTGCAAATCCGCAGAGCAAGAGATGGCTTACATTTAATCAAAGAGTGGAAATAGTTACTGAATACAGAAGCAGCAGCTTGCAAGAGGAAAAGGGAAGAAGGGAGCCTGTATGATAGTTCCTCAGGCAGCCATGACCATCTTGGGTGTTTCTGATTAGAGCTGTGTTTTAGTGTATCATTATTTTAAATCAGCATATTTCATATATTTGACTAGGAAAAAGCTGAAAAAACCCTCTGTGTCCTGCAGAGGGATCTTAAAAGATGAAGAACAAAACACTCACAAATCTAACCTGAGAAGAAGGATTATTAGTAGATGCAGGAAGTTGATATCGTCAGTCAAATTACAGCCCTATAGACATTTCAGGATGGCTTTGAAATCACTGCATTCATAGAAAAATGAAAGAGTAGCTAGAAAATGTTGATAGTGCTGTATCAGCTCTGTAACTATTCACTAATACGTGCAACTGTTTGAAGTTTGTAAAAAAACAGAAGTTCTGTAATTATACTTGGCCTATAGACCATTAATCTAAAGATATCTGCAGGAAAAGTGTTTCCTTTGCCAATGACATTCCCTCCTTCTACCCAAAAGATAAGGAACTTTAAAAACCCCAAAGTCTAAGTGTACCAGCAAGGTCATAGAATTAAAACCAACTTATTCTACCACTCTGAAAGCAATACCAATGTTGTTAAACAAAGCATTTAACAAGATATTGCATAATTATAATTATATTTTATAATCTATCATTAAACAACTTTATGCTAAAGGGATAACCTGGCATAAAATAACAGAACTCCATGGAAGGAATGGAACTGAAGTGATTGATACTGAGAGCTGAAGTTATATATTTAAGTTCTCAAACTGCATATTGCTTGAATAAATCAGTTTCATTCAGCTTCTCAAGGACCAAGTTCTAGCCACAGAGAATGAGTCTGACATTTTTTCATGAAGGAACAAATGGCTTAACCAAAGAAACAAATCGCATATCTAAGGAAATTAGTTATGTCTTCTAAAGAGGTTTCACTACAAATATACTGCTCTTGAATTTCAGAGGGAGCACTTTCAGAGGAATCAGCCTCATGAAGGTGAAGTATTAGGAGTGCTAAATGGCACTACTAAACTTCAGGAGTTCATGCTTTTTTATGACATATTACTATTCAAAAGACAAAACCACCTGTGAAAGCCCTCAAATTCAGTGGCATATGTGAATGGATCTTACTGAAAAGAGGTGCATGTCTAACAGTGCAGCAAGACAAATGATTTGTATTAGTTCCTTTGGATGGAAAAGTTCCTTTGGATCAAAAGATTCATTGCTTAAAAATAGGCATTTCATAAGTTCAGGGGTTTATATAACCTACAATTTGGCCAAGTCATTGTCCTCTGAGAAAATTAATGACAGTCTTTTTGTAGTTCAATATAAATGCTTTTCTAGTTACATCCAAAACAAGGAATTTAATTTGAAAGGAATTTTTTACGAATAATCTTGAGTATGACACAATGTCAAAGGAAGTATGGTATTTTGTTGTCCAGTGTTCAAAGGTTAGCAAGACCATAAAAGTTGTTTTTATCTGGTGTTCAGGCCCACAGTCTGAGCGCCAGCTTCAAGGCTGGCAGTTGCTGCTCATAGCCATCTTAATCATTAATCCATAGCCCTCCTCACCCCCCAGTTTGATCGTTTCACAATAAGCCAGCATTTGCTGAAATTCCATTACTCGGCTTGATTTGAGCACTACATTTTATTACTGTTTTCTTTTTTTGAACATTGTTAATTATTTATTCATCACTATCTGTATTTATAAACATCACATTGTGCTCTTCCACTAAGCCAGGTACAGCTTTTTATTTTCTCAATACTTCCAGTATTCCCTTCAGAGGAGTTAGTGTAAGTACATCTTTAATGGAAGTCGTAGTGACATGGTTGTCTAGAAACAACTGCTTGTGCCCTTGACTTTCATCTCACTTCTACCTGTGCAATCTCACACAGGAAAGGCAGTCATAGTATTTTCCCTCTTCAGTTCTAAGCTTCTGTGACATGCAAGGCCCAAAAGCTGTATAATGGCTCTTTTTGACAACTGCTTTACTGATTAAAATCTCAGTACTGTGTTTCCGCTAACTCTGCTGCGGCTGGTGTTTCTAGAGATGATGCGGCTAGGTCTGAGGGTTGTAATGGCCTGTAAAGGTGGTCCTGTGCAGCCTCTCCATGGCCTCCCCCTGCGTGGCCTGTGGCCCAGGACACCATTTCAGTCCCCCAGGGCCATCCGTCCTGTCCCCAGTGATGCTGCAGCAGGGCCGGCCTCTAGCTCTCCAGACAGTCCCCTGGGTCGCCCGATACCGGGGCTGGGGCTGCCCCGGTGCCCCCGGCCTGCCCTGCCCCGTGGCTGGGCCTGTGGGTCAGACCCTGGCTGCGAGGCCCTGCCCTGCCGCCCTGGGGATCCCCAGACCAGCAGCAGCCTGAGTGATTGGATTTCAAATCTTAAAGGAAGGCAGAATTTAGTCCCCAAACGCCTCTTCGCTCTTTCTGAGGTTGGAGATGTGCTAGGAATGCAGAAAGGGCCTGTTTCTGAACAGCAGAAAATGGCACTGCTGTGACGTGGCTTCGCAGTACAATGCACCAGGGTTAAAGGAAATGGCGTGGCTGCCTGCCACCTCTGCGCCTGCCTCGGGTGTGGCGTTAGGGCTGTCAGGGGACACCTCTGCCTGGCACTCCCAGGGCAATGCTTGGGAAAGGCCTGCCAAGGCCGGCCTGCCTGTGGCAGCTTTGTGAAGGGGATCAGGAGCTCTTAAGGAGCTTGCTTTTCCTTGATTCTAACCCCACTTTTTCCTGTGTGTTTCTTGTTTTGCATGTATGTGTCCAGTGCCTACACTGTGATGCTTGGCTCCAGGAGAACAATAAAACACAAAAGTGGATGACGGTAGATAGATGAAAACTCTGTCTACTTCCAGAGGATCCTTTCTGTCCCTTTCTGGATCCCCGAACAGGACCTTGGCTAATGCTGACAGGGCATCTTAGAAAGCAGCAAACAGCTGCGTGGCACTCCTGGCTCCCGACTATGTTGCAACCCTGCCAGGGAGCAGACAGTGGAGAATTTTCATTCCTAAAGACAGACAAATAATCTTTATAGAGTATTTTGTTCCTTGCCAATCTTGTTTTGCGCGGAGAAACAAGACAGCCTGTAGATGAGCAAGAACTGGAGGCAGCAGCCAGGAAACAGCAGCGTGACATAAGGCAAAACATAATCTCCCAGTATGGACAATGCAGGTGTAATGGCATTGGCTGACAAATGAAAAAATACCATGATAGCTATCCCTACCACTAAACCAGCTAATAATACATGGGCAAAGAAGAATAAAATTTGAGCCTGTATTGAAATTCTGTGGAATGCCGCAATGAACATACTCCTCCAGGATTCAGTTCTGCTTGTGAAAGCAGTCAGGCCCCATAGCAAGAGTGCTCTTATTTGCAAGCAAGGACTATGACATTTCCTTGATCATGAAAAGCCTTTGCTGTTCTTTGGTTTGTTTATTTTTATTTTTTGTCATAACATGATTAACCCATATATTTTATGCAAAACCAGGGTTAAGCCTTTGAGTAATTATTTTCTTTAGCAGATGATGTCATCTCATCAATAGATATTTGTTGAGCATCAACAAAGTGAATAGTTTACAAAGGCTGGACTTCTTAGTTTAAAAGCATGTATGAACTGAGGGCTTTTTTTCCTACAGCACTGGCAATACTTTAAAAAGTCTGTTTAATCCATTCTGTCAGCAGTCTCATGAGTTGATGCCTCTGCTTTAGGCTTGTGTTGATTCTCTGGCCAAGCCTTAAAGCTTCATGGTTTTTGATACAGCACTGAAACAGAAGCTTTGATGCTTGTGAATGCTGACTGCATGAAGTAAATAATGTGAGGGAGGTTTAAACTTCTTCATTTTTTATTAAGCCTTCCAATCACATATAAAACTGAAGGCAAAGTCACATGAAAAGGAAATAAAATCCTATAAACTGAGAATATACTTAATGTTTCTAATCCCCGTGTCGCACATCCAGAGTCTGTTTCCACTCCATGGGAATGGTTATCCTGACATTGATACCTCACTATTTCTAAATAATAAAATAATTCTGTGTCAATCATTATACTGATCTGGGGATACAGGTTCACCTTTTATTGCAAAGAGGTAGACATTGCAAAAGCTGAATATTTGGTTTATGGAGAGGGAGGGAAAAACACTGTGCTCATACTTCACAAATAAGCCAAAAGATCCAAATTTAGTATGGAAGGACTTGATATTTTAGGAAGGCTTAGTGTTATTCTGCATCACAAAAGGTATATTTTTGCCTTACTGCATGTAGTTTACATGCGGAACTTACTCTCAAAGGACATAACTGAAGATGAGATTTGAAGTGGGATAGAGTATTTGGAAAGGAATAAGACTATCATGACATAAAATGACAAAATGTTTAAAAAACCCCACAGGAGAAACCTTATGCTTCACAAGCAGTTATGTTCTGAACTACTGGGGTCTCACAGGAACAAATTCCATGTGTTCAGATTCTATTCTCTCTCTTTGGTCTAGTACCGGCAACTTCACAATTACTTTACTGAAAAGAACTTTAATGCACCCTAGTATGCTTCTGCTAATAAACACCTGGCAGAAACTCCACAAAGGGTATATGATGGCTGCATTATCAGGCTTTGGCCTTGGTCCTTCTGAACTGAGGACATCGTCAACAAACAACAAAAACTGTCATCATGAACAAATCTAGGATAGCTTCTCTGGCAAGTACAAGACTAAAAGAGTAGCCTGAACTTTTCCTGATAGGGAGTAGAAAATAGAAACAGAGTCAGAGTGCTTTGTAAAGAATGGCTTAGATAGAACTTTGAGAGAGGAAAAGTAGGACATATTAAAATGAAAAAAATGGGCACATAGTACCCCTAGTAATAGCAAAGCAGTAGCCACATCTCTAGGGGTTTGAGACGATGATGATGATGACTGTAATGTCTTCCCAGGCAAAGGGAACAGAGATGGTATTTTACATATTTACTTGGTTTCTTTGCTTTCTCCCCCCCTTTTTTTTTATTTACTCTTTTTTCTTTTGCTGACAGTTAAGAGATTACTAGGAGGAGTGGAGTGCAGAAAATAGTTTCCTCATACATCATTCTAGCTCTGCTTTGGGGTGCACAGGAGAAAATGATGGTTTCCTTGTGATGGACCATTTCTTTTCCTCCAGGTCTCTCAGAAAGCTGGAATTTTCTTTCTCTGCAGCTGGTGGTTCTGCTCTGACACATCTTTGTATTTCCACAGGCATTTTCCAACAGTCCAAGGGGTTAATAGGAATCTATTAAATGCCTTTAAAATACATTTCACGTGTTGTTGTGGCTGTTTCCTGGTGTGAATCTCTTATTATTTTACTGAGCCTTTTATACATCAGCTGCTCCCCTTGTACTGAGCATTTGTAATCCCTCTGATTTGCCTGTGTCACTGCCACAGCAGTTAGATTACTGAACCTTTGGGTTTGTGTCTTGTTTTATACATGACTTAAAAATTCCAGAAGTTAAATATTGGTGCTGGACCAAAACGGGTCTGATCTTGCTTTCACTGGTGGCCAAGACCCATTCCCTGCAATGACAGGAGACTCAAAAAGGAAAAGAGTGTGGGTCTGCATAACTGGCATCCAGAGCTGATTGCTCAACAGAGGTGATTCACTAAAAATGTTTTTTTTATTTTATTTTGATCCCAGTTATTTTCTTTAGTTTATTTCCTTGAGGCTTTCCCTTCTCTACACAACTACTCTTTCATGCCCTCTAATGGCATACTGTTGAACTTCACAATGAATGTTAAATAATTTTATTAAACAAAAATGACTTTTTCATTATAAAGTAGACACATGCTTTTTATTGTTTGTCATTCACACGGAAAATAGCATACACACCAGTGTACTATATTTTTACTTGATACAGATCTTCAGTTCTTAAAACATACTCTGAGAAGCTTTTTCTGGCTAACACTTTGTGGTTGAGATACAGCCTGGCTTTTGCCTGTTCTTTATGCACGAGTTGCATATCACAGAAAGCACAAGGATTGTTTTCACTTTGGTGTATGCTTAGGAGAAAAAGTCATGGACCTGTAGGATGAAAGGATACTTAGGATGTACAGAAGAGACAGGATGTATTTAAGACTACTGTTAAGAGTAAGAAAGTATTTCTCATGAGGAAGATGCAAAGAGGTTTTCCACTGCTTACTGGTTGTCTCCCTATTGCCCTGTTTCTGTGTTGAAGATATTAGATGGGATTTAACCCAAAGCCCATGCAAAATATATAGTTTCCATACCTTCTGTGTACTTGGAAAAATTGTTTGAAAGCTTTTAAATTATTTGTACTCAAGTCTCAGTTTATATGCCAGGTCAGAAAGAAACCTTTAAGAACAGAATTTATAGTGGTTTTGTTTAGTTTAAATCAGGAAATTACAGAAAAGCAGTGACATTGAGAGGAAAGATTACAAAAAGGGGCAGACTGCTAAGTTACCATATGGCCATTGAAGTAGTAAAGGGTCCCGGCTCTATTAGAGCACATCCCACCATGGAGAGCCAGGTAATGTGATGGTCCAAGTGACTAGGATATTCTGCTCCAGATGATCACATATTAGTGTGCAAAAGGCTTAACAAGCTATCCAAGTACCTTAGTTTATCGTATTTCCATTACTTTATTATTTTTTTTTTCTCGAGGTAATTAACACTGCAACTCAGGGCTTCTGTGTTATCATGGGAGAGAAAAGAAATACTCATTCCACAGAATTTTTGATCAAACCCTTGTTCTGAATTAATCATTCTGCATCATTGTAACCCAGAAAAGCTTCTACTCCTTTGAGGGCAAGACACAGCATTGAGATACACAAATACTGTACACATAGACTGAAAGACTCTACTCACTAAAAATATAGTGTTTCACATATGCATTGGTCCAGGCATCTCAGTTATGCTCAGGAAGCCATAAAGTTTAGTTCCCTCAACATAGTTACATACAACTTTTCTTATGGAGTTAGTGCTGTATAAACAAACAGCTCACAAGTAGGGGCAAAAATACTCAGCCCATGTATCTTAATATATACACGTTTAGATGGCATCGCTAAACTTTTCAAATGCAGAAGGGCAATCTTAAAAACAGGCCATCCTGTAAAACAATTGTGTTGGCTCTTTCTGAGGCCCCAGAAGCCTTCATTCCTAGACACCTTGTTGTGAGTTGATACCACTATGCCCCTGTGAAATGAATGCTGTAGCTCATTATCTAGTTCCTGAAATATGTTTACTATACAGAAAGAAACCCATATGCTACAAATATATGGGTAATATAAATAATTTTGATCACTGTTTTTTCTGCTGTTACCACCTCCATCTGCAGAACATCAAGGTCTGGGGGACAAACTCAGCAGTTGTTTTGTTATTGACCTTAGCGGGGAAAAGACCTCACCCAGAGCATTTCACTCTCTTTCAGGCTATCTAAAGGATTCTGTGTGTGAGCTTGAGCTTCTGAGGCTACTACTAAGACTGTACTTTTCTGCTTCTCATATTGTCTGTGGCTTTTGTGGAGGTAGTTCATGTACTCTCCTACATTTGGACAAGGTTTTCTTTGCTTGTACTTTGCTCAAGTAAAAGGGTGGTTAACTTTCTACCAGGGCAAAGGTCAAGATTGTCTGTCTTCTCCAATATTTCTGATGCTTTTGTAAAGTTCCTGATCCTGATTATTCAAAGCATTTTCTCCTCTTAGTGTACTACTTTTTAAAAGTTTTCTGGTGTGTATTCTGCTGAGTAAGCAAATTACCTGTCGTGTAACTTCTCCTTTATAGATATCACAGTGCTTTATCTGATGCTTCCAACTTCCACTGTCACATTTTTTTGACTTTTAAAATAAGCAGGTAAGAGTTTAGAGCAGTAATTTTGTATTCCACTTGCAAGGAACAAACCAAAACGTTTCACTAGAGCCACATTACTGTCAAGTTCTGCCTGTTTGAACCCATTAAACGTACAATGCTTTGCATTGGTGGTTGCATAGGAATAACACAGCAGTCGTCTTGTCCTGGCAGCCCCAGAATAAGTGGGATTTTGTGGTGAAGAAGGGAGATGTGTTCTCCTGAATCTGTCATGTGGTGGGAGGGGATGAAAGATGTCAATTCAACAAACTTCTCTGATTGCCAGGATATGTCAGATGGCCCAGTGAAAATCACACCAGCTTCCTGACTAGCAGCGTGTTGGCATATGTTGACTGTTTGGTCAAAGTGCTGTCTATGTATGCAAATCTGAAGAGGTTGAACAGCAAATCTAAATATCTGTATATTTCACATACAACCCAAGCCTTTCTATGTGCTTACCTGGTGCTACTGTCTTTCCAAAACCAGAAGGACTCTCTTGATTTCTAGGACAACTCAGGATAAGGGAAAGACAACATGTCAAATGTGGCATTACAAATTTAGCTGAAGATGATCCCAGTCATTTCCACCATTTGCTTTGGTGCTTGTGTCCAGGTGACCAGGGTCACCTTCCAGTAGTTGTTCCCTCCCAGTCGTGCCTGAGCCATTGCGTGCAGATGTTCACTTAAAAAACCCACAAAAAGAAGCAGTAGTTGAACATGCCAACCTTATTTAGCACCTCAAGGGAGCACTTACAACCTATTGGTACTTTAGATAGCATAGTGTGGGATGGTGGTGGCAGAGATGTCATATATAGCCAATTTTAAGTATGTTTTTCAGAACAGAAGGCACATTCTCTTTGTCATTAGCTTTGACTTTGTAAATGGAGATGATAAAAAAATAATATTTTGACATGCAGTAGGTGCTTCAATTAAAGCCTGACAGAATCAGTTGCCATTCTGTGCTAGAGTAATGAAAAAAGAATTTTTATTTGAAATTTCTGATAAGGCTGTGAATACACTGTTCTGAGTTTTTTTCCCTAAAAACCTTATTTTAGAAAACAATTAATAAAATCAAAGTCTATCTTTTCCTTCAAATCCACTGAGGTTAAAATAGATTAGCATTCACTTAGTCTGCATTGTATACCAGAAAGCTAAACGCACTCTCTCTCAAACAGCAGGGGAAAAGGGAAGAAAACACAATTTAATTACAGTGTTAGTGTTAAACCTGAACTAGTTAGGAATGAATAAGTATTTCTGTTGAAATTCTCTGGGTTCAGAGATTTATAACTTGGTGATAAGATTCTCTTAGGGCAGAATGGTACTGCACAAACATAGCTTGGAAACAAAAGACAGATATTTTTCAGAATCTGAGATAAAAAAACTGCTAAAAAAAGAAATGAGACTCAATTTTATTGCAGTTTTATAATTTCAGATCCATGTTATTATCAGAGAAGGAATTTTAATTTCTCTACAGGCTTTCTGTGGCACTCAACATTGACTCAGCTGCTGTAAATTGCATTGCTCCACTGAAATCAGTAGACCAATACTGGTTAAGTTGTAAATGTAATATAGATTTCCAGAGGTATCTCACTTCCAGGACCACAACTGGCTTCTGAAAATCCCAGATGTAATGACCTACTGATGATGTGGCCTTCACATATTGTCACACAAGAGCTTATTCTTGAGGATCTCTATGTGGAATTTCTCAGAATCCTAGTTCCTTTCTGATTTGTTTTAGGTTTTTTTTTTCTTTTCTCTGGGGCAGGAAGAACAACCTCACTTAAGATACCCGTGTTACTGAGGAGACATATCTAGTATGTAAAGGGTTGACTCCCCTACAACACAGAAGGGAATTGAACACATTTATTTCACTACTTCAGGAAGAGCTCTAGCCAGCCAAGCAGTGGCTTTTGGGGCAATGTATTTCTTACTTTAGAAGTCAGATCCTGAAACAGCATTTGGACAGACAAGCACGTAAACTGCATAGGTGTTGAAATGGACAAGTTGTTATTAAGGTTTATATATCCCAATAAGCTTAAAATCAGATATTTAGATGTGCTGTTTTTAAATGGTGGGTTTTCCGTTTCTCAAAACCTGCAAATATTGGCATAATTTCCAAACTTTCAGTTTTGAATTATGCAAGTACAAAAGTACCAGTATAAACCAACACTTTCCTAAAATGGCAGGATCCTTTGTTTGAGGCATTATGGTTCTCCTGCATAGGTAAGTAATTTTTCAGCAGTCCTAAGGCATTATTAGTCATGCTGCTTTTGTATTCCCTAGCTAAATAAATAAATAAATTACCTGGAATAAACGAAAAAGTTTTGGCTCCCTGGACTCATCTAGTTGAGCTGTAGTGCAGAGAAATAAAGATCAGATGATTAGACTCTTATTAATTTAAGAGTTATTAACATTTTAAATGGTAACATCAGCATGGGTCATCAGGAGCTGAGAAGTAATTTTGGCTCTGGCAACTGCAGAGACAGAGCCAAAAGAAACAACCCAAAGATTGTTCCCTTCAGCATCACAGTCCTTTCTTTATCTAGGGGTGCAAAAGGAGAAAGGGTAACCCATCACACCAATAATTACTTCTACAGTCTCCTTCTTATCCAGGTAATTTTTGTGGAAATCTCTGAAAACTTTAGACGGGCAGGGTGTGAGAGCAGTGACCTAAACTAGGTTCCCTCATTTTGGGCTCCCGGAGGAGACTGGAAACCCTGCAAATAACTTTTGAGAGATTTGTTTTCTTCCTCAGGGGGTTGAGTGGGAGGGATGACACCCATTCCACTGTGAGATTGACTAGACTTGTCATTCCCTAACAAGTCTATTTAGGCTTGTCAGAAATTGATGAGCTAATTATGGCTTATTAGATGTAGAGGAGTCTATATTTAAGCTCATTTGGGGTTGCGATGGGAAAGTTAATAACATAGTTGGAAGCAGAGGAAAACTGCTAAGGCTGCAGAGTATCTCTCCCTAAATTCTGTGAGATTTCCAGGTGCTCCCTGGAGCAGAGTGGGAGTGCAAAATAAGGTGAAATTTCAGCAGAAAACTGGGAAAAAATGGTGTAATTTCCTCAATTCCCACCTTTTCAGAATTTATATGAGAAACAGTCTTATAAAGAAGAAGATAACGAGCACAGAAGTAAGGCCATCCTCAGAAAACACAAAGTCAATTATATTTGGATACTCTTCAGGCTGGGGGAAAATAAGCAGGTCTTTCAGCAGCACTGTGGTTATTAGAACTCTTCAGAACTATGACAAAACGCCTCCCATTCAAAATACCAATATTCTGGGTCAGAAAAGCTTGAAGCAATTTAGAGGCTTGTATTTGTGTATAACTTCACAAACATTTCATCTTATCAGTACGTACGATAAAAACAGTATTTTCACGTTTTACTTATAGAAGGGGTTGTGCTGAGTTTGGCCTTTTATGGTCTCTAATTTTCCACAGGAAAAAACCTTTCTAATTGCCATAGCAGGCAACCTCTCTGTTGAGGCAACCACATATTTGATCTTGTGTTATTCTCAGAGTGTTCAGCGTGTCAGCATTGCGAGTTCTCGACCTTTTCTGAGAGCCACAGTCACCGATTTTTAACAAAGACATCCCTCCTCCAAAATGCCCACTAAACTTTAGCATTTAATAAGTATTATCAAAGACAAAGTGAAATAAAGCAAAGAATAAAAAGTGATCTGACTAACCACTAGCAAACTGCACTGTGTCAGAGCTGATTGTAGGGGCTGAAATGCCGGTCAATGCACTCAAGTAGTCAGGATGAATTAATTTAAGAAGGGCTGTGATGATCTTCATGTTTTCAGAGTTCCTGTGCACCTAACCCATAGTACCCACCATAACACTTCTCAAGCTTCTCTGCCTGATGCCCAGAAATGGCACATAGTTCTGTTTTACCTCATTTTACAGAACAACTTCACACGATGCTATGACTGCACAAATGACAAAATCTGGAAATTTTAAAATAAGAATCTGGACTTAATTTACAGCATATTCATTTTAGTCCTTCTAGGGGTGTCTGAGTGTTAGCCTCTGAGGCATTTTTGTTTCAAGATGAATAATTCCAACAGATACATTTTATCAATTGATTCTTGAGTGAGATAGCACATCCTATAAGTACAACATATGTATAGACATTTGTGCTCCTGCCTTCCCTTGAGTACTGTGCATTTAGGGTCTTTTTCTTTTTTTAGCATCTCTGATTGTTTTGATGATAACTGCTATACCACTGTATTTGATGTTGATGTCCTTGAACAGATTCATTTAAACTGGTAGAAGTCTATAAGCATAAAACCCAATATTACTTCATGAGTAATAATGCCACTGTGTCAGGGTTATTGCATCATTTCTAGTGGAATTGTTTTTCTTAATGCACAAGTTAAGAGTGTAGATGATTGCTGTTGCTTGCAACTTTAACCCTTTGCAAAAGTGTATTAATTTAAAGCTGTATAAGCAAGATTCAGAGATTTGTAGAGTATTATGTTTTATGATTTTTCTCTGTTTTTTATTTGTGTTTCTATTGCATACTTATTCACAGTTTCTCAAAGACAAGTGAGGAAGGTATAAGTTTGAATTAACTCAAAAATCCACCATTGCACTGCAATTTCATAGGAATTTTAACAAGCATCTCAAGTGATTAACTTGGTTTCCTCTGCCAGCTTGCATGTAACAAAAAAAGAAATCAAATAATATCCCTACCACTCTGAAAATATGCAATCTTTTGTACTAAGCATGCTTGGTGTACATAATAAATAAAATACAGATTCAGGCTTATTTCCAATTACTTTCTTATAAATCTGTACATCTTCAATAATGTTGCAAATAGTTTCCCTAAATTTATAAAATAAAGTAATAATGCATATCAAAACATGAGTAGTTTTCTTGAATCAATGATTTTTACTGCTAAAACATTCAGTAATGTATTTCATCTAATCATGCATTTCTCACTCTTCCCACAAGTATGATTACATAGCATGTAAGTAAATTAAGAGTGAAATTGGTGGCTTTCTAGTCTATTTCTGAATTTTGAGAGAAAGGTTTTCTTAATTTATTAAGTTGTTGTGGATATGCTGTAATCTGGTGGATAAAATAAATCATATAATAAGGAGCTCAGTATTTTGAAGGTATCTTATGATATGAAAAATGGCCATCTTCTGAAATTATGGGATGTATTATCACAATGCCAGACTCTAATCTGCTACCAATTTGTGTCAGCTTTCTGCATTCGAAAAGGACTCAAATCCTCTCTAAAAGTAGGAATCAGCTGAAGGTTTGTCTTGGCTTCATGAGCCCACTGCAATTAGGCAGCATGTGAATGTGTGCCATATGCATTTATTGCTCTTCTAAGCATGTGTTACTTTGATGTGTTAGGTTAGAAATCTAACTCTTTTTCTTGGGCAGCCTTCCTCCTGGGTCTTTATACTGCTTAGCAGTTGAGTCCAGACTTTGAAACACAGCCTAATTTAGAGGCGGATGCTGCAGCTGCTGCTGTCATTTCAGCTGATTTTTTTCTCTTTGATGTCAGCTTAGAGTCTCGGTTGCTGCATCGGTCCCGCAGCCGCCGCAGTTCGCCTAACAGACACCACATCATTTTAAGCATGTCTCTTTGCCTTTAAATCTAATTTGGAGAGCTGGACTCATTCACAACTCACCATTGGTTTAGTGAAATGTTGAGTTCGCACAGAATATATCCTTCCTGATCTGGAGGAGACATTAAAATCACTTTGAGTTGTTGCATTTAATGCCTGATTAAATGCTGATGATACAAGATTTTTTTTTTTTTTTTTTTTTTGTGACATAAGGAGGATGGGTTGCCTGGCCAGTCCTGCCCCATCCTTTGCTTTAGCAGTTGTGCACTACAAAATAAGCTTTTCTTCTGAAAGCTGCCCTGTTCCTCTTTAAGACCTTATATTAACTGTATTTTTCCTGTTCTCCATAATTCATTTCCGCAATGGTGGCATGTGCAAGGACATTCCAGCTCAATTTCTCTTGTACTTGGCCCATCCTCTGCTTTTCTTTCTGCTCTTTCTTTCTGTGGCTGATGTGAACCCAAGGATTGCAAGAGCCTTGATCCTTTCTGACACCTTTGCAGAACGATTTGTCTCAGTGAGGTTCCCTTGCTCAGGCCAAACCCTGCCTTCAGATGTGTGTGTATTTTCCTATTGATTTCAATGAGACTCACAGCCTTCTGAGGCCCCCATTTGGCTTTTAATCTTCTCTATCTTAAAGAACATAGATAACAGTTGTCTGACCCTTTTTAATAACTGAGGTCCTTGTGTCTACCGTTTTGGCTACTTTTTCTGTGGTACAATGGTGTTCCATATCACACCACAAAAAGAGAAAAAAAAGCCCATTCTGATATACTCCCTTAGACACTAATTCTATGCATGTTTCCTGGTTTTACTCCTATTGAAGATGCTTGTGCAGTATTTTTTCTGTACTAATTACATTTTCTCAAAAGTACAATAATGTGGAGTGTACTAGTCTTCCCAGTACTTTCCTTATTATATTTTGTCAAAAAAAAAAATTTTGGGTAGACTATTTTTTGCAAGTAGTAATTTTTTTTACTTTTGCAATAATGAAAGGAGGTACTTTTCCAGGTTAGATACTATTAGCAAATATGAGGGACACAGTGGGCTAGAATAAAAAAATTTTGAAGGAGCAGGTAGTTTAAAATTTAGTAAAGTGAAAGTATTCAATATTTGAAGTCAGAAATTTCAAGCATTCTTAATGAGAATACCAAGTGATACTAAGGAAAAGCAATGAAATCACAGTGCTTTTCAATAAAGTATGATTTTTACAGCAGCGGATGCATTCTTATCAGTATTGGTATTGATAGTACTGCAGATTATTATAAAATTTTAGAAACCCCCCCCCAAAAAAGTCTCCTGGTCTGACATTACATAATTACAGCTATGAAAGACCTCATGTATACAAATAGTCTTATTAAATTCTAGGAACTACACCTTTGTTTAGGAGTTTTCAGGCAGCATCCTTAGGTTGCTGACTCTCTCTTTTTTTAATGGTCTAGACAGTGGAGCAGGGGATTGGGAATGTTTTCTTTGTAGTGACAGAAGCTCCTTGCTGCTCGGTCTGTTAAAGAAAGAATCATGTGGAAGTCAAGAAATCCTCAATCAAAACTTTAGAAAATACATTTTAAAAGCTGAGAAATGACACCAAAAGTCTTCACTGCAGGTCAAAAGCCATTTTGGTCTGATTTAATTTTAAACTTTTTAACTTCACAATCAGAAGACTGTTCACATCAATGTCTTAGGAAAGAAAGACTGTCTGTGATGCTTCTGGAAGAGCAGCTATATTACCAGTTCCAATAAACTCCAACACAATGATGAGAAACTAAGCAGCTGATATGCAGCGTAGCTATAAATGGATTGCTGGTGGTCTGGATGAATTATGTGTGATCGTAGGTAAAACTTTCACCCTATTGCACAGTCTGTTGCAACAAGACAGATGAGGAATAAAACCATATGCAGAGGTTGCTCAAGTTTCTTTTGTTACACTTTGCTTCAAAACAGCTGGTTGTTTCTGAGATATTCTGTTTTCATAAAAGACACCACAAAGAGGGAGGAAGTCTATGGCACAGGATGAGCCCTGTGAATTTGTAGGTGTGTCAAATGATGCTCTCCTCAACAGCCTGACTTGAGGAGGGAGTGAAGGAAATGACTGTTTCTTGAGCCAGAAAATTGTGCAAAAGCATTCCTGGGCTGCTGCTGAAGCCTTGGCTCTGAGCAGACCCATAAAACGTGCTAGGGAACAGTGGCCTTTTTTGCAGAGTGTCAGGTGCTCAGGAACGTGTGATATGCACAGTGTGCCACCAAATAACAAAAAGGCAGAGCGAGTGCCCAGAGCAGAAAAGCATCATTGCAATACTGATGTTAGCTCCAGAAAAACAAAAATAAACAACCATTGGTGCATGACAAGTAAAATATTTTAGAAAAATGACAACAGGATTGTGTTTTTTCAGAATCTGCAGTTTCATTGACAATGAAATGCCTCACAATAAGCCTGGTTTCAACATTTTTAGAGTGTAATTACTTCCTGCTTAAAAATATACATGATGATTAAGATTAAGTATACAAATAATGAGTAGGAGTCAAGACAAAGTATATTGCTGGGAACAAATCCAAATACTTGTGTTCTGAAATCCTATATGAAATGAAATGTCTATGTTCTATTCTGCTGTAGTCTCGGGGAAAATTGCCTGTATTTCATGAAAATGGAACATAAAAAACATCAGGAACTGGTCTCGGCAAGGTGTGGAATAATTTCCATTCTTGATGATGTCCCAAGAGTCACCCAGAGCCTTGAGAGATCAGCCCTAACGAGAAAGAATATGACCTTACCATATCACAGCTTCACAACAGTCAAAATCTAGCTTGACCTTCAACAGTAAAGCATGTCCCTCAGGCTAAATCCTAACAAGTCTTGCCTTCAAACCAAGGCAAAAGGCCAAAAATGCTTATCCAGGGAGCTGCGATAGAGTGGGAAAATGAGAGGATCTTTTTTGGTTGGCAAACATCGTAGTTTGACCTCTGTGTTCTTGCTGTGCCAAGCCATCTAATCTCCAGGAGGCAGTCCTTTTTAATCTGCAAAGTGGCAAACTGGCTCACTACCTGTCAAGACCAGTATGCACTGCCAGGCATTTGGATTAAGGTTTAGATGTGCGAGATGACATACCTCTCTCCTAAAGCAGGACTGATTTCAGTGAGTCATAACCAATGGTCTGATGCTCCAAGACCCTTGGGACCCACCCTGCAATGTACCTACTTGCTGAGCGCAGGTGCAGCAGGTTTTCAACGTCCTGGTCCGTGGGTTTGTTGAGGGATGCAGGGAAGGTATGGTCTGTATAATAAAAAACAATGAAAAAAAATAGAACTAACACTGCATCGGTCAATACTATGCAAAAAAAAAAAGGTATTATTCTAGCAGTAGGAACTTACAATTTAATTTTTCATGTTCTGCTTAATAGATGCCTCTTTTTGTTAGATTTTTGATTTTTTTTTTACGCAAGGTGAGATCTTGAACTGTTTGATAATATAAAACTTATTAACAAGTGATTTTAGGAAGGTTGCACTAAGAAGGAAAGTTTTTTGTTTAGTCAAGAAATTCTTAAATAATAAATTCTTAAAAAATAATAAATTATTTGTAATTAATTTAAAACCATCTTTGCTAGCCACTGAGGGCAGAGGATTTACCTGAAACTTTTTGCAGACAGATCCTGCTTCTTTCTGAATAACCTTTCTTTTCCTCTGAACATTTTTTTTTCTTATATTCAGGTACTTATTTAAATTTTCTGTTTTACTAGAAGAAGTAGATTTTTCCATGGATTCACTAAAAAATACTTGAAAATGCGCCAATTAACCTGTAGAGGAAGAAAATAAAAAGCAGCATTTTTTATTATTAACTTAAAAAATATTTTTGCAAAAAGTCCTAAAATTATTAAAATGTGTATATATTTTGTAGAAAATTGAAGTCGGAATTTTTTTATCCTCAATATTGAAAGCTTGAGAGCTGCCGTTAACCTGTTGTGTAAGAACAAAGGCACATCTCTTTGTGAAGAATGAAGGGTTTGCTTTGCTTTACACTGGTTGGACTGAGCCATCCTCTCTATTTCTCATTTGCCTTCATTTACTTTTTACTAAGGTCGCCTTCAGTGTGGTTAATAAGCAGCAAGATCATCAGTCACTTCAAAGTGCTTTTGCATTCCATAGTTTGTTTTTTCTGCAGTGAGCAAATGGAGAGATGATCTGGTAGAAATCAGTTACATTATGACTCATCTTTTATGTGACCTCCTTAAGAGGCCTTTGGGTAGCACATGCGCTTTCCGTACAATTATATGTAACAGTTCACTAGCAAAATATCCTTTCCCACACCATTCCTCGGCAATGCTGAAAAGTCATTACAGGCTTTGCATAAAGAATGTTTCAAACCCAGAGAAGTAAAATTTCTCCCGATTGGTGCTTTCTTTTGGGTTGAAGACAGGTTATTTTACATCTAGACTGATGTCTTTTTGAGGAATAGCTAAAATGTCTTCAGATATGGTCTTGATATGATGAAGCCTTTGCTTTCTTCTGTCAACCACAGAAAGTCTGAAGCATAAAATTAAGGCCAGACAACTGAAAGGTATGGGACTTCTTCCTCCTTGATGTTACACATCACATCTGCTTTCACTGACCCCAAAACTACACAGCCATTGTGTTTCACTGGTGGCAATTTGCAATCCCTTAAGCTAATATGGATCAAGACATTGCACATTTAGGGTTATCAAAAGAAGAAGCAAACCTATGGAAAAGAACCAAAAGCAACCTGATCCTGGTAGGCAGAATGCCAACATATCCCTTGAAAAGTGCAATTTCTTTTTAAAGATAACAATTCTTGATTGACTTTCATCAACAAGCATAGATGCATTTACTTCTTATGTATGAAGAGCACTCCCTTGCTCCCTCACAAGGAGGACAAAATATTTTTCCTCTCAGACTCACAAGATGCTGGATTTTCTTGAAAGTACCGACAACATTTCCTTGTTGTTCTGACAAGATGCGATGTCCAATGCTGCTTATGTATTCCCTTCTGTTCCCACCTCTTCCCTGAAGCACTAGTGGTGGTCTTGCTGCATGTTTCACAGATGTTTCTTCCACTCAACTCCTTGGTTGTTTTTCAAGTGGCTTCTTACAGCAAATGTTTCCATGTGTGTATGCTCCTTCCTTTCTGCTGACACCTTTTCTTTCTATTAAAACAATCTGCTGCTGTCTTTCAGATCTAGAGAGACACCATCCCATACCACAGATGCTGTTTCTTTTAGATTCTTTGGCATTGGTACACATGGTCAGCAGGCAATACCTCCCTCCTGTCTGTTCCTCATAACTAACAATGTTGATGTTTTGTTCTTGCAATCTTATTTCCCTCTGTTACCCTTACACACTCTGTCATTTTTTTTTCTTTTCCTGTTACTCTCTGCTTTCTTTGTACTAGTGGCCCATATGGGGTCTCTTCATCTCTCAATACAGCTTGGAAGAAGAAAACCTCACACATTAACTGTTTTACCCCAGTAACCACAGGCAACTTGTATGCCAACTTTTTCTTGTGCTTAGGAACTGAACAAAATTTCAGCTTTACATTTTTATTATATGTACACACACACACACACGCGCGTGAGCAAAATTGAGTTCACTTTCTACAGCTGCTCATGGTACTGGTTACTGACTGAGTCCAAAGAGACATGCAGAGATCAGACGCTGCCATTGAGTTGATTGCCTTTTTAGTTCGCATGTAATAAAAGTTAAGCTAGGGTTGCCTAGTCATTTCCATTCTGAAAGGTATTCTCAGTTACCTACAATAATCTCTGCAATCAAAATTTTTCATACCTAGTTATGGCTGTGGTCACCAAAAGGTGACTGTGATCCTGTCTGCTGCTGCAACTTTGGGATATAAAGACAAACGAAAAAAAACCACATAAAGACAAAATATCCCTTTCCCTCCTCATAACTGCATTATTTGGGATCAAATTTATTTGAAATTGCCACAGTATAATGGAAGAAATCTCTTCGGTGTTTTGCTGAATAAACTGAAGACCTTCAAAAAAAAATATGAAAAATGGTACACATTGTGGAATGCATTGCTGTCTTACACACACGTGTATATAATCAATGCTGATTTATGAGTGTGGCAGCATTTACCTAGATAATTGCTTTTCCAAATTTAACTTCCTTTTATTTTTTATATGTGCAATAATATTTTAATCTTTCCCTCTAAATAGTAGTGTGTCATATAGACAGAAGATTTTCAGGATTAGTACTGGAAAATATTATTCTCTTTCATTCTACAAAATAATTAAAACAAGTTATCTACTTAGCTTTTCTTTATTTTCCTAAAAATATTAGGTATATTCTGAGACAAAACTGGGAAGACCTTTACTTTTTGACTTGAAGTAGATTTAGGTTTGGAAGTAGATCAGTGATGGTCCTTGTCAGTCTTACCTATAAATGTAGGACAATTTTCTTTCTTTTCAGGTGTATGTATCTCCACGGAGATGCATGAATACTGCCAACTGCATTAACAAATCTGCATTTCTCACCCCTCTTATTCTCTCTCCAGGAACATTTGGTGGAGCACATTTTTACACAAAAGTGTTCTTTGACAATCTTAAAGCTCTTTTTTTTTGATATGGATAATGGAAACAATATTATATGATTTCGGTAAGTCACAAAAGGCAAAGAGTCAATTATAGGTACAGACTGTATTCAAATTCATGTTCTTCACTTTCAGACATATGGACCAAAAAGGCCTAACAGCAGGACAAAATCATGTGACCTGATAATACTAACATAGGGTGGCTTCACTTTATGCTGTAGTATTATTTAGGATTCATGTATATCTTCTCAGCTTCAGCAGGATGCATGATTGCTGAGTAGCTATGAACTACAGCTGACAGCACTTTAGGAATAGCATAGAGGGTACAGGAATCATTCTGCCCTAGCCTAAAGTTTAGGGAAGTCTAAATGTTGCAGGATGTTTAGATATATATATATATATATATGGGAAAACCATAATTTTAAATAATTATGAGGAAAAGTATATTTCTGCTTTTAGTGGAGGAGAGTGACACATAGTTGATGGCTCAATCAACACTTCCGTTGCTCCCTTCCCTCTTTCAAGCATAACATGGGTGTTTCTTACATTATGCTGGAAATATGTCAGACCTTGGGAGAGCTTAGCCTCAGTTTTTCCTTTTCTTTTCTAGTTCTGTTTTTTTCAGTGCTCGGCCACAGTTTTCAGTAAGTCCTGGACGCTCTTCCAGTGCACTTACTAATATATGCATCACTTCTATTATGCTTACATCTCTTGAATACCTTGATCTGTAGATCTCTTGTTTTTAGTTGAATCTAGATCTGTAGAATCTCTTGAAAGTATTTAAAATGGCAGCATCCAAATTTGAGATTTGAATGTTAGCCATTTCTATTTTAAAACTGCTTAGACTAAAAGTGTGTGATTTTCTCACATCTAATTTTATTATGCATGTGTAAAAAGATACAGCTCTACATATTTATGCTCACCTTAACCACTGTTACCTCCATGATTATGATAGCTTTTAGGAGCCTCTTAAAGCAACCGTTTATGAAAAGCTCTGTAGAAATGTCATACAACAACCAACCTCATCTGGCAAGAGCCCAGTAGCAAAATATTGTCCAGCTTAAAACTAGATATAAAACCTCAACAGATTTCTGAAGGTGCAAGATTTCCCTTGAGGTGATGAGCACAATGAGCCAGGTGGGCAATGCAAGGACTGTATGTACTTTCAGAATAGTGGAATAACAATAGCAATGAAAATAAACACAGTTTCAGCGAAGTAAAAAATAACAATGAAAAGAAACAGGGGTTCAGCAAAATGAATGGAACTGACAGCATATTACTTGCCTAGGCAAAGATATTTGCATCAATATATAAAATATGTAAATGTGAATGTACGAGTCCTAGGCAAACATTTGCAGCTGTGGAGAACATTAAGATTTGTGTTTTATTCGATGGGACGAAAGAACAATGTGCAGAGAATAAAACCAACTGAGTTTCAAGAAGTGCCTTGGCAGCATTCAAACACTAGCAGTTGTCATCATCGTAATAAGATAGAGAGAAAACAGTTTTTTTTAAATTTATTTTTTTTAAAGTGAGAACTGTCATTATATAAATGCATATTTTTCTACTAGTATCTTTCAAATCAAAAATGATGTTTCACAACATATGTAGTTTCATTTTTTTATGGGTAATATAGTTTTCCTAATAACCTTTCCAAGTGGAAGATTCTGCCTGATTCAGAGAAACAGACGCTTTTTTGTAAATTTGATTAGACACCTAAACTCATCAGTCCGTTTCTGAGCCATGTACCTTATTATGTATAGGTACATGCAATACGTTTATATGAAAGCAGTTTAGCTTGGATTGTATTGTGGCTGTAACCAAAGTGGATTTAGAGATAATGAGCTTGCATCCCTGAATACTTAGGATCCCAGCCTACTCTCTAAACTGATGATGCAGCAGCTGCATAATGCAACAATGTAATTTATTCATGTAATATGTACAATATTGCTGTAATAAAAAGCCCATTGGCAGTTCCTCTAATTCTCTATATGAGCACCCTGTTATTAGTAGCTGTGTAAGTCAGTATTTCAGCATCTTCAATTTCTGGCTATTTATAAATTTCAAGCCACAATATTTTAAAAAGAAAAAAACAAAACCAAACACCCCCAAACAGTTTTATACAGTGTGAACGGTGAAAATGCTCACACTGAACTGAAGCTTGCAGCTTTTTTGAACAATACAATCTGTAAGCATATCAGAAAAAAACCTGATACATGTCAAAGAGACCCTAGTTACTGAACTTTTTTTTGCCACAAATGCATGTCATGATGTAAATTGCCTTTCCAAAAGAAACTAGGATAGAACAATGAAAAAAACCAACTGTTCTGGGTTTTCATGAGAAAAGCTGAAAGTCCACTGATCTTGCCAACTTTCATTCAGTAGTAAGTGTTGTTTATCATATGATTGTTTATATTAAATGTAGATTTCTCTGAAGAAAATTTGAATGGGAACATATTAACTTTCAGCAAGAGCCTACATGTAAAGACAGTGATGAAGAGTATTACAACAAAATGCTTGGAAATTAATCTGCCAGTTTAACCCAGTAACCGACATGCATACTAAAACACTGATGTGAATTGAAAATAAAATAACCACGCTTGACAGATATAATAGTTTAAGTGATTTCAAATTAACCACATCCCACTGACCGCAAGTGAAGAATGTGTTCATTCTCCCGCAATGAAACATGCTCTAGGGACTCATTATACAGAGTGGAGTAAGTAAAACCAGAGTGGAGTAATTGATGCTGAGGAGGAAGGAAGAGTGACAGCTATTTAATGATTCTCAAACTTATACATAAAGATATCACAAGCACTTAATATATTATTTTTCTCTCTCCAATCTAGAAATATTATAGGCTTAAATCTGTATTGTGCAGTAATTGCAACACTTGATATAGCTGTTAGGAATAATGAATCATGACAAAGATGCATCAGGCGGTACATGAAAAGAGTGAATAACAAACAACCTTGTGCTAACATGTGTGCATGCATTAAGGGTGCTGTATTTCAGTAGAACAGGTGAGATGAAGTCAGGGCATACCTACTGTCCTAATTCCTCTGCCTAGAATTTTTTCAGATGGTAAGGGTTCCTTAAACAGCTTGAACATTATGAAATCCAGATTTACATGATTTGATCCCTTCTTTTTACATATACTGAGGTCTGTATTTGCAGAAAATCTATAGAATAGAAGATATACATGAATGCAGTGAATCCTATCCTTTGCTGTCTCGCATGGAAGAGGAGCATGTGCTGTGTGTCATCTTTATGCTCTATGGCATAAGTCTCTAATCTTCTGAGCAGTGTCTCATAGGCAACATGATGCTCATAAGCCCCAAGTTAAGAACACCTGATTAACAGCTACGCAGTTAGCTGGCTGTTAGTATTCATCAATAGTACTGCTGTGGCTGCTGTGTGCCAGTGGCTGCTGGCGCTGAAGGACACAGTATCTTCTGCTACAAAGCCAACAGAAGCACATATAAATCTCTATCCAGAAGTCCCTCCCAACCTGAGTTATTCTGATTTTATGTATACCAGGAAGGATTTGCATTACACACAATAAGGACAGAGAGTTCAGAAGGAGCCAGAACACAGGTGTTAAAAAATTTGTGGCCTATCTTGCTTTGTTACCTACGGAGTCGTAGACAAACTATAAAACTTGTTCATTTATATGCCATTGCCATTTGCTAACTCTACCCTTTTTGACTTATTCTGGTCACATTGGCTATGTACTATACAAGGCAATCTTTTCAGCAAACACTGCGTTTACAAAGACAGTGATTATATGGTATCTTTTATATTTGATCACTGAAAGAATGTGAATGGTGTGGGCACCATTAAGAAAAATGTTATCAGTATGCACAGAAGTTGTCCTAACTGGTTGTCTAAAACAGTTGTTTTATAACAAGTTTAGACAACAGAAGTTGTCTAAAAGAGCAACAAGAAAGCATTTGTACTGTGGGCTTGTGGTGTGCCTGGCTGTGACACCCACATGGTGCTTGCTGAGGCCTACTGGCTTTGGGAAGGGTGTGATCGGAGCTGGACTGGTCTGCATGAGAATCTGCCTGCGCAACTGCACTGTTAGGACTGTATAAAGGCACTTGTAAGGGCTGGGCTTCTGGGTTTTGATCCAACAAGGCAACTAAATCCTGCTGATAGCTCCAAAGTCGAGTGCAGATTGCCACCTGAGATTCTCTTCTGACAAGAGTCCACCTCGTCTTTTTCCTGGTGGCAATGGGGCTGATAATGGTCAGGAACAGAGAGGTGGCAGAAACCTGCCTTGCACTGACTGTAGCAATGCTTGAGAGTTTTAAGACCTACCTTAGGAGGGAAATAACCAAGAGGTTTTACCAGTCGCAGCAGGATACAGGCCTTGTTTTTTCCATTGTCTGAATATCACACAACACTCGCTTGTTGTTATTTCCTTATCCGAGAATAGCATCACCATGATGGGTATCCTCACTCTACATCAAGCTCAACATTTATTCAGTGGCTGATTCAGAGGAAATAGTGCCAGCCATCTTAGATATTCCCTATTCTGGGATATAAGCAAGTGAAATAGTCTTGTGCAACACAATTTATAATGGGAAATTTATACCTTCTCTGACTTATATGAGTTGCCTAAATGGATTAAACTATCATTGTAAAAGGACCAAGCCACCCACTAGCACTTTGTCTCCCTCCCACATTCCTAATCAGCAAAGTTAAGACAAGAAATCTCCTATTGAAAGAATCACTTGCTGAGGTGTCTGTCTGCAACCTGGGGATCTTTCATGGGACTGCTTATGAGACCTGGGCATACGTGTGCTGCTGTGAACTGACAAAGTAATACCATGTGAGACTGATTCTTTATCAGGAACTTTCATTGTTAACAAGGACTTACAGATCTCATGGCTAGGGAAAAAAAAACCAAAAACAAAAACCCAAAAACCCAACCAAAAAGAAAAAAAAAAGAGAAGAAAGATAAGTGTGTGCATGTGGGACTTGTGCTTGTTCCTGATGTTCTCAGAGTAGACCAGACTTATACTGGATGATGGTTTCTTCTCCTGTCTCCTGGCTGTGATCTGCAAATCTCCTGCCTTAAATCTCTTTTATTATTTCCTTCAACTTACCAAGAGGCAACACAAACATGAATTTAAGCATATTTCTGCTGGTGACAAACTTATGCTGGTGTATCATTAATCAATTTTGTGCTGAAGTAGCTTTTCTAAATGTCACAAAGAGGGGATGTATTGTTTAACTTTAGGAATCACAATTTTTTTCTGATTACAGAAATCTAGTCATAAACTAGCAAAATAATTTAACAAAATGCAAATAGACTTCCTAAGTATCATTTAATGCAGGTTGAAAAATGTGGTGCAAATTGGTGGAAAGATTAAGCTGAAGGTAGACACAGCCATGACTGCTCAGCAAGGAAAGACTTTCATAAAGATAACTTCAAACTAGTCACACAGAAGCAACATGGGAACAAACTCAGTTAGTACTAGTAAATCTCTTTACTTAAAACTTCAGTATCAGGGGGCAGGTTTTCGTCCCTGTCAGCCTCCAGCCCTTTTTTTGCAGCCTTTTTGCAGAGGAATTAAGAAGGGAAAATGAAGCCAGAATTAATGGATTGTATAACCCTTACCAGTATCCGTCTGTGAAATGCAGCTTTCTCATGCATATTTTCAACCCTTTCATAAAGTCTATTCATTCAGCAATTATTTTATTACCCAGCCACATGCTTAGCTGGGGAAGGGAGATGAGAACACAGATGCTGCACCTGCCAGAGGGGCTACGGGCAAATTTCTTCATTATACACCAAGGAGACACTCATCTTCTCTACATTTGACCCAATCCTGAGCGACGCTATAGAAGACCCAATACATTTGGACATGAATTTGGACATGAATGCAACATTGCAAACAAATCAATCTATTATAACAGCATATTATAGAAGCACCATCTGTGCCAGTGTCTGCAGGTAAAACAAATGCAATTTTCAAATTAAAAAAAACAACAAACCACACAACAAACCACAACAAAACTCCCTTCCTTAGTTAGGAATAAGGCTTTGCCCCTGTTCCTTCTCATTATTTGTGTGTTCCACCAGTGATGCACACCTTTAGGCCAGACTTGAGTTGTGATAGGCTGTCATGCGGTTCGGGTATTATAGATGAAATCCTTCCAGAAGCAGCATCTGGCTCGTTTTGTAAGCTCTGCAGTCATTTGTAGTGATGGGGTTACATGTGCCCTAGGCTTTGTCAGATGGTTTGGCTGCTTTTCTCCAGGTTTTTTTTTTTTTTAAATTTTATTGTTATTATTAGTTGTTGATTGTGAGGAATTCGTACTCTACAATATATGCTTAACTCACCAGCAATTTGCATGTTTAAGTAAAAAGACACTTTATTTATAATTAATGCATTCTGAAACCTGACCATAACATATTTTGGTTAAATGTGTTAGTATTGAGTATAAAACTACTTATTTCTCTCCAGTGCTTGGCTTCTGAGAAAGGTATTTGCCTCGTTGCCTAAAAGTTAGTGATAGAAATGGCCTGCTTGGCGATTTGATTAGTCTGTACCTGTAATGCAGGGAAATTTCCAGAAGACTATAGAGATGATTAACATATTCCTAAAGTTTTGTCTGATCTAGTTTGCAATTATGTATGTTTATATCATTGCCTTCAGAAATACAATTTAGCATCTCTTACTTTAAAAACAATACCCATGTTTCTCAGTTTTACTTTCCACTCTAAGCTTATCTTGATTATGAATCTTATTTTTGAAAAACCACATTCAATCCTGAAAGTAAATAAGGTAAATTCCCAATGAGGATTTAATGCATTGGACCAAATTCTTAATTAGCGTAAGTCAGTTCCATTTTTACTTTGGAATCTCAATGTTATAAATGGACTTGACTATCTTATTGAAAGCCCTAATTTAGGTAGTTATTATACCTCATTTTGATATCAGTTATACCACATTGTGCTGTTCAAATAGTTTACAGTAACTTTTGCTAAGTATGAAAATAAAAATGCAGCATGAATATTGTGAGGCATGATAAAGAACAATGATTCCTAGGAGTTTGTTGTAAATATTATTTTCAAGGTTTACAGGCAATCAGGGCAAGAGAATCCAAGGACTGTGGGACTAATGTAGCTGCATGGACTAGAGGACAGCAAGATTTAAATATGTAACGGTACCCGGAGAAATAATCCTGTACTGTGTAACTATGCTTGTGTACCAATTCCTAATATATCTTTTACTGCATCTTTTCCCCTCGCTTGTACTAATTTTGTGCTCTGAAAAGATGGTGTTCATGTATGAATTAGGCTCTTCTTGAATAAACAAGAATTGCTGCTAATGACATACTTCTTGTTCTTTCCTCTGTCATTATGTCAGGTGACAAGATGACTATAATGAAATTTAGTTGACATACAGCACAAAATAAAGAGTATCAACATGAAGTGAAACTTTGAGGAATAAAACCCCACATCACATCACATTTGTTCCAAAAGCTATTTATTTCAGAACACCAGTGAAAGGAGAACCAATTAAAACAATTCAGACTTGATTGCTGAACCATACCAAGAGAAGGGTTAATGTCACACTTTACTGCTTAGCATTCAGCCATATCCATTGCTGACTGAAAAGTTCCTCTGTAATGAGTGTTACTTATGTACATTTTTTTGCAGGCAATGATTCCAAGAAGCAGCCCATTCAGAAGGCTGCTTTAAACAAGTTGGAGATTGATTTTGACATAGGCAATAAACTCATTGAATTTTGCTTCTTTTCCTTCAGAGTTTGGAACACTACCCAAAAGTGCTGTTGGAGGTCACTTGACGAAAGGAGAAAGGATTGTGTTAAAGTTTTCCATGGAGGTTTTTATTATCACATGATCAGACATTGAAATGTAGCAATGCATTGTGCAGACATGTGAGAAACATGGCTTGGGATGAACAATAGATTAAAATACATTTCCATAATTAGTTTGTTCAATATATAGAAATAAACTCCATTTAAAAAATCATTTGTTTGTGAGTAATTCACAATCAGAAATCAGAATTTACAGGCTGAATCTTTTGAAAAACATTATTTTACAACCAGCTCATTCAACTGCAATCTCAAGTCATGTCATTTAACTACTGCAACTTCTTTTCTCAGAGTTTCTCTAAGATTTGAATTTTGAAGCCATGTTTAAGTACACGCATCCAAGTTAAGCCCAATTCATCCTTGGTTCTGAATCCTTTGGACCAACATTTTCTTTTTAAATACTTTCATTTAATACATGCAATGTCTCTACATCCTGCTGCCTTTTATTCTCCACTTGGTTCAAGTATTTTAGGATTTCCTAGATTTAAAATCAGACTTGTTCTGTAGTATGCCACTGATTTTTCTGCTTCAGTTTGGCTTGTCATCTCACATCAGTTCTGTACTTTAAGAAAAGAAAGGTGTAACAAGAAGATTTAAAGTTTGCTTCATTTAGTTGTCTGACTTGCTGTAGTGATGGCTTTGGACCACTTCTGATTACTCTGTTTTGATTTCAATACCTTATAAACCAATGGTAAACAGTATCAGAACTCATTCTTCTGTGACTTTATCTGCATTAGTACATTGCAAATGGTCTCAAACCAGAAGTCTTCTTGAAGAGGCAAACCCAACCCTACCAATCTAGGAATATCAAACTTTTTTGCCATTTAAGGTTTGATTTTTCTAAAGTTAAAATGGTCTCAAGTTGTGGTCTGGAGTTGCCCAAGTATTTACTGCCTATGTGTATCCATGTGGCTTGTTCACATAACCAAAACAGTTATTTGTGCCTACACAAATAGAACTCATAAAAATATCTGTTTGTGAAGTCAGGCCTTTTTATAAGTGAACTAATGAGTTATTCTCATCAAGTAATAATTTATTTGAGTTACGCAGATATAAAGGGAGATAGCTCTTGAATAGGAAAGGAAATGACAGCAGAAGGTTTAGTTGGGTAGTTTTTTAACTTTACACAAGACTACTGAGGTGGATGGACAGGAAGGATGAGGGAGAAAGAAGGCAGAGAAAAGCTAATGAGAGCCAATATCAAAGAAACAGACTTGGTAGTGTGCTGGTGTTAGCAAGAGAACCCTTTGGTGCTCCTCTGAGGACAGTCACCTCTTAAACCCCCAGTGGGGACAGACAAGGGAGATGGCTGATTGGGTTGTTATCATAGAGGATAAAAATCCCACAAGGCAGCTCTGCTCTTGCTTATACCCTAGTACCCCCTGGGCTCATTTCAGCTAAGTGGTGGTATATGATTAAGAACAGGGAAAGGGGACAGAAAGAGTCCAATGTTTAAACAGCTTTTGCCCTTTGTTTTACTATAAGTAAGTGGGCTATAAATGGATGTCCTTGCCTTTTCTGCAACTTGTTCCATGTGGGAAAGAATCATGGCTGAACAGAATTTTATTTTTTCTATGAAGAAAATGATCAGGAAAGTTGAACATAATGATTTCATGCCGTGACTGTAATGCAAACACATACTTAACCATCATTGTCTCCTCTTCATATAATAACTGAAAACATCTGTATTGTGCACTGAAACATTACATGCTGCATTACAATTAGAAATGTGCTGAAGTGTTGGATTGGGTGTTTATTTATGGGCCATGAAAAGTAAGATTTTCTGCACTTCTCATGTACAGCTAAATAGCCATAGGTAGAGTACTGAAAATTTTGGAACCCAGCAGTCACTGTGGGAATGACTTCATTATTCACCGAAGGAGGTTTCTCCAGCAGAGCTGAGTTGCTGACAAACAATAATAAACATTACTGAAAGTTGGAAACAAGAACTCAGGCATGTTGATTTTGACTGTAAAAAATGCTCAGAGGGCATGGAGGGCAAGGCGCTCTTGAAATGACAAGGTACTACAATAGAGGGATCCCCATTAGAGCTGTGCACATATATTTTCTCTGTTGACACAAAAGTATTCTGACAGGCTCAGCAAACATGCAGCTCCTCCTAGCCATAAATGTCTTTACCTGTTGCCTCAAGTAGTCTAGAAACAGAAATGTATTTTTAATAGGCACACAAATGTCTTAATGATGAAATACACTCAGGTGGGGACATAGCAAATGTCTTGGTGTAGCTTCTGGGAGCTTTTGTAGCACAAAAGGTATCACTGTGTCTTTTTGCTGATACACTTGACAGTTCATGACCATAGCACAATATTATTTGAGATCAGTTTATATACTATTTGCTTTGCCTGACTGATATTTTTCTCTATGTGAAACAATATGATCGTTTGAAAGAGCTCACCCTACTCTTAATTAATTTGCAAATAGCTACTAAGTTATCTCCAAAATGAGCAGATACACAGTGCTCAGGAAGGTTTTCTCCTGAGCTTTCTTCTTTTTCCACCAACTGGCTCAAAGTTTAAAACCAAGGAAGCGTAAAGTCCTGGTCTGTGCTTGTGATGGCTGTATTCACAAAGCAGGACACAAACAAAGAGTTTGTGGAGCCAGTTTCTCAATGAGCTGCAGAATGATGACAACCTATGCCAGCTGAGGATTTAAGCTGTGATTGTTACATGACCCCCACTGATTTATTCACAAGAAAATAATGAATTTTACCAATCAATAATTGAACTATGTGTAATTTAATATTTTCTTTGCCATAGCTTTACAGGAGCTGAAGATATTTGAATGGGTCACAATTTCTCTGGCCATTGAGTATGTCACTCGTTTACTATCACAGGCCTGAGTGCCTTTGGCTCTGCCAGAAATTGTTGGTTGACTTTCAAAGTGGATTCAGATTTCTCCCAGAGAGGTTGACAGATATGCAGGATTTCTAGTAGTGCCCCAATTAAACATGCATCATTTGCACTGATTTTCCACATGATTATCTCAAATAGCTATGGAAAGGCACAGTTATCAATCAGGAGACTGAAGGATTCAGGTCTGTGCAATGGGGAAAGCTGAGGACAGGAAGAGAAAGCTCATTTTTCTTTCCAAGTGTTTACTGGGATATGTAGTTACAATGGCAAGCCAGGTTTAACAGTGAAGTAAGGTTGATTGTATTACAGTGGGGACACCAAAAGGGCTTTCAGCCTCTAATGTTGGGGTTTTTGAACACAGGCTAGAGGAGAGGAACTTTTAAAACAGAGGAATTCAGATCAGCTGTCTGAAGTTTGCCTTGCCCACAATGTCTTTGCTCTAATGTAGCTCTTGGTCCAAGAATTTTCAGTGGCTTCAGGAGATGAAAATGTCACAGCCCCCTCTAGGACCTGGAGAAAATGCAACTCTGTGCTCTGTGTGTATATTGGATCCCTTCCTAAAACCTCTTGGCATGGATCTGTAGGGGAGCCCAGTGCCTTCTGGTTTCTCCCAAACTGTCCTGTTCCCCCTGCGAGTGGTCAGGAGCTTTAGTGAGGTAACCTCTTCCTCAGTTGCACATGCATCATCCCTTTATTATCATTAATATTTCTGCCCCCTCTCCCCTAAGAGAAAGCTGAAAAGAGGTCACGATCCAGGAACAGTAAACACAGCTGAACCTGGGCAGCCAACATGTGATCATACTTCAGTATTTGCACTGCTGATCTCAGTGTTAATGGTTGCTGGGAACCAGAGGATGAGCAGTTCTGTTTCAAAAGTTATATTGTTCATATCTGGTTTTGCTTATCTACATGTAATGAAAAGGGTAAGCCAGAGGCAGAGTCTTACCAGTAGGTGAAGAAGAGCTGGAGGAAGTAGGGAAGTTATGCTTCTTTCTTTATCTTGGATTGCCTGGCAAACCACTCCAGCCTGAAGTGCAGACCTGCATGATTGCAATATTAATGCCTTGTTAACAGTGCAGCTTTACAGTGACAGGGCATTCATTACTGCTAATAAATCGGATCTAGCTGGCTTATACTCTGTCCAGATGCACAATGGTTGTATGGCTTGGTCTGGAAGCCCACTCTGTAGCAGATACGTTGGTGGTGGAAACTCCTTGGCCAGCCAACCATTTCTGTGATGGCTTAAAATATTTGGAGGGGCTTTTGTGGAAAGGTGAGAAGATGTTCCATACACATTTTCTCAAAAGCAATGCTAAGTGATACTTTCATCTGCTGTTCTTCCTGTCAGGGCCTCAATGGAATCCAACAGACTGCTGTGAGCAGCAATTTCTCTAAAGGTATTTCCTTTTGATACAGATGCCTACCTAGCTTCTTATCTATAAACTATATAGATATCCATCAAGCTCAGGTTTTGTTTTCCAGGACTCATTTTTTGTCTGCCTCCACATAGCTGGGAAGAGGACTAACTTTGTGGTTGTGCAACAAGAAAGATGTA
>JAVJGJ010000003.1:13771360-13798888 GCA_035590215.1 Microhierax caerulescens | reverse complement strand
AGAAAGATGTATGTGAAATTGGTGGGAACTGACCACAGAATGACTGTTTTACTTTATGTTTGGTTACTTATATTAATATCTTCAGTTAGAGATGGAAAATGGAATTTTCATGTCAGGAAAGGATCATATTGATTTAGCTGAATCTGAATACTATCGTCTGATTTATAGCATGTGAGATGCACAAATGTTAAAGATGCAGATGACCTCTTTGAGGGTGTTGTCCCTCTCAAGAAGCATCCTTCCCATTACTGGAAAGAATCAAGGTGTATTTGTCTCGCCAGAATATTATAATACAAAATATAAAATTTAACTCTGATTATGTATATTCAACCCATGTATTCACAGGAATCAGATCATACACAACTCATAGCTTATTTGGTAGTCTTAATTATCTGGTACACATCAGTCTAATTTATGTTTACAAAATCAAGCTGCTCCATAATCCCCTGCTAGTGTGGGCTAGAATAGCTCAATTGAACTAAACAGACCTACGTCAGTTTATGCCAGCAGGGAATTTAGCCTTAATATTCCAAAGAGCAATATGGCACATGGTTCACTTTGGTTCACATTTTTCCCAAGCTTTTATGCAAAATAATTTTATTTTTAGTTCAGAAGAAGAGAAATGTTTGTACAGACAGAATTGCATATTTGTACAGACATTCCCAGAATGTAGATATTAGATCCAAAAAGTATCCTTTTGTCTTCATAGAAGTAAAATACAAAACAAACATCCTCAAAAGAGAAAGCAGAAGGGCAATTGTTGTACTTGATCCAGCATTATATTGGATGCTTTTGTGTTGTTGCAGCTGGTCCAGTATCTTCAGCTACTGGTGATGGACCAGAATGAAGTGGAAGTCAGTGGCCTGATGTTGGTTATTCTGTGTTACAATCTCATTTTAGTGTGCAGAAGAAAAAGAATTTTGAAGATAGCAAATACAAAGAATTTGGTTAAGATAAGTTTTTATATAGACGACTTCTACCACTCCGAAGTTGCTCAGTTTTGTGTTAAATTAAGGAGTCCCTTACTCAGTTTTTAGAGAAAGCTTTTGCTGATCCAGTGAATTTAGGATTTACAGAAGCAAATAGTTAGTAAACATTAAAGAACTGGATTATTGCTTGTCACAATTTTCTTAAGTGGGACTTTAGAAATTCTGTCAAAGACTATGAGCTATAGATTAGTACACACAGGATGTTTCTGAAATTGCAGTGTCAGAGGAGGTCTTCAGAAAATGTTAAAGACCATAATATTTCTTAAGTAATCATTATTGATCAGCTAATGATCCTGAAAAGAAAAAGTGTCAGTGGTGGAAGTCATGAGGTCAAGTATTCAAAAGAAATATTGATATAATTCCATGGTCGAACTGTACAAAAACATTTTTAAAATATATCCATGATTTTCTCCCTTTAGTTCAACATGAAGGTTCAATTTTCATTTTATTTCGGCTTTACTTTTAAAACTTACTCTTTAAAAACAAAATCATTTTCAGCAAAGAAATTTCAAGGGAAATTAAACTTGTAGATTGGAATGATTTGATATAAATTTGTAATTAATTGCTATGCTATTGTGGACAACTAGTTTTACAATTCTTGAAAGTGCAGGACAGATTCCAATTTTTTGTTATTGTGGCAATATATATGTTGTCATTGGTTATGGACTTGTTTAGAACAATGTTTTTCTTTTCTATAAATACATGCAAACTTTTCAATTCCTATTTTTATTTTTAGCCTAATTTTAGAGAAACTGTGTACTACAGTTCATGAAGAAAGGAAATAAAGAAAAGAAATTTCTACTGTTACATATGGTCAGCATTTCATTATGCTGGTCAGATACCAGTGCTGGGTATCATGAAAAACAGCAAGCAATACTTTCTTTGAAGTCTAGCAAATAGAGAAATAGCATTCAAGGCTTAGAATGCACCAGCTGTAAACATACTGCATACCCACAGGCAATTACTGTACATTTGGTGTGGCAGTATATCTTTCTGCATTATTAAATAACTTTCTGAACACCTAATTTGCAGGGCAGTTTTATGATATGAAAGGGAGAAGAAGATTAGAGTAAGACAGCTTCATTCAACACTGATGGCTGTACATTTCAATATCCATAAATATCTAGACGTGTCTTTCTTCCCCGCACACGTACATGGCTAATGTGCACAATGTCACGATGATCACGATGCTGAACTCCAGCCCATTAGGATACTAATTTGATCTCTAGCATACCCTTATTATAAAACACCATAATAAGTATTCCTTTGACAGGAAGATACTACACTTATTTCCCATCTGATGTGAAGCTCAGTTAAGAATACCTTAAAAATATCCATTAATCTGTTGCATATAATAGCAACTGTAATATAAATACAAGCCCCCAAAGTAGTGCTGACTTCATAATGCTTGTTAGCACTAAGAAAACCGTGTTAACTCCAGTGAGGTGTTATGAAATGAGTAAGTATATCTGAATTGCTATCTGTTGACAATCATTTAACGATTCTCTTATTATTATAATAAATGTGCATAGCACGATTATAAGCACAATAATAGATGAGGAGAAAGGAAGGAGGACCCAGCAATGTTCATGAAAATGAAATAAGAAAATTTCAAAATAGAGATTGGGTGCAAAGGGAAGAAACATAGCACAGAAATCTTCTGTCTCCCCTTCCTGACAAGACTCAAATAGCTACATCAAGAAACGTTATTTCCCTAAGATAACTGTGAAGGATCTAGCAGAAAACACATCTCAGGGAAAAATGGATGTAAGATATGGGGATAAAGACTGCAGGATTATTTCAGCGACAACTTCTTGTTCTGTCGAAAGTTTCTTTATTCATATTATTAAGTGGTACGATCTGCCAAGCAACAGGAGGTCTGGTAAGCTGTGGAGGGGTGGGAAATCTACCTCCTACTAGCCACTGCTTCCTTTTAAAATGGTATCACACCTATGCAAAGAGAAGCTGTAGGAATATTCTTGGAAAGAACCTAAAAGCAGAGAGAAGAAATGTTCTGCTCAACATGAGTGTTTGGGAGCTGGTTGGGAAGAGAGGTTGTTCATATGAGAAAAAAAAAAAAAAAGAAGAAAAAAAGACAAAACATATGAAAAAAGACTGAAGGAAGCAAACCAGCAAAACATGTTATTTATTATGCTTCTCCAAACACTGCTTGTATGTGGATGATTGGTCCTAGAAGATACATTATATTGCACCTTCTCAAAATACACACCAAAGATTATTGCAAAAGGAAAATTTGGTGGATGTGGCATCATGTGGCTGAGAAAGCCAGAAAATTATCATTTGGGAGAGCCAAAACTTCCCAAGAGATGTGTTTGCTAGTATTGCATCTCAGCTTTCCTATACTAGTGCAGCTTGATGACAACCCAAATGGACAGCTCTGGCATAATGCCACAATTCAGAGGAAAGCCTGATAGTTGTAGGCACGCTAAAAACACTCTGGGCTTGATTCCATGTTCTGTCAGAGCGCCGCTCGGATGGATGAAGGCATGGGTCTCCCAAGGCTGGTTGTGGATCCCGGATTCAGTGCTCCCCTAGTCCTTTTGTATGCAGCTTTAATTTATAGTATTGGCACGAGATCCTGCAATGACCTCATGGCTGTAAAATACCCACCGTAACAGAGTACCTCTATCACAGTGTCCTCCCTTCCCAAATTGCCCTGGCAACCTCTTTTCCTCATAACATCAGGGATGAGGGACAGGGCAGCAGCTGACCACCCCTATGCAGGAGAAATCCCCAGCTGGTGTTAACCTTTGCTATACGGTGGCTAGGGTCAACCACACAGTGAAAAATGTCTGTAGCAAAGCAGATGTTCTCCTTTGTGCTATATAAAGAACTCTCGTCCAATCATATATTTACTTACATATCTGTTGTATATCATTTTGCATGTATATTCATGCATGAAAGAAATTGGAATGTTTGTATTCCACAGAAATAAATATTAACTGTTTTAGCACCGTGCCCCCCCACCCCCCCTGTACCTTTGACTGAGAATAAAGTAATTTTATGCATTCTCTCCTACCCTGGGCATGAAAAAGTAAATGCTGTATTACCCCAACTTAGGTAACCCTTAGGATAATTTTTTAAGCAGCGGGAAACTAGGCTATCTGGCTGGGTAGATAATGATATCAGCTGCTTCCTTCCAAAACAACAGGTGCTTTGGCATAAAAATGTATATCATCATACTGAGATGATGACATCAGTTCATACTTCAGCTTAATTATAAACTACCTCCATTAATCCTCAAATAATTAAACATTTTGTGTATGGTGCAAGGTGAAATATAAAAGCGAAAGGTGCCGAGCTGTTCATCACAGGGTTAAAATGGCAGTTTCTGAATCATTTGTACTTGTGCCTGCCTTTTTAAATGTAAACTTCAAACTGATTTTAAGCCTTTGTTTATATTTCATTGTTCCGGCCACGAGGTGGGTAAAAATAAATACAGCTAAAATTCAGTGAAAACTTGATGAAATAACTAAGATACATGCATTGAAGTCACATGGAGTCTATATGTGCATAAATATCATGTAGAAATAACAACAATGTGCAGGATCTAGCTTTGTGTGTACAAGAATAACTGGGGGAGAAGTCATGGTTCATGGCCTAATAGCAGAATAAACATCGCAGTGTTCAGTGTTTGCAGATTTTATGCAAGAAGATCTTAGACTCACATTCATAAACAGTACATCTGAATAAAACAAACTCTGGGTAAGCAAGCACCATTTACTGGAATAGATTGAGCAACCTTTGCAGAAAAGCAGTATTAATAAAAAGTAAAATCAACACAATTGAATTTAATTCCTTTTTAAAATAGTTTGGTTCATACAGTATGCAGTCACTTGAAACCTCTGTATTCTCTCCTTGTGTTCTTTGATTGTTATCACAGTGTGTGTGTGTACATGTTTATCACTGTTTCAAAACTACATAACAGATTGCTCAATTTTGTATTTGATATAAAAATAAGTAAACAGAATTGAGTAAAAGATGAATCTGCAGGCTAAAAGAGCAGAGGAGCACAGCAGATAAAAGATTATGTTCTTCTGCCTTTAACTTTAAAATATAGCACTGACCTTCTTTAAAACAGATGCTATCTTCAGGAGCCAGATGTGTCTCCAAGCAAATTAGTTATAAGAAATACATCCAAGGACATAGCCATTTAAGAATCAATAAATTATGCATTTGTCATTTGTTATTGTGTGAGGCTTATGCTGACATTTTGACATGAATGAAAGAGTCTCTGTCCACAGTAATAGCATTAACAATTTAACAGAGGTGGTTTTATACCAAAAGGGAAGTGGTTTGAAGAAATTACTGTTTATCACGATGTACATATACACACCTTAATTATTCATTGCGTGTCCACTTAACAGCCTACTTCATGTTATGTAAGTTGTGCTAGATTAAAAAGTTAGAGGTCAGGCACGTGTCCTGTACTGCTGCTATTTCTATGCGCTTGAACCTGAAACAAAGAGAATGTCTCTAACAATGATTTTCTTTTCAGACAACGAAATCAAGAAAATTTTGTTCATCAGTGATATTTTATGAAAAATTCTTACAAAGAAGAGTTTTATTTTTCTAAAAGCGAAAGACATGGTGGAATTGTTTTTGTGGGTTTAGTTGAAACATTTGGATGACCATATGGAACTCTTAGTGGTGCCATGGGACCATGCAGCTATGAAATCTGATCACTATCTCCCTAGCGACAGCTGGAGCCTTTACACCATCAGAAAATTTTCAGACTTCTAATTTGTCATAACTACCTCCTGTGGAAAGAAAATATGTTATGTAGTTACATACAAGAATCTGAGGCTACAGAACCACACATATCGGCTTCTTTTCCTTTTAGCTTTCAAGCTTTAAATTAATTCCTTGACTGCATCTTATGACTCATTGATGCAAGAAATAAAACATACACACAACCCCCCCCCCCCCAAAAACATATGGGGTCTTGTGAAATCAGGGTTAGCTCTTCTGTATAGTTATTGTGGAAGATGAGTTATTTTGAAAAATATACTTATGTAACAAATGTTGATCTGTGCAGTTTCAAAGTTTCTTTGTATTTAAGCCTTCTTTTCAGTTTTTCTCTTTCCCACTTTGAATAAAAAAAAATAAGGTCTTTGTTTAGCAAACTAAAGTGTAACTTTGCTATGGTTTCCATTATTTTATATTTTTTAACAAGTGCATTCTTTCATCAGCACATCAGGCCTGAAAGGACACAAAATTCAGAGTCAATATTTCTTAGAGGAACTCACAGGAGAAGAGGATGAGAGCTCCCTGCCCACTGCAGTCACACACCATGACTGTAGGGAAAGAAGTGCTCAACTGTTCCCAGAAAACACGAATCCTTTTTGGCACTCAGAAATATAGTTGTCCACCAGGCAGTCACTTTTGAAAATCATGGGGAATGTGCTTATGTATTTCTATATACGTCTCTATGGGTGCAGATAATCCAACAGAGCTGAGAATCACATCTCTGAGTTTATTTTTTGTGTAGCCTTGGATAGGTTTCTGGTCTCCCAGGGCATTTTCAGAAGTTTGTGAGACATGGCTTAGTGACTGTGAGCAGGACAAAATGCAAACATATATTATAATTTGCTTGTATACCACTCTGGTATTCCAGCTGGATAGACATCAAAGCCATAACCTTATGCTTTGGGCGTGGGTACCACTGCTGTTGATTCATGTTTGTGATGGGTGTGGACAAGAAGTTGAGTGTTGTGTGGTTGTGTGGACAAGAAGAAGAGAACTGCTGGGTTAGGCTTCTAATCCTAGTGCTGCTTATGACACTGAACTTCCAGCACAAGTCAGTATTTCACATAGAAATCTGGCATCAAAGTATATAAAAGTTAAATGTGTTGTGTATATTGGAAAGTTGTTTATTACACAAATAAGTTAAAAATGTGGTTGAAGGCCACTGTCTTGTACAGGACAGTGCACAGAAGGTTGAACTAGATTAACATGTCTATCTGTTATTCCTTTGCAGTCTAGGATACCAAAACAAAATTGCCTTTCTTGTTAATGAGCAAAAAATGACACTAAGCCTCTAATAAAAGATCCAACTGAATCTTTCTTCTAAGTCTTATAAACATCAATCTCCATTAACATATTCATCCCTTTGGGACAGGATGCAAGAAACCTAGGAGTACAGATCAGAGACAATGTAAAGAAATACTGAGGTTCTTTATGATAGTTTATCACAGTCAGAAAGCAAAACTAAGGTAGATCCTAATTAAATCCAGACTCATTTACTGTAAAGGAGAACTAGAACAAGAGAGATTGTGTAGCCCATGTGACAAAAAAAGCAACACTGGATAAAAGGCATTTACTGTTCCAGTATGAATAGTACTAGACAGTGTTAGGAAGATATTTGCTTACATTACCAGAAATGATAAAAGACTTTCCATTAAAAAACAATGAGCAAAAACTGTGCATAACCCTAGGAGAAAGGAAAGAAATGGCAGGGATAGCATCATGCTATGTAACAACCTGCCAACAACTTAGAAATGGACAATAATGACAAATGGACACAGGGGATAGAACCCCAAACACACTGTGAAGTGTTATCTTAGGCAGATGCACGATGTGTTGTATCTATTGCTGACAGATACCCAAGGTTTCTGCTTTTTTACACATTGACAGTGTTTGTACAGCATGGCATGCCAATAAACTATTTTGATTTGAAGCTCAGCTTTGTCATTGTTTTATTCTTTCCTTAGGAAGCAAACGGTGACATGTAGGTTGACTTGGAAGCTCATGTTTCATTACGTCTTGTCCCTCTGCATCCTGTTGTTGCAAAGCTTCTTTTGAGCAGCAGTGCCATTCCCAGCTGCCCTGAAGCCCCGATGCATACCATCTATGCCATCTTTTAAGGCATATGAAGCAGCAAGTGCTGAAGGGTTTGTAAAAAGAAGTGACTGTGAAGAACACGGTTACTTACAGCTAAACATTAATCATTCCTGAAGCTGCAGCTATAGCTAAGCATTTGGCAGATTTAATCAATGCATTATTAAAGGAGTCTTAGGTCCAAACTGAGCTTTAACTTGGGTCTGAAACACAGCTGTTGTGGTCTCCTGAAGTTTTTATGTGTTAATCACACAACTGTTTTGCCTTAGCCGGCTAGTTAATTGTAGTGTACTATGCTTGTTCAGCTAACCAGGATGCAATGCAGCAGCACCTCCAGGGCTGAATCCACATGAAGATGCTCAAAGTGGAAATCCTACGGAGTTTGCTTTTGTCTTCTTTCCTCCCAGATGAAAGGAAGGAGCCTTACCTCACTTGCCCTTCTAGCATTCATGGAGTAGTACCTTGTGGACACCTGAAGGAATGAGCATCCTCACATAAAATCAGACTGTTCTCTCTCTTGGTTTGCATCATCTCCCATTTTCTCAGGCTTGGTCCTAAGCAGACAGAGTTATAAGCTGATCTTTGATTGCAAACAAAGATGAAATAAGGGCTCAATCTGTCACGTTGAGTTCTTTCCTATCTTTAGTATGCTGGGTTTTTTTGCAATCAAAATTTTTGTTATGTCTTTTAAATACTTGATAAGATTTTTGGCTTAGCCATATGAATATTTTCATCCCCAGAGACAGATTTTAAGGTGCTGTGATATAGTGCTGTATCCCAAGGTAGACTTTTGTCAGTTTATTGAAGCTGAGGATTTTATCTTCCTCTCTTTTACATAAACCTGTATCACGAGAATATGAAAAACTGCTGGACCCCAGTTTACCACTATTTTTTCCAGCTACAGACAGGCCAAAGTTTAAAACAGTACCCTGCTTAAATGCTATAGGTGGAAACAGCGACTAAAGAGCAGTACTAGTGCACCTGCATTGAGAAATAGTTTCCTTAATCCCAAACTGGCTGTAATCAATGGACCTACACTGATTTATAGCAACTGCATATATTGTCACTTTTTCTTTAAGTGGCCATGTAATTGCTGAAAAGCACAAGGCTGGACCAAGTTCTTTTTTCCTAGTCATTATTAAAAGGGCGAATCATCCAAAGGAGTACGAGCATTCAATGTTCTTCATCTTATAACAAAAGGGTGTTGAATTTTGTGGTTACTGAAGGACTAAAAGGGTTTAATTACATGGAGCACGAGATCGCTGGAAAAGTATTTAAAATCTATGATACCCATTCTGGCTAAATTCCTGATGCACTCAGTAAGCTGAATGAAAACTGTTATAATATTGTTTAATTAATGCTGAATTGCATGATGATTGGCCTTAGCTCTCTAATTACTATTGGTAGTAGCTCTTCAAATTTTGATTAGTGGAGAGTTGAATCACTCTCTTTGATGTGGTGAGGTAGCTTCTGCCACAAATTAAAACTGGGTAGTGAGGCTATAGATTAATTATGGGTATGTGGAGCAATTAGGACATTTTACCTCACCCTGTCTTCTGTCTGAAGTTTATTGCCTGTGGTAAAGGTCATAGAAATCAAACCTGAATTGTATCATTTTTGGACAAGACCTGTATATATTCAAATGCACTGTTTTGGGGAAAATCTTTAGTCATTCTAATTCAAAACATGTTAGATGTCATTTTCTACCTTGCCATCAGAAAGAGCAAGTACCAGAAAGTATCTGCTGCTGGGGAGGGGCTGGGGAGGCTCCTTGGGCCACACAGCAAATTGCAGCATCCATCTGGATAGCAGTTGCTGAGGGCTGTTGTGGGGTGATGCTAGTTTTGACGAACTTTTTATTCTTGCAAATGTGTAAAGCTATTTGATAGGAAGTTAACCAATGACTTCCAGAAACTGCACTCCCTGAAGCAGTTGCCACAGGACTTGGTGAGAGCTTTGCTGGATGGGAAGACCCCAGCCACCCTCCCAAAGCTGCAAGGTGCTGCTGGCACAGACTGCATCTGGGAGGTGCTTTACAAAGGTTTTATTTTATTTAGATGTGAGCTGAACCAAAACGCAAGAAGAAATACAGTGCTCTACCATAAGCTTTTAGTAACTTTTGCTCATGACAAGTGATTATTCTTAATCAAGTTGGTCCTGGGTTAGAGTATTGGGGCTTTTGTTTTTGTAGTTTTCTCTCTACGCTGCGTTACTATGTACTGGATGAACAATTGGGAACAATGGGAAAAAAAATAATTAAAAAAATATATCATTGCCATTGTTTTCTGTTCCTCTAATATGATGATGAATGAAAACAATCTGATTTCAAGAGGTTGTAATGCATTACTTTTTTTGATGCTTTACCATCTTGTCGTCTGCTCCATATATGCTGCTCAGATTTCATCTGCTGCCTGTATTTAGGGTTTGGGCTTGGTTTTTTCCCCCTTTTTATCTTGTCTTCCCTTATCAATTCTGATTTACTTCTTTCCCTGTGTACTTTGCTCCTATCACGTGACTTGCTGTAATTTCTTGCCCTGATTTGTTAGTGGGAGCATGAGAAAATAGTTTCTACTGAAGCTGCTAAATATGTCTTTCATTTATTCAGCTGGTGGGAGAGAGAGAAGGAGGAATGAGGTTCAGCAAAGTAGCCTTTGTAACCACAAGATTGTTTGCACTTTACTGCCGGAACATGCTGAGACTTGAAGCCTTTGTATGATTTTTATAAGTAGAGAGGCTGTAATTGAACTTTCTTGCTAGACATTAAGGAAAAAAAAAAAAAAGATTAAAATATTTATTTTCTTCTTTTTTATACACACAGACAAAACCCAGTTTTTGAAATCATGTGAGTGGGTGCAATTATATAAACCTCAGTGCAAATAATGAGACCCCTGTGAACAATTTTAAAGAGAAAGCAAAAGCAGCCTTTTGCGTATTCATTTCAGGGAAAAACAATCTGGCTGAAACTTTTTACTGGAGAGCTTCACTCACCTACTGTCAAAACTGCTTTCTTGATGTTCATTTCTGATGGCCATATAAAGCTGAATCTCAAGTCATGATAGGAGAAGATTTGGGCAAAAATGAGACACTGTGTCTTAGCATGCCTCTGCTTTTAATGAGTAAAAAGTATAGATGACTCTCTAGGGAAAAAAAAAAGATAAGCTCAAGTGCTTTTTCAAATAAAGCTATTCTCTTTAAATAAGAAAAAAGAACATTATCTACTCCATCACTTATGTTCAAGCCCTTTCTTTTGTAAAGGAAAGTGAGGACTTCATAAATGGAACACCACCAACATAACCATTGCTCAGAGCTTAACTTGAAACAAATTACCAACATAAAAATAACTGGAAAAAAAGCCAAAACTATATGATAGCAGCCATTGAGATCTCAGTGTCCTAGAAATGAAAAGAAATGAAAGCAGGTGAAACGAAATGAAAATGACAATATAAAGACATCTATAGGTTTGTATATTTATATATAAAATATATTTACACATAAAAGTATATTTTAATAAATATAAGTAGAAAACACCATCTGGCAGTAAGAAATGTGCCATCAAAGAAGTGGAAAGAAATAGAAACTAGGAGCCCTTTTTTCTGTGTAGTTCTGCAAAGGTGCAATGACCAGTACCTGCAGGTTAGCACATGGAAGACGAACTCAGGTCTGTACCCAAAAAGACCCTTGTTTTCTATTGAAATAATGTATGACAGAAGAAAGGCCAGTTATAACCATTAATCTGGTTCAATTTTATTACAATTTATAGCCCATGAGAACAAAATAAGTCTATTGAAGTACATGACAGCAGCAGTACATGAGTTCGTGCTTAAAAATATTCTCAACGTTGGGACATCTGGGCAGCCAGATCTAATCGTATTTCTTTACTCTGCCAGAACTAGAGTATCTGACATTGGAGTTATTTGTTCAGACATTTCTAAATAGATAGTGCCAGATAACTAACTAATCAAAACCTTTCCTTTTTCTGACACTATTTTGGATGTGCCTCCAGTCCTAAAAACCCTGTCATTGTTTAAAAAAAAAAAAAAAAAAGAAAAAAGAAAGGAAAAGAAAAAGACATGTGAGCGTGAACAAGAGCCACACAGCCAGATTTCCTGCCCCACTTTTGATCCCTTTGTGTTGCCTGAGAGGTGCAAAGGAGCTGGCATCTGTTTACAGCTGCTTGGTGGAGGCTCCTCCAGAGGCAGGGAGGTCCCAGCAAGGATAAAGGGATGGGACTGGGGCCTGTTCCCAGCTCCGCACCCAGTGCCAAACAGCAAAGGCCAGAGCATGGGCAAGGCAGGTTTCTGCTGGCCAGAGCTTCCTCTTGCCTTCCACCCTCTGCCTGGGCTGTGGGCAGGGGGCTCAGACATCTGGTGGCTCAGCAGCATGTCACTGCCCACCTTCACCCTGCTCCTGTCTGGAGTGGGCTGTCCCACAAACACTGATGGCTTTCACAGGCTGCCCGTTTGCTGTGCCATTTATTCTCAGTCACTTTCTGATTTTAAACCATTTCCTTCAGTCCGTTTGTCTTATCACACTTCATATTTTCCTGAGAGAATTTAATGGAGTGTGGGAGCTGTCATAATAATCTCCCTGGTTCCATATTTATTTTCCTTAGTTTGCAGGAATGTTAAGGCCAACAGAGAGAGAGCAGAATTTGATCTATTTAAATAATGCTTAGCAGAGATCAAGTTTTGATGCACGTGGAAAGGGCAGAGTAAAAAGACACATGAAAACCAAACAAAACAGAGCCTCGCAGAGCACTGCCTGCTCTGCAGCCTCGCCACATGCTGCTGATCAATAATTTCACTGATACCTTATGGCCAGTTGTCCAACGCTGGTTTTCACTTTTAGAAGGCCCATAAATAAGGGTTAATTCCATGGCATTCATCCTACTCTTAGGAGTTTATTGCCTTACCAGAGTGGCATAGCGTTTAGCATGATTTTCATCTTTGTTAACAGTATTTGAAATAATTTCTGACTTATATTATTTGAGGACAGACTATTCAGAGATATGTGAGTTAGCTTTTTGAAACCATTTTGCAATATCATCCAAAGTGTATTGACAAAATTTGTACTTAATTTTTCAATGTTTGAATAGCGCAAAACTTTTTTTCTAAGATATGCTCATTTTTCAACCCTTTCTACAATTTATTCACATTTAAAATATCCATCTGTTTTGAAGAAAAATGTAAAGTGAAAATGAAATGTTTTCCTTTTCTGAAAAGCTCCATTACCCTAACTGTTTTTATTACTGGTGAGAATTTTTCACTCTGCTTCCTACACTTTGGGTTGGACCCGTGCCAGAACCCACTTCTACATGTAATACATGTTGTGAGTATGCAGGATAGCCTGCTAATTAATCAAGAATCAGGGAGATATTGCAGTTCCTTCATGGAAAAGGAGCTGGCAGCAAAGACGTCTCCTGAAGCTGGTTCAAAGGAGGCTTCTAGACTACGGAACTGGAGGGAGAAAGAGGCACCTTCATAGCTTTCATACTGAACAGAAGGTCTTGTGATGTATGGAGCTGTGTGTGATGGTGATGTTCCCTGTGGCTTGTTTTCTGGTTACAGATTAATTTGTTTTATGTTCATCTGTCTGGCATGTGACAGTTAATTCATTTTCTCCTCAAACAGAGGCTAAAATTCTGCCATATGACCTAGGGTGAAATCCTGGACCAACTGAAATGAAGAAGAGCCTTGCCATTAACTTCAGGGAGATCAAGGTTTAATCCTTAGCTCTTTGGGGCTAAGCTTCCTCATGACTGACTCACAAATACACCTCCCCTCAATTTCAGTGGGATAGAGTAAAAATCAGCTTTGAATTCAATGTACAAAGATTGGTGGTCTACACTCACTTAATGATGGCTGTATGAAAATTATAGTCAGTTCCCAGACATTTTGCAAAAGTCTACGTTTAGTACTTTAGTATGTAAATATATTAGTCAATAATATTTTGTCTTTTGGAGGGGGAAACCAGCATAAAACTAATTTTAAAAGTGGTATGTTGGTGTACAAAATCAGTGGAGGGTAGGGAGAAAGATAAAAACTGTGTTAACTCAATTGATACTTCACAAGATATTTTAACTTGGCCCAAGGATTTCAAATTCCTTTAATCAGATCACAACTGGGCCCCTTTCTATGAACAACCTTTTTAGGTTAATTTAGATCAAATCTCTGTGGTTTATTATAACTGAGGAGATAGCACATTCTGTAAATGAAGGTGGTAGGGTAATAATATACATTTTTTGGCATTAATAACCATGCCTATCTTAATTACAATAAAAATCTTGCAGCTGAAGGCAGGTTGGCTTAACTAACAAGCAATTAAACCAGGTGAAAGTATCTTAGGGAGGTGACACTTGGCTGTCTGACAAATGTAATAAACCTGTGAATACTTCCATCCTTGTAGCCTTTTTTCAGAAGCCTTGAAACACGGAATGGAGGTACTGAGCTGATAAATGGTATGTGTTTTTTTTCTTTGTATAATCATTACAGCATTTTAAGTTTTTGTTCTTGTTTTTCTGAAGGGGATGAGAAGGAGTAGTGCTATACTGCAGGTATCAATGTTGTTTTTTCATCTTTATTTACATCTTCAGTAATAACTAGGAGGAGTGAGTATCTAACCTTTTAAGGAAATTTGCAGGGAAAGCTCCAACAATTTGAGATTTTTCCTAGAAAACCAAAACCATGATAAAAAGAAAAGTGATCTGAAATAGGCGTGGAGTACTTGGCGAGGAGGAGAATCCTAAGGAACTTTTTCTGAAAGAGAGGGGGAGGTTTGAGGGAGCACGTGAGGCCTAAGTCTGCAGGTGTTGCAGCAGTGAAGGCTGGAGACTTATAGAACAGCGGAGCTTCTCTTGCTGTGGTCCTGTACGTACTGCTGTAGTAGGTGTGTAATCCTGGAGATATACTTTATGGAAAGAAGTGGTTCAGGGAGTATGTGCAGCTGACATTAAAGTTGTTAGTAAAGTTCAAAAGAAGCGTATAGCTTGGTGCTTGCAGCGTTTGGTTAATACTGGGCCGTTCCAGCATTTTAAAAATAAAGTGTGCCTTGTTCAAGATTTCCAACACAAAGCAACGCAGCATGAACCAGAGTGGGGAATGTGTTCCAGATGACTTTAAAAAAATGAAAAATAGCATGGTAAGCAAAGATGAGACTATGACTAATCAAATTGGCTAGTGGAGACTGTCTTATACTGCATTCAGTATTGAAATATTATGTACCAAAAGAAAGCTGGCAGGACTGAATTAGTAAGAATGAGTCATTTATTAAAACTCTCAGGATGAGTAGGTAAGGCAAAGAGATAGAGGGTGAATGGAGCATAAAAATCTTTATGAAAATGCAATTAATCTTAAGGCTGGAAAAGGACAGTAGAACCTTCTGTTTTTAACTTCTGCTTTGCTACTGTGGATCAGGATACTTTGTCCTGGGTTTGGGTTTTTGGGGTTTTTTGTTTGTTTGTTTGTTTTTTCCTCTAAATCAGTAGGAGAAAAATGAACCAGGTTCATTATTATGAAAATTATAAATTTATATAATTTATAAAATTATAAAAGTGGTTTTGAAGTCTTGAAGTATAAAGAAGTGATTTATATATATGTGATTCCCTTGGTATTTTTATGTTTTCTGATCTTGGACTTCACAAATAAAATTTGCAAAGTGGGCACTAATCCTACTGTTGTGAATTGGTGAACCAAACTGAAGCCAGGAAACTGACAATACTGAAGCAGTGGCGAACAAGCTATCAGCTAATTAAATCTTCTGATCTCCCTCTTGTGATAGTAATGGCTTCACAGTGAAAAACTAATAAGTGATAAAGAAACTTGCAGTAACATAACTAGGAGAGTGAACCATAAGGATGACACCTTATGCAGTGTCTCTGGCAGTCTGTGCAGATGGAAAAGCTGGTTGTGCTGGTGCTCCCCTCCTGTTGGTGCTCTTCTGGAGTCTACAGGCACTAGTCCAAAGTAGCCGCCTCTAAAACATGTACAGTGGTGGGACTGGCCTCCTAGCTCTAACTGATGTGGTCTACAGGTGTGATTTTAATGTGTTTTGTTATTTGCTACTTCAAACGTAGCTACTGTCAGCTGAAAGGGTTCAGTACTGCAAGACTTGTGAAGATTTGGTCTATTTTTAGTCCATGGCAGGGTCTCGGAAATTTCTGCAAGTACCACTGTACATAGTATTTCAGATTATTCTGATTTGTATCCTTGTAGAGAAGCAATTGAGACACTGAAACCTGGAGGAAGCCTGCTATTTGTGTAATAGTGCAGCATCCCACCTTTTGAAAGCAGAAAAGGATAGGTACTTTCGAAGAGAGCAACCTGCGTTAGACAGTGATGGATCATTCTCTGGATGGTTTTATTTTTTTCCAAATCTCTTTAAGGGTTTTTATTGGATATGATGTAAAGACTTGAGTAATGCATACTTTTGATCTGCAGGTAAATGGATTGGAGTTTTGAAGGAAATGAGCTTAAGCACTAGGACCCTACGCTGTAGGATGCTGTTCTTCAATTCTCAGCCTGCTTTTGGTGTTTAGGGAAGCAAAAAATGGAAGGATTGAACTCCAGCCCTAGAGAGAAAAAGAGAATATACTACTTCATCCAATCTATTCTGTGCAACTCTACATTATAACTATATTTCACCTGTCAGAAATGTTTATCTTCTTACTAATTAGCAAATGAACACCATGTTTTGAAAGTAATTGCAGCTCAAGAATGTTTGTATCTGCAGATGCCCTGGGCACGTTACATCACTTAGTCTTGTTGGGAGGTGGGTTAAGTGTAGGGCAAGAGAACATGATAACGTTGCTTTCTCCCCTCTCCTGCGCTCGTTACCTCCCTTGCTGCAGTTTTTCTTTTGTTTCCAGTTGCTGGAAATTTGAGAGGGTGGAGGGAACTGCCGCAATAGGCCTTGCCCTTACCCTCTTTGTTTCTGCTAGTCTTAATTAACCTCTCCCTAGGTTCACCAAATTTGTGATTAGAATTTTTTTTTAAGTTGGGCTTATGCTCACTAAGCAGGTTTTCTCATAGCTCTACTTGAAACCCCATTATTACCGTTTTGAATGCTGCACTGTTTGTTCTAGAAACCCATCTTAGTAATTTATCCCATATCTCTATTTTCCCCTCATGGAAAATACAATTATTTTAATTCTTCTAATTGTTTTTCATTTCCTACACTCCAAATTTGTCTCTTTCCCCCAGGCATCTCTTCATCTTAGATCATTGACTGGAAAGGCCTTTTTGGCTCTTTAGTTCCTTATCTCTATTCCAAATGGACTAATATTGTACAGTGTTCAATAAAAAAATAATTTAATTTGTTATTTCTTTCATCATGCAGTTTCAAAATTGGCAGGCATTTAAGATGATTCTTTAGTTTTGGAGGCGCTAAGCGTGTCTCAAATTGAGATGTCTGCTTTAATGGAAAGTTATGTGAAACTTTGGTAAGAATGAGCATTTGAATAGTAACACAGGTACAAACCTGCACTGTTCAGTCCTGCATAGAGCAGAAAATGTGGAGCCTTCCTTGCTTTGTGCGGGAATAACTGTCATGTTGTTTCATGGCTCCCACGGAGAGCAATGCACAGTGAGTCAGAGCATTATATTCTCTCTTTCTTTATTCTTTTAGTTATTTTGCTTAATCTCATGTAATAGCCAATTAACTTGATTTGCCTTCAGAGCTGGGGAGAAGTATAAATAAACCTGGCAGAAGAGCGAGGTGGGAAGAAGCACAGAGGCTGGAGTCACGGAGATGCCCTGTGTGAGCAACAGGAAATCATTTGCCATATGGTCAGTTATAAATAGGGCCATCATGCAGCCTCGCCGCCTTTGACATGGCCAGGTTCTCTGCTCGAGATGTCTGTTTGCAGATTTTCTTACCTTTGCTCACCCCAGCTAGCTTTTTCAGGCAGAGCAGGCAAAAGTTTTGTTGGAGGTTCTGGAACCGGCTGCTCTGCTGCTGCTGGGAGTAAGGGCGAGCTGCTCACAGTGGGGGGTAGCGTCAGCCTGGCAGTGGGACGGGGCAGGGAAGGACATCACCTGGAAAAGGGATGGAGGCCCGAGGGTAAAGTCTCCCAGAAAGGCCATGTTCCCTTAGAAATGTAATCTTTTTACTTCTGGAAATCTTTTGCTGTTGGAAATGCTTGTTCATGATTGCCAAACCAGGGTTTTAGCAGTCCAGCTGGACTGTTCTGTCTGCAGGTGTGTTTCTGTCTGAAAAAAATACGACAACTGCATTTGGGCCAGTGATCTGGAGGGAGATGGTGCGAGTCATGCCCTCATACAGGCCTGGGGACCCAGAGAAGTAGTTAGTGCTGATGTGCAAGGTGATGCTCCCAGTCACAGAGCTCTGCTCCTGGCAGTTGCATCTTCGATGTGCTTTCCCTGGGACCTTTGTTGTTTCTTTTCAAGGTAGAGTAGCCCTGCTGAAGATGGAGATGTGAGATATTGTAAGTCAATGCAAAAGGAAAAAGAATGATAGTCATGTGATGAACGCAAAAAGTCAGAAATTATGGCCTTGCTTCTGTCCTATAGAAACCCTCAGTGCTGTGAGGCAACAGAGCAGAGGTTTTCAGGATTACAGCACAAATTAACTGTATTTTCCTGGGTCCTTTGTGCATGCACTGTTGGATTTGGCACCTGTGGGCACAGTTAAGTGACTAACTTAATGTGCAGGACATTGAGGTGTGGTTCTAGGTCATAGTAAAATGTCAGGGTTTATTAAACCTTCCAGCTTTTTTGTACATTCTTTTTATTTTCTACATACCCTTGGTCTCATTATTTTTGTTCTTTGGCTCACATGTGACTTTTGCTGGTTGATTAACTGAGTATCTGGATGTCAGAGAGGCTTTCGAGTGCCCTCACCCAAATGGTCAAAGTCCTGCTTTCTTATCTGCCTGCAGACAAGACAAGCTCTGGCTTTGCTTTTGTTAAGCATCTTGAAATGCAATCCCTGCTCAGAGACTCGAAATGGAATTACACCCACTATATCATCCAAATTTGTCATATATAAATATAGATGTTGAGATGATTAAACACATTAGCAATTTTCAGTGGTTCTTTAATTCCATCATTCATTATTTTTATTTGATGAACCTCTTTCTTATGAAACTTATTAAAATGTTGGTATAAATCTATTTCAAATTCCCTTGATGACTATGTTTATACAAAATGATACACATAATGATCTGCTTTTGAGACTGCATTAGAAATGTGCATTGGCTTTTCGGTTTGTAAGAGGCTGTGTATCACTCCCATAAGGAATAATGACTAAGATTTTCTTTTTACATTAGGGAGCTGAAGGCACTCAGGCATGGACTCTACCTTAGTCTGAGTCTCGCCCAGTGCTTCCTAAAGGCTCCCATGGTGTCATTAAGGAGTTGGGTCAGATCCTGCAGCAGTAACTGCAGGCAAGCCTCCCTTAAGCAGATCACTAGACATGAGACTTAATGGAGAGGATCTATTCACCAAATTCTTGATGTCCAGAAGTTATAACTTTCACTGAAACCATCATTTAAGCACTCGTGTAATCAGTGGACAGGTACTTTCAGCAGCTGATATTTTAGCTTCCTTTCAGTACAAGCTCTTTCTGAGGTTGCCTTGCTCCCTCCATTGACTGTAAAGGGAGCCTAGATAACTATTTGAGATTAAACACCTAAGTAATTAAACAATTAAAGTAAAATGACTTGAATTCCTCCCTGAGGGATTTTGCATCTCTGACCTTCACCAGTTAGGCTCTGTCACTAGTTAGAGATATGGACTCCACCCTGTCTTTTGGTTTACATATTTACCTTGTTTTTTTTTTTTTAAAAAAAAGAAAAAATATTTGGTATCTCTTACATCTTTACAGTCTCATGAAAGGTACTTGGCTTTCAGATATTTGCTGAGCAATATAGTGAACTGTGCAATTACACCTGAGATTGAATTAAAATATTTAAATAAATAAAAAAATCACCTATATCAATGCATAAATGCTTCAGGTCCTGTTTTATTTATTTATAATCAAAACATCATCTTTCTGAAAACAAATAACAGCTGCCTAAAAGCTTTCTCTAAAGCAGAAGATAAAGCATGTTTTGTGTTGTTCCTTGTTCCCTGCCCCCCCCCCCCCCTTCAGAGATCTGTTGAGCTGGAAGTTTTATCTTTGTCTTTAATGGCGTTTTGGTATTTTGTTAATTTTTCTTCCATTAACTTTGACTAAATTCCTTCTTAGAGCCATAAAAACTTCTGGTACCTGCAGCACAGTGTGGTACGAAATTGTGTAATTTAATCTACTCCCAAAATAAATTATTCATATCTTTGGCAACCCCAATTTGAGCAAATCTATCTGAGAGTTGGTTCTGTATAATGAGCAAGACGGAAATATCAGTCAAAATAGACCCATTATACAGCAAAAGTACAATGCTGGTGATGTGTCTTTCTGATTTGTGACACTGAATGGTTTGTTTTCCAGTTGATGAGATATTCTTCATAAAATTTCTAAAATTTACTGTGGGACAATGTGCTTCGATTCCAGTGCATTTGGTTTGCACAACAATAATTTTTATCTTGACTTAACAAAATATTAATGTGTCTTCATCAGAAGAACCATTTAGTAATCCTGTGAACAAGATACTTAGTTTTTAGATCATCTGGTGTTTAAAGTGGAAAAGCGACATATTTTGCTACTACGCCAGCTATTGCGCCGTCACATTAGTCATGCTGACAACTCATGTGGCCTGGCTGACCCAATATACTTAAGAAAAAAGATGTTTTCTTGTAAATGTTTTTGCTACTAATTTAGTGTCTTGCTGTTGTAAAGTTAGTAATGAGTACCCAGGAAAGAATTTCTTTTTCCTGTAATGAGGTGTTTTTTTAATCTACCTACGCTAATCCTTTACATCCTTCTCTCCTTTCCCTTTCCTTCCAGCTGTAAGAGAGGAAAAAAAATCCTTGTTGAACTGTCTAAGTTCTGTACACAGTTGTGTGAGGCTGTTTTGTTTGGTTTTATTCTTTCCTGTCTTGTAAGGAAGTGTAGGTGAGGAGGCAAATAATTCACGACATGAACCCTAAGGAGTTAGCTAAATCAATACTAACACCACTATCTCAATACAGCTGAAAAAACATGAAGGTTCTATTTTAATAATAGCTTTCTTAAATCCATGCAACTAAAACGGAGCAAAAGCTGTATGTTTCCTTGAGGTCACATGTGGTATATAGGAATTAGGAAATAGGAATGCAATCACACTATTCATTAAACTCTATGTTTTTGCTTTAGTACTTGGATTTTAGTGTGTCTGATTCCTGTGTCGAAATGGAAATGTGCGTATAGATTATTTTTCTTTCTTGAATTCAGAAGTCTTGCGTTTTCATTTTATGTTGTCCTTCTAAATATGCCTACATAGGTGTTTACAAACACCCTCATGCTTTGGTTGAGAATGAACTGAATGAGGATTACTTAGTGGGTCTTATATATAAATAAATGTTCTTAAGATATCCACCTTGCAGGAAAAAAAGCTCTTTCTCCTGGGAGTATCCTTTCTAATTATTCATAATTAATAAATAAACCAAGAACTGTGTAGTTCTACAGCAAGTAGTCATTAAAAGGCTCTTAGAACTAAAAAGACTTCCTGGTCAGAAAGCAGGTACCCAGCTGTGCTAAAAGAATGTAGGACTGAATCCAGCAAAATTTCCGCACAGCTTTTTTTGGTGTTTCTGAGTTCAAGAGAAATCATTTAGGACTGGAACATCACTTTTTAAATAGTTTGAAGCACACGCAGTTTCACTTAAGCAATCCAACTTGAATCCAAACTCTTAGGGTGAAGCTCCTGATTTTAAGCCATTAAGCAGAAGGTGTCTTGGCATGGGCTTTGGTTAATAACAGCCCTCGTGGTCTGGGGCAGAAGAGATGGTGCGTGGCTGGGGCTCTGGGTAGCGGTGTAGGCTGGAGGAATTCACTAGTTATCCATGCAGATTTTCAGAGAGAACTTGATGAAATGCAGGCGAAGGCGGCTAGAGACCGCATGCCAACGTGTGCGGGGTGTCGCTGGGTGCTGCTGCACAAATGCAGCCTCCATGGGGGGCAGGTGAGCAAACCTATTTTTCCTTCTGTTGGTGGGTTGTGATGCTGAGAGAAAGCCGCCTTCTGTACTTGCTCTGGCGGGCAGCATGCCACAGCAATACTTTGAAAGCAGCCTTACGCTCTCCCTGTGAGAGGCGGCCGTTCCGGGCATCCCTGTTGCAGTATAGCTCACGGGTTTCCCCTCTCCCCGGGGCTGCAGCTGGCTCGGGCTGCCCTGTCCTCTTCCAACGGACCCTCTAGGGAGCCCAAATTTTGTGTGTATTCTCACAATTTGCTGTAAATATGCCCTGTTTGGTTACAGCTTTCTCAGTTTGCAGAACCACCCCTCAGCTGTAATCAGCTCAGTGTTGCCAAACAACTGGAATAAGGGATTATTCAGACACTTTTCCCTGCAGAATAATAACCGCTAGGTTATTTGCTTCTGTACTGGACTTTCCAACCCCTGCACAGTGCAGGGGAGGACAAAGTGTTTTTTTTATTGATTCAGACATTACTGTTTTCTTCTTCGGATTGTTACATTGAACACTTTCGTGATAGTCTGTGCTTTGTTATTTCTTATTTTCACAATAAATAACCCCTTGGGATTTCTGTAAATATAGCCCATGTAGCAGGCAGACAAACACCCTTGTAGACCCTAAAAGGCATAGGCACCATTTAGTGAAGCAATGTACTTTTTGGCCTGAAGATCTTGCTTTCTTTAGAGCAACTTTATCCTTTTCCACCTGGGTTGTGTTTAAACCAGAACATTGAACTCTGAAGTGTCATTTTCAGTTCAGGTGCCATGAAATGTTTGTCCCAGCAGTACATTGTTACAAAGAACATTAAGAATGCCAAACAAAGAATACAAAAAGTAATCATGCAGTATAGCAAGTATTTAAACATGCTGAAAGGAAAATATAGGTTGCCTACTCTGAAGGGAGAGCCTTGGCAGACAGCTGTCAGGCCCCACTCTTCTGCCTTTTCATTCCCTTGTCTTAGATTTTCCCTGTCCTAGACTTTCCCCTCCCTGAGTGGTCATTTAATCAGGCAGAGTGGAGACTGATGCACTTTTGGGAGCCAGCAGCAAGTAAATAGAACCTACTTGTAGGAATATGGATAGGTACCCACTGAATGCAAGAAGGAATGAATTTTTGTGCTAGTTAAAGGTTTAGAATGTGTGCCAGGCAAGAATCTGTAGTAAAATCCAGAAAAGACTTCCTGGAGAAATACTGAGCAGTGTGTGGTACTTCTTCCAGCCTGACACCCATAAACAATCATGACATGAAAAGTATACATAAAAGGAGAATAGCAGAGGAAGTCAGGGATGACATTTCAAACATGGAAATGTTTGAGCATTTTTTTCCTTTTCTCTTAAAAGAGATCTTTACCATAGAACTGCTAGACCTTTGCTTGTGAACAATGTAATTATACATCCTAGACACACCTGTTGAGAGGAATTTATTAGTACTTATGGAAAGAAAAACTAGGAGCTGAAGGTGTTGACCTCTCTTATTAAAACTGACTTACTAGTGTTTGCACCACCTGTTGCTGCAGTGTTTAATCAGCCTTTTTAGATTGCAGTAGGTATTAGATTAGTACCAGCTGTTTCCAAACTTTGGAGTTATCCCAACCTTTAAATCGGGCTTCTTTAGAAATTGTTAAAAAACCCCAAAACCATAGTTCTGTACCGTCAACTCTGCTAAGTTTTGGGGAGGAGAAAATTTACAAGTTACCATCTTCTTATGTAATCAAAGATGACAAATTGTCAAATGGATCAGAAGGATCTTTTTTTGAGCTTTGCTATTTATATACTGTAGTCTTCCTCAGGAAAGCTGTGACACGGCAGGATGATGAGTCGAAAAACTCAGCAGAGGAAATGCATGTAAGCACAAAAGGTCGACTTCTCTGAATAGTTTCAAAGAGAAAAACCTTGTCACAGATGGTGAAGAAAGACAGACAAGATTTAAGAGTGTGGTTTAACCAGGCTGCATATGTGTTAACTTAATATCTCCGAGAATCTAACTTGTTCATTCAAGACAAGCATACTTCCACAATCTGTCCCGCGCGAGGGAGGTCCCTCTTCTCAGCCTTAACTGGTCCTAGAATCACGCTGCAAGTGCCTTCTCCTGTGGGAAAAGTGGAGCATGGGGGGACAGCATGGCTCTGACACAGGCACCCCCACCTTCCTCACCACCTTCAGCTGTATTTGACAATGAGTACGAATCAAATGCACTACAACACTGTGGACGGATAAAACAAACTGGTACTTGGGCACTATGCTACCGCTACACATGGTGGACAGTGTTTGGGGATCCTTCAGGGAGGAAGGAAAGGAATGAGGAAAAATGTTCCACAAGGACATATCTGATGGTAAAGCAAAAATTGCCTCCCTCTCCCCTAAAAGCAGCTACAATGCAACTGTGTGCTGGAGCAGACCCTGTAGTCTGTTGCACGTGGGAACAGCATTCGATCCAGTCTTTGATCCTAGGTTCCCTAAAGGTAGTGATTAATAATGAATAATTAGTTACAGCTCCTGTGAGATGCAGGTGACTGCAGGCTCCGGACTGTAGCACAAAGGATGGGAGTAGTTGCCCTGTGTTTTAGCAGGAGGCGTGCCTACTTTTTTTTTTTTTTTTTTTTAATGCCTGTCAGAATGGGCTGGCAAACCTCACCTGCGGTGTGGTGTGGTGTAGATTATGTTTAACAAGCTTTGCAGAATGAATTTTTTCTTTAAGTGTTGAGGGGCACTTGGTACGTTATTTTCCTTCAAATTAAGATACCTTCACGTTGCAAGGGAAGCAAGAGAAACACTTGTGCCTAAAACTGTTATATTCTGGGCCACAGTATGTTGAAATAAAAAAGAAATACACTGTCATGGAAAAAGTTGTATTTTAACCATGACAAACACTTGGTTTATGACTTACCCATGTGAAATATTTTTCCTCTCCCACAGCTTTTAGGGTGGACTAGAATTTCCATTTCTACACATACATCAAAAAACAATATGAAACTACAACATTAGAATGTCCCAGGATTAAAATAGGAAGTAGTATATCTTCACTGGTTCCATTTTTAGGGAAACTAGAGAGACAAATGTAAAATACTTGAATGACTGTGCAAAACACAAGAAAAATTACATTTGCATGTTAAACCAAAAGAAACTACTTTGTTCATTATCATGCAAGACTAAGTGGGAGTGGGAAGGAGCGTGTTCTGCAGGGGAGCGCTGCCAGGGATTTATACTGTGTCGGGAACCGCTTGTATCTTCATGTTTTACAAACACATTCTGAAAATATATGTGTGGGGTTTTTTTGTTTTTTTTTTTTTTTGTCAAAAAGCAATGCAGTAAGGAACAGCGTTTTAAAGACAAATATATAAATATATGTGAAATAGATTCTTTCTTATGTATCCCCTTAGGTTTTTTCAGATGCTGTTGTTTTACCTTTTCCCTGGCAAAGGTTGAAACATTAGAGGTAATGTCACAGAAGGGTGTCATGCAACTTTGAAAAATATATTCCAGCATGGCAATTCTTGTTTAGAACCTAAGTCAAAGCTGACTGAAGCTACTAGGAAAATTTCATGCTGTCAGTGAACGTGAATTCATGGTATTCACATGGAGGATTTCTGCTTGCGTGAACCAACTGTGGATTCTTTTGTCTCTAACTGGGCAGATTTTTCACAACAAAGAATTAATTTGCTTTTGGATTCAGTATGCAGTATTGTCTAGGCCATTTGATGACTTGTATTTTTCCTGTATGCAGGATTTTCTCCTTCTTGTGCATTAGCTCTTCTTGTACTTAAACAAGTATGTGAATGAATTTTCATTTTACTTTGAGAAAATTCTCTGCCTGAATATATTTTCTTTGATAAGTCCTTAATCAAAGTTTTCTTCAGGCAAACTTTTCTGATGGAGATAACATATAAACTCAAGAGACAGAGCTGAAACTTATTTGGAAACTGTTCAGTTCTCCTCACCTTTCCCCATCAAGCCTTTCTGCTCAGTTGGTTGAGGGCACTGATGTAGAGAAGTCAGTAACAGAATTTTCCAGACACCAGGCTTTATGTCTTCAGTATATTTATATACGCTACTTTAAAAGACCTTCTAAATTCAATTAAATTATTTTTGTTAAAGGCAGACAGAGTTGCTTCCCGCTAAGAACTTAGCTAGAGCTGATAGACACAGACAGACCTGTAAGACAGTATATTTTGAGAGAGACCTTGGTGTGCTAAATTATATATTTCCACTTAGGGAATTGTTCAAGAGAGCAGTAATAGTGTAAGCCCATAGGTGTTACAGTAAGTACATCCATCGTGTCAGAAGAGTTGTATTTAATAAAGCTTTATTCCCAACTTTGGAGAGCTTTTAAGATGTTTTCCACTTGGGTAGCTGTTTTGTTTTGTGAGTTTTAAAGATTCAGTTATTAGTTCAGGGAATTCAAAACTAATGTTAAACCCCAAACTATAAAATATTGTATCAAATATTTAGATTGGCGTGAGCTGAGTTACATGGAGACATGTAGTAATATTTCTTACACAACACAGAACAACTGTTATGGCACCACTGTTAAATGGAAGGTCATAATATTTCACACAAAATAAGGAGGTTTTAGGAACATGTTCAACATAACTTTGGGAGATAGGATTGTACATGCTTTTTATTATACATTGCCTAATTTTAGCAGTGTCTGATTTCATGCTATGTAATTATGTCCTTTAAAATATAAAAGAAAAACACACAGTTTTAATAGATGAATCGATGCAATTCAATTTTGTTCAAAACTGAATTTATCTGAACTATACAAGAATCTGTTCAGTGACTCAGTGGGAAGCTGCTCACTATTCAGCTCCAATGTATCATGTATAGAAAGATAAACCTCATTCTACTCTTCCACTTCAGTATACCACAGATGTGGTAATAAATGTGAAAGCAGGAATCTTAATACAAATGACTGAAGTATTTGGGCACTGACCTTTTCCTAACAAACCACTTCTGATAAGAAGTGTTGAGTTTGGTTTTTTGCCAGGTAACATGGGTATAAATACATAAATAGAGATGTTGGAGAGGAAAATACTAAGATTACAAGATAACCATAGCTGCAGATTAGACTGTTTGGGTTTTAGTGACCATAACTGTTTTGGTATTGGTGAGTTGGTTACCACAGAAAGCATGCTGTTTGTTGCTACCAGTAAGCTATTTTTGATCTGTGTTGCTGGTCTTCAAAGGTCTAAAGTCAACTGTCTAAATTCCTAAGTTTCTATGGTGTCATGGTTTAACCCCATTCAGCAGCTAAGTCCCAGGCAGCTGCTCACTCACTGCCCCCCCGGTGGGATGGGGAAGAGAATCGGAAGTCTAAAAGTGAGAAAAATCGTGGGCTGGGACAAAGACAGTTCAATAAGTAAGGCAAAAGCTGCAAATGCAAGCAAAGCAAACCAAGGGATTCATTCACCCCTTCCCGTGGGCAGGCAGGTGTTCAGCCATCGCCAGGGAAGCAGGGCTCCGTCACACATAACGGTTACTTGGGAAGACAAACACCACCACGTTCAATGACATCCGCCCCTTCTTCCCCCATGCATATGGTGCGCATGACATCGTATGGTCTGGAATATCCCTGTGGTCAGCCGGGGTCAGCTGTCCCAGCTGTGCCCC
>JAVJGJ010000003.1:13745610-13762088 GCA_035590215.1 Microhierax caerulescens | reverse complement strand
AAGGCAGCTTTGATGGACTGGCCCTCAAACAACAGGTCCGCAGTGCCACTGGCGCTGTGACGTCGTACCGGGAAGAGCAGTGCCGTGCGCAAAACCAGTGACACCCAGCCTTTATAAAGGAAGAATTCTATCACCTTTTACTCCTGTTAGTCATTCAGAATGATAATGGCAGACATGCACCACTACTGCAGTACGCTGGAGAAAAGGTAGGTTTTTGACACGCTGCCAGACACAGTGGGTAGTAAAGACTGGTGGCGGCTATTTCCTCCTGACGCGAGCGGCTGAATGCAAACTCTGTGAAAGACAAAAGCAGGACAAAGGAGGAAGAGGCTAGACAAATATGATTTGTGTCTTGTTCCTGCTCACTTCTAGGTGTGGACTTTCAGGTGTAAATACAATAAAAGGAAAATAGAAATGAGAACAGAACAAAGTTGTCTGTCAACATGACTTCTATGACAGATTTTTCTTGCTGTTCAGCAATGATTCTAATTCAATTGCTGGCTGCTGTGAAGGAGATGAGATGCCAGAAGCAGAAGCGCTGCTAACCAGAACAAAAAATAATTACTAGTAGAAATGTGCTGCAAATAATTCCCTTGAAAATACAGTTGCATTGTTCTTCTAGTTTGCTTATCCCCCAAATATTTTTGTTTTCTAATCATTGAATTGAAATGCATTCCAGCGGTGTGAAACTCTACACCTGATGACATAAGAAATGTCTGAGCAGTTATGCACGACCTGATATCATTATATTTGGGAGATTTGCAAACCTAATTTTCCTGAAAAATCTTCATTAGACAGGCTTTTCAGAGAGAGGGGGAGGAGGAAAGCAGGGAGAAGTCTGTCTGGTTTGGCAGGGAGACGTGTTTGCTTTGTTTTGGCTGTTTAGTTTGCACTCTAAAATCAACTGACATCTAAGCGTGTTCTGAAGGTGTTTCTTTTATCAAGCCTGGTCTGTTGCAAACTGGTACCTGGGTATAGTTTAGACCAACAAAACCAGCTGAAACAGGAGTGCCCTGGCTGTATCGTAGCGCTTGGACAAGAGAGACAGGCTGTGGCTTGGTTAAGGACTCTGACCAGAGCTTGTAATTACAGCAGCTGTAGGGACAGAAATGTGCCAAATTGATGTCTAGAAAAGCCTTCTAGGAAGCAGAAAAAACTATGTCACACATGTCCAGGGCTATGCCCAATGACGGAGAAAGATAAATGTGTGGACCTTTATAGAATAAAATGAAGGCATAAGGTGCTGGGGAGTTCGGAGCTTGCTTCATATCTTCGTGGGAATTGTTCTTTGCAGGGCCCAATACAGTTGACTGAGTAGATTGCCAGACAAGCACCAAAATGCACCGATATAAGGGGTAGCTTTTATTCTCACCATTTTCCTGATTGGACCAGCAGATGGAAATGGAGATGTGATCATTTATCTTCAAAATTGCCCTAGTAATCTGCAGTGTTAGCACAGATTACGTTATAATTGCTAGAACTGGAATAAAAGAGATTGCGGCATCTGTAAAGCTAGCGGTAAATTTAAAGGATATAAAAATCAGCTCCATGTCAGGGGACATTCTCACTAGTATATTACATTTCATGTACACAAATGTAGCGATGAAAGAGCAGAAGCTTATGACAAACATCATTTGAATTTTATTGTTGAATTTTCTCTGCAGCTGGTCTAGAGAAGTTACTATAAAATACAGCCCTTGCAGCCCACGTTTGTGCAGCGCAATATTGTGCAGCACCCAGCCCGAGACAATGAACTGAAAGGCACAGTCCTGTCAAAACTGCTATGGGACAGGGTTTTTTTGTGTGTCCTTCTCCTTAAAACTTTTTTATTTCCCAATTTAATATCACCTCAGCCTCTAAATAGTTTAATTTCACAACAACAGATATAAGTTTCAAAGCTACAGGCAGAAAAAGGAAGACAAACTGAGACTAAAATCAAGTTATGCACTTATTAATTAAGAGCAGATTTTCAGTCTTACAGCTACTGCAGAACTGCAATGAGGTTTTGTCAGAGTTGCTTACATGAGTCAAACAAATGTATGGGTCCTGGTTAACTGCATTTAAAGCCAGAGATAAATTTTTGTGCAAACCTTTTGATACAACCCCCTCCTCTATATAAACTGTTTGACCAGTTCAGCATACCATGACATTACAAAGCTATTGGATATGTTCTTGTACAATTGAACCACACAAACCCCTCCAAAATAAAGGTTTAAGCGATGAAGCCTAAAGGAAACCCTCAAAGAATAAGCTACAGCTGCCATAATTGCTCAGCCTAAACTGCAATAGTATAGGTATGCAAAGAAAATTCCAATTTACAAAGTTCATGTCGCTCTGCTGAGAAATCAGTCATTCACAGTTGAAAGTACTCGAGTATGTTACCTTTTAATCTTGCTTTTCACTTATTTCTCTGCTGTTTTTTAGGAATTGTTGGAAATTTCTGAGAAAAATAGGGCTAAATTTTGTTCTCTGCTCCACTACAGATTTAGAAATTTTCTGGTTTTGCTTCGGTCTTAGGGAGAAAAAAATGGTCCTTGTAACAGCAATGACTGCAGTGTCAGAAACATAAAAGGGCATGGACTACTAAAACTGCAAAAGTTATAATACAGGTGAATACAAAATCAGCACTGTTGATTACATTCTCAGCTATTTCACCACAAATTTATCATCATCAGAAAACAACAAAGGGAGCTGTCGAAAATAATACAAGCCAATGTTATTTTGTGTGCTGTTCTCAGAGCCATACAGCTCTGGAAGAAATCCAAATAGTAACTAAATTGAATAACATTCTGCAATTCAAAGAGATTGTGATGGGAAATGGCAGGAGCTAATGAAATATGGTGCAAGTTTAACAAACACCATTTCAAGATGGGATGTTATTGCACAAACAGCAGTAAAACCTCTTCATGGAGATGATGAGCAGACTATGACTGCAGTAACACCCTATTGCAGGAAGATGACATTTTAATTTAGCTGACTCTGCAATCCGGAGGGTTAGATTTAGCCTGTTGCTGAAGACTGTGCCTCATGCTGTAGCAGGAGACCTCATCTACTGCTTCCTCTGAAGAGAGTGGCTCTGGGCTGAGTGCTTTCATGAGCAGCGAGCGCAAGCTGGCACATTGCATGTAGTGGCTGTATCCCTCTTCTCTCTGCTCTGCTTAAGCAGTTGGATTACTAACTGGCTACAGGCTTTTTCTATTATAATGTAACTAGCTGCAGGACTCTGCTGGAGCATGTTTCAGCACAACTGGTTGTTAAAATCACAGATGATTTCTGAACTGGCTGTTAGAAACCATCTTTGGCAAACGTTGCTCCCAGTTGATTCTGTCTTCTCCCTGGAAGCTGTATCTCCATGTTTAACTAGCAGGAGGTTCTTCTTCCCCCTAATCTACTTAGGCATGGACCCAAACATATTCACGCTCTGCCCTCTGTCCCTAAATCCCTGCACTCTCTGGCAATCCCAGCCCTGCTGCTGGCCAGAATGTTTGCCAGCAGCTTGGCATCTCATCTGGATCATGGATGCCTTGAGCTGGACTTCTAGGCTTACGCTTTGTAGAGTGATAAATATAATTTGGTGCCTTAATATCTGGAAGCTCATCTTGAAACACCTGAAAAGCTCCTGATTTTCAGAGAATGCTGTGTGCAACCAGCTGCAGAAAATTGTTTCTTAAAGTTGTGTGAAGCTGGGAAATGGAGAATAGTGAATTCGCTAGTCAGCTGTGAATACCATCTGAAGAACTCTTACACAGCAAAAATAAAATCCTGTTGTAGCCCTTACTGTTCTGTTAACTATTTTGGTCTATATTTTTAAAACTCACTTGGATAATTTGAAAATTGTGTGTTTAGAAAGGACAAATTTCAACAGTTTGCTTCCTGTGCGTAAATGGGCAGAACTTGCCCTCGTCATTTTTGGCAGGACTAGATTACGAAGTGCGTAGGTGGCTGGTGCTTAAAAGGGGGAGGACTCTTTTGTTTAGAGGTGTCACAAAGCGGTTTGCTGTTTAGAAAATTAGGGTTTTTTTAACCTTGGAGAATACCTAAAATGTATGGAATGAAACCAGGTTGTGCTGCTTGCCATTGCCTCTGTTGTGCATATGTCTGGTACTCTGATGCATGCTAGAACATCAAAGTAGCGTTTCTCTCTTTTTTTGACACAGAACAAACAGAACCACTTTTACTCTGAGTCATCAGACAGATGTTGCTTTGGTGACAACATGCTACATACACGCTAGTTACAGCACATGTGGGTCGTCTTCTCCGACATCTACACAGAGCTGGAGTACATTGGCTCCAGTAATACAGTAAAGGAAGTAGGCACCAGCAGGGAAGACCAGACGAAGCATGGAGGAAGAATAATGATTTATTCATTATTCTCCCTGTTCACCGTAACCTAAACTGGATGCTAATTAAAAGATTGAAACACTCAGCTTGCAAGTAAAATGGATTTTTCTCTGTTTTAGGTGACTAGTGGGTAGATGGCTATAGATAGAGGATGATTATCAGGTCAAGATTAAAGAAATTGTTTAGGCTCCCAAACTTGAACTGAACTGCAATATGCTGGGCACATAAATTGAAATTGCAAGCCCAAACATTTTTTTTAATTGGCTTCTGGAGTTAAGAAGTACCTGTGCAGATGATCTGATCCATCATGAAATCTGTGGCTGCAAAAGGGAGAGTTGGACACGCTCAAGCCCTTACTATCTAAAATCTGTGCAAGAGAGGATCAGAGGGTGGAACTTCGCAATTTCCTTTGTAACCCTTGTGGAGAGAAGCTGACACAGAGCTGTTAACAGTTATGTATGTACAAGGGACTAAAGAAGCAGCTCTGAGACTGCAGTAGGCTTGCTTACTACTACAACCTCGAAGTCTTTTTCCCCCAGAAATAAAAAGAAAACAGGTGAGATCCTTAAAGTCTCTCTGAGTCTACTTCTCCTTTGGGCTTAATCTCATTTACATCAGAGCAAAGTTCTCTCTTACATCAGTTTCAGATGAGATTGGCAGCATTTTATTTCTGCTTTGAAATCCTTTCCAGTGGTTGTAACGACGAGGGGAGATCAAGCCTTCAAGGCTTCCTCTCTACAAATGCTAACCATAAGAATACTGCCTAACCAGTTTAGTTTGCCTCTATAATTACTTAAAGGAGTACAGCATAAATATGAAGTAGGTGTAAATCTCTAACACTTCACACTCACCATTTGCACAGATGATGTTTATTTTACACACAATATAAATGAGTCTAAAGAGCTCCCAAAGCTGTAATGTCTCAGAAAACCAGGCTTTCTGCTACAGCAGTTGACAATAACTGCCTAACCAGTTGTTTGAGTACCACCAAATTTCTTAACTATACTTTGTCCAACAAATAACACTTTATAATGCTGTCAGTCATAATATTATGGTTTGTGAGCTTTGTCAGTGTGAATCGATTAGTTGTTCAAATATGATTCTTCCATATTAATCTCAATTTAGATAAGAAAGATAACAAATATAAAAAATGGGAAGACTGTTTAGAACAAATGATGTCATGTCCAGGACATAGAAATAAGGCTGAATTACTGTATATGTTTTTGTAATTATGCATGTGGTCATCTGCTGCCCGAAAGTACTCTGAACCCCCCTGGTATGTTTAGAATTAGCAAGCCCTCACCCTCAGTCTTATTTTTACTGCTATATCATGTTTGCACATAGTTTCTTGCAAGTGTTAGCATGTATTAGGACAACTATCAGCGAGATATTGTAGATTGGAAGCAATTAGTGCTGCTTAATCAGTGTTGTCAAATCACACGTCATAAAAATATTATGGTCAAATCTGAAACAGTGAGAAAAGAAAGGCTTGGGTATAACATGAGGTTTTTGTAATATAGCTGACAAGTACAGCCCTCTGAAAGTCTGCTTTGCATAGTGCTTGACTGTTTTGCTGGTGTTATTTTGATAGCTTGCCAGTGCCTTGTAGATATGAAAGCAATGTAAAACATGCTGCTAGGATGAGCTACTGTTAGCTCAGTAATCCGGGAGCACGCTAGTTTCCTAATCATTGTATTTTCATACATGATTTTCTGATGTATGAAATATTACAGGGAAAAAGCAGTTGGGCTTTCATTTGTTTACCACTGCAGAGCCCTGGCTCGTCTGGTCTGTCCCCTGTGGATATAGCAATGGTTCAAGCACAAGCATGCTGTTGTGCAGACCTGCACTGCGCGACACAATATGGGCATTTTCCCCCAAGTGCTTGAGCTATAAAATAGCATTACAAAGAATATAAATCTATCCCATGCTACATAAATAAAAAATAGTGTTGTCAGAATATTTTGAACATTTATCTTTACAATCAAAAAATCACCTCAATACAAATTTCTCTCAAATCTGTCTTTCCCCAAGCAAAAGAGAAAGTGTAACTGTTCAGTTTTTTCCTTTCTACCCTTACTCAGAAGCAAAGAACGAAGGGGAGAGAGGGTAGAGTAGAGGAAGAAAATAGAGAAGTTACTGTACAAGAAAAGTAAAAATTCTCATCTAAAAAGCTTGTGAAAAAGTCAGCTAATCAACCTTTTTGTTTCTAAAGAAGATAGCAGAAACTTTATTATTATTCCTCATGGAATTTTTCCACTTTTCTTAATAAACTGAATAAGGATTGTATATTACCTCAGCACAGTTTTTCACCGAGTCAGGTGACCTCCAGTGATTTCTGTTAATTATACTTTTAACAGAATGAAATTGTTCTTACTGAAAGCATATAGCTAAATATGTCAAAGGCCTTCTAGGCTTTCCCCAGGTCTTCTCCTCAGTTTGTCCTCTATGAAAACAGCCTGCCAAAACCCCAAAGTGTTTCATATTAAACAGGAAAGGATTAAGATTTGGTGGATAGAGCGCAGAGGGGGGACTTGGGAGAAGGAGTCCTTCATGCCCAGCAATTGCTCTGCTCCTCAGCCTCAGGAATTTTGAAGTGCCTAACCATTTCCACAGATAGGGAAGGACCAGTAAGCCAGATCACCTGGGGCTTGCTCTTCAGGTACATGGCTAGGAAGGTACAATATTTGTAAAACATCTGTGCATTCTCGCTGGAAATCTATATCTAGAGATATATGAAACAGCTATGCTGGACGTTAAAAGTGTATTTAGCTCAATAATGTGTCTCCAACACTGGTCAACAGTGCTTGTCTGAAGAAACATGCATGCATATGCTTATAGCCCTGATTTTTCACAGCAATAGATTTCTTTCACTCTTGATGGTGATGTTGATCACCATGCTACTTGTAAACAAAGTGAGGAGAAAGAAACACACCGAGGATCACATTAACTTTCTCTTAAGGAACAGCCTATAGACCTTTAAAACGAAGATGCCAATAGAGGACTTCAGAGGTTATTCATTAGACTTGCAGAATTAAATAGAGGAAAAAAATCCTTGGCACAAATGCAAAATGTCCTCTCTCTGTTGGATAAAGATTTCTATTTTTTGCTCCTCCTGGGGAGAGATCGCGCTACAAGTGAAATTTGCTTGGACTTTCTTGTGCTCTGGGGAGGTGCAGAGAAGGAGGAATTGCAGAGCTTGGAGACCCCAGGAATGCCTGCCTTGCAGTCTTGTAGCACTGATGGAGCAGCTGCTCCAGTCTATTACTATATTTCTGCGTATGTCTGTTACTAGTAAGGACATAATTTAGCAGAAGAAAAATGGATAATTTAATCAGTGAATGTTTTTCTATCTGTTGCTGGTTGAAGGAAATAAAGCAGCACTGAAATTTAGCGCACTGTTATATAGATTAGCCATCTAACATTTCTTCTCTCTTTTCCCATATGTGTCTCGTATATTTCTCCTGTTGCTGGCAAGGTGGCCTATAATGTAACAAGAAGGTGTGCTACAGAATTTGTTTGTTAGCCACCTCTCCAGCAGAATATAATAAGCATAACAAAGACAACAGAACATGACACACAGCTTTCTGCACGCTGTTGTGTTGATCCAGCATCTGTCAGTTTGAGAAATTAAAGCCAAGCACCAGAATTTGAATTGGGGCTCAGAATTACAGCAAAAGACACGAGTTTGGGTCTCATTGTGCTCAGCAGGGGTCACGCTCCACAGCAGATGTACCAGAGGGAGAAGAAAACAGATGTAGGTATGGAGAGACTCGAGTCTCTCCACAGTGAAGCTGTTCCACATTGCTGGCGCTATATGGTGTTATATATGGTATTAGAACAACATTATGGTGGGGTGTTGTAGTTCAGTTGTTATTAGTAAGTGTCATTGTGTGCTGATTGCAAGCACTCAAGTGTTCAGAAGGGGGAATCAAGGATACCAAATGGGGAAAAACAATACACAGGAGTCTAATATCCTTAAGAGGATAAATTATCTTTTCCTTGAGAAAGCAGAAAATGTTAATGGCTAAGTCTGCCAAGACATTTTCTAATAGAAGTAAATAAAGATGCAAAAGATCATTCCACTCCTTTTATGTGCAATTATAATATATCACTTGTTCTCTTACTGATCTGTACTGATCTTACTTACTTACTTACTGATTCTGGCATGACAAACCAATTGACTCACTGTAGAATATTCCAGTGGCTTTATGGCTGGTGAATCAGGGAAAAGGTTATTTTTGGTTTTAAAAAGAGCTGAAGCGGAACAGGAACGAGCTGATATGTGTGTGCCTTTCGGGAGTCTTCCTAGGAGTTATTGGGGCTTGGCTTGTCATTGTGTGTGAAGCCACATGTACAACTGGTATAGATTGTTACCAAGGAGTGGCTGAGCATGTAGACCTGTGCAGTGCTTGCCATGGGGCTGCAGCTAGCTGACTGTCAACTATCTGAAGAATTTTGGATATGGTAAACATGCTTCTGTCAGGGTAGCCTTGCTGTATACACCACAGTGTCAGGTGCTTCATAGGTTTCCCCACACACGAAGTAAAAGATTGTGTTTTGAATGGCTTCAGCTTATGCACCACCTTCTTCAGCTGTTTCTGTAAGGCTGTCGCTGGGCTGTTGAGATACTCCTGTGCTCCCCGACCCCAGGTAGCTGAAGCAGCCTTTGGTGATTTTGGCTTAGATGTGATGTGCACCTCACAGCAACCAGGAGGCTGTGTAACTCCTCTGGTGGTCGCTTTGGACATGTTTTGCCATGAGCACAGAAACTCCACAAGCAGGATAAGTGCAACTCAGAAGTGTAAAACACTTACTTATTGGAGAAGACACACAAAAGATAGTATCAACACCTTACTAAGCTAAAGATGAGGTTGCTCACTGCTTGCTGTAATGCACAAGAAAATCTTTGCTGTGTAGACAGGGAGACACTCAGCAGCTGAACCTTGTCTGTGGGTCCTAGACAGCTGGGCCCCTGGTAGAGGGGATTACAGCAGGCACACAGGTCAAAGCAGCCCAAAGTCTAGGATGCAAAGATGGAAATTGAAATATGGCTGCATATTCTAACCCTGGGTCCAGAGCTCAAACTGACTGTGCTATATTCATGAGAATATAGGTGCGTGTGCGCTAAGCTTTCCCAGGTCTACGTGCTAGGTCTACCGCCTGCTGGGTGGTTGGTGCAGCAGGTCAAGATGATTTATTAAATATAAACTAAAGCTCCAGATTTACTCCTTTAAATAAAAAAAACATTCTGTCTTCAATGGAGCAAAGTGGCAGAGGTTGTGAGGTATACCATATTCTTACACCAGTAAGATGAATTCCTATGTCGCTACCATAAGATGACAGTGATCTGTTCCTGACCAGAGAAAGTTTGTACAGATTACCGGTAGTAAGATTTTTCTTTTTCTAAATAGCTTATTAAGCCTCTTCCCCATCTTACCCCAGTGAACCTACGGCGAGCTTTGCTGTGTCAAACATAGACAACAAACAACCAAAAAAACTTAATTATGATATGAGATGTGGATTTAATGATAAGAAGTGGGCTATTGACTGAATTTCCATAAGTTAAACTGAATATTATTGTGTATTAGTTACCAACAACTATTTAACTCTGCTGTCAGAGCCTCTTAGTCTTGTGTCAGGTAATGCAAAACCTTGTGACCATGTTTAAGTACCAACTTAGAGCTTCTGAAACAAGAGAGCAAGGAGGCCAGTGGACTAAATGGAAAGAACTTAAGGGAAGGGGCAGAACAGTATGAAAAGCATTTATGAAGCAGAAATTCTCCTAAAGGGGTTGCTAATGTTAGAAAACCTCTCTCTATTCTCGGAGGGATTGTACAAATGTTCATACTAGTTGCTTGTCTGCTTTGATTCCTAAACGCTATTTAACCATGCTGTCTGGGGACTAGAAGCCTTATGTGTTACATTATTCTCTGGAATGCTTTTGCAAAGACACATTTCTTTTGTATCACAAGGAATTGCTGTAAGCAAGAGGAGGAGCTCTGGAGTTCAGGTGCATGTTTTATAGTCGCTTTGCTCCAAGGGCAGTGTGAGGTAGCAGAGGTCAGGCTGAAGCACACTGGGGCTCTTCTGGAAATTCTTGTAATGTTCATAACTCAGATTAAAAAAAATGCAAATAGTACTGCAGCCCATTTTTCTCCAAAGAAGTCATGCAAGGTACATTTTCAAGAGTAATCTGTCTTCATGCTAAAGTGAATAGCAAGATATCTAATGATTTCAAAAGGAACACAATTTTGCAGTATGCAAAGTTTTACGGGACAGGATTTGGTGGTTCAGGATTAACAGGGATTTTATTTTAGTTTATTTGAAACATGTAAAGCATTCAAATGCAGAGGGAAGACAAAAGTAACATAAGGATCAGTAATAGTGGGGGTTGCAATGTGCTCAGCCTCACCACCGATAAACAAGCTAAGTTCCCTATTCAGCAAACCAGTCACAATATCAACAATATCTAATAGTTGAGATATCTGGCTGTAAATATGGTCCAGTATATTCTTGCACTGGACAAGGAGGTTTTCCCCATAGCCCTCCAGCTGCAGAGTTTTTGAAGGCAGACTGCCGCATCCTGCAGTGAAAAGATGCAATGAAAGCACCTGGGACGGGTGCTCCAGCCCTCCTATCATCTTCATGGTCCTCCTCTGGACTGGCTCCAACAGGTCCATGTCCTTCCTATGTTGGGGAGCCCAGAAATTAACACAGTATTCCAGGTGGGGTCTCATGAGAGCAGAGTAGAGGCATAGAATCACTTCCTTCAAGCTGCTGGTCACATTTCTTTTGATGCAGGCTGGGATACGGTTGGCTTTCTGGGCTGCGGGCACACATTCCTGAGTCATGCTGAGCTTCTGGTTCAAACACCAACACCCTAAAGTCCTCCTCAGGCCTGCTCTGAATCCATTCTCCATCCTGCCTGTATTGATACTGGGGGTTGTCCCAACTCACGTTCAGAACCTTGTGCTTGGCATTGTTGAACTTCATGAAGGTTGCACAGGCCCAGCTCTCAAGCTTGTCATGGTCCCTCTGGATGGCATCACTTCCCTCCAGTGTGTCAACCATACCACACAGCTTGGTGTCATCGACAAACTTGCTGAGGGTACACTCAATCCCCACTTTGTTGGATGTCACCAACAAAGGTGAAGAACAGCTCTGGTCCCAGTACAGACACCCGAGGAACACCACTTGTTACTGATCTCTGCTTGGACGCTGACCCATTGACCACAACTCTCTGAGTGCGACCATCCAGCCAATCCCTTATATGCCCAGTGGTCCACCAGTCAAATCCATCTCTTAGGTTTAGAGACAAGGATGTCATGCGGGACAGTGTAAAAGCTTTGCACAAGTCCAGGTAGATGACATCAGTTGCTCTTCTCTCATCCATCAATGCTGTAAACCTGTCACAGAGGGCCACCAAATTTGTCAGGCACGATTTGACCTTGGTGAAGCCATGTCAGCTGTCACCAGTCACCTCCTTAATTTCCGTGTGCTTTAGCATAGTTTGCAGGAGGATCTGCCCCATGATTTTGCCAGGCACAGAGGTGAGACTGACTGGCCTGTAGTTCCCAAGGTTGTTCTTATTTCCCTTTCTAAAAATGGGGTTTATGTTTCCCCTATGTTTCCAGTCCATGGGAGCTTCATTGGACCGCCATGACTTCTCCACTATGATAGAAAGTGGCTTAGCCACTTCATCTGCCAGTTCCCTCAGGACCTGTGGAGGCACCTCACAGGTCCCATTGACTCTAGGCGTCTTCAGGTTCCTTAGATGGTCTCAAAACTGATCTTCTCCTATAGCTGGCAGTTCTTCATTTTCCCAGTCCCTGCCTTTGCCTTCTGCAACTTGGGCAGTGTGGCCAGAGTACTTGCCAATGGAGACTAAGGCAAAAAAGTTGTTGAGTACCTCAGGCTTCTCCCTGTCTTGGGCCACCATGTCTCCTGTTTCCTTCTGGAGAGGGCCTACATTTTCCCCAGTCTTGCTTTTATCACTGATGGTTTTCTTGTTGTCCTTGATGTCCCTGGCTAGATTTAATTCTATAGGGCTTTAACTTTCCTAACCTGATCCCTGGCTGCTCAGACAGTTTCTCTGTGTTCTTTCCAGGCTACCTGTCCTTGCTTCCAACCCTGTAGGCTTCCTTTTTGTGTTTTATTTCATCCAGGAGCTCCTTGCTCATCTATGCAGGTCACCTGGTGTTTCTGCCGTTTCCTCTTTGTTGTGATGCATCACTCCTGAGCTTGGAAGAGGTGATCCTTGAATATTAACTAACATTTCCAGGCACCTCTTCCCTCCAGGACTCCATTCCATGGTACTCTACCAAGTACTGAAGAGACCAAGATCAGCTCTTCTGAAGTCCACAAAAATGATCTTGCTGTGCGTCCTCCTTTCTGCCCTAAGGATCTTGACCTTCACAATTTCATGGGTGCTGCATCCAAGGCTGACTTTGAACTTCATATTTTCCACCAGCTCCTCCTTGTTGGTGAGAACAAGTCCAGCATGGCACATGCCCATTGGGTTGAGGACCCTTCATTGTTTCAGTAGCATCTCTTGTTTTTCATCCTGAGGGCTATGTCAGAAGAAGGAATGTGTGGGAGAGGTAAGGAAATGGGAGGAAACTACCAGCAGTGCCTTGTGAGCTGAGCTGGCCACTGCGTGATGCTGATGGTGATCCAAGTTACAGTGAGGAGCTCTTCTCTCACATGACACTGATGAAGCAGGAGGCTTCATGGGATGATGCTTTCCTGGCATGTCCAAGGTACCTCCTAATATCATCTTTCATTTCAGAAGCAGGTCAGAAATGCTGTGTTCATCCATGCCTAAAATAATTCATATGTGTTGAATCCAGTACACCAGGTCTGACCCTTCAGTTTGCAGCACAATTTGAAACCAGGTTGAACCACTGTGAGAATTTCATATGCTCAAATTTCATAGAGTTTTCTTGTCTCATGGATACTGTGGACATTCAGAGAAGCTTCAACCCATTTGGAGGTTCCTGTAAGCATGGTTCTGGCCATCATGTATTTCCCCTGAGAAATGTTAACCCCCCTGTTTTTTATATTAGTTTGTTATGGCAAGATTTTAAATTCACATTGAGTGTTCTACATATATGTTCTAGTTCTAATGGTGCATCACTTGAGCAAAAAAGAGCTAACTAAATAAGGTGCCCACATCTGGATTTAGATGGCAAATTTTAGGCAATGCTGTGAAAATAACCATTCTTAAAGCTTTACGTAATCTTGAACTATATAAAAAATAATTTCATAAACGTGTTTAGACTAATTAACTCCTAAGTGCCCCTTTTAAAAGTCTCTTTATGTAACCTGCTAGGTACTGCTTCTTGCTTAACCTCATTTCTAAAATCACAAGTATGACATCACTACTTGAGAATGACATAAGTCTTTGTATTAATGGTAATCCATGTAAAGAGCACTGTTACTAGATAATTAGGTGTTTCATTGTGTTATATCAACACTAATGCTCTTTGGCTACTAAACTGCTATCAAGAGTGTATCCTTAGTTTATGCAATGTTTATAAGTTCACTACAAATGCCAATTAGTATGGCTGACGAAGAGGACCTGATCTGTGGAACAGTGGAACAGCCACATCTATTTGCAATCCATAATGGTCTAATCAGTCAGTATGAAGTGCTGTGAATAAAGGAGGAGATCCTCGTTCTGTTTCAGTGGGTTTATATTGTTTTCAAAGAGAATTCCATAGCTTTATCACAGTTAATGGAGCTATACCAATTTACACTGGCTGAAGAATGGATACATGCTATTTAGGAGAAACTGATACTTTTTAAAGTTCTTCTGATGTTGCCCAGTTGCTGGATTAAAATTTCATGGTATGAGGGTGGCAGCCATGAACATGCAAGTTAAGGTCAGACGATGGCCAGAAGAGCAGATGTACAGTTTTTGGCAATATCACTGGTTCTTCTACAAATATGATTTCCAGATGCACTCCCTTTGCTTTAATTCTTCCAAGAACTATTTGCAGAAGTTTTAAAAATATTTTATTGTCTTAGTTTTTATGATTCCATTTGATAAAAACGGTCCATCTTTACCAAGCACACATTGTAATATCCAGCTACACCATGGCAAAGTGCTGCGGTTTTATTTTCATTGCGTTTTCTAAAATTAGTATAAGCCATAGAAGCTGAAAAACCTTCTTGGGAAAGGGGGTGATAAAGATAAAAGAAAGCAGCATTTAGTTTTCTCCCCAACCAGTTCCAAATGTGCCACTGTGCCTATTACATCCCATAAACACCAGGGCAAAAGCACCAGCTGCTCATTACTCTCGGAGGAAATGCTATTTCCTCTCATTTTGGCACAAACTATCCCCCAAAAGGACAACAGCCCTAGTGAGCTGCAGCTAAACATGAAGTATTTGTAATGGTGTTATATATAAACAATGTGATGTGATATGTCTCTCCTGACAGCCAATCCCTGTAAAAATATAAAATAAAAAGATGCACTAAACCAAAGGGCATAAAAGGTGTTTGCATTTGAAACAGTTTCTGGAAGGATTTTCCACAAGCTCGACTGTAACTGTTACTCATTGGGTGGCTGGGATAGAGACAAGCAGGGAACTAAGCACCCTTAATACGTTAATGCCACTCAGAGGTCTCCTGCTAATGCCAGTTAGAGTGCAAAATCTATTAAAAAAATAAAATCAACTGAAAAGCACTATGTGCTGCTTTACGTTAAATGGGAGGCACACTGAAACATCATTAATATTTGAGATGTGCTTTGATTTAAAACACTCATTAGTGCTTCCCAAGCATTGGAAAGCAAATCAGAGGGAAAATCAGTGTTCTCTTAAGCAAAGACTCCTGAGGATCCTTGAGTTGTTGCTCATCCAAACACCAGCCCAAAGCAGCTAGAATCCACCCCACACCAGTATAGTTTTTATTAGAGAAATTTAAAAGGTGAATTTTCTAAGCTTTTTGTTATTCAAGGACCACAACTGCTGCCCGCTGCTTCCATACTGAATGCAATTCCCCATGACTGCCTTCGCCATCACCTCTTTTCCCAGATTCCACTGCCCAGGTGGATCTGAAGTACAGGTCTGGAAAAAAAAGAGAAAATCCAGCAGTTTCACTAGGGCCAGTTGATATAGAAAAGACCAGCAGCTGCTAATAAAAAGTTCAGGGAGTAAAAGGTGCAAAGCAAGGAGGATATATTAATGAAAGGTCTTTTGCAGAACAATTTGTGGATTTGGGAGAAAAGGCAGTAAGAGACTAAGGAGGTTGAACAGAGACTGGGAAGAAAAGGTGTCAACCCAGGCCAAAGATCAAGTACGACTGAAGTATATCTTGAGAGATATCTGCATGGCACTTAAATAATATTGTCCTAAGGCGTGGGTGGACACTAGAAAGTAAACCTCAGACTAAAAATTCCCCAACCTGTCAAATCAAGTGAACAGGCTGAACTGATTTATAGCAGAATTTCAGACATAGTTTGCTGCCTTTCCATATTAGGGGTAAAGAAAAGTAAAAACAAAAGTCAAGTCACAGTAGTTACTTGCTAATAATCTGAGTAACCCATCTAAAAGATTGCGAAAACATAGCAGATGCCAGTAGGATTGAAATTAAAGCACATTCAACTCAGAATGCAAATAGTTCTGAGACCGTAAGGTTTCCCTGAAGCTCTGGCAAACATTTGGCTGGATTGATATTTTGGGCACTGATCTGCATAGCATCTGATTGTGAGCTGAATATGAGCAATGCAGAGAGGCAGATTTTTGCTGAAGAAAAAAAGGTTGCCTATTGCCTTCTGTGAGGCTGAGAGACGAGTTATAAAAAGCCTTATGGCGCATTTCCTCGGTTTCAGTTGGCATGTGGAGCCTCCAGCCCCGATTTCCACCCCGGGGGCGCTTTGCAGCACAGCACGGCGTGGCGAGGGGTGTTCTCCAGCATCTCAGTCTGCCAGACTCATGTCTTAGGGGACAGAGCCAAAGGCCCTGGGTCAGGCCAGTAGCTGATGTACACCAGCATAATCCCAATTCCCATCAGCCTTGAAGTAGCACTCTGCCAAAACACACATCGGCTTTTGGTTTTGGGGCTGCCAGAGAAACAGCGGAAAATGTATCTTACTAGTTTTGTTTTTCTTCTTCTCTTCCTTGATTTCA
>JAVJGJ010000003.1:13721382-13741122 GCA_035590215.1 Microhierax caerulescens | reverse complement strand
TGCCTTCCCCCCCCCCCCCCCCCCCCGAAACAGTACCAGTCTTACAGTCACTGTCTGCCATGAATAAATGAGAAAAAAACTCTGGGCCTATAGCAGCCTCCTGTAGCTAATTTCCTTAATGCCAACACAGATATGTCATTAATGTATTGTATATCATTAATATCCTTGGCAGAAGGTAAAAAGGGCTGTGGGTAAGCAACAGAAAAATGAGGCGTACTGGTAGTCTGATCTAATTGCCATCAAAGCCAGGGAGTAAAGAAGCGATTCACAGACTGTGTGGAAAAGTAGGGCTGCCATACCTGAAGGTACTGTCTTTGAAGAGAGAAAAAGTTTGTCAGTGAAGTCTCACTGAAATGAAAGATGTATAGAGCTCTTATTTTTACTTCAATTATAAACCATAGTAGAGATGAATTGAGGATGCCATACTGCCTCTTACGTGATTTTTTTTTTTCGTTCCTCTTTTTCTTTTGTAGACAAAGCTGCTGATAGTCACAGTAAAGCAAAGGTATTTCCTAATGATTAAATTTTGTTGGTGTTCGGAGTCAGTGAGCACACGGTACAGCACCGTGTGATCATTGTGCAACAGTTGGAACATGTCTTGCTGTTGCTGCATCTTCCTCGCAACTGTGTTGGCAAAACCAGCTCACAGTGCCTGCGCTGTGATGCTGGGAGAGGGCAACTTGCTGTAAACTACAGACTGCCTAACTTGCCATCAGAATATTTGCCCATTAAAACTCTGCCTTTCATAAACCCAGCATTTTTAATAGGACAGTTTTGATCTTGCACTTTGACTTTGGTTGCAAGTGTGCAAGCTTGCAGGGGCTGGGCAAAGGAACCAGTAACCCCCTCTAGCCTCTTCCTGGGAAGCCCAGCCCAGAGTTCCTAGCGTGATTATAGCTCTGTTACCTTTCAGCTTGGGGATTTGGTGGAATCACCTGCCTATCCCATGATCCTATATTATTTGGCTCAAAACATCAGTATTGCAGAGTTTCCATTAGTTTCAGAATTTTGACATTGCATCTTTCATCTATCTTCAAAGTAAAAACAAAAGTTGTAGTGCCCACCAGAATAGGAATTCTGGGTGCAAACCAAATTGGCTATAGAGGTGATATGATTGCCTGTATACGCTACTGAGAAAAGTGAGATGCTTGCCATTCGCTGTGATAATTAAAGCCTTTTCATTCATGCATGGTAGATTCAGCATTATTGCTATCCTTGCTTGACACTGTAGTAAAGAGTGTTATTGCTGATCAGATGACTGATTTACAGTTCATAAAATAATTTATAAAACAGTTAAGATCTCTTAAACCTGAAGCCTGTCTTTAGGAATAACTTTTATTTCATTGGAAAAGCTGGGTACTTCTGAGGTGGAAAAATTCTGAAATCCTTACTAAGTTTAATTATAAAAAAGACATATCTTTTGTCATTCAGCTGTCCTATAAGTGTGTTTTGGTGGTCTATATGACTATTGCAAGGAATGATAGCAATAACATGATAAAATTAACGAGATTGGTTTGAGTAAATTTTTTAGGCCACACATGGTATTGCAGAAGCGGTAGAATGTTAAGCAGACAAAATAAGTTAAAGCATCAGTTAATGGATGACTGCATACAACATCTGTATACGTTTTAGATGTCATTTTGGGTACACAGCAATTTGTGGAACAAGCAGATCAAGGCATTTGCAGCAGCATTTTTTGAAAAGACAATTCGCTGGAAGAATTTGACAGTGTTTTACACTGTCATTTTTAATTATGTTTTAGCAGTGTCAGTCTACACTTCAATTTTGAAAATATTATTTATTAATTTAGTATAATTATTGCATATGGTAGGCCAGCTTTACTTTGAAATGAAAATCAAAAATCTCTATTTGGATTATGTTTTTAAAAGATTTTTTTTCCTCAACATAGATGCTTTCTTCTTGTTTTCACTCTGTCTTACACTGATGTGATGAGGTAAAAAGCTCATTTCTTTCAAATGAATATATAATGATGCTAGTACTAAAACAGTTAACTGGATAGCTGATATTTACAAAAATCTTCAAATGTAATGACTTCAAGTTCTTTGTTGAATATTCATTAAATATCCTTTTCTCATAGGGCTTATAAATCCTCAGAAATGCAATACATACGCACTTTAAAATTTGACAGAAAATACTCATATTTCTAAGATAAAGGGTTTTTTCTTCTTTAAGCACTCTCTCAAATCATATATAATCAGGAACATTGGCAACACTGCTGCTCAGAGAAGGACAGAGTGAACATCAAGAAATCCAAATGAATTCAATCCCATTAAATGTAATGGTGTGGTAAATCTCACTATACCATCTGCTGTAGAAGGCTGAGACACTATTGGAATTCCACATCTTATTTACATAGCAGATAAGAATGTGTTGGGAGATTTATATGGCGAATGAATACCCAGAGACAAAACTAAGTTTCTAGCCTGTTCACATCTGGGGAACATCTACATCTGTAGAGCATTATACAAAAACTACTGTAAGTTAGCCTTTCTGTGAAAGACCCTGCCACTTCATTCCAACATTACCCATTTTAAAAAAAACAAACAAGCCAACCACAAAACAGCGAAAAGTTCCTGGAAACGCTGATGGGACCTGAGCTACTTCATCAAAAGAAAACATAACCTCCCCTAAATTAATACATATTTCCAAAGGAATTAGCATTGAACATAGCAGCAGATAGGTTGTATCATATTTAAAACGTCTGTGCTGCGAGTTCAGAAATCAGCCTGTGGCAAAACATTAAGGAAAATATGCCACAGATTTATTTTTTCCCTCTCTTGAACATTTAGATTGACACTCTCCATTTTAACTAGATTCATAACTTTCATTTACTTAATACTGAAACAGAGCTGAGCTTCAGCCTAGTTTTAAACCAGATGATACCACAAATGTATCTTGTGCAATATATGAACTATAGAGGAACAAAACACTGCACAGTAGCATAGCCACCTGATATGCTCCTCTTTATCATTATATTTAATAAATCTTGAGCTTCCTTGGAAATGGCATGTCCTTTGTGCACATTGATTGTAAAACCCATCACTTGTCAATTCAGTTAAACATTAAAGTTCTAATGCATCAAAAGTGCATAGGGGAGCTGACCTGGGCTAAGAAAGCATTTTATGCAGGAATATTAATAGAGTTCTTCTGCAGCTGCCTCATGTACTTCAGATTGGAAACCTCTGAACCAAAGCCAATTGACAGTAACATATTTGGAAAGGAAGATGCTTTTAAATTACCTCCTTTCCATTTAATCAGACAAGCAACCTCTGAATCCCAAGCCGTAGGTGAATGTTTAAGAGAACATTCTTTATATAGTTAGCTGAACCATGCCCAAGAGCGCCCACTGACAGCTTTCCTATTACCAGAAGGACAATGAATCATATGAACTTTGCTGACACACATGCTATAATAATTGTTACATTTTCTTTTAGAATATATCCTTGGGCTCGCTTTTGGCCTCACCTTAAAGGTGACAGCTTGTAAGCCACATAACCTAGCCTGCCACTAAATCATCAATAACAGTTCATAAAATATCCTGTAATAATTTAGCAGTGCATTGGTACTGATCTTAATGGAATCAGACATCAGCAGTTATGCTATTTCCTCCACAGATTCTGGATACTTCTATTGAACATTTGTTAAAACAGTTGTTCATCTACAGTGTACATATTCCTGCCAAGCTTCATGGAAATATTTCTATTCATTATTTTTTCATGTCAGTTCTCAGTAGAAGTTCATCTTTTCTATTTAGAACTCACTCTGATGCTATATAGACATCTTTGTTTCATAAAGCAGACATAGTTAGGTACATTAAACCAGACGTATTTGCATTCCCTTCAGGTTAATGCCCAAATTTTTGCAACAGCTTGCCAAGTAGGAACACCAAAACAAGAATTTTTTAATGCATTTTTATATATCACAGCACTATTACTGAATTCTTTTATTTTCAGAAGCATATCTTAGGCAAGCCACATTCATGTCCACTTGATTTTTCTCCACTGAATGCTCTGAAAGAGATTTCTGGGAAGTGCGAGCATATTTTGGATGCTAGCACATTAGTAATATGAGTAATTGTCATTAATGGGGTATGCCCTGTTACGGTGGAGCAGCTTCTTATTGAAACAATATGGTCATTACTTTTTCCTTAATCATGGTAAACATTTATGAGTAGAACTGATGACAATAATTTTATCATAGCGGAGACTTAAATAGACTTAAGCTAGCGTTTGGCAGGTGTGGCCCCTTTTGTCCTGGATTTCCTCCTGCTTTTTTTTCAGTTTGGCAGAGCCTCGGGCAGCAGCGGTGGTGGCTGGTGGCATTGCCTGCAGAAACCCTCACGTCCCTGATGAACCTGGAATATCAGGAATGTCTTTGTGGCTTCTTACAGGCTGTGGCCTCAGAGATAGGGAGTGCCCCGAGCCCACCCTGCCATCTGGGTGTCCCCGAGGAAGGTCATGTGCCACATGGGGAGCTGCAGGGGTGGCAGCCCTCTCAGGGTGTGAATGTCTGTCACCAAGGCTAGCAATGGAGGCATGAAAGTTTGCTTATCAGTTGGATGCAGTTGGCTGAGTTAAAGGCTTGCCAGAGTACTTACCTGCATGATTTTACGCACCTGATTTAACCAGCGAAGTTCTAACCCATTTAGCTGTGCTCTTTGCGCAGTCAATAAGCTCCTCGAGAGCTGGAACAGCTCTCTGTTTCTGTGGTTCTGCGCTGAAGACTTCTGTGACTAGGTCTAAATACAATTAACATTAAATCCCTTCTCCGCATTATGAAATGCTGGGATCCATTTCATAAAATAATTGCAGTAAAGCCAGTGGTGTTGTCAGATACCAGTTCTATGAAAAAATGTTGGATTTTGTGCTGTGTGGATTATTCTGTGAAATTAATTTTCACATAATTTTATGACTTCTCTTTATTTTTCACGAAAGCAGCCTGTATTTTGCTAAGAAGAAAATGACAATAGAAGGCACAAGCCATAACTTCTTTGTTTGGTCCACTTCTGATCCATTTATATCTTTCAAAGGCAGCATCATTTCTAGGTCTGCCCAGCAAAGGAAAGGCTGTGGCTTACAAAACAGTGTTACTTTTGACCTTCTTCAAGGACTCTGTAGATGCCATGTATGGAGCTGCAGATATAGAAGGACATAAGGAATGACTAGAATATAATTCCTTCTGGCTGCTGTAAGGCTTGAGACCTTCATAGTTTCAAGCTGAGAAAATATGTTTCCTTTTTCTCCTTCATCTCCCCAGAAGGTTTTCCAAGAAAAACCCTCCCATATCTTCCTTGAGCTCTCCAAACTGAAGGTTTCCACAAAAACTTTAGTATCCAGCAGTGTTTTACCAGACGTTCTGGAGTTTGATTTTCTGAGCCCGCACCCTGCCTGCTCAGAGAACATTTCCAGGCTGTGACTAAACTGTTACAGCAACAACAAACACCTAATTTCCTCTGTCCCTTGTCACTAGGCCCATTATCTTCAACTCTCTGATCTTTCATTTTCTCCTCCCCACACTCTGTCTTTTCTCTTGTGTGTGTGTCTTGTCATCGTCTTTCTTTTCTTTCATACCAATCTGCTTCAGATCTAATTTCACATTTCATCCTTTCTCCTTGACATATCTTACTGTATCTCATGTATGAATAAATACATGTATAAATAAATACGTGTAAAGGCATGTATGAGTAAATAGGCATCGTGGTAACTTCATGATTTGACTGTGACCTCTTTTTTTCTAACCCTTCCTATTGGCTTTTTTTGCTTATGCTTTTTACACACATTATTTCATACCAGCACCTTGTTGTCTCTGCTGAGGGCACGCAACACATGATTTATTTGGCAATTCTATTCAAATAAAAATGGAAGAATCCCATGCAAATATAGTTCTTATATTCACCTGAGCTATTGCTTATTTCTGTAGTGAAAATGAAGAGAGATGATTGAGTTGTCTTCTCTAGAGAACATCTTAAGTCCTAAGGAACATTATGCACCTGGGAAATACAGAGGTCATAAAGCCTGCCTGGACACAACTCCATTTGTTATTCCCACTGAAGGGGTATATCACTGCCGTTGTGGGCGAAGGTGGCAAAGACCACTTAAGCATTATATAGTTTTCTGTTTTATTTCTAAGGCATGGATTATTTTTTTTTTTTAATAAGAATATCAATCCATTTCATGCAATCTTGTCTTTTTCAGTCTACAGTATGATACCTACAGTAAATACAGTTATCTTTTTGATAGAGGTTGTTTTGAACTCTTGATCACAGGTTGAATATTTCAATGTATTGTGATAATACCCAGTATCTCTCAATTTCACATATTTTGTGATATTTTGATAACACTCCACTCATGCAATTGCAAGTCTTTCTCAAACATGAATAAATGTTTACTTTGCAGGAGGAAAACTGGCTTTGTAGCTTTCAGTTTCTCTAACACAAAATTTTGAAATAATCAGACTACGTTACTTCTCATTCAAAGACAACCAGAACTGTTCTACTGGCAAATCTTCAGTGTCCCAGAGGTCTGAAAATATCAAATGACTTTCTTGGCAACTAAGACGGTCATTAAACATGCGCTTCAATTTACTTCATGACACTTCAGCTTCTGGTATAAGCTACTAGCTGAGCACACAAGATTTAGGAAGTCAAATATAATCATAGAAGTACACAGGATACCACTGAGTACACTAGAGTCTGTGTAAAGACCTTACTGTAAGGGAGGAGGAGAAGCAAACAGCAAACTATGCTTATTCAGTCATGATACGTACTTTCTATATCTTTCTCTTTCATCTTAATTTAGTTGCAACTAATTATGTACTGGTTTTGCCAAATTAATTATCACACTTTTAGCTGCGTATTATAACAAAGATGTTAACTGTTGGCTGACTTCTGGCTAATCACTGTAGAAAACTGTTTTGTATCCGTACAGACAGGAGATAATGGTGCCCTTGGGTGCATTAGGAGCGTGGCCGGTGGATCACGGGAGGTTATCCCCCACCTCTACTCTGCCGTGGTGAGGAGGCCTGTGTCCAGTGCTGGGCTGCCCAGGGCAAGAGAGACAGGGAGCTACTGGAGGGGGTCCAGCAGAGGGCTACAGAGATGATGAGGGGACTGGAGCATCTCCTGTATGAGGGAAGGCTAAGAGAGCTGTGCCTGTGTGGCCTGGAGAAGGGAAGACTGAGAGGGGATCTTATCAATGTCTACAAGTATCTTGAGGGTGAGTGGTAAGAGGCTGGGGCCAGGCTCTTTCCAGCAATGCCCAGCAACAGGACAAGGGGCAACAAGAGGAAACTGAAACCCAGGAAGTTCCACCTGAATCTGAGACAGAACTTCTTTACCCTGAGGGTGATGGGGCACTGGAACAGGCTGCCCAGAGAGGCTGTGGGGTCTCCTTCTCTGGAGACGTTCAAAACCAGCCTGGACGTGATGCTGTGCAACGTGCTGTAGGTGAAGCTGCTCTAGCAGGGGCTTGGACTAGGTGATCTCCAGAGGTCCTCTCCAAACGTGACCATTCTGTGAACAGTCCACGCACTGAAGTTGTCAAAACAAATTGTCAGAAAACATAGATATAAAAGTGTATTTATGCTTTCAAAACAGATTTTTGGCTTCGTCTTCTCTCACAGCACTGGAAAACTTACAAAAAGTTCTTTGATAAGACCGTGTGTGAAGCAGTGAGCCATAACTCAAACCAGAGTGAACTGGAATCCATTATAAGTTCAAGCTGTATTCATTCATAATTTTGTTTATTATTTTAATACTTCTAATATCCTTCTCTACATGCAAACCTATACTTTTTGCTTTAGGTCAGCTAGAGAATGGCCTGGTTTTATGCTCATTTCCACCCATCCGGAGTTATGGAAATAATACAGAAAATGCTATTTTCTGTCTTTGTGGTTGCAAAAATACATTGCTGTAGAGTTCTGCTTTTTCAGAGTTACCCTTTCACAATGAAAGGACGTTGGGGGTCCAGCTGTGGGTGGTACAAGTGGACATAGACTTCTTGCTGAAGCACAGCCTCGAGACTATGAGCATTTATAGCTCCATCCACCCCATATGTGTGGTTAGCTATTTTTCAAAGAGAAAGTGTCATAACTTTTGTAAGACAGACTGCATACTCTGAAGTGTTCCATCTCTAGTGTGGCTAGAGATTCCTGCCAGTCATGTCTTTGTCAGACCATGGAGCAGCCAATAAATCTTTTCTTCTCTGGAATATTTTCAGCTTGAAAAACTATTTTTTTAAAATAGAAAACATAAATTCTTCAAAACCGATGCTGCACATAATCTTGCTTCTGAAAACAAACAAAAGGTACTTTCTCCTGAAGAACAGAAGTGGGCCACTCTTGTTCTCTTTACAGCCTCTACATCCCAGTAAGAACGGTGATGTTGGCTCAGAGATACCAGCATAGAGTAATAAAGCTGTGTTCCACCACGTGGAATATTTCTCTTTGGTTATTACTCCGCAGACTTTCAAATGTTTTGTATGCCTATGAAAAATACAATGCGCTATTCTACCTAGCCAAGAAGCACAAAATTCCGTCTTACTGACTTAGGTAGGGATGTCAGCAGTAAGGATATTAATACTTACTCACACATGGTGTTTTTCCTATGGCATTCTGACATTAACTACCCTGGGAAAAATCCTAGAGTATTCCTAGTGAAATGGTACAAAGCAAATCTAATTTTTAATGGAAGCTTAGATCTCTCCGGAGCCCTTCTTTTCATCCTGAGGTTTTAGCCATGCAGGATGGAGCCCATTAAACAGAAGAGCAGTGAAACAATATTGCAGAACAGTGCATATTCACTCATTAATGAGTTCTGATATAAAACTGGACATTTCTTGCAGGGTGGACTCTTTTCATTCTTGGTTTTGGGGGGTGGGGTGGGTGGGGGTATGGAGGGACACAGCAGAAAGGGAGGAGGGGGAATCCTTTAATTGTTAGTGCAGGTTTTAAACTGACAAGCCTCAAAGGCAGAATACTGACTCTTTGATCTTAAAAGGGTTGTAAAAGGATGGTCTCACTTGTGTTTATTCAAATACTTGCAGGTAAATGCTGATAATCTAAACTGAGTCAAAGCTGCAGAATTTAGCATAAGTAATTTGCATATCAAGAGCCTCAAAATAAATACCAATTCAGAGATCTTAAATGTGGTAAAAAACTAATCATGACTTGAAATTAACTTGGGGCTTGCCTACGTTCTGAAGTCTGTGCTTAGGAAACTAAAATGTTCATTGGTGACCAATAGTCTAATAGATGTGTTTAAGCCCCAGTAAGAGGGCTGGCTGTGTGCTCCACAGTCACATCACTGGTGTTTGGGGCACATCAAGTGAAAGGGCAACATGGCAGGACAGAGAAGGGTTGAGCTGATACGCTGTGCATCCTCGCCAGCAGACATTTTCCACTGGAGACATCCTTGGGAGATGGTCTGTAGCTGATTCTAGTTAATAGCTGTGAGAACTGCTCATAGTGAGTACTCTTGGAGATGACTTGCTGTTCACTGTTTCTGGGCAGAGTTGTTAAGTCTTGAACTACTGGATTCTTGACAAGTTTTTTTTTACTATTTGTAATTATTCGTATTTCAAGTAAAGGTATTACAGAGTCTAAATTACTCGATTGTCTTCAAAATCTATTTTTAGCACCTGGTTCCTGCTATTTATTTTACAGCTAATGACTTGGCATAATTTCATGCCTGTTTCTTGACTGAAGGAATGTACATCCGGTATGAGCACTGAGCGATCTGTTAGGAAGCACAGATCCTTCATACTTCCTCTCCAAAAGTCAACAAAAATTGTCTATGTCTTGGAAGTCTTCTGTGAGATACTGAAATTAGCATTTATCAAGTCAGATCAGCCATATTGCCCAACTTCATAACGTAAGACAAAAGTTTCAGCCTCTCTGTTCCCTTGGGGCAGTGTTTAGGGCATCAGCTTTTGTTAAAGAGACTAGGAAGTAATTTAAATTTGTGCAAAAATTTGCAAACTGCTTCCTTTAGTCTGACCTGTTATCTCATTTTGCGGGAAGACAGGCTGATTACAGTGTTACAGAGTTAGGTCAGCACTTCAGTCCTTCTCCTTCTGTACATTTCTGTGCGTTGCCAGTTTGTATCTCACATGGACAACAGAGATCTGCAAGACTAAGACAGTTCTGGACATTAGAAATAGTATTAACGACAGACTCCCACATAAGGAAAAATGAGCAGCAAGCAGCTGGCTTTTTCAGGTAGTCATCACTTACTCAGTTCCCTCTTCTGGTGTTTGTCATTTACAAGATATTTCTATTTCGATTGACCCAGGGTGGTGTGCCCAAAGTCTGAGCTGGTGACATTACAGGTTATTCTTCAGGAAATAAAAGTAGAGCCTTACCAATCAATACAGCAACTTGGTGAATCGTAGAAGTTGAGTGTGGGTTTCGGTTCTCCAGAACTCAGTCTCCATGGAAAGTGAATGTCTACCAGATCCAGCTATGGGTCTTGGGCTGATATTTTATGGGAAATCGTGCATTGCATAGTAAATTAGCTACCTTTTGAAAGACCTAAGTCTTAAGAAGCATAACTGGAGTCCCTCTTTTTAGATATAAAGTCCTGAGTTAAAGTTTGCTGTTAGTACAATCACGTTAGGCCATATTTCATTTGAAATTATTTAGAATAAGAAGAATTCTGAGTAGTAAGTAGGGTTTTTTCATTTCAATAATTTAAAAATTAATAGTTGTCGGACAGGGTAGGAAAGCCATTTCTGAGAGTTTGTGGAAATTCCAATTATTTTCTTCATTAGAAAGGAATACCAAAATCCTTCCTTTGGAAGGAAGGTCTGCCAGCACTGGGGAGAAGCCAGGGTGCTAACAGAAGTACTCAGCACCTACCTGATGCCAGTCCTGCCCTCTGATGATGGTACTAAATTCTGACATTCAGAAAAACCTCTCTACGGGCATTGCCATAGCTGCTTGAGCTCAGCACCTGCAGTCCAGCTGCCTCCCCACTGCGATGACTCATTGACATTTCAACACTACTTCGTCCACCTTATTGACTCCAACTTCCTGCATTATTGCTTTATTCTCTGGTGCTCTGCACACATTTCACTGTTCTATCCATCTTTTATTAGGCAGATGTCCACAGTTCATCTGACTGAAACTTTTATTTGCCTTTTAGGATGTCTTACTATAGCTTTTCTACTGATCTCCCCACACCCATTTTCTTCCTTCCCAACTCCGGTCCGCAGAACATACTTGGAGTGGTTTGAGTACCTGGCCGTTACCCCAAGTTATTATTCATGTAAAACAGAATAATAACTATCCAAGAAGCAGTCACACCTGGTCATTAACAACAGTCAGTATAAGCCTATGGCTCTCTGAGCATGGGTCTAATCTTACTGTTTCTTGAGTTACTCAAGCCTTTATTTTTAATAAAGATGTTTTTGATGTTTACATTTAACTATATATGCTATAGATTTTAACCAAAATATAAGTGCAGTTAAGTTCATCTACTTTATGTGCAGTTGACCACTGTTTACAAAAAGGACCTTAGAAGTTGTTTTTTCTTAATTTGTTCTAATATTTATTTTTTAATACACTTGTGCATACCTGGTGATCTCATTATATTTTTTTTAAGTTTCTGAAAATGCACTTGGAGTATTTTCCTCTTGCAAAGCCTAAAGCACACTTTCAAACATTAGGTTAAAGATGATCGAAACTTTTACACAAACATCACAGGTTTTTTTTACAGAATAGCAAATTAGGAGCTAAAAAGAAAAGTAGTATTAGTTTGGTGTATGATTAAAATAAGGTCAGATTCTGGGTAGAAGTTTCTCCATGGTAGTACAAAGGATTTTAGATATTACCTAGGCTTCATTTATATCACCAGGAGTGATTAGTCATAGTGTAGTAGTTTGTTTACTTTCTTGCTAATAAGGAATTGTAGGCTTAACACATGTTCCTAGAATGATCTTTTGACAGATTTATTTTACATATCACAGCACTGTAAATTTTATTTCAGCTGCAGTCTGATCCTGTATTGCACCAAACTCCTTCTGTGAAATGCCAAAAATCTCAATTTCTGACATTAAGAATTCTGAACACCTCAGGAAATTCTGCTTATGAGTCTTAATGACACTTCTTGGACTAAATACAAATGTGCAAAGAATATGAACAGGTAATTGCTGGCTGTTTGGTCTCACTAAATATAAATGAATTTTTAGTGTTCTGGACCTCAGAAGATTTAGTCCCATGTACTAAGGCTTGGGGGATTTCAACAACAAAATCTTAGGCTTTTGATCCTGCTAGTATATGATTATCTTAAATAGAAGAGTAATTCCACTGACTTTCTGGGACTGCTCAAGCCCCTAAAGTTGATAGTATAGTTGTAAGATCATGGCCTTAATGTAGGAGAGAAATATTTATGTGGGGATTTCCTATTTCAGTTCAGGAGCATTGTAGTTGTGAGTCCTTGTGAGTGGAACTAAGACTGTATCACCAGGTTTATGGCATTGCTTCACTTTACAGTCACTGTCATAAACCCCAGATTAATATGGTTCCATTGTGTGTATTTTACACATTCTTTCCTAAGAATGAGTTTGTGATAAGCTATTTTCTGTCTTTTTTTTCCATAACGTTTTTTGTTACATGGCTTCCAAATTTTAATGCCAAATATGATCTTTGAAAAGCTATAAACTTTTAACAGACTTTAAACACAAAGTGAGTGAGTAAATTGCCAGGGAGTCTGTGGTTTGATCCCAGGAAATCCTGATTAATGGCCTTTAGTTTTTTTCAGACCACCCTGAATACATTGTGAAAAACAGTTGACTCATTTTATGGCCATTTAGATTGTAATTCAACCTACTAAATTTATAACAATTTTTTTAAAACACTAAATGAAGACGTAAGAATGTGTATTTCTTCATATAAGGCCATATGCTGAACACATTTCTTGCTCTGTTTAGTTCAGTCTTGTAAATGTATAATTCTGTATATTTCCTTAACCACATAAAATCTATTTTTAATATATAAAGGGCCTAATCCAAAACTTAGTGTAATTAATATGAAAGCAATTGTATTTGTAATATTCCTATTGATCAGGACTTGCACATTTAAAAGTGAAACTAATTTGCACATGTGTTTTAGCAACCTTCCCAATAACATTTTTGGTAGGAAGTGGAAAATGTAAAACAATTTTGCAAGATAATATTTATTTCTCTTTATTTAATGTGTAGTTTATATAAACAGTATTTTAAGATTATGAGACATTAAAAGAAAGGTAGTGTGCTTACTGTTGGTCTAAATCTTGATGTTACTAGTCAAGGTCAAGGCATGGAGCTAAACTGGATCATCTTGTTGTAATAACCTGGGAATCTTTGGTGCTGATCACCTCACAGAAACTTGAATGGGTGTTGATCCTGGCATGAATCTGAACAAAGGTGGTAAAACATGGCCTACGATATGGAATTGCTGTATAAAAAGGCTCTGTCTCTACAAAGAATGTTTTCATGTACATGTGCTCTGTTCATATGCACACACAGAATGGAAGGAATTTTTTCCTTATTAAAAACGGGATTCTTTTGGTCATAGTATTTGCAATAATGATACAGATGCAAAAGAAATGAAACAATCTTCTACAATGCTATTACAAATGAGTGTTTATTGAAAAAAAAATTGCATATTGTGCAAAATTTAACAAATCCTATTGAGTAAAATACTAAACAAAACATAAAGAAACCTCTGATGGTTAAGTAGCAATAAATAGAATATATTTGCATTGTCTTTGCAGTATGCTCAGATTTTCTTTTTTTTTTTTAAGAAGAAATAAATGATTTTCCACATAATAGAAAACTGAGTTTTCTATTTCTAAAACATTCTTAACAGAGAAAAAGGAAACATATTTTAATATTAGTGCTTATCACTGCATTTAAGGTGTCACCATCCCCCCTCAAGCATTCTATTCTTAAATAAAAAAGGAAAAATCCTATTGTTTTCCTAGGTTCACTTTGCTTCTGGTGATTGATGTAGAATTTTACTGCCATCCAATGGCAAGGACCTATTATAGCCTAAGTAAATGTCTAATGCTTTTTTGATCAAATTGCAGTCTAGGGAATTTAACTTATGTAGTACACTTAGAACTTACATCAATACATCTCTGTTCGTTACACAGTGAGAAAGAAATATGACTACAGTTTCAATTTATTCTGTTTCCTAATTCAATTTAACTCTGAATTACTAATATTGTGGCACATAATTACCTAAATGAATAAATCAACCTAAGCTACTCACTAAAAAGAACATTAGCGTGTAATATTAATTTTTGCGTGTACCTTGTCATGTTAGCTTAAAAGATTCCTTTCTCTACAATTAAGAGTGTTTTCCTAGTGGGCAAAATATCCTTTTGCTAAAACACTCTTATCCATTTTACTTATTGTGTCTGGAGACTTTACAGTTGTTATTGTACACTAAAGAATTGGTTTATGACTCCTAAATGTGTTATGGGTTTTTTTGTGCATTTTATTTTTTTAACTCACATACACACAAACCTCTAAGATGGAAGGACAACTGCTTAAGACTATAATCTGAAATATATGGATTTTGGTACACTTTTATTCTCTGTCTTCTCCAGATTCATCTTCAACTGGCAGTTCAATGTAATAGTCATTTTTTAGGGTTCTAAGAAGCAATCTAGCATTAACACATTTCATTTTTTCCCCAAGTATTTATTTTAGAGAGGAAACAATATGGATACATCTAAAGGAAATCAGATCAGGGGCAGGAATATAAAGCCAAGCCTCCATCTTGTACTACTAACAAGAAATTACAATACTTGGTGGCTGTTAAAGGAATAAAAAAGCCCTACCAGGATGGAGAAAAATGTGTCTGGAATAGAAGAGAAAAATTAAATGAAACAGCAAAATAATAAACTCTGTTATTTCTATTGTTTCACTCTAGCTGGAAGATGCCTCATGTACTGCTGCTTCATTGGGATTGCTCTCCACTGCCTATTACAGCCAAAGGACAGACTTCCAGTGACATAGGAGACCTAAGCCGTGTCCCACTCATGCATTCCTGTCTCTCCACACAGATGGCTACCTGTTGTCCCACAGGTATATTTCAGTTCAAACACCTGTAAAAACTATTCGGGCTTCTCACAAAGATGCGACAAGTGGATATCTACTTCAAGCACCACAACATTTAGGAACACTTTGTTAGACGTTCTGTTGATCTCTTGCCATTATTTCCATTCTTTTTAGCATCTCTTTTGACAATTGTTATATATATATATAACTATATATATATATATATATAACTGTATATATATATATAGCTGTATAGAAATAATAATCTTTGATTAAATTACACCATTATCCTGGGGCACTCTATAGCACATAAGATTATTTGAGTTGAAACATGAAACAGAATATAGAACAAAGTCCCAGGAGACTCAGACGTGTATGCCTTATGTGCCCATGCCTCAGACAAATTCTACACTTATGAAAACAATTACAAAATTAAAAATTTCCTACTGTACCTGAAATACAGTGTTGTTAATCAGCACAAAGTCTTTGGTGTGTGTGCAGAGAAAAAAGTATCATGCTTAAAAATATCAATATTAAAATGGGTATACATAAGCTATTTGTTACATTTGTGCTTTAATACCAAAAGGATGGGTGTAATAGAAAAGTACAGAGAGAAAATGAACACCATGGGAAGTTATTTGTATTATTGTATTTATTCTGTAATTAATATCAGGACACCACAACTGCACTTGGAAAACACAGCTCACTCTTCTTGGTGTTGCTATATTAGCAACTGATTGGAAAATGAGTGAAATATTTCGCTACACTTGTGAATTTGCAAGTTGAAGTTTCATGCAGTTTTGGTGCTTATAAACTTTATAACTGGCAGAAAACAAGGGTAAGTTGCCATGTGTTTGGTGTGTTGTTTGTGTCCCCCCAGAAATTTAGGTTGTCAGAGAGACCAGTCTCAGAAAAGCAGTGTAGGTGAGTACAGCACATGTTCTTCCTTGGGAATATCTGTTTATTGTTAGCTAAGTTGCTATTTCATTTTCTAAAATGTTCTTATTGCTATAGTTCTCAATGATTTTGCAATATATGCTTATGTAAATTTATTGAGCTATATCAGTTTAAAATTAATTTGTGCAAAAAGCTACACTTTAGCTTTGGTTTTAATGCTCCAACTCAGTATACCTTTCACAGAGCAGATACTTTCTTATATTCCTCAAAATTCACTTAATCAGTTTCTATAAATGGATGGGAGGAAAAATTTAATTTCAACCAATTCCTGTTTCATGTTTTGAATAATAGGTTGGGTTTTTTTTGTTTTCTTCTCCATGCTTTGAAGGAAAGGTCTGTGTGACAGCTAACAAAGCTGCCCTGGCTTTGTAGCCCTCGTTTTATGAGACGTGAGATAACATGCTCTCTGCATGGGTCTCCACGAGTTCAGCTGGCCACAGCACATGGGCAGGCTTCAGGAAACAGAGACTTCTCCCCCACCTCTGCACACAGATGTGGGCGGGGGGGAGGGAGATATCAGCTAGTGGGGGGCACTACAGATCACAGGCGTAGCACAAAGAAGGAGTCTGGGTGTTGGGTGAGGTTTGATTGGGTGGGTTTGGGGCTCTACCTTTGGTCCTGTGTTCCTGCCAACACAAGCAGAGCTAGTAAAGTGGAGACCATGGAGAATTCATTGTGTAGCATTTGTAATGGGCTATTGTTGCCTCCACTCAGCTATTTCCCCCACTGCAGGAAATATCGTCAGTCTATCCATCCAAGCCTTCTTTTGGCTAAGAGGGGAGCAGAGCCTGTGTGGTGACACGAGGCAGCTCACGTGGCCCTGCCACCAGCAAGAGGGAGCACCCAGCCACCAGCCTCACCCTAGGAGAACTTTCTGCTCATCACCTCCCTCCTTTCCCTCTCCCCACATGTTAATGCGTATTGAAACAATGCATCAAAATAACCAGAAGGCAAACCACCACCGAATCACCAGCCTTCATTCCTGAATAAGCTGCTCACAGTCAATTGTCTTTTTCCTAGTTTAATTTTCTTCGTGCATATTATAATGCTCTGTGTGCTCGGTGACAGTCACTTCTGCGAAGCTGTGTTTCATTTCCTCTGACCACTAAAACTGTGATCCGCTTTACTTGCCTGAAACAAGTATCATGCACGGATTTTAATTATTTAGTCATGATTTAACATGCATGATATATGGGTATCATTATCAATGGCTGCAATATCTCTTCTTTTGGCTATTTAACATGAGGAAGATGCTCTTTGTTATTAACATCTGTTCATCAGGGACACAGACCTTCTCAGCATTACTAGAACCTTCTGCTTTTGTCAGGAGAAAGGAAAGTGATCAAGAGCCTCATCAGAGCCTAATTTGGCACTGATGTGTTTTCCTTTCTCTTAGCTTAGCCTAGATCTAAATTGTCCCTTAAAATTACAGTAGCTTTTAAAATACTGCTCAATAACTAGATCTGACTAGGCGTAGACTAAGATGGTACAGATATGAATGTAACATTATTTAAATGTTATGGTTGTGTGTGGGCTACAAGATGAAAAATAAGTTAATAAAAGACGTGGTCAAATTAGAAAATAAGATTAGTGAAATGCTTTAGCCGTGAAACTATCTTCTAGCTATGAAAAAATGGCTAATCTTATTTTTCCCCTACTAAGCTCATTCTAGTTTTTCCACAGCCCGGTGAAGGCCTCACAGCAGAAATGTCCCCTTTACATTTACCTTGTTATTATAGCGGGCATTTTATTGAGCCTTTTAAGTACGGCTCTTCAGTTCACAGTAAAACAAAGCTCTGGTTCTTTGCTGCTTTTCTCCGGTGACGTTTCAGCGGAGGCACTGAGCCTTTTGCAGAAGGGTGTCTCTGCTCGGCTGCTTTCCAGGCAGGTTGAACCTGAAGGGATGGATGTACGCGTGGGAACTTGAATGCACTTGAATTTTTTTGCAGATCCCTCCTAAAGCAAAGGTAAACAGAAAAAGGGATTTCTACGAAAGCGTTTGAGTCTGTGAATGCTGCCAATACCAACCAAATATAACAACGTTTGTGCTCCAGACCAGGATCTTATTTCTTCTGAAAAGAAAGCATCAAAATCTGATCGTGTAGATAAAAGAGGAAAGTTCTCATGAATATACTCTACATGATTAAAACTCCAGCTCCCTATGGTTTAGACCTGGAAGACATTTTAATTATCTATCTAACATCTTGCTATTTCTGGAATTTTGACTGCAAATGTTTCTGACATAGTATTTCATGGAGTATCCTTTCCTCATACTGTGCTTTTTTATACTCCAGATGTACAGTAAACAACAAAAGCTTGTTTTATCTTTTACTCTCCATCAGATGAAAGTGAAAGATAACAAAAAGGAAAAAACCCCAACTTTTAAAGAATATATTTTAATCATAGATATCCTGCTTATAATCTCTAAGTCCCATAACAATCTCAAATATGCTTTACCAAATAGACCCAAACTAACATAACTGAAAAATGCAAACATTAACAGTACTGTAAATGGATTTTTTTAAAATCAGCAAAGCCTTACATCTTTCTCATTTTGCCAGGCAAAAATGTTTGATTTTTTTCCCATAATTATTATTTGTATTCAGTTTTAGCAAATTTCAGTACCATCCTGTCAAAAACTAGCAGCACAGAAAAAAAATTAGAATTGCCATGATAAATGTAAGCATGTTTTGATTTTGTTATCATAAGTAAGAGCAACTCAATCACCAGGGTGGTTTTCCATATGCAGTCCAGCCTGTGGGATAATACTCCTACTAATAATATGCGAGTGAGAACCTAAATGCAGCATATAAATGGTAGATATCAAGTTTACAGTGGAATGTCTTTAAAGTTTATGTTAGAGTGACCACACAAACCGTGTTTTGAAAGCATGGAGTATTATATATTCTGAATGAGAAATATGAAGAAACTCGGACAGACTCAACCTGTGCCAAGTACTTGAGCGGTTTCTAAAATTGCCTTATCACTTTTTAAACTAGAGTCATGGACTAATGGTTTAATATACCTAAAGTCTTGTCAAAAGTTTTCTCAAGTTTCTATTTCCTAGATTAGTTCCAGAGTTTAATTGATATGAAGAAAATGACTGGTATCTGTTAGGGTGGGTTTTGACCGGTGGGAAATGTCTGTGCTGTGAAGGTGAACGCAGAGATGGGCTGTGTGAGCTGGTGAAGATCTTGGCTTGCGAGGCAGAGTTATGCTGTGTAGCCTGTCCAAGCAGGGCTGAACTTCGCTACCCGAGCAGCATGCGCTGCTGCACTCAGCGGCCTCTCCCAGGGTGCGTTAGCTGAAGCACAGCAGCGTGCAAACATGGCTGGTACCTGAACGGCAGCTCCGCTGCAGCTGGCACCCAGGCCTGTGTTAGCATGGGCTGCGCTTTGTGACACTTCGGTGTCTCTGTCATCTTCAATCAGGGCAATAATTAATTCAGGATTTGTAAAACATGTGTGGCCAGCGGGACCAGGTTAGTGATTGTCCCCCTGCACTCGGCACTGGTGAGGCTGCACCTTGAATCCTGGGTTCAGTTCTGGGCCCCTCACTGCAAGAGGGATGTAGAGGGGCTTGAGTGTGTCCAGAGATGGGCAATGGAGCTGGGGAAGGGTCTGGAGCACAAGTCTGATGGGGAGTGGCTGAGGGGACTGGGGGTGTTTTGTCTGGAGAGGAGGGGGCTCAGGGGGGACCTTAATGCTCCTTACAACTC
>JAVJGJ010000003.1:13705127-13716364 GCA_035590215.1 Microhierax caerulescens | reverse complement strand
TTGTTAATATTATTATTACAATTATTATCAATAGTTGTAGTGGTATTATCATAAGTAACTTTATAATAATAATTATTATTATTATTACCAATATGAATATTGTTATTATTATTTTCATGATTTTTATCATCATACGACCTTTATAACAACATTAACATCGCCAAAATTGGCTCATTCATTATATAAAAAACAAGTTACATATCCACACCAATATCTCATATATTAAGAAAATTTTATTTGAATTTGTTGTCTGGCTATAATTAAAACCGCTAATGTTGTTCTAATACTGCCTTTGTTACAGGAATCACAGCGGTGAGCGCTACATCTCACCTTATGTTATCTTCAAGAAGCCTTTCATGCTTATGTATTTAATTATCTAGCTTTCTTTTAATGTATTTGTCAAGCAATCTTAAATATATTATTGCAATACCATATCTGCAATAGTATCTCCACATAAACAAATGTGCTTTTTAACTACAGCATTGAGAACTCCCTCTGGTAGGATTCCCAAACTGCTCTGCAGGTTGCTGGCTACAGCAGACTACCAAAACAAATCTCTTACCATGATCAAGGTCAGAGCCAGGTCAGTCATTCACAGAATATTACATCTCTTCTTAGAAGCAGGAAGCATTTGATATTTGATTTCCCTATGCACCATTCTTTGATGGATTTTCCTTTTCTTTCCTGCAGAGGGAAGAAACTGTTATGTTAAAACTGTTATAGGTATTTACATATAATGACTGATATATATTTAATACTGATAGTGTCCTGGAAAACCATTAAGGAAATGCATTTTCTGGCTCTGCGAAAGTATGTAGTGTGCTGTCCTGCTGGAATTTAAGGTAATCCTTTGTGGAAAAGCACGTTCACATGAGGACACTGGTTGCAGTGGCTTACATTCACATCAGTTATTTCAGTAAATGTTTAATCCCTAAATAGACTCCTCCAATGATTTATGAATGATCTAGGAGAGGAACACCGCTACCACTTTAGATGGCCAAATTACCTGGATAGTTGTACTAGGCTAATTTTCCAGTGTAAGACTAAGCTTTCCGGTCTCTGTAAATGTATGTATATACAACTATGGGAAGCTAGCAGGCAAACATTGTGGCTGAAAACTGAGTGACATGTAGGCATATTTCAAAATCCTCTGGTTCTAGAGTTTGGTAACAAAAATACCAAAAAGATTACCTCTGGAAGGACTCCTATTTTTTATTGCATGGTCTTCTCAGTTTTTTAATTCACAGTTGAAAAAATGTTTATTTACGTAGTTTTGTGATATGGGATTTTCATTGTGGTGGATTTTTTTTTTTTTTTTTTTTGGTCTCCCCCCCCCCACTTGGGTTCTACTTGCTTCACTTTCCCCTCCCTTGGCTCTTAAATGCTAGGGCTACCAATGTCTTCTAATATAAGGAAAAACTAAAGATCTGGATAGGTTGTGGTGTAGCTTGCATCTTTAGAAAGAAAGGGGTGTATTGTCAGTATGCTGTGAGTTGCTGTGCTGGAGAAAAAAGTTCAGTTTTAGGAGGACAGAAATGAGTGAAAACCCAGCTACCTGAAAACAAATTGCTATCTGTGACAAGTTCAGGGCAGCTATATGTTACAAAGTCTACGATGATGTGATTGATGGCAAAGCATTTTATTGAACTTAGCAGCAATGATAAGCATGATTCCCTACTAGACCACACTCATACTGCAGTGTGGAAGCCCTCCCTCATGCTGTCATACTCCTTTGTGAAGAACCTCAACACACAATCAGTGACCAAAGGAGACTAAGGTCATGGTGCATTAAGGTAGAGGAAGACCCTGGAGAGAAGAAAACTATGTAATTTTATTATTTCTATTTTAATTTGACAAAGAAATGTTTAATTTTCCTAGTTGACTGGTATGTTGCTTAGACATACCTGGTGCTCTAAGTGCTTGATTATACAGAAAGACAGAATCTGATGTAATCAGGAGCTATGCTTAGCAGCACGTTATTCTTAAAACTGTATGGCAAACCATGGAATATGTTAATTTCAAAACAGTTATTGAAGATCTTCTACATAACTTATTAAGCTGTACTGCCAAACTAGACAAAAAGTGTTATTTTTTTCATGTGAAACTAAGGAAACTTGGGCAATGTTGTCTAGATTGCAAGCATTCAAGTTTGCAAATACGAATGACAATCTGAGTTTGTCCTGGTAAGGAGAAAGAAAAGTGAGATGAGAAGTTCTTGTGATCACACACACTTTTACCTTGCGTAAGGATAGGCGCTGCTAAATTCTATGCTAGTAAGCCCTATAACTAATGTAATACCTGTTTACATGCAAGGAAGAAAAATGATTTGTTTTTTCTTGGTTTTACTGATCCAGGACTTTAAAATGAACCCTGAACCAGGTACCACAAGAAACACAAGCCTACAAATCATACAATGATATGCTCATTCTTTGCCTTCGAGTCTGTAAAGCTTGAGGCTTGTTCCCGAGATTCTGCTCTCCTTGTAGAGATTCAGTCACTTAAAACAACCCAACACAGAGAAGCTTGAGTAAATGCATATTTGACTCATCAAATTTTGTTCTATACTGATTTGTTCTGTTTGTGGTGAAAGGTGGTGCATCGGGCATAGCTGTGCCTGGATGCATAGAATGTAGTTTGTGAAATAAAAGTTCCTTTATCTTGCTAAACTGTTATTGTTAGTGGGTTAAAGGAACTTGTACAGATATCACTGTGGGGTGAGGAGCATGGAATTAGTAGCTGGGTACTTCTTTGAATGCATCTATATATCAGGGCCAGAAAGAGGAGACAATCTCATTTGTGTAAATTGCTTTACAAGTGTTTTTATGCACATGTTCACAAGAGTGTCTTAAACACAGCAGCCTCTTAAAATAACAAGTTTGGTTGACTATTTTTTGTTTTAGGTCCAGCTCAAAGCAAAGCTGGAACTGCTCAGGGCAGTCTGCAAGTTGCACGTACGCATAAGAAGCTGTAGCACACTTGTGCTTTAGATGTGTGCTTCCCCGTTTCCATTGGCTGTACTGGGAATGAATCAGATGGTGGCTGAACTAGTGTTAATCAGGTCGTACTTGATGAATTGGAGAGGAGCCAAATGCCTCACTGTTGCTTGGTCTTCCTAATCTGGCTGTGAGGAAATCCTGGCTGTGTGCATAGAAATACCAAAGATTCTTCTACTAGCTTGACAAAGTGTGTAATCAATGATAAATTGTACTTATTTTGGAATTTGTGTCTTGTTATTCATGAGAGATGAAAACTAAAATATAAAGTAAATCCTAATACAGAGTGTCTATGATGGATGGTTGGCTTTCTCTTATTGTTGCTTATAGTCCTTTAACTGCTTGTCATTAAAGACTAAGATGGTAGAAGAGGGAAACTGTCTTGGAAGTTTTTATGGCTCATTACCTTCCTATTTATTCTCTTAGCCTCCAGTGTCCTGGGCAAGATATTAAAAATCTTTGTTCCTTTTGGAAAAGGTGCTAAAACCATAATCTTCACTAATTTATTTGCAATCAGTTTCACAGTTTAACTGACCAGGAAGCTGAAGTTGAGTCCAGGGATGCCAGTTGCTTTCCAGTTTTTTTTCGACAGAAAGCCTGACATTGAAGTCAGGTGCTTCTGCAGGTCTTATCATGAGCAATGGTGACTGTCATTCACAAAGCTACAGATGTGATTTGCATCACTGGTGTTAAATGAAAACCTGAAAAGGTAGAGACTTTCTTCTGTCAAGGAAACCTGTAGGTGCTGGATTAGTGCAACAAATACAGTGGTCTTTCATCCAAACAGCCTCCCTCACTGAAAAAGAAACACATAGATGCACATAATATACCTTTTTGGTTTCTTCTCTCCAATTATGCTAACAAGCCTCATGCTGAGAAAGGATTAGGGCTGATGGACAATCAAAGACAATGCTTCCTTCTTGGTAAAAAGGTGTGAAAAGATGTAGGCACTAGAGCTGGAGTTATTAGGCATACCTGCAGGAGGCCATATGACTAAGTTAGGCCATGAGAGACTGAAGTATGGAAAATGCTTAGTCACTATTCTAAGCTCTTCAATGACATCTTTAACACCTTTTGATTTGAAAGGAAAAGCCACAATGCAAATATTCCCCCGGCAGGTTCTGCTCAGTGTTTGCTGCTCAGCGGGGCAGCACAACACCTGGCTGAGTAAAATTCCCAGTGGGAGACCTGCACTCGCCCTGCCAGCGGGACATGGGCACCTGCAGGCGCTCAGAAAGCAAAGCTGAAGATTAAAGGGGTAGGAATGTCCTATGGAATAAGCCCTCTACCAATTTCGGTCTGTATTCCATAGTAGGAGACAAGCGAATTAAAAGGTAGAATCAAAAGAAATGTTATGTAAGTCCCTTTAATACTTTTTATTAACTGTATTATTTCTTCTTTGGAGCACTTCAAAGAATAACCAAAGCAAGATGGTCAGGGAAAGACAAAATGTCTTGCTCAGTTGCATTACCAAGCAATTATGACGTGCTTTTAAAAAACCTAATTTTATGCATGCTTTGGCTCTCTTGGCCTTTCATTCAGTCTTTCCTGAAGATATTTTGCTTTAATTTCAACAAGAAAGATTTAAAGATTGGATCAATTTTATTTCTTCTTTGTAGCTGGCTGTTTATTATCCCTTTTAAATTTATTCCTGACTTTGTGCATGCAGTTCTCTTGGAACACCATAATTATATCTTGCCTGCTCTCTGCCTATGTGGACTATTGATACTAGCCTGTGAAACCCAGTGGTCTCCAATTGAACTAATAGTAAAATACTATGTAAACATCTCCCTGCATCAAGGATATATATTAAGTTACACACCGCAGAGACAATGTGAAATAAAAATATTGTAACTGAGAAATGGGTATCTAATACAAACGTTATTAATGTACCTCCCAAAGACTGCTCAGAGGCAAAGGTGACCACAGGGGCGGAGGTAGATGGTTACAGGCTGCCTTCTCTAACATCTGTGTAAATAGTGGAGTGGTGGCCCCTCTAAGTTACAAGGGCTGCAGTTTCAAATATTAAAGTACAAAAAAATCTGTCTGTGACTGTACTAAAGAAATTGCCTCTAGTATCTTTTCTTTTTTTTTTTTTTCTTTTTTTCTTTTTGGCTGCTGGTATTAAGAAAAATACCAGAAGACCACCAAGGAAGAAAGGGGCAGGAAAAGGACATAGGCATAATGAATGCCAAGATTTAATTGACACAGTAGCGGCTCACACTGTCTGTTCTCTTTGTGGAGATGTTATCCTTTGCATGTTGGTAAAACTAATCTTCTAAAGAACCATATCGAACTGCCTCATAAACCCCCAATTATTCAAAAAATAAAGTTTCTTCTTCAAAAAAAATATGCTTTTCCCCAAAAGCCAAATACCCTGAATATTAAAAGAGCTAAGCAGAATGTTTAGAATAAGCTTTGATATCAAGGAGAGACAGTTAACTGTTAAAAATAGACTTAAAAATGATTGTTGCTGTACAGGCATCAGTAGTCTAGAGGAAGGATAGATAGGTGGTTTAAATGGGAAACTAGGACACTGAAGACCTGTTTCATTTTACCTCTTTCAATTTTCCTGTTTTCCTTCCCTGAAAGACTATTTTCTTGTAATTTGCCTATGCCAGATTATTTATTTTTCACCCCCAACTTCAGCTTCTGCTTGCAAACAGGTGTCAAGGAACGCATGTACAAATGCGAATATGAATGTGTGTAACAATTTATAAATTGCTCCAGAGAGTGTTGTTTTAAGGTTGTATGGAAGGAAAATACGGTTGAATATAGATGCAGCCTGCTATGTATGTAGGAGGATAAGATAATGGTCTGGAAGTCACCAGTACTAAATTTCAGCATTTCCATTTGTTCTTCAGGGGATAGAAATGTTGACATAGTGAGGTTGTATGACCAGTCCAAATACACAAATATCAGTAATAATAAAATCTAGAGAAAACTTGAAATTTTCCACTGCAAGCAGTCACATAAGCTTAATATATCAATGACAACTTCTGATTATAATTGATCTAGATGAAAACTGCTTTTTACAGTAGAGTTGTTAATAAATTTGGGTAGACTATATATAAGAGACCATTAGATTGGATCAGGACACTTTTGCTGTGCATTGGAAGCATTGTGGCATTATTTTAGAAGCTCCTTTAAATGGTAAGGCTCCATGGTACATGAGGGATTTTTTTAAAGGAAATAGTGAGGTCTAGTAATGGTCTGGAGAGATTTTCCTTGGAGTCTTAATCATTGCTGGGACCTGAGTCTACTCCAGGTGATTTACGTCCATAAATACCACTCTCAATATTTCCATCTCCCCTTCCTTGTGTTTTTATATTTTTCTGAAAAGCATATATATCAGGGCAATCCAGGTTTAAGTTCTAGCCTAAACCGAAGCTTATATCTTCCAGTTTCTGTTGGGAGTGGGAGGGAAGGCATACAGGAGCAGGAGAGGAAATAATGGTACAGAATTGCTAATACCTCGGTGGTAAGGTAATTTACCTGGTTAGTGTAGAAGTTACGTTGGCTTTTAACAGTTGGACGTAGAATGCAAAAAATCAGAAAGTTTGCAACCATGCAGATACAACTATTTTATGCACAGTGTGTGGTTCTTCCATATAGAACCTCTGTAAGTTGTATTCATGACTGTCTTCCCTGTGACAGTGTCAACAGAATAGTTTATGTAAAAAAAACCCCAACTAAACCACCAAAGCAAAAACAACCACAAAACCAACCAACTTTTTGTGACTTTTAATTTTGTTTTGACATATTTAACCTCTCCGGTCTTCATGACTATTTCATTTTAAGAACCTGCTTGTTTCCGAAAGAAACTAAATGCTTTTCAATTAAAAGAATAAAATCTCCAACCACCTCTTCTTTCTGTAAAATGGTCTCTCGGAAGAGCTCCATGTGGCACAGTGCAGCTCAGCGACGTTAGTACATGAACCAGCTTTGAGCACATGTGCAGGATAACTTGGGAGGCGCATCTCCTGTGCGCTGACACTGCCTCCCGATACTGAAACACATCACCCCCCGCCACATCGCATACAACTGCCCTCTCGTTTCCTCAGAAAAGAAGTCAGACATTTTAATCGTGCATCATTATAGTATTTGAAACAGTTGAGCTCAGAAAGGTACAAAATTATGTATGCAACTGCAAGAATGACAACACTGTATGTGTTTGAAGATTTCAATTGCCAAGCTGGAAGAAGATTGTTCAGAATACTACAACAAATTTCAGTACAGTATGTTTAAGTCCATATACAACACAGGGGCTTAATGTTGGAGATGAGTCTCGTTGCTTAGCGTTAGCGTTACAATTCTCATTTTCTTTCTACTGTTTGCTAGCTCTGATTTATTCATAACGTAACACCGTGATGTTATTCAGGTGAAGGTTTTGATGCTCGGCTGGTATCCAGAGCATCTGTAGCCATTCAAGGGAGTCAGTGTAAGATGCGAAAAGAAATCCCTTTGTATTTTGGGAAGAAGTTAGTCTTAACCTCTGGGCTTTTGCATTAAAATGTGGGTGGCTTTTTGCAGGATATTTCTATTGGAAAGACAATTGCTGGGTTCAGCAGTCTGTCCTGGCATGGTTCGGAACATGGGATGAGAGGCAGGAGCATGCTTTGCTTTGGCTCCAGATGTGAGCGGAGGTGTGTAAGGGCAGGCTCTGGGTGCTTTAACACACAAGTATGGGCAAACCGAGGCAAAAAGATTGATTGGTTTTCTAAAAAGAAAAAAAAAAACCTCAAACACCCACCTGTGGCAGGTGTTGTGTTAGGGGGCTCCTACGCTGAGCACTGCTGTTGAGCAGGCTGTTGACTTCCTTGAGCGGAGCCAGTGTGGGGACCTGGTGGCTGGCTTGTGTTTCTGTCTCAGAGGAGGAGGACTTGGGTGAGTGGCACAGCAGTGCTGTGCTGCCGTTGGATCCCTCTGCCCCCGTGACTTTCAGACATGTAAGAGGATTCCTCTTCCTCACTCATGGGGCAGCTGCGGAAAACAGGTATAGGATGAACTGCCTGCTTTCACCTGAAGTTAGGGCAGTATTTTTACAGTGGTGTGCTGCTTTATTGACAAGAACATAAGCATAATTTTGCTGCTTTATTGACAAGAACATAAGCATAATTTTTTTTATTGTATCAGCATTTACAATTTCCCAAATTTTTAATTGGAAGTTAATGATGTATGTCTCTTCTAGTAACTAAATGAATATTTGAACTGCTGCAAGTTGCTTTAATAAGTGTTCAGCTAATCATTTAAATTATCAAAGATCTTTACTTGTGCAAAGTCATATAAATGGTAAAAATTAAAAATTTATCAACTTGATTTACGTAACTAAAAGCTGCCATCTAATGGATATTTTTCAATGAGAAGACAGCAGTAATTATACCGAAAAAATATTCGTTCCTGTAGTTTGAACGATTAGAGCAATTTCCACCAGGGGATTTCACAGCCAGGTTCCAGTTCTGGGCAAGAGTGATTAATATAATGGTTATTAATGAGAATTCATTTTTGTACATCGAGGGGTGTTTGGGTGTCAGTGTTCCAAAAGCAATGTGGTTAGCATATTAATTATAAAAGATAGCGTTGGACTGGTGACTAAGTAACTCCATTGATTTTTACTTTTTTTTCTTTCCTCGTTTTCTGTCATGTGAAAGGTCAATTAGACTTATAGAAACAATGGAGCCTTTCACAGCAGGAACTATCGTTTCTCTGTGCTGACATCTTTTTAACCATGTACAAAGTTCATTAAATGTGCAAAGGTAGTAATGTTAAAAGGAAGAAAGTGATTGGGTCAGAGGTCACAAACCGTGGCAAGCTGACAGCCGCTTGTGGATTACACCACAGGAGCTAAGTAATAGTGAGAATTGCCTTTCAGGTTGCCCACTGGGACTGAGGGGAATGAAGTCATAAGCAGCTAATACTATTGGGTTAATTAAAAGGAATATTGACAGCAGCTTTGTTTGTCTTGCGCTGAATGGGATGCTGTTAACCAAGTATTGGGTTACATAACATTGTCAAATTTTTGTCTTAAATAACATATTGCCAAATTTTAACATCTACAGTGTTCCAGTAAACAGGTATCGAACCAAACACGTCTGACACTTGTATAGTCTTCTGTTTAACTGTCTCCATTTGTATGACATGCTGTCAGATGTAACCCATTCAAGTCATTTTCCTTTCCATTGAAGTTGGCTCTCCCAGGTGTTAATGTCCAGGCGTTTCCACAGGATGGTTACAAGCAGCTAGAGCTCCCCGGTTCCTGAGATATCGTGGCTTACTAAATACAGCTGGAGCATCTGCTGTTCTGCTCATTTGCTCAAGCATCTTTAAAGATTTTAACTCTTTTAGCTGCTGTCTCTTTTAAAACTGGAAGACTGAAAGCATACAAAACAAAACTCCCAGTGCTAAGGACAAGAGCTACTGTAATCTAGGACTTGATTTGACTTATATTATTCTAATGTTTGTAGAACAGCTGACTAAAGCATTTGTGATCATCCTGGTGAAATTAACACGTTTAAGAGCACATCTGCAAAGATTTCAAAATTGATTGCCATTGCTGCATAAAAATGACAGGTTTTCATACTATATGCTCCAGAAAATAACTCTATATTTTTGTAAGTTTTCAAAGTGGTTTTTTTTTTCACTGGAATGCTCAAACATTAATTATATGCTAGATGTGACTAATTTGCTTGTAGTCTTCATCTCAAAACATCAGGGTTTTTACTTTTCCATGCTAAAAAGAATGAACTTGATGTGAAGTCTCCATGTAGCAATATGTGTCTGATTGCTTCAAATGTTGTGTGATCATTCTTTGATTTCAAAATAAGCTCAGAGCTGGCAATGCGGTGGATACGTACAGGTAGACTTCAAAGCTGACTTCTTCCATTTTCCATTCTGACACTACTGTCCCTTTGGTTTGTTTTGCAGAAGCCTACAGTAATACATACTACGTTACATGACAATGTTAGCAAAAAAATAGAAGCAGAAATATAATTACTCTCATCTCCTTTCATATCTCAGTTGATAAACGGTATAGATGAAATCACGCCTTGCATGTACAGGAGAGGAGCATTATTCTGTATTTATATAAGAAAAATTTAGAAGCATGTGCTATTGTGATTTAGCCAGATTGTTTTGAAATAGTAATTCCTACCTTTTAAAAACTGATCCTATTACAAGTCAGAAGTGGTGGAAGGCTCAAAAGGAATTTTACATCCAAATATTTAGCATCTTGTTTATGTTCTAAGGGTTGGATGACTTAAATTGAGAAAAGGACAAATTTAACATCTGACAGAAGCAAGCCTTCTGATAAACAAAATGATCTTGCCTTTCTGTGCTGCTTCAGTTAAATAGGTATACAGCTGTAGACAGTTCTGAGGGTGTGTACTCAGTACATAAAACTGTTTGTTAATGACAGTCATCTCATTATTCCTTGCAGTGACTCTTCTTCGATATCTTTTTGTGGCAATGCATGGATCAAATTAAACCCTTCACTTTAGGCTACAATCATTTTCTTGTAAAATTCCACCCATTCAAAGCACCCAGGAATGCCCTGTAATGTTTTGTGCTGTGTGTTATATTAGAAGTTAAACATCTCGAAGGAAGTGTCCAAGCTCTTCAGAGCAGTTAAGGCTGATTGCACAACAGTCTTGAGATGCAAAAATTCTGCTATCTCGTCTTGTGCGCAGGGACTTGGAGCAGAGCTGTGCACAACATTTCACAGCTGTATAGTACAATAAGTATCTTGGGGCAGGGCTCACATGTCCCTGTTTAGTATCCCGATTGCAAATTAATCTTTTCCTTTTCTAAGGACTGGGTGCTATGTTGGTTGAGATGGGGTCCAGCAAGCAATAAAACTTCCTGCTTCTATAAAAACTGAATAATAATTGCTCAGTGGAAAGCTCAGTAGACACAAAGAAGGTGCGATGGAAAAGCAGCTTCTGTTCACATATTCCAAGTCTCCAAGGTAAAGCGATATATGCATGTTCAGTGAATAAGCACTGTGCTCTAGAGAGAGATAACTTGACACTTGTATTCACATCTTTCACAGTTCTCATCTGCAAGTGATAACTTTTGACACCACTGCCTGTGCGTGAAGGGTACTGATGGCCAGAGTAACATACAGTTACTGTCCTCATACTGTAAGGCTGGCACCTGAGACGTGTATAACCCTTCTAATGAAGGAGCTCCATGGCTTTGCACTCCAAGCTTACGTGATCTAATTTGAAGGCAAGTGGGTCATATCTG
>JAVJGJ010000003.1:13673036-13697872 GCA_035590215.1 Microhierax caerulescens | reverse complement strand
TGTTATGGAAAGCAGTGGCCTCGACAGAGTAGGCAACGGCAAATGACCATTCAAAATGGTGGAGACACAAAAATATGAATATGACGATAGTTTGAAAACCAGATTTTTGAGTTTATTTAAGTGGGATGGGAATATCTAGCAGCCAAACACAGGCTTTCCTTTAGATTGCACTGCTGAAACAGGAGGTATACATAAACTGATTTCCCAAATCAAGGCAAATGTCTGCATTTAATATAAGTGTCTATCTTTTTGTGAGGATTGTTTGCATTCATATCTGCCTAGGTTAGTGATAACACATTAAAAATTTATTGTGGTCAGATGTAAACAGCTCTCACATTTGTACGTTAATCTCAAATAGCAATGGATTCCAGGAAAATGGATCGGTCCTTGCTGAAAGACTGTAATAACCATCCTTGCAGAGGATACCAAAATCATACGTGATAGGAGGGGCAGCTCCCTTTGCTCTGCACAAGTCAACCTGCAGTGGCCTAATGAAAGCAAGAGGGGGATAGCTGCACCAGAATGATGGAAGAGTCACCACTGCATCCAAAAGCAATGAGGAGGTGAGTAACCATGGCTGAGGAAGTATTCGGCGGAGCAAAAGAAGGACCTGTGAAGAGCCCCCAAAAGCTCAATTGCAATGAATTTCCAGTACAAAGGGATGGAGAAACAAGTGTTACCTATTCCTAGCTAAGGGAAAACCCAATGAGCCAGCTGCTGCTTTGAATAAGTTTAAATCTGCAGGTGGTTCTGGCTGAAGAATGGTGGAGGCCTGTTTGTTCTCCGCAGTCCCCGTGCTGCCAGTGCCCTGCGCTACGTGCACCTGCCTGTGCAAAGCCTGTGCATGGATGAATTTGGCTGTGTGGGTCGGGATGAAGTGTGGCATGGCTGAGTGAGCTGGGAACTCCCACAGTTTGGTAACTGCCAGAGGTACCAGGCAGGGGAACCACGGCTCACCTCTGGCAGCAGGAAGTCATCCTTGCCTCGTCTGCCTGCCTGCCTGCCTGTCATGGATTAACCAAGAACACTGTGGGCACAAAAAACCATGGAGAAAATGCCCTAAAACACATGTTAAAGGATATTTTGGAACCAAAATTTAGGTATAATCTGCCCATCTTGATCTCTAGATCCTGAGTGCTTGTGCTTTGTCACAAAGATTAAGCTTTACCTAGGTTTCAATTTTTGTTTATAATGGAAACATGCTTATGACTTATAACTAGTCTGGTTTAGAGGAATCACACTTAATTGAATGGTGTAGTTTTGATCCACACAGAAAAGAAACTTAGTAGTAGGTATGCACACTATACACATTAATTCTTTCTGCATTAATTATGCCATGCATAGCTGTACAATGACACTATTATTCAGGTCAAAAGCTGAGAAAACATTTTGTTATGTCACCTGATGATAATTGATCCGCTTATATTGTTGCATTTTCATAATGAATAAAGGGATCTGCTTTTCTGTTGCAGCCAGTAGTTTCTCTCTTTCTCTCTTTTCCCTATGCTTAGTTATTAAGGTCCAATTACTCTGCTTGGTTTTCCTGATTTTGTATTGCAAGTTGTGAGGAAATGGACTAAGGAGGAAACGTGAATACTAGTACAGTATTATTTTTATTGTTTTTCTGCTTTGTGGTAGCACTTTTTATTGCCTTCAAGAGAGTATGTAAGTACTTATTAATGTGTAGCTGTCTTTCTTACTAATTAAAAACATTTAGTTTGCTCTCTAGTAATTGGGAGTTGGGTTTGCAGACAAAAGCTGGAAAAGTTTTAAATATAGGGAGTAATCTTTGGAAAAAGTTTCAGTAGAGAGCTATCTTGGCCTTGCCTTTATCAAACACTGGTAACTTAGTTAAAATCATGTCTATACTGAAATAATTGTATACAGGACTGAAGTACTATTAGATCAATTCCTTAGTATTACTTGCTCTACTAGCTGATTATCTTTGCTATCAAGCTCAATATGGACCAACAATCTCAGTATTTGGCATCACAGACTGAGTTTCATGTTGGCAGTTACCATCCAAGTAGTGTCAGACCTGCATAACTACAAACTAGTTCAACCCTGCCCACGTGAGCTGCAGCCACAATAGTACCAACAGACCTGGAAAACACTAGCTGGTTTCTATGAAAACACTGAAAATTTTGCCTGTGTACATCCCAGCCCCAGGTCAGTTGCTGGGCAGACATCTGAATTAAGCTAAAAATTATGTAACCTTGCTTAAGAGAGACCCAGTGATTTTGTGTAAAAGGCACAGGCATGATTTCCCATTCAGTTTGTGCATTTATAGCCTGCTTTTTGATGTCTGTTGCATTTGTGTGGCTGTATGATAATGGCAATAATCAATACAATACAACATATGGATGCTACTTTTTTCTTGGGTATATATTATGTTGCATATGCATAGATTATGGTAAAACCCAGTTCAAAACTTTCACATTTTCTGGTGTGAGAGGCATCAAGAGAAATGTGGAGTGTGATGATTTTGTTTGTTTTAAGAAATGTCTAGAGGCTTAATGTGTGGAGACAATTTACTGTCATATGTACAGCTATTGCAACGTAAAGAAAAGTCTTTGCCTAATAAATGTCACACCTTACATTAGAAGAAACATTTTCATACTTTTATGATGATATGTAACAACACAATGTGAAAGAAAACATAAACCCTTACTTTTTTTTTTTTTCCTACTAACTCGTGTTAGCGTAGCTGAATCATTAAAGGCACACAAGGGGCATCTCCCTGCACAAGGTTTTTCTAAAATTTGCAGTGTGAGTTAGACTTTATGTATTTGTAGTCTGGATTTGGTGAATGCTGGATGTCGTTTTTCATGTTAGCTGAAGCGCTGTGATAGCAACAGGAAGAGAAACAGTTCTAGACAGAGTTGTGTTTTAGATGCAGCACCTGGTGAAAGGTGAGTTTAAAGCATCAGACTAAGCCCCTGCAGTGCCAGTGGCCAGGGATTAGTATTTTGATGATGAGTATTTAGAGTTCTCATGCCAATGTAGCCCTGACAATTTGATTTTTATCATCTTTCCCTTTTGAAAATAACAGCTCTTGGTCACTTTAGACTTTCCATACTCACCAGGAAGTATGTTTTGTTTTTACTTAGCATCTATATCGGATTTAGGTATTTATTTCCAACTACATAGCATATCTGGAGTCTAAGAATATATTTGAAGCAAAAGAAAGCAATGATTGCTGTGCCATAAAGATATTTTTCAACAAGCTGTAGATTTAAATTTTAAACACCAACTTTCAGAAACGGTCTAGCTATTTTCAGTAGATAGCAGCACAGGATAGAAAGATCCATGGAAAGTTACTTTAGATTAATAGCGTATTATTTTATTGTGATATTTAATCCCTTCGGTTTATAACCCTGGCTTGCTTTCAACCTGCACATACTGCAGAAATTCTTGTCAGGGTTTTGTTCCTTGTCTGCTGCAACTTTGCATAGCTTACCTAAGCTCGATGATGACATGAAATTAATAATTTAGTCAGAAACCACTGTTGTAACAGTACATGCATGACTCTTAAAAACAAATTCCAAGCAGGTTTCCTCTTTCACTGAAGCAGGCAGTTACCATGGTGATGGGAAGTGTGCAAAAGCTAGAAGAGACAGAACAATGCATGACTTCAAAGTGCTCCCCTTCCCACCAAAAATGTCAGTGCTCCCCATTCCCCAGCAATTCCTATGCATCGAGTCGTATACGCCAGGACACAGGAGGAGTCCTGAAAAGGCTTTTGCACAAGCAGAAAGGTCTGTCTTCTATTAAGCCAAATCTCACCATCCTCCATGTGCCTTCTAAACTTTCCAGTGCCTTGGAAAGTCTTCTGCCAAAACCAACTATCTTTATTCAGAAATCATAATCGCTGTAATTCAATGCTCACGGCATTTCAACTTTAAATTGCTCAGAACAATAGAATAATTAATATAAAGAGACAACAAAGCATATACCAAAAGGAAGCAAAAAAATAAATATCCAACTCTGATTTAAACATTACTCAAGGTGCAGAGGTAATGAGAAATCTATGAAGAAATAATACTTGATCTCAAAAGAATATATTTTAGCATAAGATTCAAGACTGACTTCTGTCCTGACTCACACCTACGATGTTGTTAAAGAGGAAGCAACACGATGCAGGTCAGGGTAGAGATTGCCCTGAGAGAGAAGCTTTGAACAAAAAGAGAAGGCCTGGAGCTTTACAACAAAGAAAGAAATGCCTATGGACAAATGTGGATCCCTGTAGGCAGTGGTAGGCATGGAATTTCATTCAAATGTAGAAAATAAGCAGTGAGCTCTTGGAAAGGTGGTGTGTGTACAGTTGTGCTCTCTTCCACTTTGATTCCCACCAGCAGTGGGAACAGATGGCACATTACACCTCCTCCCCAAAACGAACCATCACCTACACTCCCATCTAGCAATCCCAGCACTGTGAAAGAGGCAGGGACCTTGGAACAGAATGCCTTCATGCTGATTTTGTGTTGGTTTATTTCCACTGAAATGATTTGTGTAACACTAATGGAAAAGGGCTAGGAAATAATCATGTTGTCTGTAGGAGAGGGAAGAGTCTTGAGGGAAGTATGGGAGGGCATACTGACGATGCATCCAATTCTAGAAGCTGAGCTAGTCAAGAAGGTTAAGTTCAAAACTGTCATAAGATTTTGCTGTAGTAGGTATCACCAAATAAGCTACCTAGGGGAAAAGGCATCTTTAAAAATCAAGCAGTTTCTCTTGAGGATACTGTTTTAAGACATGCATAGTAGAAAACCAAGGAAGTAGAAACCATTCACCCACCCCTCTACATAAAATTATTTCTCAGACTTTAACAGAAGTATTGCATTAAATAAATGATGTACACTGCTTACAGCCTCATGAAATCATCCTGACCACAGCCACATTGGCTAGGCTAGAAGTCAACTGAATCAAAGCCCATGGAAGTAAATGTGAATGTACTGAGACTTTAATTTGAGTATAAGTGAACATCTAGACTTGAATTAAGCATACTTATTATATTGCACAATTTGGGTAAAGCAAAAATACTTTTGGAAGAATGTTTCCTATTTGGTGATGCTTAAGAGTCAGAATTTTTTACTTCAAAAACCTTTATTGCCCAGAACCCTTTTTTAAGGACACTTCAAGTTTATCATAGTTATTTTTCTTGCCTTTTCAACATTTATATTGGTGTTGTCTGGTCAACTTGTTCTCTGTGTTTCTGTTGTGATATGTACTTGTGTGATACCAGGTCATGACAGCTACAATAGCAGATGGTTAATAGAGGAATATTATACAAAATCCCTAACAAATAATTAGCAAGCTGGGTTTTTGGGTGGTTTATTTTTTTTTCTTAATTTATACAGCTGCAAAGTGGAAATAAAGATCAGAGAAGTACTTGGCTTGTGTATGAAAAGAAGGTGCAGGTTAGCAACTGGCTACTAATCAAGAGGAAACCAAACTAATCATCCTATTTTTTTTTTTTTTGTTTTTTTTTTTTTTTTTTTTTTTTTTTAAGTGAGGCTGGTTTAGCTGGATGTGAGGGATACCTATGTCATATTGCACCATTTGGGGCTGTACAATGGGTGTACAGCACCCTCTACTTTCTTTTGATCAAATAACACTCCTGGGCTTGAAGAGAAGGGTGTGTAGGGGAAACATCGATGTTTTCCTGCAGATTTTTGTACTGAAATCAGAAGAAAGAATTTGTCTATAGGGTTCATTAACTGTTGGCCTCTGCTGGCAGTAACCCATGTTATATAGGCCACCATTGTGACATCCTCAAAAGAACTCCCTGAAGGAGGCAAAGTCTAGAAGGAGAATATCTACTCTGAAGTTTCCCACCTTCCCTGAACTATATCTGCAGAGCCACCCCAGGAGGGGAGAATGTGGCTTTGAAAAATAACACCTTTGTTATTCCAAGTGTTAGAGATGAAGCAGAGTTTTCAGATGGCCCCAAGGTTTTTGCACCCTTCACCAAACACAGATGGAAACTGGACTCTTTGAACTGCTTTGAAAATCTGTTACCATGCATTGCTGTGGGGTCTGTGAAGCAGCCATTGCTAAATTCTGTCTGCCTGCAATTTTTATGACCATGTGATGACAAGGGATTAAATAGCTTCATTTTAGAAGCAGACAGCTTTTAAATGTAAAAATGAAAAACAAAATAAAACAAAAAGCCCAATAATTCCTTGCTCAAGGCAAAACCTTAATAGATGCTGAGGTAACATTTCAATGAATGAGGTGAATTCTGAAGTGAAAGTGCAAGCAGTTTAGAATTTAAAATTGTATCTTAGGCAATAGTTGCAAGACCTTTATAACATTATGATCTTAGTACATTGGAACCCAGAAAATAAAGCTTATCCCTTGTTCTCCAATTTAGGATTTATTGGAATTATGGTATATACTATGACTGTTCTTTGTAGTGTTTTCTGTTTAGTGCCTGTAATCTACATGGAATTATTATAGAGATGCTGAAAAAATTGTCAATTTATTCATATAATGAAAAGTTCTTTGACTTATCTGAATTAACTGTGTAGTTGATGGCAAATAGCATAGAGCTTTCTATAAGAAAACATGGTCTTTAAAATTTGTATTGCATCTTATTCATTCTTCTAGACTATCTGAAATGCATGTGTTTATTACATCTGCTCTTGGCTTTTTAAAAAAGCGATAACCTGTTTCTGTCATTATTTTATATAATGAGTTGAATTAGCAATAGAGTGTATTTTCATAGCTTTCTAGAAGTACTCAGTTTATCCGTTAGTAAACAAAAAAGATTTTTTTTTTAAATAGATACAGAGTAATTATTCAGATTTTGTTTTCCTAGATTGTTCAGTAGCACTGATCTCGGATGCATGAATTGGGAGATGTAAGATGCATCAGCTTTCATCCAGTTTTCATGAGCATGACTGCTTTGGGCAAATTCAATAACAGCTAAACAGCTGAATTAGATGGGCCAACACAGACATCTGATAACCTGTGCTGCACTCTGCTGTATTCTTATCTGTTCTGGGTATGAAACTCATATGCAGCAGGTTTTCTAGTGGAACAACTTCAGAGGAGACAAAGGGGGACCTTTTCTGCAGGCTGTGTCCCTGCTGCCAGGGTGGGCACAGGAACCCCCGGGCTGTGCTTCTGCCTCCTTGGGCTGGAGCTTCCCTGAAGTATCCTCATTCCAGATCCTTACCTTTTCCTCTCAATAAGGTATGAGGATTGGCTTTACCTCAGCTGAGATCTTCTCTCCAGCTGGTGAAAACTGGGGCGTTCTGTGTTGGCAGAATGTTTTATTGTTTCAAACACTGTGTGTCTTTGTTATCTGTGTGCTTGGAGGTGGAGCAGCTGATTGTACTCTGTTATCAGAAAAATTAATCTTTTTCTATAGCATGTAAGCATCTCTTACATTGATTAATTTTTCTTGAAGCACTCTACAATTCTGTGCTGGGATATACTAGCAATTAAGAAATTCTTGTCTAAAATTACTGGACATTTGAATTAGATTTGCTTTGGAAACTGCTGCTCCTCATGCCACTTCAGCCATTCTGGTTCTGTAAAATGCTAATTTTTAGTTCAAAATGCCTTATCACACAAAATACAATATAACATATGCAACTGCAGACTACAAATTAGTTAAAAACTATAAACAAATATTTTAGTCTGTCAGCTGTTAGGAGCTGCTGTGGTGACTTTGGAGGAGGTAGAGGGTTCTGCCTGTAACATGGTCTACCTAGAAAATGGGAGGGAGCCCTGGTCTGCAGCTTCTCTTCATGTTCCTCCTCCCAAAGATGACAAAGGGCTTTTGCTTCTCTCCACCGAAAGTTTCCTTTCCCTGGGAACTGGTACTAAGAGTTACCAGTGTATGAAGCCACTTTGGTCTGCTGCCTTTTTGGGTGGTATTGCCTATTTTGAAATAAGGTGGCAGTAAGGGCAAGCACTGGAAGGCACATGGGGATATAAGGTGGCCTCCGAGAGCTGAGGTTGGAGCAGCAGTCCTGTGGATAATTTCCAGCTCAGCTCTGAAGTGGCAGAATTAATTTATTACCGTCGTGAGGCTGCAAAGTTCACCACAGCTTTCCTCTGTGTTCAGTGCAACTTAAAATGTGTACATGGTTAGGACAAAAGTGTGTTCTGCGTGTACTTGCATCACATGAAATGTCACTCATAAAAGGAAGTTTTATCCCAACTCAAGGAACCTCATCATAGTTGCAGCTTACGTGGAAATCCTAGCTTGCAGCTGGCATTGTGTCATGTGTATCAGAATTTTCCCTCTGGGAGTAATTTTTCTGCTTTAAGTGATACTATGCAAAAGGCATTTCAGCCACATAGAGGGCCCTGCATCTCATCCTTTTCATGTTAACAGGAGTGCAAATGTGTATAGAGCAAGGATAGCTTCATCAATTACTGAACAAAATAGCAATGGAAATTTTTTTACCACATAAGAGTGCTCTTATTCCCTTTCTGATAAAGGCAGGGACAGTGTGACATGCAAGCTGGTTAGTAACATGAGGTGTGGAGGCACAGGGTTGGTGTGAGCAATGATAACCTGGTAACACATCTTTAGTACTTGCTTGCCATTAATATCACTGACATCTCATTATCTACTAATTGAAGTATTCCTCCTGATTCAGTGAGTTTTTAACTTTAGCACAAGTCATTTTAACTCTGAGGAGAGCCCAAGAATACTTTAATGTTTGATCACAAATCTAAGCTAATGCTGGAAACATAAGGGATTATATTTTCTTTAATGGAGGTCCTCCTGTATTAGGAAAGGATACACTTTCTCTAAATTTTACCAGATAAATATAACCCTTGACAGAATTCTGATCACTAATTTTAAAAGCTCTATTCCATAAGATCCATAGATCTTCAAAGACAATTTTCTAGATCACTATTAATTTAATCCCCTTAAAGAGTAGGGGGTCAGTCTAAGTCATACGTCACTAAAATTGTGTAACAGCTTTTGGAAAAGAAGAAATATGCAGGCGGTGACATCAACCCATTTTTCTGTCGGTTAAATAGTTTTTGTCCATGTTGTAAATCTTGTTTGAAATATTTTTAGGAACTTATTTTGCAAGTGTGAAATGTTCCAGGTGGAGCTTTTACTCACTATGGCTTCATAAAAATCATAAGTTTCAGATACAATCTTTTCTCTGCTGGCTTCTCAAGTTGTCTAGTTCTCTGTATTATCCTTATTTCCTTTTCTTTAGGATCAGTTCCATGCAAATGTGTTTTGGCAGGGAGTGGTGGTGATAGAAATTACCACACTCTTGGGGTTTTGTTCCCTTTTTTTTTTTTTTTTTTTTTTTCACACTTATAAGAAACAGGAAGGTGGAAACTTGCCACCAACCTGTCTAATTTCTCAGTTAACCAGAACTCATTACTGCCCACAGGACCTGGATTTTTTGATTTTTGAAAAATTATTCTAGAGATGAACATAAAGGTAGTTAGCTATGCTGAGTGGTCAGAACCATTGCTTCTGTCTCTTTCAGGATTCCCTTTAAATTCAGCCTTTCAGTCTGACTAGAAAAAAAAAGAACATGTTACTATGCAATAAATGTGAAAGAAACAAGAAAGAAAAACCTCAATGTATTTTACCTTGCACACTACTGTTTTACTCACTGTGTATGCTTCCCAAAAGAAATATTTTGACTCTTGTTCTTTAAGATCATTTCACTTCTTAATAGAAACACATCACTACAGGGTGGAAAGTATCTGATGCTATCAAACAGGGCCCTGATCTTTGACAGATCCTGGAAATGTTTTCCAGCTCAGAATTACCATTGGTCTGGTGGGTCAGACGCTTGGGTGCAGGAGGGATTAGCCTTGTTGCTGCTACAGGGGACTGTCCTGATGAGGAGGTGAATAATGATTCCAGATCCCTGATTTGGTCAGAAACAGCACTGTGGTGTTTTCACCTTCCCAGAGAAAGCTGAACATCAAGAAAATGTTTCAATTAACATACACTTTTATAGTATCATGACAACTTCTTAGATGCCTTTAGTTTGGATAGAATCAAAGGTTTGGGATCATGGGAAAGCTGAGTCTTGGCAGTAAGAGGGAAATGGAGAACATGAGGAAATGTAAGCACAGTTATTGCTCTCGCTAACAAGCTGAGTTAAGTTCTCATATGCTTCAAATAAAATCCTTGTGGATGTAGTGGGGAGGTGTGAAAAAGACTTATAGGACAGCATCCTGCTCAAGGTTGTCCTGGCTGTATGTCCCAGTAGTGTGTTTCTTCATTGCCCCAAAGCACTCCCTTGTCGTGGTCTTGAAGAGGCAAGGCTCCCTGCTGGCAATTAAGCACCTGCAGGTATAGATCACTCTTTTATGCTGCTAACACAGTCAGATTCTCTCCTGAGGTCTAAAGTAATACTATACCAGAGATATTCAGTCTTTTTCACATGGCCAAAGTCTTCTGTAGCAGTAAAAGTTCAGTTCATAAGTCTTTCCCTCGATGAACTTCATGTGTGCATAGCACTGTCTGCCTTTGCGGTGTGACTACACTGATCACATCTAAATACTAGATCAAATGGCCTTTTAGCTCCTATCCCTCAAGCAGGAAGAGGGAGCTGATGTTTTGCAGCTTGGGTCTGTAAACATTGTATTTACTAAGTGCGCCACATGCTTTGGGGTAGTGGTAGATCTAGCCTCGTTCAGCTCACCTTGGCAGCCTACGTCTTTCTCTCATAGCAGACAGTTATCTATGATACTTTAAAAGAAACTTTGGACTAATAAAAGGGTGTATTATGCAATTCAGTTGGTATTAAGTGCAGAAGATGAATGCCTTGACTACAGAAGAGCAATTGGTAGAGGCTTAGTTTAATAAGATACTTGTAGCTCATTAATGCACACTACTGCAATCCCTTCTCCCTTGTGAATGTCCCACTCGGAGTACGTTGGTCTTGGTTACTGTAGCTTTGTTCAAGGCTTAGGCCCGACACAGAAACTGAATCATACAAAGTGTAATATATTTCCGACTACGTGCATTGACCCTTGGTTGGCTCATGAACTTTGAATGTCTCCCCGTAGCTGGGACCGGCGCTGCCTGCCTCGAGCCAGCCTGCCACGCAGAAGCCCACTGCCTTCTACCTCCCCCTTCACCCCGAGGGCACGGACTGATTCTTCCTTCCATGTTCTTAGGAAAGTGATTCCGCTTCTTGGTTGTGGTAAGGAGGCCATGAGCAGCTTTGTGGGATGTCCTTACTGTTTGGCTGGTGCGGTCCTCATGCACCGGGCTTGTGCTCTCAGCTGCTGGGGATAGAGAAGGCACCATTAATCATCTCTCTAAAACAGTTGAAGCATTTGGTGTGATGCACTGATTGCTGCTGCTGTTTAAAAGCTTGCAGATAAATGCTGCTGGTGTAACACACCACTGGTCTGTAGGTGGGTAATATGCTTAGGTAGGTATACAACATGACACGCACCTTGGCTACATCCTAAATATATGCCTGAGGGAAGACAGAAAATAACTGGAGAGTAGCAGATATTATTTTTGAGTCTCTCGGCTTTAAATGTGGGAAGGGAACAGAAATGAGCATCTCTGTAGCTTGCACAGACACATTAATCCTCTGAGCAATAATGGTATTTTTGCCACTATACTGTGAACAAGGGTTGTCTAACCTAAGGATAGAGAAGCATGCAGTGAGACAGTGTTGACTCAGCCCTGCCTCTTCACAGACTTTCATAAGTCTTGGGAGAGCATTTGTATCTAAGCCAGAATGAAATACTTAATTTTTGGAGACAGTGTGTAATCAGAATGACTCTTCCCAGTGTTACACTGTACCTACTGATTTCAACACCCTTTTAAAGAAACTGAGACTGAGCTAGCAAGCCTTTCCTACTGTTCAGCTTTCCAAACTGACCAGCCCTGAAAGTATGAATGCCATGTTCTTTAAGGAAGAGTTGAAATGTTGTGTTCTATATTGTTATTATCCTGGAGAAACATTCATTTTTCATCAGTAGCTAATGAATGCTGACACTTGTATCTTGGAGGTTACCAGACATACAAGAGACAGTAAAATTGGTCATTGTGATCCAACTAGTGGGAAGCAATTATTTTCACACTACTTTTCTTTTTCTAATGCATCTGTAAAACTCACTGCTGTAAATGATAAGCAATGCACCATCTCACGTAAAGCTCCTTAGTATGTGGCTCTACAAGATTTAGACTTAGTCAAGCAACACTTTTCAGTACACAGACGACAACAACTCCACATCTTTTGTTTTTTCACCTTGTGCTGAACAAGCCACAGCAATTTGCATGTAAAATGCTTTCTGTACTGGCAAGTGTCTTTACCTTGGCCTCTCACCAGCAAGTTAATCTAGGCTTTTAAATTGTTAATAACTGAATAAATTTTAAATCTTGATGCCTTTTATAATCAGTTATATAAATACAAATTCTGTGGGAACTTGTACTTTCCAGGGATGGGAAAGACATGAGAGCCTTGGCAGCTATGAAGTTGGTTACTAGCTCCTTTCTAATCTCTTGCACAATGTATATAAAATGTAGAAGCAAGTGAAAATAGTATTTGTTGAATATTATTTAAGAGAAGACAACCTATTTTTAATTTCTAAAGATAGCTATAGTATTCTGAAAGGGGGTATTATTAGAAACAAGTTTCAAAAATGAACTTTTTGGTACTCAGAAAAAAATCTACTGAACTATTAAGTAACTTTAATAAACAAAAAGAAAACACTCAGACTAATTAAATTTAGTCAGCACATTTATCAATAGAAGTCATAGGGAAGAGCAGTAAGACATTTCTTGGGAGAGCTGTAATCAATCTGTGCACTTTAGTTGAATGCATGTGTGTAAAACTATACAGAAATTACTTATATGAAAGAAGATTTAATTCACGTTCCCTAAACTGAAGGAAATCTGCATGCACACAAGGGTGCCTGAAGACGAATGTTGGATATATAGATGCTGAATCTGTTGTGTGTCCTTTCATGGACTTGCAATCTTCCTGTTTTTTTCATATTTTTGAATAGTGCAATTGTAGTTCAACATCTAATATTCCACATTTTTTTTAATATTAAATACTTGGTTATTCCTTTCAACGTTTCTCTTGGAGCATGTTGGAGTGCTACTTTCTCAGCTGTTCAAAGCTTCTGAGCCCCCTGTCGTTTCAATATATTCAGGTGTATTTATCCACATCCATTTGGGAATAGGGCTTAGAGTGGTATTTTTTTTTTTTTAAGAATATGAACTTAATATGTAAATGTTCTGGTGTCTGTTAATGCTAAAGGTCACCTGGCTGATTTTGTTCTTTCTTTGGATTGCAGCAGCCCTTTGAAGAATGTTAATTGATTGTAATTGTTTTAGTTAATCAGTTTCAGGGGGTCAGGAATCTATTTCACATGCAGGAGTTGTTTGCTTCCAGGCAGTTCACAGTAGTAGTGCAAACTACCTGAGGTCAGTTGTTTCTTTATTTTAGGAGATTAAGTGGTTTGGTGACACTGGTTTTGATATACATATTAGCAGATCTATGAGGGAAGTATAGGTCCCTCGTATACAAGTTGGAGAAAAATTTCTTTGGTAACAATTGCTGAAATGGTTTAATATTTCAGAAAGGTTAAAGTTTCCTCTGATAATGAGAAATCAAAGATCTGGAGCATGTGGATGGGAGTCTTCTGGATTCAGCCTTTCTAAAACCTATATTTTTTATTATTAAAGAGAAATAAAAGGGCAAAACAGAGGAAGAACCCGGTCTGGGCTTGATATTTCTAGCAGTATTTAAGGCTGCTTCACTGATACGGACACCAGTGTCTTGCCAGCTCTGAATGATCAATCAATCCTGTTTTTTGAATGAAAGCTTGAAGCTCTCAACATACTGGGGAATATGTACCAGAGTGCCAAGACTTCCTTAGAGGCTGGGTGAAATCCAAAGGACTTCTGTGCAAGAACTCTTATTCATCTATGAACGGCTGTTTGTTTGCCTAGACAGCATGTCAAAGTGTTTGCAGTAAGGGTTTGTGAAGTATGGTCATGTAATAAACTCTAAGGGCAGCTCTTGGAGTTTTTGATAAGCTGAATTTATCTACCCAGAAATTTTCAGATAGAGTAAAAGTCTGTCCTCTCCTCTTCTTTTCCATTGCAATTTCATTTTCCCTGTCTACCAGTCAAATAAGGTACGTTATCTGAGAATGGGCTAGTTAACGCATCGAGTGTATGTTGTTGTGTATGAAATGAAAGCAAAACATTGTCATTGGAATGTAACGTGGCTTTTGGAAATCTTTGGCAGGTAATCATTTAAACCCACCACAGTGACCTGCTCCGTGAACAGAGGAGGAACTTCCTGGTTTCATAACACAGCCCATAGTACAATTTCATGCTCTGTGTGTCTTAAACATGGACCATGCACATTTGTGCATAAAGTGAGTTATTTTTTCCTGAAATATGAAGCTGATGCTTGTTTCATAAACTTCAAATAAGCTGCAAGGCTGTCCTTTTCTTCTCCCAAATGTGTATTTTTCTGGATTTCAGGAGCTTGCTGTTCTTTTATCCCATGACTCTTGCTATCTATGCAGTGACATTCAAAAATTGGCTGATGTTCAGACAAATTAAATAGTAAAATTCTGAGGGGAAATGGAAAAGGCTTCTGACCCAGAAGTATGGGTGGCTCACTGAGGGGAATGCAAGGAAGGTAGTTAATGTGAATCCCAGATTTCTTCTAGGAACAGAAAAACAGAGTATCAATGAAATGAAATTACCCAAAGAAATCTGCACTTGTGGGCTAAATAGTACATGCACGGGGACTGTGAATTAAAGGTGGTTGAGCATAAATTTGACCATATAATTGGAACGTCTAGAGGGGGAAGTGGAAGAAGGGACAGAAAGAGTAACATTCACTTCAGATTAATGAGTGAAAATTGAAATCATACAATGTCACGCAATGAAGTAGTGACTGAAACGGGTGCATGGGCTCTTGTAATTCTTCATTCTGCCATTTTGTTCCCTCTCAAAGCCCTGTCTATGACTTGACCTGTGTCTGTTCAGGTGTACCATGCATGAATGTATCCTCCTATGCTCTTGGGACCACTGGGAATAAATGATGTTGTTGGACCCACCAAACTGGGCAGAAACTGGGCATGGATACCTGCACTGCCTACATGCTTATGCTTTTTAAGGCATGGATGATTATTTGACTTTTAATTGAAAACCACCTAAACTTTGGAGTCCTAGTGGTTGAGCCTCTAACTAGAGAATCTCAACACTGAAAATCTTTCTACTTAAATAAAGAAAATCTGAGGAGGGTGGAAAAATGGCTATAGAGGAGCAAAAGTAGCAGCAATTAATCTGGTGTGTGAAGATTGTTGTGTCAAGCCCTAAATGTTGTCCTTTACTGTGTGTGTTTTGAAGGGGAGTAGAACTGCAGCTGGGACACATCCTGATCCCTTTCCTCGGGTGAAGAACCACTGCAATCCCTAGGTCTGTTAGGGGAAATACACAGATCAGAATTTTCAGAAGAGGAAATAAAAGAAACCCCAAACCCACAACTTAGCAGGAAAAAATTACCAGCCTGGTTCCAGACTGTGAAGTTCCAGAAACAAACAGGAGTTATGGCAAACTACCTTCTGATTTTATCTGCCTCAAAAAATCACAGGTGTTTGAGTCATTTTGTGTACCTTTCTGTTGTTAAGACAGGCAGGAAATTCGAGAACAATATAATTGTCAGTATGATAAATGAGAAGGCAAAATACTGTTGAACAGTAGAGGACACCAGTGTTATTATGGCCTATTGTTGCTATGAATAGAACCACCCAGATGCCAATTAACATCTCATTGCTATGATTACTTGCTACAGTATCTGTTCCACTAATCAAACTTGCACCTTTTTAGTACATATTTTGATTTCAAAAAGTTATACCAAGAAGAGATTACATTTATCTCAAATGCAAATAAATGTGGAGCTTAAGAAGCTAATTAAGTTTATAACCACTGAGAATAACATTAAAAAGAAAATTAAATTGCTTGGTTTGGAGGAAAGCCTTTTAGGAAACATTTGTTGAATAAACATAAAAGAAATTCTCCTAATGTACTCTTATGCAAATAGTGTTCTGTTTATATTTTTCCATATGTCAATCATATATAACTCTTATGATTTTTCCTTCACTAAACACTCTTCTTCATAGGAATATTTACTATCAAGCACACAACATGTAGTAAGTATGAGAGCTAAACGACAACAGCCTGCTATAGCTTCCCAAACTTTTTGAGAATGGAGTTTCAGTTTTACAAAAATGATAACCCCATTACAAATAATTAGTAAATAATTGCTCCAGGCAAGGAGATGGAAGTGAAGGATAAAGCACACAAGAGATTCCTTCTCTCATTTTTCTTCTTTTAGTGGTCATAAATAGTACCAGATTGAAAGCTCTGGAGAAAGGAAATTTCTGCTTATGTGTCCGGCAGCAGTACTGCAGAATTCCTTGGGCTGGGCTCCGTCTTCCAAAGCACTGTGGTGGTGCCCCTGGCCTAATAGACTGCTATAGGCATGCTCACCATCTATCTAAAGTCAACGAGAAAACAGCAGCAGTTAAGCAGATGTTGTTTTGCTGGATCATGTTGACCAGTTCCTTGAGAGGCTGAGCCTGTGCCCTAGCAGCCCCTTTACAGATAAAAGGCTGTCCAAACTGCCTTCTGCTGGGAGCAGTCCTGGCTGGCCCAGGATTTGCAGCAATTTGCTGCCCAGGAGAGAGGGCTGGCCCACAGATTCTCTCTCATCCCAAATGGATTAGCTGCACTAGGAAAAGTTCAGGTTTCTGGCTATAGATCATTTCTCTGCTTGGTTTAAGGAAAAACAACTTTTGAAGGAGAAATGGGAATTCAGGGTCCAGATGACAAAAGTGGGGGTGACACGCTTTTTGCTGTTGAGTAGTCCTTCAAAGAGTAGGGACTTGGCCTCTGCTGCTTCAGCTTGTTCTGTCCCACTCCCCGCTCCGTGGAACAAAGGCAGTCAGTGCAGCACGCACCCTGCCTTGGCAGCTAGCTCGGGCTTTGCCAGGGTGCAGAGGAGCAAAGCCAAGCCTCTGTATCCTCTTCGAGCAAGTAAATCCGGAGAAGAGGTTGGGGCATGCTTTCGTTCTTCACCTCTGTACTGTGTTGAAGATTTGACAGCAGCAGAGCTGCTCACAGCAAGTCATGACAAATAGATCTTTTGTTTTGTCTTGCCCTATGGGGTATGGGTGTCCTGGATTAGCTGAGCGGTGGGTGGATCTATCCTCTGCTGGTAACAGCTTCAGTCCTGTGAGCTGGACATGATGAATATGGGGAGGAAACTGTTGTGATGGAAATGGTGGATATGATGTCATTTTGAGGCCTTGAAATTTGTATTTTGTTACTCTTTAACCCATGCCTTTAATTCACTGGTGTTCTGAGAGCATCACTTTCACTGGAAGGTTTTCAATTATGGCTAGAATATTTTGAATTTTGAAATGTGCCCCTGATGATCCATCACAATTTTTTTTAAAGCTTTGGACATGGAAGAGCAGTGTTGAACTTGGAGCTCAGATTCAGATATAATTTTTTTATAAAGAGTCTGACAGGATTGCTGGATTAGTGTTTATAATACTTATTGACATCCCATGATACCTTTCCATAGCTGAGCAGAGTTTAGATTGACTCTGGAGTATTAGTACTTGATGAAGGTAATCTGTTTTCTTGGCTGAAGCTCACAAACAAAGCAGTTAAATCCCCATTACAAATGGCTAAACAGGGACCCATTAAACTTCTTATAGGCCTGTCTCATTTCTATAGCCCCTGAAACATTTATAAAGGGCACTGTTAAAAATTTACAGAACCTTGAGATAGTGTCTTAAGTAAAGCTATTCTGTGTACACTACCTGAAATATGCAGTCTTCCTTTAAAGAGTAAAATAAAAGGAGTTAAGAAAAACTTTTTTCTGTAAGCTTTGACCTACAGTAATGGCTTTAGCTTTTCATGATTTATTTTCAAAGTTTCATAGAAAAATAAATGTTGCAAGTAGGAAAACAACAATTCATGCTTAAGCTACCATAGGAAGGCACCAGGATGAGTTATTAATAATCAAACTGTCTTTGTTAATGTCTGTTTCAATTATTAGTTCTCCAATCACCCTTTTTATATGGGAAGTCACTCTGGAAATTATTGGCACCAAATTTGAGATGAATATGGTAATAGTGGATGTATCACGTTAATGAGAATTCTCATATTAAGAAATATAAGACACATTATTTTAATGATTCTACTGGCATCAAACCATGGAAGCCACAAAGTTATTTTTTTTAATGAATCAATCCCCACAGGCCTAAAGTAATTGTGTGAAAACTGTTGGGCTTTTTTTATTCCAGTAAAGACAGCCCAGAACTGAAATTATACTTTTCACCATTTTAGCTGATGTTTTGCAATAATACCAGGTATTTTGTAAACCTCAAAAGAAAGAAAACGTTTAGCACAGCACTGGAGTGGGGAGGTTGAATCAGTCCTCCCAATGCATGTCAATAAAGAGGTGATAATTAGAGAGAGAAAAAGCAAAGCCTTCATTAGGCCACAGATTATTTGAGTTGAATGGGCAAACTGTCAAATTGAGCTCACCAGGGATGACAGTATCTTGTGAGACAGCCTGTACCTTAGTGCGTGGGGATGGTGGCATTTGTTTGTATAATAGGGACATGGTACCGGGAAGGGGGGAGGGGATGGCCAAGAATAGAAAAGCGCTATTGTCTGGTTTGGTTCATTATATTCTTATTCTAGTTCTTCTCTTTAAGAGCGTAATCTTCTGCTCAAGTATTTAAAAAATAAATAAATGAGGGGTTCTGTCTTTCTAAATGTGGGAGTGTAGGGAATAATGAAACCACATTGTGTATATATTTTTTAGTTCCCGTGAATTTTAATAATTTCCAGATGGTCACTTGTAAGTATATTCATGAAACATGAAGAATGGTTTTGTAGACTACTACATATACTCCAGGATACCCCAAAAATATCTAGAAAACTTGAATGTTTAGGTATTGTTTTTCTCCCTAACCAACCACTGATGTTGCAGGGAGTAATAATAAAGAAGTTCATATGATAACGTGACTTTTATTTTCATGAATCTTGAAAATATATGCTGAGCCATCTCTGCTGGGGTTTAAGCCCCAGCTGTACAAGCTTAAGAGTAATTGCTGAAGACCTGATATATGGACTGAAGTTGTTTTTTTTAAGTACTTTCAAGCAAACTTTTCACAAAATTCAGGTATGCCAGCAGCATTTGTTAGCATGCTCCTTCTTGTGAGTTTTCAGCTGAAAAATAACAGACCTCTTTAACAGATCTCTTAAGCAAAGTACAGAAAACTTGCATCTCAGCTGGGATCAGAGAAGTGGAAAGTGGCTTGTTCATGTGCAGTAGATAGAAGGGAACTACTGGCCAAATAGCCAATTAAATGCCCAGCATAATTTAGTTGGGCAATCCACCAGTTTAACAGTTCATACCTGCTCAGGCCCAAAATATGGCCCAGGTGTAAAAATGCCACCCCATGTTGGTTGCCTTTCTCTTCCTTTCTGTGCTGCTTTTTGTCAGTTATTTGTTATCTAAACACAAGACACTAAGGGATTATACAAATCCTTATGATGCTTATACATGGTCCAGGTCCTTTTTTTAGACCTGTGTCCTTTTCAAGTGGAGAAGTAGATCATTAAAGGACAAGAAATGCATGAAATTTGCAGCAACATCAAAAAAAGGAAGATCCGTTTTGGCTATCCTTGTGCTCAAATGGTTAAATATCCTAGGATATCCTAGCACTATGGTCCTTGTTGCTAAGCAGCTTGTGTTATCGTGACTCTTGTGAACCTTTTTGGATAAATATGGTAGAAGGAAAGGATTGCAGAACTTCAACTGGAGTTTGGTCTTCACTTCTACTGACTTCCCTGGCTGTCTTCCTAGGAGTTGCCATTTTCATGGTGCACTTGCTTTTGCAACCCTATCAATCTAAAATACTTTTTTTACTACATAGGTGAAGTATTTAAACTATTTCCAGCCCTGTGCATCCTAGCTATACAGTCAACCTATAATCAAAAAAAGCACATCTTCAGAATGTGAGATGAGCCTGAAATTACCAGGGATAATCTACTGCTTTCATGCAGCCATCATAGCCTCTTAGTGTATTCTTCTCAAACATTATTTCTCAACTCCATAACTTGAAAGAAAGCCAGAAATCCCCCACTCGTTTCCTCCCATCTCCTGAAGCAGCCACTCCTAGGTGTCACCAAGTATTTCAGTGGTTACATCTGGAAGTCTGTGCTTGAAGACAGTGATGAAAACAGGACTGAAAATACAAACAGAATACTTAGAAATATTGCTAAGGGAGAGGAGCTAAAAAAACCCCTCACATACCACATTTCTACTGTTCTGTCTGTTTAGCAGTTATGCCAGTATGACATACCAGAATGTTTCAATCATCAAATTATTGTTATTACCAAATAAAGAATTTGAAACCCATGGCTTGCTCCACTTCTTTAAATGCCATCTTGTGCACATCTGATGAAGTGCTACTTATTCGGTGCTTGCAGGATCACAGTTAAACAAACTCTTCTGGGAGCTGAGGTTGCCCATTGGAGTGTTATTTTGATACCACTAGTAGTTTGAAATAAGCCACTTTAGGAGTCCTCTGTGTGTTCTTCTGCAAATCAAATTATCTACTTACTAACTGGGAGAGCAATAAGAAGCAAAAGACAACTTGTCTGAAGAGAGGAAGGCATAGAGAAGGGAACTAGTGACAGCTCCAGTTACAACATTTGATATATCCCTGGAAGAGAGGAATGTTGTTTTGCGTCTGTCCACAAATAATGGCCCAAGAGCTGTGGGGGTCACTTGGTACAGGTCTGTCTTGCTCTGTTCCTGCGTGCTGAAAACCTGTCTTTGTAACAGTGCTCCAGAGCAGCCTTGCTATGACAAGTTATGCAAGGGCCACAGGTAAAGGCCTGCTATAAAGCCCCTCAATTACGGGGTGTGGATTGGATTTTGTTTTGGTTTGGGTTTTTCTTCTCCCTTGCCCTCTGAACACAGGTATGTCTCTTCTTAGTTCAGTGCCAGCACTAGGTACTGAAGTCAGAGGTGTGAACTTGGGCAGTAAAGGCTGAGGGTGCTCTGTGGAGTCTGCACTGCTCCTTCTGGATGGACTTTTAGTGACTATGCTATCTCAATTTATCTAAGTGTTAGATTAGGAAACTAGTTTTGTACCCCTTGGTGGCTTTGTGCCAACAGAAATTCTTAATTTGTGATATTTTGGCCAAATTTAGCTACAGAAACCAGACTACGTTTCATCTGATCTTTAACTACACATGTGACATCAGGAGGCTGCCACTTCATTCTCCTACTCGGATCAGTCTGTACATGGACAGAATAAATCGCTTTGGTAGGAAGGAACTCATACTGAGCAGTACCCTCCCTACTAGAATTAAGTATGATCATGATAAACTTTTCCAGTTTCTGCTTGAAATTTTAATCAATTTTTTAAATGTCATGCTGGGGTAAGTTTTCAAACCTCAAGTATTCATAGGAATATGGTACAGTTACACCAATGTTTTTTGGGAAACCTTTGAACCTATAGAATGGAATTTAATGAGACTCAACAGTGCTCTCCCAAAAGGTCGCTACCCAAATAGTTTTGCCATCCCGTGCAGAAGGACTCAGCAGCTCAAATTCTTCTCTTCCTATTCAGGTTGGGGATTAGAGCGAGAGCTCCTAACGTCTCTCCTGTTGCACCCTATGAGCTGTCAGGAATGGCGATAACCACTTTCTCTCCCCTAGGATCCTGAACTCCTCGGTCTAATTCAGATTAGGAATAGCTCTGGGCTGTCACAGTGCTGGAGATAGGCCCATGGGATGTAGAGGTTCCTCTTCTGCCTCATTTGGGAAAGTGTTTGATCCTGAACCTCCTTACAAGGCAAGAAAATTGCTTCCTACCTCTTCTCATTTCTTTGATGTTCTCTTTTAGTAGCAGATAATTTATTCACAAATGAGTTTATACAAAATAGTTCTGCTTGGTGTGCTTCTCTACATGAAAGGAAAGAAAGGAACGGAGGTGTGTGTTGGACACCTTGCTTGACTTGTTACTGGAAGGTGCTTAATGGTAACATTGTAGGAGCACTTCTGTAAAGTGTTGTAAGTTACTCTACCTTTCCTGGTCACACTGGCAGCTACCAGAATACATTCCAAACCTCCCAGGCTGTGGATTTGCATCTCTGCTTTGATGCATACTGTTAGCTTGCATGGGAGTTTTGTCTGGGTTGCGGATTAATCTTGTGCATTCAGAGAAGCCACGCTGAGCCTGGGCTGGGTGCTGAGTGCATCAAGCTGACCTGGGCACCGGAGAGTGCAGAGGGCAGGTGCCGACCGCTCTGGGGGCTCAGGACCTGGTGCTGAGGACCAGTACAGCTGAGTGAAGGGCTAATGTACCCATTCACCTGGCACTGAGTGTCTTGCTGCTACGCTCTGCAGCACATCACCCAAGTGTGTTGGCTATTCAGAGTATCCTCACTTGCCGTTACCCCAGGTAATGGGCAAGTGGTTCGTTTTTGTGGATGCAGTTAACGTTATCTGCTATTCTGTTGAGTTCTCTAGACGTTTTAGGAGCTCTCACAAGTAGGATTAGTCTTTACAGAATTGTGGCTGCAGGTGCTGTGAAGAAGCAGTGGCTCTTTCAGGCCATAAGATATCTATTTCTATGAGAAATGTGTATCTTTGGCAGACTGCTAAATATTACGGCTTAAATCTATTACAAGGAAGCACAATTTTCTGTAACTTAATTTCCTAAGCCTAATGAACCCAGTAAATTTCCTCTGATGTCTTCCCAAGTTAATATGTTAAATCTAATTTATTTGGCAAAAAATTGGACAAATTTCCTCCTAATTGAATTAACCTAGAAGAAAAAAATGTATTGTTATGGAAATCTGTGACTAATAATTCACAGATGTGAAAGTCCGGGTTTGGCTCCATCCATTTACTGCCTTACAATTGCTGTTTCTATTTGCTATAATTTAACTAGTAATAGTAAATTGAACCATATATGTATTCAAAAAGTTTGATAAATGATACTGAATTACTTTCTTGTTGTTTAATGTTGCAGAAGATTTTTCTGTCCTACTTGATTATTTGTATGCTTATTGACTATTATATTTGGCAGTTGATTTTCTTGATATGTTGCTGATATTTTGTGGACGCTGCTAATGAGTGGATGATGCGTTTTCATCAGCAATAATACGTTCCTAGAAGTTTTGCTAGAACTCAAAGTGGTACAAACAGAATTCTCATTGTTTATGTCTTCATGTTGGCAAAATTGAAGCACCAAGTCCCAACAAAAGTCGAAGCAGGTCCTGAACATAGTTCAGCAGCAACACAAAAATATGAGTTTGTCTGTGCATGCTACTTTGATTTTATGTGAACAGGGTATAGATAAGAGGCAGACAGTTCTGTATCTTGCTGGAATGTAATTCATGTTCTTCATGCCAACAGCTATAGCCCTGTTTTCCTGCCCCTTCCTGAATGTACGTGGAGAGGTCTGATGTAAACGATGAAGCTAAATCTCTGACAAATAAATTACAAGGGCCACTAATGAGTGCAAATCCATGTATGACCTTTAGAGCATTCATGCAGCTGTCTCTAGCCTCTGATGTGGTTTGTGCTGGAAGAATCCTACCAATACCTAGTATTTAAAAATTACGATGTATATCAAAATAAGTGAGTTGGCTTCTTTCTGTTTGTAGATTTTCACCGATTTCAGAATTGTTCAGGACAGAATTTGGCTTTAAAACTGTAGGCCAAAGATCTTTAAAGTTCTTGCATTTTAAAGTGACTGTTAGTGATATTCAAGATTATTTACAAATGGTCCAGAAGTTTTTCTGCTATAAATTTTTATCTAGACATCTGTATCTTTTTCAGCACAACAGCAATTGTATGAAAAATAGTCAATGAGCTGCAATACTAAGGTCAACAGTTTTAGTATTAAAATCAGTTTACAGTATGTTTGCTTGAAGTGCACATAAATTCATAGAGGCAAGAAGTATAAACAGAATAGCTGATTTCTTGGATGCACTCCAATATAATTATAGCTATTCACCCTTGTGACTATTTGTGTGTGTAGCTTAAAGCTATTTGCCTGCCCTAAGGTACAGTAGCAGTATTTTTATACATCTTTGTATCTGATTGAAATGCAAAACTCAGTAAACCTGGAAAGGATGCTAACAAGCTTAAAGAAAAGTATGAGTAAAATTAACCAGCAGATTGAATATGCATTTTGACATTTGTTAGCAGCACCACCCAGTTCCTGGTACAGGTACCTCTCATTCTCTTCAGTTTTGAAACAGATATCCCTTAAGGGTTTGTCACCAAAATAGTGTATTTCTAATAGGCAATTATGAAAAAAAAACCACCCAAAACCATCATCAATCACATTTATTGCAAACATCTCATAAAACAGTAAAACATTTATGTGGCTATGGAAGGCAAGTATGTTGCCATGTAATATACTAAGATTTGCATATAAAGAACAGCAGGCAGCAAACAAGTATCTTTTCCTTTCTTATTCCATTTATACAAATGCCTGTGATCCAATGTATCTATTTAATTTACATCAAAATGTTATAGCTGCAACACCTGAGTGATATTAACTGTCATTAGGTCTCAGAAGCACACCACATGAAGGGAACGGGTAACGCTGCTTCCTTCAGGTAGGGTTCCTCAGGCATGTCACACCTTGTCACAGCCTATCTGTCACCCAGGAGGCAGGGTTTGCCTCAAGCTGATGTGCACCTGTAATGGAGATATATATATATATATATATATATATATATATATATATATATATATATATATAAATTTCAC
>JAVJGJ010000003.1:13640515-13672936 GCA_035590215.1 Microhierax caerulescens | reverse complement strand
GATATAAATTTCCCTCCCCCTCCAGTAGTATTTTTTTAAGCAAGATAATTATGTCAGGATTTTGCTTTCAGACTAATTCCAGGGATACTGGATATACTGTTTCCATGTGAAAAAGAATAAAATTCAGTTGCTTGGAAAGAAATGCAGCTCTTCTTGTGGGGCGGGGTGGGGGGTGGGGGGGCAGAGGGCATGGAAACTGACTATTGATACCAACATTTGCTGATCTTCTCCGTAATCATTCGTACCTTGTGCCTGGCAAACAGAAAACATTTTCTCAAAACTTTTTCTTTAATCTACTGTGGGGCTGTATGATACAAAATGACTAATAAAATGTAAGGTTATTTATGTGTCAAAAGTTGGTAACAACTGTCTTTATCTGGGTTTTTCCACAAGCCTCAAGGTAAAATGAAGCAGGCAGCGTTGCAGAGAAGAGAGAAATTAATGATAACACATTGTACAAATCTGTGGGATTTTTTGACATTTGACTCTCAACTATCATTTTAAAAAATTCTGCCTTCTATTTACTTGTCAGAACTGGATTTAATTCTTGTATGCTGCAAGAAATTTGCCATGTTAAGATATTGATATAACAAATTGCCGAATGTTTTAGAGATTGATTCTTGCTGACCAAAATGGGCTTTCAGATTGGAAGTCTTTTTTTCCAGAAATCACCTGCTGAGATAGAAGTCTGACAGCTACACAAAAGAAATATACGGTTTGTTTAGTCTGCTCCTATCTGGCAATCTGCAGATGCTGTCAAAAATTGCATTTTTTTAAAAATGAAAATTACCTAAGGATTTGGCAAAGGACCTTGGCTAAAGTGGACTGAGTGGCCGCTGTCAGGTGAACATTAACAGACTGATTGGTTGTTACTTCTGTCAGTCTTTCTGCAAAATTATGACAGGCCACACAGCAGGGAGCAAATGATCATTAATACTTCATCCCCTGGGACGCAATAAACTGCCATCCACTTGCATACAAATAAAATATATAAAGCTTGTCAGACAAGGTGACAAGAAAAAGGTGCTTTTTCAGTATGATTTTATACTACAGTGGGATGTGATCAGTTCAGATGTGTTTTTGTCTTGTGCGGTGTATGATCTTGGCAGCAGCGTCTTTGAATTCATTCTGGTTTAAAAATATCTTTTGGTGCTTTTGCCTGGCATTAATTTTATTTCATTAGAACATAAGATTTGAACACTCTTCTCAGTTATGCAGTGGCAAATTAATAGCTTTTGCAGGAAAACACTCCCCCAAAGCCTGGTGATGTTTATGCCATTTACCCTTAACACCCAAACAAGCCCAGCCCTGTGCACCTGCTGGTGCGTGCTCTGCACGGGGGAACACGGAGTCCGATGCTGAAAGATGCCCATTGGAACAAAGATTTCCAAGCTAGAAAAGCTTGGATAAAGCTGTTTGTGCAACATTTTTATCAACAAAAAATTAAAAAAAAAAAGTTGTATTATACTTTTGGTCAGGTCAGAAGGAGGTTAGAATCTGAGGTATTTGCTTAGCCACTGCTTCCAGTAACGCTTTTCTGTTCTGGGAAGGGCACTGAAGAAGATAATTACTGATTTATGAGGAGATTTTGCATTGTCTGCCTATAGGGTGTTTTGGTTTGGGGTTTTTTTTGGGTGGGTTGTTTTTTTTTTGTCTCTTTGTGTTTTTTGTTTGTTTTTTTTTTTTATGCATCTGCCAATGAATTGTTAGGTGGCTACTGCATTGGAAGCCTTTGTGTAGGCAAGGCACATAGGGTTGCTTAACCATTTAGTGTGGAGCCTCATAATCTCACTATATTGGCAATGAATTCCTTTGACATTTACTAGAAAAATGAGTTTTCTGACATGCGCTTCGTGCTTCAGCCTCCTTTCCTTCTTTAATATTTCCTATGGAAATTTGTGGGATGCAGTCTGTCACTTTGTGCAAGCATTTGTTTGAAATATTTCAATTTCATAAAACTACACTTCTTTTTTAAGACAGCAAAAGATGTTTTATCAAATATTTTGACTGTTTTGTGCCACTACAGCAGCTTTTATCACACCAATGGATCTCACCTACAGACCTTTGAAATCATACTTTGTTGCTTATTTCACTTTCAAAGCAGGTGAAGAAAATCGGACTTGCCCTTTGCCAAAATTTATTCTGAACTAATGGTTCTGGTTGTTTTTTTCCTTCTCTTGGCCTTGATGGCAGAAAGAATTGCTAATGAATGCAGTCACATGACTGGGCTAGAGGGAAGGAATACTGGAAGTTTCACATGAAAGCTTGGTAGATCTGCCTGTGTTCCTTTCTTGGGTCTTTCTTGGGTTCCTGCCCCTTTCATGTCCCATTGTCACCGTTGATATTGTAATGTCACCTACCTAAAAGGTCAAATATATAGCAAACCACCTATGAATGACATTGCCATCTAGTAACTGAGAATCAAGCATGTATGCTTGTAAAAGTGTTGATCGGGAAACTGTCAATATTAGGTAGGAAGAAAAAGGTAAATGTTAGTGAATCCACAGCACCAGTATTCACGTGTGTGACTGGACAGAGAAGGAAAACAGAAAGACTAACAGAAAATACTTGCATCTCTCCGGCAACTTCTCTAATTTCTGTTCCTTTGTGCTCTGAATTACTCTGATTCTAGACAACCTCTACACAATGTGAGAATGGAGCTGCAAAATTAAACAGTGCTCTGGAAAAATAGGAGAAAACTGTCACGCAACATGATTTTTTTCCTTTTATGCACATGCATTAAGCAGTTGTGGGTTATTGTTTTTCTGTCGTTAAGGAAATGGGAAAACACCTGCTGATTTCAGGCCTAAACAGAAAAATAAATAGTGTCTTTAAACAGATAAATTTTCTTTTGACAGAAGTTTATCTTTAATATAAAGATGGACTTATTAATAGATTTTCAAGATAGACCTTTTATATTAAAGTCTATCTTCAGATTAAAGGGAAGACTCCATAGGGCAAGCCTGAGGACTGAAATCAGGCTGCATAAGGTAATGACTGCCTTGAATTCTGTTAAGTATTGTGTTTCACGTTGCTTGGGGATTGTGAAATTCAGTGATGAAATCAGGTTGGGGTTTCTTTGCATAGTGATTTCACTTCACCTTTCTTAAGTCCTATCCCTTCTGCTTTGTGCATGCAGAAGCATGAAAGTTAGGACTGATTAGATGGCATTGGCATTGCAAAATCCCAAGAAAAATACTACTGTTAATGAGAATTGTGTGCATAACCCCCTGCTTACTGCAATGACAGTTCACTCTTATGATTCTGTCAAACACTGCAAAAAATAAATAAACCTGATATCTCAATAATAAATAACTGCTCAAGGTGCTTTTTTTTTTTAAAAAAAAACAAAACAAACAAACCCAAAACAAAAAAACCAAAAAACTTTAAAATGAAATACACTAAATCCTCAGCTAGATTGAATCTATCTTTCTCCACTGAGTTCAGTGTAGCTAAAACTGATTTACAGTGATTGGGGAATTAGCCTGTTGTGACTCAAACTGCAAAGTATACAAAAATGGTGAAAAATTGGAACATGGATGGAAATGAATATGAGGATTGTGAATGTTAGAACACAGCATTGGTTAAAAACCCCCACAACTTAAACTGCTGCTTGAAAATCCTAACTACTGCATATGTTCCAGCAATTTGCTCAGCCATGCTGTATTCACTGAATGAAGAAAACTTCTCACGAGAATGTTTAAAATGTCACTGAGGTTCATTCTGGATCAGGGTGCAGGTGGCTCTACAAAGGCTTTGCTGAGGGGATGTGTTTATACAGTTGCTGCTGACGGATGGTATTGATTGGCTAGGCAACTCATAAAACAAGCGACCTCACTTTCATCTTTGTGGTTTCTGTTCCTTCAATAGATAGAAAAGTGGTTTTAATTATTCACATCATCCATTTTAATATCTTCTTTTTTTTTTTTTTTTACTCTTATCTACCCACTCTCTTATAACCAAGTAATATTCTCATCTTCTGATTATTATACAAAACTTGCAAAGTGGGCAAGAGTGGGAAGATAGAGAAGAATTTTTTTGAGAACACAGAAGTTTGTGCTGCCTCACTGGTAAGATTAGCAGAAGTCAAGATGTGCTGAAACCTCCACCCTACAAGACTGCTCGAGTCACCTTTGGGATAACAGATCACTTAGCAGCTGCAACTGAGGTGTTGCTGCACGATCTCTGGTGTTTTGCTTGTATTTATTTGTGACCAGTTGTTTTAGAGTATTGTGGAATCTACATGTAAAAACAAATATTTGCTGCTGCTGTAATCACTGTTCCCTCCCTGTTTACTAGACTATTATAAAAGCCTGCAGCCCCGGTGTGAAAACAGTTGTTTGGAAAGAGAACTGTAAACGGACTTAATCTAGCACTTGGATTTGCAGACAAAAAGTGTACCAGAAATAATTAATGGGAAAATCAGGTTTAAAGTCCAAGATGCTTAAAAGGAACCTCAAATTCTACTGATAATAAGCAATTCTAACTATGCTTCTGGCTGTAGTAAACCAGTGTGGGTGTAAGGCATGCTCTGCACTCGATTCCTGCACCCGCCCTTGGATCCCCTGCAATACCTCCTGCGTAGCACAGCCATGTGCTTTCTTCAAAACTACAGCAGTAGAGGCTGCACTCCTTTCCCCCGGAGGATGTATTTTTCTCCCATTAGATGACAATTTTTTCAGCTTTCATATAACTTGGGACTTGTGATAAGAGCTTGAGGTCATTTAATGCTTCTGGGTTTTGCAGTTTGCTCATTTTTAGAACAGGAGGATGTGATTTTATACCATAATGGGAATTTTAATGCTTTTAATTATAATTGCCCATTCTTTTATGTATTAATGGCTACTGAGGAGAAAGAGATATAACACAAACATGTACAAATCAGAAGACAACACAGTTTACTTTCTGTGTTTGTGTTTTTAGGGGAAAAAAAAAGTGAGCATCATCTTTACCATTTGTGGAAGAGCTGACAAAACTAGAAAAAATGTCCTTGATTTTGGGAACAAAAATACTTCATTGGATGATTTACAGTTGTCAGCTTTAGTTAATATGTGAGCTAGTTAGCAGATGAATGTCATCATCATGACCTGTATGTTCTACTCATCATCTTCACAAACTTATCAAGCAGTAGTGCATGGGCATGATGGCTACAGTTGCTTGCTAATTCTGTGACATAACCAACTTGAGTCATGCTCTCTGAAAGTCTTTGAAATTATCTGAGGTTTTCATATATGTAAATTTCCCTGGAATTGCTCTGCTAAAAAAATCCCCCTTGAAGCTGTGAGCTACAGCTGAATTGTATTTTCTGAATGCCCAGATTTAATAAGCATTTATAGAAATTATGAAAGCTGCAAAATCTTTGCTACTTTCTGGCTTCATAAAAAAAAACCCAAATCAAATATGTGAAGTAAAGAACCATGAGATATGATAGAGCAAAAGAGTTTTGAGGTGGCTTTGTTGACAACTCCAAGGAAAAGCAGCAGACAGACAGAGCATTGCTTCTGCCTCTGAAATAGCCTCAGAAATAGTTCTAAGGAGGACTCTAGCAATGGCTCTCTCAGATACATTGCATAAAAATGCACAGGTGTATTCTGGTTCAGAAATAACATGTCATATATACGGCAGAGCAAGTAAAATGGGAAGGAAGTATAAATGGGAGAGTTCCTTAGTCAACTATTGGAAAGGATTGTTCAGACAAAGCTGTAGGAAGAGTGATTTTTCTGTAGATTTTTTTTTCTTGTTTAAGATGCTCCTTTCTCCTTCAAGCTAATTTTGACTCTAAACCAGCTGTGATTATTTTCTTTTTAAATGAAGTTGAGCTTTAAGGGGAAGGAGGGCAGGGAAATAAGAACCAAAAACTGCAAGGTGGGATCCCTCCTGCATGCGGTCTGCTGGAACGCAGAGTTCTAGAGAGGAGTACTGGTGGGTGGTAGGAATAGCTGCCTCACTCTCCCCATGACAAATATGTAAGTAAAAGGATAAATATGAAAAAAAAAAAGTAAAAAAAGTACAGTTTTTCAAAACCTTGGTTTATTCTTCCTTCATATTTAGCAGTCCAGTTTAGAATTTTTGAATACAGCACCAGTTTAGAGTACGTATATACTCTTTTTATGCTTGTTTCCTCTATAATTTCAGCCTGTCTCTTGGAAATAATAATTTACATGTGGAAGAAAAAAGTTGAGCTGATTGCAATGGATGCATATTCCCCATCCCCAGTAAAATAAACTAGGAACCCATGTAAATGAGGCATACGGTTTGTAATGAATTGGGCTGATCGCGATGATGTGTTCAAGTGTATCTCCCAAAGTTCATTAACTTAATGTAATATACAGTGGCAAGAATGATACCTATGATTATTCCAATTAAAATTATAGTTTTGTGCTTTTCTGTGATGCGAGTGCACCTCATAAATGCCACCCAGCTGCAAAAGTGACAAAGTGAGTCTGCCAGCTTATCCTGACGGCAACAAGAATAATTGGCGTGGCTGCAACTGGCTTTTGTTATAGCTGGAAGCACCAGCAGCTCACCAATATGGTATAACCAATGCAGTAAATCTGTGATAGCATTGCTCAACAAGTGATTGAAATGTGCCACGGAAAACATGAAAACGTGTACTCCTAAATGGAAATAAAAATAAAGCAAATACCACTGTAAGTATACGGTGTGTGGATAGCGCTAGGAGAAGGCTGTAAGCAAGTGAGGAGGGCGCACCATCGTGCTCAAAAGTGTAGGATTAAACCTTTGCTCTGTTTTGAGCTCACTGCTTATTAGCAAAGAGTGGATGGTAGCTGAAGAGATGAAGAGACTGTATTGTGAGACACCACAGAGCACTGCGTGTGTGATGTTCTTTCTGAAGCCATAATAACTATTTGATTTCTGACCCTGAGGTGAATTTTGTATACTCGTATGCATGGAGGAGGTGAAAGGATATGCACTGAGATATGCCCTTCTTTCCAAACACTGTTTTTAAAAGTAACATAATTGAGGTATAAATAAAATAACAAAGAAGGCTTTTTGTAGATATATATTATTATTTCAAAGTACCAACAGTTGTTTTCACGCTTGCTGGTATTTTAGAGTCCTGAATTTTAAATGGCACTGCTTTCCTTTACCATCTCCTGTAACAGACTCAGTAGAGAATACATCTTAGGGGAAATTTCTAGAGATCAGGTCTGTAATAAACAGTCCCAGGAACTTTACCTGAGTTCCCTGATCATCTTCTATTTGTCCCATGACATCTCTGACAATAAATAATACAGCCCTGAAATTGGCACTTAGCAATAGGCTAGTCCATGTCTTTTCCCCAAAATTAAGATGGGGGACCAAGTGCACAGTAGTTGCTTAAAGTGTCTGCCATTACATGGGATGCCAAGAGGCCACCCCCTGCCATTTTCCATTCTGATGAATGGGAAACCTATGGATAAATTACCATCTGCAGCGCATGATAGTGGACATTGTAAGCAGCTGTCACTGTAGCTCTGTAATTATGCAAGTATTCTTCTAATATTATACAATTAGATGGCTCCATCTCCCTTTCTTTCTCTTGATAATGTTGTTGTAGGTGTCAAGAGCACTGAACTCTCTCCTTGTTCAATCACTTACATCCCCGTGCAATACAACCAGCACTTTCTTGATGTTCCTGGGGCTAGCATTCTTCCTATACCAGAGATCGTCTTCTGCTGCTTTTTCAGTGCTGTATTAGGGTTTGGGGTTTTTTTTTGTATTGTGAGAAGCAAAAACCATGGGGATTACTGTCAGTAAGCAGTCACACCTTACCTTTATTAGAGATATCAGGCAGTGCTGCCTGTTAGAAAGACACAGCTGGGTTTATTTGCTTCAGCAGAAGCTTCCTGGAAGCATTTGGTGACTGAAACGTGATGTGAAAGACAGACCAAAAAGTATCAGTGCATCCTTTCTGCGTTTGAGGGGTCTTTGTACTAAAAGGAACGGGAGAGAAACTGGATGGCATGAAGCAAAGCCAACTTTTTCAAAATCAAAAATAGTGTGCAGGTCTCAGCTGGGACAACCATCTTAGTAGCAAATGGTTAGTTTGTTCCTTGAAGTTATGTAGAAAAACGTATTTTACCACAAAATGTTTCTACTTTTCTCATTATATTCTCCTTTTTCCTCTCCTCAGGATGCCAGTCTATAATTAGCAGTGAGTTTATGAATACTAAAAGCTTGAATTTTCCTAAAGATTCTTAATAAAAATGGCTGATATTTCATTCCCCCCACCCTCCTTTGCAGAACCCAAGTCTCAGTTGCCATTTTACAATCTGGTACTTTTGAATTTGCCCATTTCTCCTGTATTTTGTTTCTGCTAGTCCTTATTTGAACAAGAAATTGTGGAGAACTCTTGATGCCATACAGGTTATCAAATCTCATCCGTAGGAGGCTGGCATTCATTCTGAAGTGGTCTAACTATTTATTGTTATAGCAATCTACAGAATCTGCCCATTTGAGGTTTTTTTCTGTATTTCTTAATAGGAAATACAGACTTTCTAAGGAAAGTCAGTTACAGAAGATGAAGATCTGTTCTTCAATTAACCTTTTTCTGTTAAATTAAAGTTTAAAATAAGTTCAGATTCAACACCAAGATTGCTAATTAGTACCTACTTTTTAACCTAAATTTGGGCTAGGTCTCAGTGAATTTTGTTTGAAAGGCTCCCTTCTTGCTGCCTTAAAGATAATTCCCGTAAACAAGAATAGTGAGCCAATTTTGAAATTGCCTTTAATTCTGCTGTTTACAAGATCCTCCAACCTTCTTGCTGCAGAAAGCATGCAAAGATTATTAAATTGCGTTTTGGAAGCAGCTGTAATGATTAGCACGTGAACCCTCCCTCGGCAGCCACCCGGCACCCGGCTGTGAGAGCTGCACCAGTAAACTGGAGTGCAGGCTCAGAAAGGCTTATGGAAACCACCATTTTACAGGTCTGGGCTCACCTCGGCAGTTGCGTAGCCATATGAGAAGTGAGCAGGGATAGTGATGTTTTAAATCGCTGCTGTTGTAGAAATAAAGGTGTGACTCTGCCCCAAGGCTCCTGAGTGGTGGCGTCCTGGGCACAACCCTATCAGTCTCCGGGGCTTTTGCTGGCTGCATGGTGGGTGTTTATGTGCAGCATCGCAGGGGACCAGGAGTCTGGTTGAGACTTGGTGACAAGGCCAAAGTAATTTGGCTGGATGTGGCAGATTACAGGTTCTCCTGCATGTGTCTGATGTGCCATGCAAAGGCACAGGTGCCGGACCAGAGCCATCCTGCTCTCTTCCCGTCACCCCTGCATTTGCATTTCTTCTCAAGTCAACAGCGAGGGAATTCCTTCGTGCTGGGCAGAGCCCAGGACTCTAAAGTTATGTGGCCTTTCTTATCTCTTCCCAAAGGTTAGTCCCTTGCTTGTTTTGTACATTCACTCAACAACAGATTTTTGGCACTTTATGGATTAATCTGCACATTTCAGATGATGTATATGGATCTAAATTAAGTTGCAGATAATGAGAAAGGGTGCACATCCCATGCTTTGGATGTCCTGGAAAGGACTTTTAAAACAGCAGAATATGTAGACCATACTTTTCTGCATTTATTTCTTGAGTTGGTGTAAATACAGGGCTTTTGAGAGCTTGATGAATTCAACAATAGCAGAGCATCATTCTAAACTGATAAATTAGAAGAACAAACCATGGTAACATAATGCCCCCTATGGTTTGTAAGGCAGCATGTACAATAGCGCTAAGAAGAACGCTTCCCTACATACTCCTTTTTAGTAGAATTAGAATTACATGCTGCGTGCCTCAGCTGCAGAGGAAAAATATCTGGCTGGATTTGCTTCATAAAAGAGGTCAGGCGCTGTTAGTTTCGATGGTCTAATTCTCCTCCTCCTTTTGGGGGGTTCGAAGTAACTGGGGTCAAAAGCGTTACCGAGTAACGTACTCGCGGAACCAGTGGCAGCAGAGTTAGCGGTTGCCCCCCCGGCCGGTTTACTGCTGGAGGCCGTCGGGCGGGGCGCGGCCTGCCCCAGAGGGGGCTCTGCAGTTGGGCAAATGGCCGCGCGATGGCAACGTTTTCCCGCGCATAAGCGAACCCGGCGGAATTCGACAGCAGCAACTATAAACCCGGAGGAAACACGCTCGTTTCCCTCAGGACCCCCTGCAAAAAAAGCTCCAGACGTTCATACAACATTGTTTTCCAATAACCTCTGCAAATAAGGCTTCTACCCGCCGTACTTTGTGTCTGTCACAATTTTATGTCCGTTTAGGAGTTCCCTTATGGTATAGAACCTCGTTTAGCAAGTCAGTGCTTCCTTCGGCAAGCAGAAGTAAGCGGAACATATTAATAGGTTTGCAGAGTGGCAAGTTGCCTCAGTGGTAAGTTATACAGAAGATAACGCATAAATAACAATAAGACATTTTGCTGGTTAGTTAGTGCACTTTCCAGTTCAGTTTTTTATCCCGCTTTCCCACATCCAGTTTAAAGGCAAGGCTTCCCCTTTGTGCTCTCGGTCCCCTTAGGGGTCTCATGGTGCCGATGAGGGCAGCGCTGCCGTACCTGGGACAGGGATCAGGCCTGCTCGCTTTCCAGGTGCTGTGATCTGGAGGTGCTGACAAGCTGGGCTGCCCGGCTCTGAACCTACGCAGGCAGTGCTAAGGGTTCCTCGGCGCAGTGCAGTGAAGTGGTCCAAGATCTAAAATGGATGAAATGAATTATACCCACCATTGAAACATGATGGGAAACACCCCGGAGTCAGTTCCCTTTCAGTTCCCATGGAGCCCACCAATTCACTTTTAAACCTTCCTGATGAAAAAAAGCAGCTGCTGCACGGTGGTGAACTGGCAGCAGCCAGGGCAAACCCACAGGTGCCAATGAGTGCACGTGTAAAAGAAAATGTGTATCAGTTGCTGCAGGTCACCAAGGAGCCAAAGAGCAAATGTGGGGTTTTGGCTATTCAAGCAACCAGTAATGTTGATAGAGGAGGTGAGATGTCTCCCAGGCCCAGCATTTTAGGATTGTCTTTGATTGTTTTGTGTTTCAAGGCTTAATAATCTTGATTATGTGTTTCTTCTGTTTCAGTAACTACTGAGAAAGTCAAGGTTTTCATATATTTATGTCTTTGTAACCTGGGGACTGGGTGGGAGGGGAAAATACAGGGACAAAGATTCACTGGGAATAACTATTGCATGTTGGCCGAATGTAATTGAAATTATTTTGGTCTTCTGCTTTTAAGCTGGAATCCTGCTAGTAAACTGTAGGCAGATTGCTTTAGCAGTAAGTACACTGAGAATTCTGAAAAAAACCCAGACATTTCATTTCAGTGACAGCTGATGATAGTAATCCTCTTGCTACCCCTCAGATACAGCCAGTGCATGCCTGGGGTGGGGAGCGCCTCTTCTTCCTCGCTCCTTCTGCAACAGGTGTTTATCTGTTGGACTGAGACCGAAAACACAATTCACTGCTAAAATTGCCACAGCTAAGGTTAAACAAATAATTATTTGTCCTAGCTACTGGTCCACGGGCATATATACAGTTAATATTTTAAACCCATGGAAAGACGTATTCACAAGGCTTGTGAAAAATGAGGCAGTTTTCCTTCCCATAATGGCAGGGATCTCAAATGAGTTGTGTTGCCAATGGGAGCGCAAGAGGTTATATAGTTTTCCGTAATCTATAAAGCTTCTTCAGAATCATGTCATTAGCTTTCCTGTGGTAGTGCACAGCAGAGCTAATAATGCAATTATGGTTCATGTAGTTAAACTATGCTATTGATATTTTTTTTTCCCAGGAGGCCTTCATTTCTAGCAATTCTAATCATCTTCATTGTATAGCTGTATGGATTCCACGTTTCACTATGAGGGAAATAAAATTGCAAATAAATACCATCTTTCCTAATGTCTCTGTAAATGCCAGATTTAGTAACCATTAACCAAATGTTGGAGTCTATAAAATGTATAATTCTTTGTATTAAAAAAAAAAAAATACAGAAGAGGCCACATTCACATACCTACCAGTCACCAGAATAGACTATTATGCTGGAGTAAATGAGAGCAGAATCTCATCCAATATTTGATTATTCTCATTTCTTGCTGCTATAATTTGTTAAATTTTCTGATTTTGGTATACTAACTCTTCCTCTGTCTATCTCCTGTATTTAAACTGTAAGTATTAGAGTAAATTAGTATAATTACCACATGAAAATGTTGTTTGCGTTTAGCAGAGGGGGAATCTTCTTTCAGCTTCCCACTCTTTTGAACAAATCTGGAACCTGGAGTTCTGTACTTTTGGATATGCAGTAAGTATGAGAGCTGGCAAGTGCAGGATAATTAAGATACTCTTCACTCTATTATTAAGCATTAATTTATGACTTCCATTAAGGAATTTTTTTATTTTATTTTATTTTACTTTTAAATGAACAGTTCCATCTGTGCTAATCCCTACTAGAACAAAAATCTCAATCCTGAGATGCTGGAACCTCTGTTCAAAAAACATAAAACAAGAAATCAGGATGTTTGCTGTCCCTGTGGTCTCAGTCTTCCACAATCAAGGTTATTCTGAGAAGCTAAATTATTAGAGCAATGACTGTGAAAGAACTGCCCTGTTTTCTTGAGAGAAATCTTGTTTCTATTAACTATTGTGTTTCTTCTGAGGAAACTACCAAACACATTTCAAAGCCCATAGAGACAGACAATAAGGTGATAGTGTGTTAATAATTTTGCTAAGAAACATCCTCTTCCTTTAACATGCCTGGGACACAAAGAGTTGAAAATAAACACAGGGAATGACAACTATTAGGTGGCTGAGGAAAAAACACAGATATGAGAGGGACCTGCTAATTAGGTTTCCTCAATGGACCACATGGACATGGAAAGAGTTGAAAATAAAAATAAAGCAAATATAGCCAAGGTCTTTAGATAGTCTTGCAAAAAGTTGTCTCTACTAATGAACTCTCCATGCTTTTAGTATCTTTAGAGAGAATGTCTGTCGTTTTCCTGCATGTTTCAGAGGCAATGTAGCACCAGGTTGGCACTTAGGGATCTCATGGAATCTACAACAGTCCAAGTCAAACCCAAGGGAGCTGAGATGGGGAGAGAGCAGGACCAGCTTTAACTGTCAGAGCATCTTGATATGGGCATAGAGCAGTTCCTGCCATTCCTCCCTCTGTAACTGCTGGAAGCAAGAGGGACTGTGCAGTGACAGAGCTGGCAGCGGCATAAGTGAAGTTCACACGCATTTTCCATTATAACCTGTATTTTTAAATTTCTCAACTCTTTCTCCGTACTCTATTAATGCTATTTTTTACATAATAACGGGTTTGACTTCTGTTCTTCAGTAAAAAAAAAAGTTGAAAATATTCAACTTGGTAGTGTGAAATATATAAGCAAAATGCTGCCATGATATACTAATTAGAAAAGTTGTGCATGTTAACTTCCTAGTGTCCTCTTTTGCTCTTGTTTTATAGATGGTGCTAGGTGAAAGAAGCAGTCTGTCTTTACAGGACAAGAAGTTCTGAAATTATGAACATCAATACATTTTAATTCATGCAGAAGTTTTCTCTTTAGCTTTTTTTACTAACCTGAACCTTTGGCAGTTTGCTGATATTTTCTTCTCTCCTTTTACTTCATGTAATAGGGAATGTGCAAAGTGCTTTGCAGGAACCTAAAGTACAAATTTACTGCTTTTGGGAATAAAAAACAAATGGAAAAACTTGCTGTGATTTTTCACCAGTTAAGTGAACTATGATACAAGAAGAGAGGAACATAAACCAAACTTGGGAATCAGTTTTCCAGATTTGCTTCGAGGAGACTAATGAATTAACACATTATAAAAAATGTATGATTTGACCCAAAGTATAGCAGCAACTCAGTGACCACTGAACGGTCCAGGTAAACAAGGCACAAAGGACCTGCTGTGCAGCTTACCATCCCAGATACATTCCTAGAATTTTATTTGATTCAGTTGGGATGCTAATGGGTAACTGCTGTTGTGTGGGTTTGTTGGAACATCAGCAGTGGATAAGGACTTGAAAAAAACCCATGTGTTATTCCTATTTGTATAAGTTTTAATAGTAGGAAATAATATGAAGAATAAAATTACCTGCTACCCTGCATGAATTACTTTTCTTGGGCAACTGCCATCCCTTTGATAGGTAGAATGTCTGAAATGCAGTAAGTGCAAAGCCAAAACATTTTCAAATTAAAAGAAATGACTAATAGTTGTGCTGTACTATTGGGTAGAATTTCTGAATGTTGTTACTAAATGTAGAAAACAAATTGGATTGAGATCCTTAATTCCTTTTATTATTTTTTTAGGGGATGAAAAGCTTTATTAGAATTAAGCTCATCTGAAACTTATTATTCTTTCAGTATGCTAATTAATAGAGCAGGATCATGGATTTGTTAATTAAAATAAGATACCTCAGGGAAACTGAAATTAATTTTGATGTCCTAATAGAGTTACCATTATGTCATTAAATCCTGTGGTTGTCTTATCCATTTATCTTATTTTTCTTCCTCAAAAAGTGAAAAAAAATGTTTTATTTAGTCTGAATTTAGAATTAGAATACTGAATGGCAACTTTCTGAAGATGTGGAGGAGATCAGCTGATAATCCTGGAATAGCTGCAGCCCTCATGGGACTGTCAGGGCTGTTCGCCTGATTGTGCTCTAAATGAGCACAAAACTGTTCACCTCTGGGTCCCTGGGTCTGTGTTGCCAGGAGTTAACTTGTAAACAGTCACTCCAGTAGCCTGCTAGAGTAACTTAGCAATGTTGGCTTATGTTTTCCAGAGATGGAACTGGCAAAATTCAACCATTTGGCAGACATCACAATGACTGCCAAAGATGTATTGCACCTGGATGAAATGTCCTTCATGGATGGAAGGTATCATCTGACAGCAAATACCGTGGTCGGCTAGGTATGTCCATGTTAGCAATTTGGTTCGTATAGAGTTTTCAAAGGGGATCTCTGTGGGTGTCTCAGTGCCTGTCTTTTCTTTCTACAGGTCTGCTGCTGTTGAGCTGCATGGCTGGCTAACGTGGACATAGCTAGGGCTGCCCAGATCTTACCCAGTGCAAGAGATCAGACATCAGTAGATGTGGCAGTTAATGCAAATGTTGATTTCAATTTAAGTAATTTTTACAGAAGGGAAAACACCTAAAATATACTTAGTGTTTTCTCATACTCTGACTTTCCCGTACACTTTCTCTCAATTTATATGTTTCAGAGTGTAGAGAAAGGGAAAAGGAGAGCCAAGTATGACAGAAGCACTAGTTTTTCTTCTACAGCAAAGTGCAGTTGTCCTAATTTTACTTACTTAATTTTTAAGGCTAGCAAAGAAGTCCTGCATCACCACCAAGAATGTTAATTGCATTTGTGCCCAAAACTTCTGTCATTCCAAGTACTAGAAGATAGAAATAATCTTTATTAATATACCAGCATATTGGTACTTCATCTCATTTTATCGCTGGGTTAAATGGGTAAAACTGAATTAGAGACAAGCACTAGATCTAATTGTTAGAGGCTGCTGAGCAACTCCAGTTTGTTAGTCTTGTGAAAGCTCCTGACTTTGCAGGAAGAACGCCCACTGTTTGCCTTCAGCCTGAAAAGCGTTCAGAGGGTTTTGTTGCATGTGAGGAAGGGCAAGATGCAGTTCCCTTACTCCCGATTCTGTGTTTAGTAAGCAAAAAGATGTTGAGATGGTTTGTGAATTTCAGTTAAACTTGACAAACAGTTTCAAGCCAAAATAAAATCAAGTGAAATTAACTTCAGCTTTTCAAAATAGATTAACCACAGGTACTGTTTACTGAGGTAAGGAGAAAAGAGGCATAAAATGTGGGTTTTTTTGAATAGGCAGTTAAAGCAGTGGACTTCATATGTACCTCCAGAGTGCTTTTGCCAAGAGCTATAAAGTTATTCTCTCTGACCCTCAAACCTAATGAATATTAAACAATATTTACCTGGAGCAGGATAGCTTCAAGATAGACTTGCAAAAAATTCACTCAGAGTCCCCATTAATTAGGGCAAATTCACTCAGAGGTGAAAGACCACTTTCAAACTTCCTTTATGACCAAAGAGAAGGCTTGGTACATGGTTTAGTGCAAGATGCATTCAGGTCTGGCACGCTGCTCCTTTCCAGCCTTATTTTTGCTTAAATCACATTTGTCTGCTTAAATAACTCAACATCTTCATGGTCATGCTTCCTCTGCTTTTATCCTGCATTGAAATATTTGGGTCTGGGGTTCAATTCAGTATTTTGGACTAATTATTTCATGCAATTGTTTCAGAACTCCTAGGAAGCCAGAATGTGCATGAGGCAGTTCTCATCAGCAGTGCCCACAGTCCCTCGATGTGCTGAATGTTCATGAGAACGAGATTTTACAGGTGATAAAAAAACCCCAAACAACAAACCAAACCAAAAACCCCAAAACCAACAGCCTCACCCCACCCAAAAAAAAGCCCACCAACAGATGGAACCAAACCCTAAACACCTCCTCCCCAAAACAGCCAGGCAACCCCCCCCCCAAAAAAAAAAAACCACAAAACCTCTCCTCTATCTGCTGTGTCAAAATTGAGTATATAAACTGGTTCATGAATTTCCAGCTGATTGCTGTATTTTGCCAACATCTGTACTTAGGTTCTGACCCATATCAATACTTGCTGGGGGTAGCATTACAATTTCTGTAACCTATTCAGTACCCAGGTAGCATTTCTAAGCACAAGTGCTTGAAAGGTTTCTTTCTCGATCTTTTCTTCCACAATCATTTAAAGATTACCATTTTGATCTCCTTTCTCCCAATTCAGCTAAATGCAAAATAAAGAGCAGATTGCTGAACAGTTGTTATTTTATTTTTTTTTAAGGTTGTATTTTTCCATTAATTCGTGCACAGCAGTCACCTTGTGGAATAGCTATGGTAAACCTGCCGTCGGCAGACAAGCGAGAGCCGCCTGTTCCGCAGCGCTGTGCGGTACGTGTGCTGGTCAGTGCTGCCGGGGCTGGCTGCAGTATTCCAACATGATCGCAGGCGCCTTCGGAGGGGAGGAGTTACTGTAGACACAAGCTGAAGCAAGACGCCTGGCAAAACCAAAGTTCAAGGTAAGATCCATGGGAGATGGTAGCTGATTTAAGGAATTGATTTCTTTTATTTTTCTTGCAGCTCAGAAAGCAATACTGGGTATAAATATGTAACCTGGAGCTTCTGTTTGCACAGGGTCACAGCCTGGTACACTCAGCGTTTCTCCCTGTGCTAAAGGCAAGTCTAGGAAAGGGAAGAAGGTTGTTTAATTTCTTACAAAAACATTGATAATAGCAATACATTTTAATGCTGGTGACAATTGATACTTTGAGGAAAGGAAATTTAAAATGGAAATGAGCGTTAATGGTCACCCCCCTTAGCAGCAGGGAAGCTCAGGCATTGCTTGGTGAGGTTTTGGGTGCTTGTCATGATTCCTGTGTGCTCCCCTAACCTGCCCGCTGGGCAGCACAGCACGTTTCTGGCTGCTTGGACCTTGGTAAGGGCATGTGGGGAGGCACTGAGCTCTCTTGCCTGCACTTCTCTAGACTGTGGGGACCACGGGAGAGAGGCAGTTCCTGCTTACCTGGGGATGCTGATAGTGATGCCAGTGGAGAAAGGGCAGTGTTGTGTTTTCCCTGCTGAGTACAAGGGCAAATATCTCGCATCAGGTTTACAGGGCAGTTTTCCAAACAGCAGGGAGCAGGACAAGAAATCAAACAGCTTTTCCTAATACTTTGAATTTTGTTGCTGTCTTCTGGTTTTCTCGTGATGCCTCTGACCACTAGTGAATGTGTTTGTTGTGAAACCATTGCCATACTCAGGCTGTGGCGCCTGTAGAAAACAGAAGGGTGATTGGGCTCCAGAAAAGCAGCACCTATGCTGAGCCATATGGCACCTTTGCTCTATTGATCCACCCCACCTGGTTCACTATTGCTATACGCTTCCTAGAGGAAAATCCGTGTTTTGGCTCTGTGCTGTCCGGGACAAGGATGTCTTAGCCCAGGGGTCCTCAAACTTTTTAACCAGGGGGCTGGTGCACAGATTAAGTGCAGGCAGTCATCTGCGGCTGCTTGGTTTCCCCCCCCAAACCCCCGGCAGGGGTGGGCAGGAGGGTTCTGTAAATACCAGGGGGCCTGATTGAGGACCCTGGGGGGCGTATCCAGACCGTGGGCCTTAGTTTGAGGACCCCTGTCTTAGTCCTACAGGCTGCAGTAGTTTGATGTACAAACACCACTGCAGTTAATAGTTATTACACAGTTTAGAGGGGATGGATCCCTGTGCTTATGGAGAAGTGGTGGTGATACAAAAGATGCAATGTAACTTTCCTTAAAGGAAAAAAGGAAGGTTCTAGATGCATCAACTCCTCCAGCCAAGCACTTGCCCTGATCTGAATAGTCTCATTGATTTTAATGGATCCATGCTAACTTGAGCCTTCTGAGGTTTTGTCCATCAATTTTTATAAGCTATACAGCACGGGATGGAACAAGTATATTTTGCAGGTAGAGGGAAAACATGTACTTGCGCTCGGTTTCTTTTTTTTTTTTGTTTAAAAACTTCTCAATGTTTTACAGATGTCCAACATATTCATACAGAGGAAGGAAATATACTCTGTTTTAGTGCTCCCACTCCTAATTATGGAGGAAATGTAGGCAATGATTCCCTGGAGACTTCCGCAAGGGGCAGAGGCAGCGAGCTCAGTGTCTTGGCAGAATTCCCCTTTGGGTGCTTCCCTCTGCTCTGCTTCCTGAAGTCCTTAAGGCTTGACTAGAAATAGCTGTATGCAATGCTTTAAATGTTTGTCCTCATTTCCTGAGTAGTTTTTTTCCTGTGTATTTCTAAATAGCACCAAAATATGGCTGCATTTGTGCCTGGATAAATATGATTAAGTCTTCTGTTCCTGAAGTCCTTAGTGAGGCTTTTAATCACAGCTGGAGCAGATTTGGACCAATATGTGGGTATATATTTAAAAAAAAAAAACAAACCAAAAACAAAGCCAAAAATTCAGATTCAAGAAATTACTAAATACACAGTTTTACTTGTAAGGACGTATGACAATGCAAGACTATTGTTTACAAATCCTGTAGAAATCTGTTGATATCATCTATGAAAATTACTGCTTCAGTGTAAAACAATAAGAATAGGGTAAGAGGGGACATTGTAGAAGACATGGAAATTTGTGAAAGAAATGGAAGAACATAAAGTGTGCTTCAAGCTAAGGTTTATATCTTCCTATTACCTGTTTTACTGCAATTTTTTAAATAATGCCAGAAAATTAGTTCTTTGGGGCAGAACTGCTTCAGTAAATGTTTTTCTCATGAGCGGCAGGATAATGAAACCTGGCTCCTCCAGGGGGTGGACCTGCCGTGCCACTGCGGTGGCTCTTGCCTGGGTGCCTGTGCCACGGCCACAGCAGCTCCCAGTATAGTCAGGCTGTCCTGTCCCAGGGCCCGCCTCCATGGTGGGGAATGGCTGGGACTGCTCCGGTGTCACAGGTAAAGCACAGCCAGGCTGCCCTGTCCCAGGGCCTGCCACCATGGTGGGAATGGCTGGGACTGCTCCGGTGTCACAGGTACAGAGTACAGCACAGCCAGGGTGCATCGGCCTCTGTGTGTTCCTCTGAGCCAGCAAGTGTGCTGCTTGGACTTCTCAAATGTTTTTTACATGTTTGAAATGTCTTCTTTCAGTATATATTTTTTAGTGTGTTTTATCTATTTTAGTCTACTTTCTTAATGTACTACGCTTGCTTTATGTATTGACGGAATTATGGGGATTTTTTTTTTTTTTTGGTTGGTTTTCTGGGAGGTAAAGTATGTCTTTATTTATTTTTAAAGGTAAATAAGTGCTATCTCACCTGAGTTTTCATCTGTTTTCAAAGTTAGGTTTACTATATTTATCCTGAGCTTTCCCCCTCTGTTTTTCTTCTTTGCTTAGGCTTAGAGTCTACTTTCCAGGTTAGATCTTCTGCTCCAAAGAAACACGTCTCTGACAGAGAGAAAGGAAACAAGACTTGTTAGTTATTCTTCATCTTTATTTCCAGTGATGTCAAACTTCTTCCCAGTCCAGAAGGTTTTATTTAGTGCCCATTTTTCAGCAACCAATGCCTTTGTCCATGGGCTGCCTGGTCCCTTACTGGTGTTTCCTGGGTTGAACGCAGCAGGGACTGGCTGCTGGGTTGGGCTGTGCTGCCACCACACCCAGGGACTTCTCAAGCAGGCAATGATACACTCCTAGGAAGTTTTGCACAGCCAGATTTTGATGTGTTCCATAGGTAGACCTGAGGCTCTTCCATTTGCTAATATAGTCAATAAAGATAAGCTTCCATACGATTTTTCTTTTTTTTTGGGGGGGTGGGGGAAGGGTTTTCTGTATTCTTTCTTAGAGGATCCTAAGTAGCATCTTCCTGAATGGTAAACTCTGGAATTAAATCTGCCAGACATGCTCATACAGACTGTTTTCAACTAGTAGGATGTGCAGTAGCAGAGAGAACAGAAAATGGTCCCAAACATCTCACTCTGCTCTGCCGGGCTCTGTGAATAGTCTCTGCCATTTCTGTAGCCATGCATCATATCTGTCTGCAGATCGCATGTGCGTGATGATCTCCATGGCGACTTGGGTACTTGAGGCAGAATTATGAGCTGGTAAGTCAAGGTTATTCTCCCTCCTCCTCCTCCTTTCCTCCCAATGCAATGCAGGTGATTACATGTGTTGTATTTTGGTGTGGAAGGTGCTTGCCTGAGGCAAAGTACAGCCAGTCTGTTTTAATTCTCAAAATACAGTTTAAACACCTCACACAGATCAGCAGAGCCTGGCCGAGGCAGGTGGTGTGTGTGTGTGTGTGTGTGTGTGAAGGGGGTACAGGATCATTTTTTGGGTCTGGGTCCAGGCACTACATCCCTTGTAGGGGAGGTTGATGCTATGCAGATGGAATACACTGAGAAATCCAAGGGACTTTTTCCTGCTCTGTGCACAGAAAATGTTGACTGGGGGCCAGCAGTAGGGAAATGCAGGTAATTAGCTCCTCTGTCTTTACTGGATACCCTGAAGAAACAGAAACATAAATATTGAATTACAAAGATAGAATTTGTGTAGTCTCAGAATATATACATACATTATAGAGCAGAATTTTAGGTTTAATGTGTTCAGTTAGCCGGTGGCTACATTGAAGTTTTGCCTCTTTGTATGCACAAAACACTTTTTCCTCTTTCCATTGGTGCAAACGACTTGAATAATGTTTTTCTTGTTTGTTAGCATCATCTCCCCCTGTTGTCCATCGACATAAAATGCAGTGTTCTGGAACATGAGAAAGGCAATACATTTCCTCCAGTTCTTTGTAAGCTGATATGAAGTAGACAGACACCTTCTGAAGTTTTGTGCATGCTGTGCTCTTTTTTTTCTTTGCTGCAACAAGAAAAGCCTTTTCTTTTAACCTGGCTTCCTTTGAAGAAGTAACTCAGGAAGCTTCATGGCCTCTCAAGGTAAGTGCATCTATAGTCTGTATTTTTAGATCATGTTTACAGAAAACTAGTCTTGTACGTTTCCAGCAATCAGCAGTCTGATGAAATGAGAGTTTCAGGCTAAAACCACATCAGCCAAAGCACAGTTGTTTTGGCTTCCTTTAAATTTTCAGCGTTCAAGAGGCTCCTAAGGAGACTAAAATCTATACTAGAATGTTATTTGAATAAAATATGTTAGAAGATGTTAGCATTTGCATTCAATCAGAAAATTCAGTGTTTGTATCTTTGTGATTGAACCTGTCAGTACAGAATGCGTGGGAAGGGCAGGTACGGAGCCAAGGGTACCACTATTTTTGCACACTTCTTTCCTATTCCCCTTTGAAAATGCCAAGTCTGCAAAGGCTTTTCACTTTCAAAACTAGCCAGAGTCCCTGTAACCAAGTTGGGAAAATAAATATCTGAAGAATAACTGAATGTAATTAGATTACTCCTACCTGCATTCATCTTTGTCACACACTGTCTTTCAGCAGCAGTTGGCGGGGTATGCAGGGCTATAGGCATCCATCGCAGCATCCTGATCCAACCAGCCTTCTAAATTCATTTTCTCCATGCTTTCAAACACTTAAACTAAGCAGAAGGACACAAATCCGTTTGTTCTTAACATGAATGCAACTCCACAGAGGTCGCCCTGGTCTGACGTACAGAGGCAGATGTTGGCCCAGGGAGTTGCAGCAATGTCTATGTTTGCCAAATGTTTACCCCTCTTTGTTGCCCCCCAAATACTCAAGACATTCTGCATTTACAGCACTAAAAAGTATACAGCAGCAAGCAGGTTTTACAGCACTGTTGTACTCTTGCAATATAGTTTTTTAAAAAATTTTGCTTATCTTTAGCCATATAAAAGAGATCTGGTTTTGTATATTTTTAATGCATAGTAGTTAACAGAAGCAGCAGAACAGTAGTGTTGTGTTATATGGTTTTCATAATGAAGAAACTTAATAATATACTTCTTTTAGGAGCAGGTAACTATGGATTATGTTTGAACAGAATGCTCACTGTATCATATGGTAACTTTTAAGTTTTCCCATGCCACAAATGAAATGGGAAACATCCATAAAAATAGACAAAGTGTCAGAGTAGCTTGGATTGTCATCAATATTTAATGTATTTACTGTTTGATTTTTGTATAGCTTAAAATTTGACAGGTAGAACTGCAATTTGTTGTCTTTTTTTCTCTTTATTATTCGAGAATAACACTAAGGCTCGGCCACTTCATGGCATTTCATGTAACAACAAGAGTTATGGCAGTAACAGAACCCTGTGAGGTAAAATGATGCAGAAGAGCATATAAAATATTTATTACCCAGTTATACATTTTTAAAAGCCAGCTACAAATTCAAAGGGGTTACTTCCTTCTGTGGTCTCAGACTTTGAAAGAAAGCATGGCTGCAAAGACAAATTAAGATCAAAATATGATTAAACGATGAATCAGACACAGTGAGTTCAAATAATGCTAAAGGATTTCATTTAAACCCACAACAGCAAAAGAGAGCTTCAGACTTAGAGCCAAAAATTCCTTGTGGACCTCAAACCCCATCGTGCCTAAGTATTGTCACACATGAGATAAAAACGATCTGTTTGGGGGCTGCTTTACTGCCGAAGCGCAGGGGCTCAGCTTAATGAAAGGATTTGCCGTTTAGATGTGGAGAGCTTCAGCTTGCTCTTTCTTGTTCTGGCAGAGCCAGTGTTACTGAAGGCTGTGGAAAGATGCTTGTAGTAAAACCAGTAGGAGTGTGCTGAGAACCAAATGGCTGAGTTAATTGCTGTGCTGTGGGAGGCCGTGCCTGTGCGTACGAAGGGGCGTGGGCATACAGGTGCCTGTAGCAGTAAATACTCTCGTTACCATCACAGCACTAACCAAGGTAATCATCACTGTGTCCTAAAGGATGTGTTAGCAATAGCAAACCAGAAAACACAGCTTAATGGTAGCTAATCTTTTCATTGAGATAATAATGAATAATACACTTTAAGAGGCTGAGGAGTCTTTGATACCAGGGTTGTAATATCCAGCTTGGGGAACCTGAGATCCCTGCAAAGACGATCTCCAATTAAGAGAAGATACGCATGCCCTCAAGGTGCTAGAAAGCCTCTTGCCAGAAGCAAGCCCTTAGCAGCTCCGTGTACATTAGCACGGGGAGCAGGACTGAGTAACCTGTGCTGAGGAGCTTGCAGCCACCCCGTGTGTAAGTCCACACCAGATCCAGCCTCGTCACACAGACTCAGTGCTCGTAAGCTGTCAGAGTGGATTAGGTGCCCTCTAAGACCACATCTCCTGGTTTAGCTTCATCAACAGTGATTCCACTTTGCATGCTCTAAGACTGCTTTATAAAGTGAATCAGAATGCTCAAAGTGTAGGACCTTCAGGAAGTTTGTTTCAGATCCTCACTCCTGATCTGAACTAAAATGCTGATATGGTCACAGGCAGAATGTAACATTATTGTTCTAGTTTTGACCAAAGCTGTTTGACCCTGATATATTATTTTCTTCTTTTTCTGCAGAACCTCAGGTACAAACCAACCCAACCTTTAGGGATCACCTCCCTGGTTCTTCTGACTTTTCAGAACAGAATAAGCCTTTTGAACCAACAAGTCTCTGGAAGCAACTATCGCACACTCATAACTTGCCACCTGGTCTGGAGCACCTGAACCAGGTACTGAATCTTTCAAAATGTTAGAATTGTTTTGTTTTCCTTGTAGACTTCTTTGATAACTTAGGGGTTGGGGTTGTTTGGTGGGGCTTTTTTTCTTGAGGGAGGAGCAGGTGGAGACAGAGAAGCTTTTTCGTTGTTTGACTGTTACTATGAAGTGAGTATAGGAATGGCAAGCCCTTCCTTAATTGCTGCCATTCATTTTTCTAGAAATCCCTTTGTTGTGCATGCAGGTCCCCTTGCACCAAACCCATGGTTCTCTTCCCTTTAAGACTTCTGCTAGGTCATAGCATTGCACCTCTCATTGTCCCCCCAGTTTCCTTCGAGCTCCTTAAGAGCTCACCTTCAGGGATATAGCTATCAAACTCTGTCTGGCCTCAAAAAGACTAAAATGGGGAGGGTGTGAAGGAATTGTCACCTTCTTATAACCCACACTTTGAAGAACACAAAGGTCATCTGAGCAAACATCTTCTCCCAAGGACAGTGCTCCCCAGGTTAGAGGTAAGGTCCCAGGGAGGCAAACTCCCAAGGGGACACTTTTGTGAGCATGAGCTTGGGTGGCTACAAACCCACACCAGCTCCTCTGTTCTGGGTGGTGGGGCAGGAAAGCACTAGTGCTCGAGAGAGGGAAATGCTTGGAAATGGAAGCAGACAAGTAGGTCACAGGCAGGGGAGGGAAAGGTAATGCTGAAGTCCCCTCTGTCCTACTGCTGAACGTGTGACTGTTCATTGTGCTCAGTGAGACCTCTCAGCTCCTGGAGTTCAGACCAGTGGTAGTCTGAAGCTCTGCTCCACAAGTTTCATCTCTTCCTGCATTTTTTTACTGGGAGGATCACTCCCTGGTGCTGCTTTGACACTGGCTCCAGTTTGCATTTCACATGTGGCTGGATTCTGCCACTCTTTTATATGCTGAGTGTCATACACGCTGCCTGGTAGGGGCAGGGACAGAATCAGGGCCCTGGTGTAGTCAGGTTGTGATTCAGATACACACGCTTCTGCTGTGTTTGTATTTTGGTGGTGCTGGGAAATGTTTATTTCACTTAAGGTCTGTGTTTAAGATATAAATTCCTTGTAGTTTTATAGAGAAGCAGAAATTGAATGTATTTTATATTTGGAGCTAAGTTACCTAGATAGCTAATGAAACTGGGAGACCCTTCAGAAATAATCTGTTGTGTGGAGTTACGATTTTCATTTCATGGCACCCATGCGCAAAATGATATGTGTTGTCAATTACATGACCATTTGCTCACAGACTGTGGGAGCTACATTTTTTTAGTCTAAAAGTGATGGTGATAGTAAATACTTGGTAGGTTACATATTCAGTCTCCTGTATGAACATGAATTATACCTCAGATTTACCCATACGGTGTGGGCAAGCAACTTCTATTACTCCATTTTATAGAACCTTTACATCTGACATAAAGACAAAAGAGCAAGTCACTGTCAGAACTATAACTAGAACTCAAGGCCCCATTCATGCTTGTTCTCGGCCCAATAACCATGTGTCTGTGCTGCGGCCCTCGCTAATTATTCTCAATTTTCTCTGCAGTCTGAAAGTGGAAAGCATGTGTGCAATGCTGATTATTGGCACATACCCACAGCCAGAGTTTCTGTGCATTGCAGAACATTTTGGTGTACGATGCTGAAGTCATACCGGCTGTGTGACTAATGAAACAAGCTCATACAGGAGAGATTGGCGCATAAAAGAGATTTGACCAGCAGGGAGAGGGCTGCTGGCAGAATGAATGTGGGTTTCACAGCTGCCAGGGTGATCCCTTGGGATTTATCCTGATGGACTAAGAGATTTTCACATAATGAAATTCTCAAATGAAGATGTTTCTAGCAGAACTGGGAATTTTTTATGCTATTGGGAAAAGCAGAATACTATGTATCCTTCTGGTTTGTGTGTGTATTGGGGGAAGGTGGGTCCAAGCAGAAACAGGCATAGACAAGTGCTGCTGGAAGGATGTGGGGAATAGAGAACCTGCTTTAAAACAAGACTGCAGTTGTTTCATCTTTAGACAAAAAAAACCAAACACTACCAGAGAGGGAACCATGACAGAGTACCTAGAAGACTAAACAGCCTGTGGGAGAGAGAGACATTTAATTTATAGAATTATATTACCCAAGGAAAGATTATATAGAAAGCAGTTGTGAATAAATACAGGATAACAAATAGAAATGAGGTTCTGGGATTATCTCCAGCAGGAGTGGGGAAGATAGCTGAATATATTTCTTAATAAGCCCGTGATGGGTTTGACTTCAAAACAAGGATCCAAATTTAGTGAAACTCAGAGATCCCTACAGCCTTATTCTAAACAGCAACTCAAGAGCACAGCATATAGTGTTGGATGAGAGAAAAAGAAAATATCTGTCCTGTACGTTAAGGCCAGACAGCAACATTTCACTCTGCAAATACAGACCTGGAGTCAGTCAGGCTGCAGAGCTCTTTGCTCAGCTGTTCAAGGTGCACCAGAGAAAGGCAACAATCTGCTGCCTTGGCAAATGGATACCATGCTTTCTGTAACTATCACAGAAGTGACACTCTTTAAACAATTTCCTACAAAGAAAAGCTACCCAGACCTCATTATTATCTTCCAGATCACAACCATAGTTTGAGGAATTGTCCAGCATCCATCACAAAAATCAAAGGAACCTTTACCTTTTCCCACAGTAGGAATAGACAGATAAGACCTTGGAGAAGAATTTTCCAAGTAGCTCAACAGCATGTTGTGCCACTGTTCAGGCTTAACCAATTTTGTAAAAAGCTTCTTAGTTTGGACTTGATAGTTGGATAGTTTGGATAGTTTTAGACTGATCAGATGTAAATGCAAGGCCCACAAAACTGAACCCTGAGAATTAGCTGTGTACAAGGAAGTTTCATGTATCTGACTGAACTCAAGAGAATTCCCGCCCCTGTGAACCAAAGGGCTTTAGATGCTTTCAAATACAAATACAGAATTCCCTTAATCCACAAGTGCCGCAATAAAAGATGCATCAGAAGAGCTGCTTGCAGAAACCAGTGAAAGGCAAAACAAGCCTAATAAGTGGTACTGCCGTGTTGCCTCAACATTTCTACATTGTTCACAATAACCCAATGCACAGACCAAAATCACTCAAAGCTTTTAACAGTTCAGGCTCGTTAATTTTCTTTTCCCTCTGAAGGTCTATGTGGGGCAAAGAAATCCATATAAAAATCAATACTAAAATATTAAAATAGCCCTGCCACCTTTAACTTCTTTATTCTTTTTTCATCAGCAGAGCACTTCCCATGAGCTCCAGGAGTTCACATCTCTCATGAAACCTAAACACAAACAGTAAAGATGCTTGGGAGAAAATTTTAAGTCCAAATATTTTTTATTATTTCAGTTAGTGGCATGCACATTTCAGAGATTAATGAAAGGGATAAAGAAGTTCCTTTTTTTTTTTTTCCAGTTTTTCTTTGCAGACTGAACTAGCTGCAGGAGATGACTAGAACTGACAAACGCCAGCAACAGTTTGAATATGTACCAGGCAAGATTTATCAATTGTAGAATGTACAGACGCTGGAGAGCTATGACATGCCAGTGTCAGAAGGTTGCTGTGCGCTTTCTTGTCTGCAGCTGTGAGTAATGGCAAAATCCCGTGCCAAGCATTTGCCCATTAGGAATTTAAGGAAAAGAGATTAGCAAAGCCTAAACTATCACATAAAACAGGCATAAAAAAATCACATAAAACTGAAAGGTAGACTGAAATTACGCCTTGCTGGTTTTATAATACTAATGACTGTTTTCTAAGAAGAGTAACGTTTGAAGGATGATAAGCACAGCAAAGCTGGGTATCATGGCAAACAGTTTTTCTCCTGCATTTGTAACCAGCTCACAGGGGAAGACAGTTTCAGCCAGCCGAGGGTTTCTCTGGGGAGCTGTTGTTTTGCTCCTTCTGGCACGCTGGTGTGGCTGTTTGCCAGATTTAGGGTGCAGAACCGGTGCTCGAGATCAGAGTGTTACAGCCCGTGTGCCATCGTTGGCATCGCTCATTGACTTGCTGGGCTGCTCTAGTGGGGCCCTTTTGGATCTGCCTGCAGCACGTTTTGAGCTTGAGCTCAAACTCACTCACTCCTGTACTAGCACGGTGCCCAGCGCTGAGCTTAGCTTTGGGGTAAGGGGCTTCCCCGCTGCCAGGACCAAGAGAGAGGAACGGGAGTGAGGAGTGGGTCCTGCTTCTCACAGACATCTTTCCATTGCTGTTGTCTTCTCAGTCCTGCTGTGAGGATTATTTTTCTTCAAATGTGTGGGTGAATTACATGGCTACAGCACCCAATGTCACACTCTTCTGTCAACATTTCAGAGAGACGTCGAAAGTGTGACTTGAGATAGCCCTCAGGCATCCAGTTTGTGCACCTCTGGAAGGAAAGCAATCCTAACAACAGTGACATGAGCAATAAAATCAGACAGTTTTTCTGAAATCACTGGCAGCCCCAAACCTTTCCAGCACCTACTATCTTGTGTTTTTGGTTTTTTTTAAACAGCTGGACCGGATAATTATTCATCAGCAGGTGGACCTTCTGGAAGGTATGGTGCAATCCTTGTCGCTCTTTAACTGTGCTGGTACACAGATGTCTCCAAAAGGCTCCCAAGTCTTGCCCCCAGCTCGCTGAAGTCATTGGGAAGCCTGCACATCAGGCCTGGGGTGTGGAGTTAGTGTGGTGAAAGCTCGCTTTTTTGTGCCTGTTCTGCAGGAAATCAATGAGGAAAGAAATTCCAGGGAGCAATCTCTATACCGCTCCTAAATTCTCTCCCTGACACCTCCCTCTCAAAGTTATTGAAGTTTTAACCATCTCTCCAATCCATGGAAAAATTTATTGTTAATTTATTTAACAATAGTTATCATGCTACAAGAAGCAAAGCAAATAAAGACAGGAAGGCCAGAAGACACAAAACAAAGCATAAGAGTTTCTGTTTACATAGTTCTCAGAATTTCAATGTACTGACAAGTATTAAGTTCTGAAAATAAACACATTTTTAGTGTATTTCTCCAATTCAAAAAGTTTTTGGCCTGACTCTTGGATGCCTCACTAGGTGAAAGTTTTGTCACTGAAGTGCAACAGCCTCATACTGTTATTTTTCATAGGTGACAAAAGAGCCCAACCCAAAACTCAGGGTCTGGATTCTGGTTTGTGATACACATTCTAGTGCACAGCAAATCAAAGTCTTTGAACTAAACATTCCTCCAAAATACAGACCTGACATTATTATATCCTTAAAATTCTATGTTTTTTATTGTCATTATTTCAAAACAATTTTTTAAACAGTCTCTGTTCCATATTATATATAAATATAACATATGTTTATATTAACATTATACTGAGATGGTGTTCTGTTTGCTTTGCTTTATTAGCCATACTTGGCACAAAGACTTCCAGCAAATACGAGATAAAAAACCAATTGGGACAAAGAGTTTACTTTGCAGTAGAAGAAAATGATTGCTTTGATCGTAACTTGTGTTCGCCTATAAGGTCTTTCACCATACGGATTGCTGATAACGTGGGCCGAGAAGTGATTACAGTGAACAGACCCTTGAGATGCAACAGCTGCTGGTTCCCCTGCTTCCTGCAAGAGGTGAGTGAATCCTAATTGCCTTTTGTCCAAGCATCTCGCTGTGTGTGCACAGCATTAACGAAGCCTCCTGCAGCCTCTGCAAGGACAGCAGGAAGGAATTCACACTCTCCGTTCAGCCTGGGGGGGCTGCATGGAGGTTCTTGTTTAGATGTAGCTATAGGTACACAATGCCCTCTGAGATACGTTCACAGCACGCCTCCTCCCTTTCATGGGACCTTACTTTCCTGACATCCCAAATAAAGTTTTGGCGTCTGATGATACAGCTGCGTCACCAGCCAGGTAACGAGCACTGTCTGCCCTTGACAGGCTCATGTCTGCTGGTGCCACGGATGGAAGCCACCCCCTGTACTCCCAGAGGGTGAAGGGTGGCCGTTGGTGCCTGTGGGTCTGACTAGGAAGCAGCTCTTCCAGGAGGCTGGTGCTTTGCACCATGGCTCTGCTTCTTCAAGGCCATATATCTCTGGGAAATTGTAGAACTTGGAAAGAAGCTGCTTTGAGTGAAAAATGCAGATCCTGTAGAGTATCAGATCTTTTCTCCTTATTTTTCACTCTCCTTTCTTCACACATCTCTCTTGTTTTACAAAAATGTTTTATAGGTTAACTCATCTGCCTACCTTCTCAGTACTGCATCAGTATTTAAAAGAAAATAAGAAGGTCCTTTGGTAGCACAGCTACTGTATAAAAAGACTTATAGGATACTCGCTGATTACAATAGCAAAAACTTTCACAGCATATGGCTTTTATCACATCTTATATGTAAGATGTTAGCTTCTGGTGCAGCTTTGGAGCTTTATATCATCCACTGTATTTAAAAACACCATTAGAGAACCCTGTAATACCCATTTCAGAGTCTGGTAAAATTATATATAGTTATATTCTATAAATAAATATTTTGTCATTATATAAACAATAAATTATTATGGACAAATACGCTAATATAAAATCACTTTATAAGATTTTTTTGTTTTCCTTTGTTTGCTAGTTAGAAGTTCAGTCCCCACCAGGTACAACAGCTGGCTATGTTGTACAGAACTGGGACCCTTTCCTGCCAAAGTTCACTATACAGAATGAAAGTAAAGAAGATGTACTAAAAATAATTGGCCCATATGCAACTTGTGGATGTTTTGAAGATGTTGACTTTGAGGTATGTTTCTTATGAGTGTTAAGAATTTTGAAGTTTTAGTACTTTGAATACATTTCTCACTCAAAAATCCTGTTATTCTGCTCTTAAATATATTATGTATATTGCTGTAATTATGGAACAGAAGTACAACAATATGCATTGGAGTTCCTGACTTGTACACTCAGATTCCTACAGATGTTTTCTGGACAGGAATGACAAATCCTTCAAGGAAATGAACATGTCACTAGGTGAAGTCCTGGTCCTCTGCAACCCATGAGCACTCAACCGTTCATTTTGATAGGCTTGGGGTTTCATCCCACGTGTGTTCCTTGTACCTGACACATAGTCCCTTGGAGCCTGTGGCATCAAATCTGTTCCATTCATTAATCTCAGACTGAGAACCATGGGCAGGATTATGGTCCAATATGTCTACATCCATTTGACAACATCAGTCAGGAGATAAATAATTCTGAGGAGCTATTAAGATATTTAAGAGATGAGAGGGAGAATGTGAGATGCTCGAATAAACCCTGGACAGAGTTTTCTGATGTGAACAAAGCGCTTTGCCTTAGATAAGGAGCCATAAAAGAGCTTCTGTGTTGATTAACTCATTAACCAAATCAGAAGACTTCAGTGGGTACTGTCCAAAATTTCAGTACACTGTGAGAAACATGCAGATGGCTGCATAACTGAGAATATAGCTGTCAGTGGTAGGGGACAGTGGTCCACAGCAATGGTACTGCTGTGACTTGGAGCATACCAGAAACACAAGACAGGGGAAAAAAATCATTGTGAAAGAAGAGCAAAAGTGATACAGACTTTCACAATTGCTTTCCTTGACTTTTCTGTCAGCTCTAAAGATGCTGATGTTCCCGAACTTGAGACCTTTTCTTGTGTGCCACTCCTAAAGGCAAATCTGACACTAATAGAACATCTCCATGATAGGAATAAAAGAAGAACATGACAGCTATAGCATACTCTGTGAGTCATACTGCAGTCATTAATTTTGTGGAGGTACAATCAGTGTGTACTTGATTTATTTATGTTTAGGTTTATTCCTATTTTTTATTTGTGCAGGTAAAAGCTCTCAATGAGACGTCAACAATTGGCAAAATTTCCAAGTATTGGTCTGGATTTGTAAACAATGTCTTTACCAACACTGCCAACTTTGGGATCCAGTTCCCTGTAGATCTTGATGTGAGAATCAAGGCAGTAATGATTGGTGCTTGTTTCCTCATTGTAAGTATGTAAACCCAAAAGGTAGACCTATAGAGGTGGGTAGGCTGGGACCAAAGACCTATAGAGGTGGGTAGGCTGGGGCCAAAGGCACCTTTGCCATCAGCTGTGATCCCACAAAGGCCTAAGTGCAGTGGCTAGCCAAACCCACTACCTAAAAGATAAGTTAACTGAAAACCTAATTTTTATAGCTGCTTTTGGGTTTTTCTTATTTTCTCAGCATCTTTTGGTTCCTAAATTTCTGTTTATTGAACTATTTGAACTACACGTGGAATAGTATTTAATATGTTATTATTATAATATA
>JAVJGJ010000003.1:13625068-13640415 GCA_035590215.1 Microhierax caerulescens | reverse complement strand
TAATATATATAATATAATATAAAATAAAATAATTATAAATTATATAACTATATATAATTATATATATGTATGTGTATATATATATAATTATATATATATATGTATGTGTGTGTATATATATATATAATTATATATATATATAAATAAAATTAGCATGGCACGATCAAATCGCAACATACATGTCAAACCTACCAAACTCCCCCAAATCCCTTATCTGTTGTGTTTGAATGGGTGTATGAACCCGAACAAAAGTTATGTCATTTCTAATGGTAATGTCAAACTGTGAGTGCCACTTCAATAGTTCTGTCGAGCCTTGAATGGAAGACCTGACCTTCAGGTCATATGAAATTTCCTACAAAAAATTCCCTTGTTAAAATAATCATAAGATAAGAATGACATGAAAAGGAGAATACTCACCGCTGGGGGTAAGGATGAAGTAAAGATCTGTATTTTCTAGAAAATACAAATTGGTATTTGCTGTGTACCTCCTTTGCCAACACTACTGTGTTAATATTAACACACAAAGGTTTCAAAAGCATCTGTGATACTTACATCAGAGAATATAAATTTACATTATAAATATATTATATATAGACAATAAATTTAAATTATTCACTGGAGAGTGTTTGCTTTAACATAATTAGAAATTCAGAAATTTTGCTTTTATTAAGCTAGAAATGTAACTTTCATGATACTTTAAATTTTCAGATTGTCCCCTCCAAAACTCCTGTGGCTCAGTGGCACAGCGATAGAAAACGATTGACTGATCTAATTACTTTACGTAGTAAAAGCCTGCAAGTAAGACTTTACAGTAATTGTTGAGGTTTTGTACCTTCCAAATCATTCACAGTTTGTTTATTTGTAGGACTTAATGTTCTTTGAAAACTCTTTGGATGGATTATAACAAGATGACAGATACAATAAAATATGCATAATGTGTTTCAGTAAGTAAAAATGAACATAAATTGATCTTCTTGCTTTGAAGACTTATACGTTAGATACTTTCTAATTCTTTTTCATTTTCTTCCAGAAATCCCTTGAGCTTTGGACATGATTTTGAACTGCACAAATCCTTGTTCCTTATAGGAAAAGATAGGGAGCTAATGATGATATTTATTAAAATATGTCTCATGTAAATAATAATTTTGCACTTCCATTTTATATGCATTGTAACTAAACACACACTTCTCACACAGAGCACTGTTGCTTTGGAACAGTGCTATTCTCTTCTTTCTCTTTTGATGTTCCTGCATGGGAAATCATGAAAGATTAGATGAAGGCTTGCAGCATCACTGATGAAAGTCTATGTTTAGAGAAGCCTTTGATGTTTTGCAAGTGCTGGTACCAGTTACTAATCACATGAGGGTGTGTACTGGGGGTTTTGCTTTTTCATAATTTTAGAAGTAATTTTCTGATTTGTTATTTAATTAATGGTAACAAACTGACATTGAAAGCAACAAATATAAAGACACTACATAACGGGAAGTTCAAGGTGTTATCTGTTTCAGTGAGTTGAAAGAAAGGAAGTTACATTTTCTAGTAAATTAATTTTATGGTAAAGATTTGTTTAATGAGTGGCAGCCAGAAGTTAGGCTTCCAGCGCTAGGCTGCGGAATGTAAACTCTGTTCAGGACATCTGCCTTCCACAGTTTTTACGGAAGGCAGGCCATCAGGTTTGAGAGATGGTCCTCTATGTGCTAGAGGTGCCCAAATCACTTCACTTTGAACTCTCCAGTGCTAAGAATCCTTACTGCCATCCGCTCAAGGCTTCCCTCAACAGGTTTGTTCCTCTTTATAATACCTGGTGGTTGATCACTTCTCATTCGGACTTGAGGCCACTGTAGAACAGAATTACTCTTTTCCTCTGGCAAGTGCAGGTATTTTCTATGACAGGACTGTGCAATAGGAGCTATTTCTATTTCAGACAGCAGTTTTACATGGCTGTTCGTTCCTGCAGTCACACCTCAACCTACTGTTCCCAAACGCTCCCACCACCAGGCTTTTACTAATACAAGGTGCCTTTGTAGGAACTTCCATGCTATACATAAATGTATACATATATATGTATATGTAAGACATAAACAGAAAAAAAAATGTTGCAAAATATTTGCGGTATGAACTTGCTTGTGCCTCTCCTAAAAACTCTTAATGTGTCCTCCAAGACGTAAACAAGTACTATACAATAGTGGTGGTAAAAACAGATGCTATCATAGTCAACGGTCAGGTTCCCAAGGAAAACATCTCACGAGTTGCTGAGAATGCTGGAATATTTTTTTAGCATGAACTAGTAATTCAATTCTTGCAAACAACCAACACATCAACGGAAAAGAGAGGAGATAATGAATAATTCATTAAAATGAAAAAGAGCTAAATTTATCAGGTGATTAATTCTCAACAAATATTTAGACTAATTTTAAATTAATGTTCATGGATATGAATTCAAACACGGTGAAGTCAGGAAGTTGCAACTAATGTTCCCATAGTGAAATTAACTCAGGAATGCTTATAGATTTAAACAGTATGTTTTAGATTATATACCACACTTAGGTATTTATACAGATTTACATATGTCTTGAAAATAATTGTGGTTAACAAGCTCTGACAATCATCATTATCTGTTAACCCTTTCATTACTGGCTCTCGCTGTGATTCTTAGCAGTGCAATCAGGCTGCAATCCGCCGGTAACCAGCTCGGAGGGAGCCGCCGCTGTCACCTCTCCCGGAGGAGGCGCCCCGCGAGCTTGGCGGGCGAGAGGCTCCCCCTTGTGGAAACGTTGTGTTTTGCAGCAGAGCGCGGACCGCGCCAATGTGCCGCTCTTGCTACTTCCACACCGGTCCCACTGCGTTCAGTTCAGTCCGTTCACTCCTAACGTTCTCTCGTGCAGACTGAGAAAAAAGAGACAGATTTTGATATTAATTTTTATCTTTAAATCCCTTTGCCGCCTTAAGGCAGAAGTGACTATTATTGTAGGCAACAGTCTTGGGTCTCGTGCAAAACCAGGTTCTTGCACTGGTGTGTGTGGCCGGCTCAGCGCAGTGCCTGGCGAGGTCAGCAGGCTCCCTGGCTATCCGCCACTTCCCTCTGCAATCTCCAGCCTTCTTATGACCCTAAACAAGTCAAAGACATCTTTGAAGTAAATCTTCAACCGCCATTGAAGTCATTACCAAACAGGGTCTTAATTACCTGCAGGGCTGAACTTGGCTGCGCGCGTCCACGTATACACCTTGTAGGTAAGCAGCACACACGTATATTTTTTTTACGTATTGCAACCAGGTGGCAGTACTATATTTCTTGCACTTAGTGGCTTTGTTGTTTTGTGTGTTAGTCCAACTTCTGAAGTGCAATGCTTGCATACGTGTGTAAGTATGTTTGGATGCCTCCATTCATATCCAGAGGCAGCTTCTGGGACATAGAGGAACAGGTTCAGTCCCTGGATAAAACAGCACTGGGGCTGGGGTAGCTCTTGCCAGCTAGAACTTCCTCAGCAGCCTGCTTGACCTTGGTCCCACCCTTCAGTATCCTGGTAGGAACTTAGTGGCCATGACAGCGCTTTTTCAGCTGGATGCTCCTTCGTCTAAACCACAGCTGCCATGTGTGGGCAGGTTTTCATCCTCAGTAAAGAAGACGGAATCCTGTGTGATATTACTGAAGAAAAGCTAAGATATACTAAGAATTTTAAAACTTGCAGCTCTAACTAGTAATTCTTTCTTATTAATAGCAATGTGTTTCACATTGTGGGAGCTATGTAGGCTCCTTACAAATCTCACCTTTCACAGTTTCTCTGTGGGTTGGGACTGGCTCTCCAAAGGAGAATTCAGTATTTTCCAAAAGGAGGACAGGTACTGTCTGAAGCCGGTTTATGTCCTGAAAGTCCTCTAGAAAGGAGCGTGATTATTCTCATGAAACAGAAATTTTACTTAATACAGCCAAGCAAATGGTTTCACACTTGATCACTAGCAAAACTGTAAATCCGTGCCGTACATAATCCTTGAGTTCAGTAGATGGCAGCAACAGTTCATTATTACAGTATTTCGCTTTCCACGGATCACAAGCTGTACCCAGGATACTGACTGAAGATCAACACACCTTTAACCTCCAACTTTCTCCCCTTAACTGAAGGATTTTGTTTTCTTTCTCTGATATTAAACCTTTGCCACATGATGCTGGGTTATCTTTATTGCCTGCAACTTACAACTGAATTATTGGTAACTGGTATTTTATGAGATCAGGTAGGTGCATAGGCAGAATCCAGTCTATCACAAAGTGAGCTTTTCTGGTCAGCCCAAACCCTATTTTCTGCACCTGGAGCATTTCTTCAGCTTCCACAGGTGGACAGAGGAGATGCTCCAGCCCCAGGACATTCCCCACCTTCTGCAGAAACAGAAAGGGCTGGTCTAAAAGAGGTTGCTTTGCGGTGAAGTGCCTAGAAACAGGGAAGGTTTCTATGGGTAAAACAGCTTTGCCCCCATGTCATGTCATCGCAGCCCATTACTATGTGCTGTACTGGGGCAGAGGGATGGAAACCCCCTGAGCGCCAAAACCCAGATTACACCAGGACCTGGGAAGGAGCTGGTCTGTCCATGGGAAAGTCAGCCACTTTTTGTGAGTGACAACACAGCATCTCTGTAAGTTCAGAGATTTTTTGGTTATCTAATAATTCAGTGGGTGCAAAAGTAGTTCTCTTCAAAGACTCTGATGTATGTATTGAAAAATCTCTTTTTGTTTCAGTTGGATTATTTGTTTTAGGGTTAGACAAACCTGGAAATGATCCACAATAAACATTTTCTAATGGAGTTGCCTAAGTGGTACCTGTTGGGGTGGGTGGAGGGGGAAGTAAACAATTTCCTCCTCCTGACTCTCTTAGTTGTATTGTCTTTTCAATCAGAATGGTATGTTCTATGTTGGAGTGATATATACTAGTTTAATTCAAGGATTAACTTTAGGTTTTCAAATGTGCTTTTTTCTTCCCTAAAAATGGCTCTTAGGGAACAAAAAAGACTTTAGTTCCTAAGGGAAAAATATGGCATATCCTGTGAAAGAACATTTGTTTGTGTTTTTTGTTGAGTTTTTTTTCTGGAACCCTAGATGTTTCTCTAAACTCCATCCTTCTTAGGAAAACTTCCTTAATGGCAAATCATTATTGAAGTACTCTGTTAGCAGCTGCAGTTTATTCATGACAGCAGTTTATTCATGAATTGTCGGCATTTTATTACTTCACTCCTTTGAAATGAAGTTTAAAAGAATGATTTTAAAGAGACTGATACCTACTTTCTGGAGCAAGACAGCCTTGGCCAGATACAACTTTCTGCTTTCTTTCCATAGTTGTTAGCATTATGCTTACAAAACCACAGTAATCTTTTACAAAAGAAAAGTCAGAAGGGCAGAGACTGATGGGTGCCCAGCGACTGTGCCCCCAAAGTGCATTCATTTCTTTATCCCAAATGACTGAATTCCTGCCACTGTGAAAAGGAGACCTGCAGGTGACCTCAGATAGTTGTGATCTCCTAGATTGCCATTGAAAATTCATCTCAGTTCACAATCAGGTCTAATTCTTCAGACTCTCTTTGCAAAAACAATACAGAGACTTATCACCATTGTTCTTGCTTTCATTTTCTTCTGGCAGAGGCTAAACATAGTTATTACATCGTTGCTGTAGGGATCAGAGTCCTGACCTCATTTGCCTCGATACCCAGCAGACCTACTTGAAAGCTACAGATTTCATATGAAACCTTCTGTGTGGATGTACACAGGAGTGTGCAATCCAAGGAACCTCGAGTCTCACTGGTTATGGAAAAGGCACAGGGAGAAGTTCTGTTGGTGGCTGTTTGCAGTGTGGAGCCCTGGGGCTGGCTACGAAGCTGTGCAGCACCGGCACTTGCACAGCTGGTTTGTCAGTCTTGGTTTTGAAATAAAGGTACTGTATTGCACGGATTAAATTCCATTTAATATCCTCATTCATGAGGAATAAGTGAGGCAATCTCGTAAGTGTTTTCACAGGTTGCAGGTTCAGTTCTATGTATTTCTTATTACATGGGCTCTGGCACAGAATAGGTCCTGAAATCTGGATAATGGCAAGCAGATAAGCATGGAGAGTGCTCAAATGCTTTAAGCTAAGTAAGCACTTTGCATGCTTTTATTTCTAAAGAACCCAGAACCTTGCAGGTTTAATCCTCTAATAACTATGGAATAAAAAAAGTTGACAAGAGCTCTTGAGCTCTCACATAAAATCTCACATAAAATTGAGAAGAAAGTCCCCACTTACTTGAGTGACCTCATTAATTCTGATGCTTGTTTATTTAAAGAAGGAGTACTTTCCGGTAAGGGCTGACAGGTCAGGCTCAGCGTTCCATGAAGTAAAACAGCACTATGGAAAAACAAAAGATAGGACCAGGTGCAGAGAGCCATGAGGCAGCACCAGGAGAGCCTCATGGCCATCCTTGGGCCGGGGCATCCCCTCCTCCATCGCCTACATGGAAATTTTCACTTTGGGTGCACGATGCTGCAAAATAGGGAGGCACGCCCTGCACATTTCCTATCTTTAAGTTTCTATAGGCCAGTCATATTATGTCTAATAATGCTTTTTTTCTGGCAGCTGAGTGAGTATTGAAGGAAAAATCTTCCTGCAAGTCATTTCAACAGGACTTGTTAGCTCAACGTGTTTTTCCACTTTAGGATATTAATTTGAAGGACTTATTTTGCTCTGGGCCAGCTACATCAGGTAAGTGCCCTATTGAAGTTATGGATGTTTTGCGTTTAAAAAATCCCAAACACAAACCCAACAAAACTGCAAAAACCCAAGTTTCTGTTGCAGGCATTGCTCTATTCAGAAATTCCTGTTTCTATCTAGAAATGATCCTGAATTTTTTTTATTCTTCCCCCTCCCTCCCCGCCTCCAGATGAGCACATTTAGAATTATATTTTGCTATCAGAAATCATTTTGGGCAGCTTTTATGATAATTCCCCTACATACCAAGCAGGACTGCAATAAGAAATTCAGCCTGGGATCAAAATAAAGACCACTACTATAAATACCTTGCATGCTTCATACTTTTCTAGAATTCAAATGAAAGTTTAGAGCATTTTTTATTCTACTTGCTTCCGGGTTTCATGAAGAAACCAAAGTGTCGAAGAACTATTTTATTTAAAAAAGAAAAATCCTATTTGCTTTGCAAATCCAGGGCATATATTTTTGCTATTATATAGGGTAGTTTGCTGAGTGCTATAGCATCGGAGTAAAAAAGATTATTTTTCAGTTATTTATTCACTTTAGATTTTCTCCTATCTCTAGTTCCATATGGTTGTAGATGAAGGCTCAGAACACCTGAGCACTGAGAGAGCCACAAGTGATGCTTTCTGCAGCCTCCAGCATTGCCCAACACCAGGGCAGCAACGCTGCACCTGGAAATGTAAGTTCCCGTGGAAATAAGACTAGGGTTAGACAAGTCCTTTCTGCTTGCAATTCAAGGGAATTTTTTACATGTCAGCATTTAAATCAAGAGCTAGATGTGTGTTTTAAACTCCTTAGAATTTGGAACAATTCTGATCTGATAAATATTTGATTCTGAAATGTTTTCTCTTGAGCCTGGCATACCAGAGTAACATCACTCCGATGCTCTGAAAATGCAACAGCTCAGATAAAAGCAAGTTCAGTGGAAGCCAGGGTAAGGAGGTTATTACTTAAATTAACAATTTAGTAAATAAGTGAATTCAATGTTTCCCTATCAGGAGCTGTTTTATCTCTGCCTTTATTGCTGCAGACTATCAAAGGCCTGATATAACACGGTGTCATCTAATCCAAGTTTGCAGAAAAGTGAAACCCCGAGAAGACTTAGTGGTGTACAATGTATTTTGTTCCTTGACACGGTGCTGTGGCTATTATCCCAGCAAAGTCAACTCAGTCCCACAGTTTGATCCCTTTCCTTTCCTAATGGAGCCCAATAGAAAATTAAAGACATTTTTAGTTTTCAGTGATCTGCAAGATGTGTCATTATTGATGCCCTGCATCCAACTGGACACCCATATCATGTTCATCATTGTGGTACCCATGTGAAGCAGTGCTGTGCTTGCCGCTGAGGACAGCCCGAATGGGTGCATTTGCTTCTGGCTTTGCTGAATAAGTGCAAGCAGCGCAGGAGGAAATAACGTGCGAGTTTCAGAGCCATAAGGTAAGGACAAGGGGCATAAAAGCCAGGGAGGACTGTAAAGCGCCTATGTAAACAGACTGGGTGTGCCTTTGGGAAAGGCTTTGTTCAGCAAAAGCAGAGAAATACCCGCTGATACGCTGATGGCCAATGTACCAGGAAGTGTGACACCTAAATATAGTGTGTGTGCATCATCCACAAAAACTTCCGTGAGCTAAAACTGTTTGCTTTTAGCTGCAGTGGTTGGAACCAGCGGGACTAGGCATTTCATCCTGATGGTTTTGGTTTGGTTTTTTTTTTTTTCCCCAACAGAAAAACTTACCTCCTCCAGTGTGTATGTGAGTATGGTTTCCATATGCACACCGGCTGGCAGCGCATTATCACAGGGCAGCAGGGTTAGTAGGGCTGGGGCAGGGGTGGGTGGGAGGGCGTATGTGCACACCTGACTTTGGAATCACCTGTTTTTATAAGCAGTCTCATAAAATTACTTATCTCAATTCTTTCAGTCTTTTGCTCAATCCTGTCTTGGCAGTGGCAGGTTTAAAACTTTTCAGGGAACATGGTGTTTTAGCTGAACTGTCACCACCCTGGGTAGGGCCATTGGCCTGATGTCAGGGAAAGGTGGAATGATTGTGGAGCTTGGGAAGAGGAAGAATCTGACCGAGATGAATCCCTGCGAAACCACAGGGTAACTTGAGCTGAAGGAAAAAGCAAGTGTGTCATGGGAACAAAATGAGCAGGGGGCAGAGAAGGACAGACACAGAATAAAAAATTTTCTATCAGAAGTAAATGGATGCTTCCAACTACCTGTGAAGTCTAATATGATCTTTACAAATGTGTGCTCAGTGGAAATGATGGATCTTCGTTACAAAATAAACATCTGCTCAGTGAAGTCATGGTTACCCAATGCACTGCTGATCTGTTCAAGCTATAATGTTCTCTTATTTTATGTTTGAGGAATATCACTGGTAGAAGATGCTTAAGAAGGAAAAATGTTTTAAGAAAATCTGCAGAGAAGCAAAATGCATCATGCATGCAGCATTGATGTGCTTGGCACCATATATATTTATCACTACAAATATGTCTTAGAGTTCTTGGTGAACTTTGTACCCTAAATCACTTAACTGTAAAAACACCCTAAAACAGAAGCCTTTCCTGATGGAGAAATATCATAGCAGAAGTAGTAAATGAAATTAATAACCTGTATGAAAGAGATCAGACTTGTCTCTTTTCCACACTGTCCTGGAAATTAGATTTTGTAAGTAGCTTTGTTCAGTCTGTTGCTTATAAAGCAGCAGCATCTCAGCTGCAGACTTTGTTGACATAGAATGCTTTAGGGTTCCAATGCTACAGTGAAGCACTAAAACCACAGGGCTTCTTGCAAAGCCCGATCAGTAAAGGTTAGCCTTTGGATCAGGTCATTTAGATCTTTTGTCAGATGAGTCCAGAGTAATTGTACGCAGCTCTACCAGCAAGTATTTTATATTATTAACTTGGAGGAAATAACTAGTAAATGGTGTAAAACATTTCTCCTAGTTCTAAAGCTATAGAAAATACTGATTAATGCTAATACAGATCCACTTAGGCAGAAATTATATGCTTTGAAATTCCAAGAAGGATCATTGAAAGAGAACCATATAGAAGAATTGTAAATACTAGAGTAAAAAAGGCTTTTACCTCAATTTTGGAGATCTGCCTGAAGAGCATATTGGTTCCAGAAACCTGCAGAGCTTACCTGCATAGACTTGTAGGCTAACTCATCCCACCCAGCTTGCAGAAGCTGCAAGTCCAGAGGATGGGACCTCCCGTCTCCAGCAGGAGAGCGAGTGGCCATTTCCCAGGACTGGGCACTAAACGTCCCCCTGCAGCGATGCAGGAGCATCGTGTGTCTTGGCAGGGCTGTGTGCGGTGTCCTCCAGCAGCACGCTGCAAACCTGCTGCAGCTGGAAGAGGGACCACAGACTCTGGCCAGGATCTCCCACCAGGACCCATCCTTGAGCAGGCAGGGTGAATGTGTCCTGCTTTCCCCTTTGCCAGCAGTGAGACGTGGTTGCGGGGAGGAGAGGGCATCTCCTCCATCAGCAGCAACCAGCAGCTCCATTACGTTAAAGTGCATCAAAGATTGAATGGCAAATGCAACTTCTAATACCATACGATATAGCAACCAGGGAGAAATATCTCCTGGGCTGTAACAAAGGGGGGAAACTTGATTTGAGAAGTGATAGGACTAAATGTGAACCTCCTGGAAGCTGTGATCAGGATTTCTGAGGAACGGTCCTGGCCTGAGCGTGAGGTCACTGCTTTGATGAACTATTTCTTCATGTGTAATTACTCCACTTCACAGGTAATCAGTATGAGATAAAGAGTTTACTGTACCTGACCTTGGTGGCTACGTCTTAACAGCGAATAAGGTTTATGTTTGACGTAAATTATCTGTTTGCCTTTCTCCTATGTTTTCTCCTCCCCAGATCCCCCCCAGCTTTCTGTGTGAGAAGCCATTCCTGGTACTGGGTTTCCTTGACCTGTAAATTCCCTCATAAATTCTTGCAGATCTAGTGGCCTTCCACCTTTACAACATCTTAATTATCTTTCTAATTAGTGAAAGCCTCAGTGTCCCCAGTATATTTTTATCAGACAAGATTGTTGCAGAACACATTAACTTGCACTTTACTGGTTTTAATAACATCATCTCCTCAACTTAGTTATGTGTTTGGATATTGCACTATTCATCCTCAGGTTGATAAAAAAGCGCCAACCTATATCACTGCCTAATCAAACCCAGCCTCATTTACAGCTGCTTCTTTACCAGCGGCCCCCTGACAAGCCTAGGGTGCTTAATCAAGAACAGGAAAATTAGAAGGCGTTATGGTTTCATAAAGCTGAATCCAGACACAACACTAGTATCCAAAAGATTAAAATATTATAAACAAAAGCAGATAGGAGTGTGGGTCCTGTTGGATATTCTCTGTGCTGGAAGAGAGCGGGGGCTGGAGAGGGGGGCTCCGGAGGATGGGCAAAGGGTGCGGAGGGGACTGCGCCCCTCAGCCAAAGCTACCCCAGGCCCTGCGGCAATGGGCTGCTGCTTACCCATTTTATTTTGTGTGCTTTGTAAAAAGGCAGATGTCAGGTCAAGGCCTCGGGTGTCCTAACAGAACCATTTCATGCGTGATTCCAGTTTTGCAGCAGCTAGCAAGGGCAGCTCCAGAGGGGGTGGGCCAGTGGATCCCTCCCACACACATTCCTCCCGTGTGAGGAAATGTGCTGCATGAGGGAGCGTTCAAGGGCTACCAGCTTCATTGCCGACCTATGACCTAATGCTGCCTGCAAGGGTGCTTAAGTGAAAGAACTCGGCTTTACAAAAACAAACTTAAAAAAACTCTCAAACACAAACAAAAAGCCCAAACAAACACCTCCACCTTCCCCAACCACAGGCAGCTCTAGGCAGCCTGGAAATCCAGAGTGCCAGCTTCAACAGGCAGAGCTGGACATCTGCAGGGTGGGCCGTTCGGAACTGGCCCATGTTGCTTTCCTAGTGTATTGTAGTAATTATGCTTTTTCGGAGACAAATCATACCTAGGAAGATTTTTTGCTTGTAAAAACCTATTTGCAGTGTCGGTATCCCTTTAGCAGAAAACAGGATTTACACAAGCTGCATTCTAAACTCTTGGTATCGCTGTTAATCCTAAATGCTGTAAACTGTAATGGCTTATTTCTTTATGTCGAGTTGTTCTTTTTCTCCCTGTATCCTGCTTTCTCACTCTAAAGCAGCTTATGCTGGTTCATGTGAGGTGCTGACGTTCAAAAACTTGTGTGACTGGCAGCAGTAAAACTTTATTTAGCCTCCTCAGCCTAAGAAAGAAATTGGTTTGGCACAAAACCATTTAGTAGCAAAATCAAATGGGTTTATTGTTTCTATTGTTGTTTAGTTGTTTTCCTCTTTCCTTCAAGTATCTTGAAGGAAGACCAATGATGATGATGACAGTTCCCTGTGGGAATTGCTTTTCCTGTTTAAATGATTATCACAATTATTAGTGACAGCTTGAGAGGACGTGTTGCTGGTCAGTATATATGAAAATATAAGGACTGCTGATTTATAGGGTTTGGAGCTCCTAACTGTACAATCCCGCTATCTGGGTGCTGAATTAACAAAGATATTATAATACTAACACTGTTTTCAGCCCGTTTCCCAAAGGAGAACTTTAAACTCATTTGTTAGACTGCGGCTCGATGACTGACTTGACGTTGTTAAATGAAATCAAATACACTAACAGTCCTGTTACCGCAGTTACAAATCTTTAATACAGAGATAAGGTGTTAGCTGCCTCTTTTGGTTTTGTGAATACATTTTTTATTATCTTAGTGAAGGCCTAATTATCAAACCAAAAAGAGAGCTACACTGGGACTCAGGAGATGTCAGGTGCCTGTCAGCTCTTAGTGTGATAGAATCCATTTGCCCCAGTTCCACATCAAAGAAATAATCATAATAGTAATTTATCTACTTCTAAAAATGTTTGGATTTAAACTGCCTTTTACTGCACGTACATCATGTCTGACACACTGGGGGTGGTCTGATATTAGACTCATGTTTCAGCAAAACGTAGATTTTGCCTATTGGAACATTTCATTATTTGTATATCTGCTTTCAAAACCACTACTAGTTTGGATACAACAAGTAGCATAAATACAAAAAAGAAAATAATTTATCAATTCTGGGTAAGATTCCTAAAATGTGAATGATTGGGTGTGTGGTTAGCTTTTTAAAACCCAAACCCTTGAGTTTTAAGTATTGTGAAAATCATATTAGGCAATTGTCACTGTAGTGGGATTTTAAAAGTACGTTTTTGTGTGACTGTAAATTGTGTGGTCTTTGCAAGCAAAGCCTGTGCAGTGCAGAGCTGTGAATACTGTGGTCTCTGGAACAGTCAGGACCTACCATTCTGCCTGTAATCACCAAAATGCTTCCAGGATTTGATACCCATTTTCACTTTTGCCCCATCATCCATACAGAATCACACTGACTCCAATTTACTCCATTCTGCCTTATCCTGGCACCGGTTCCCACTCAGAGGGATGGAAGGATTTCACAACACTGATGTCCAAGCGCTGCCTGGCAAGTCCTAAATCTTAAGTCAGAAAGCAAAGGTCCTGGACTTGGTCGGTACCTTCTGCCCCCTGCACATGCAGTTTGAGTGACACCAGCCTGTAGAGCTGTGCACAAGTGAGGGATGGGAAACAGCAGGAAAAAAAACAGTGTACCCCCGGTGTGGGGCTGCTGCCAGTGCAGCTCAGGAGCCTTTCCTGGCCTGCCATGAGGAGGGGGGTATCATCTTTATCTCGATTTTCCCCTTCCCCCTCCCTTCTTTTCTGTTCACTTATTTCCTGGCAGCACCCTCCAGTTTGTGGCTCAGACCTCCATCCTCTGTCCTCTCTGTATTGAAGACAACCACAACTACTCGCAGCAAATCTTTCTCTGGGGCTGCTAGGGCTGCTAGGGCTGCTAGTGCTGCTAGGGCTGCTTGCTGTTCTGGGTTTGCTTTCCAGATCACCAACACGGAAAAAAGTGAGTTTGTATCTTCTGTGGGATTATGTCCACAGGCACAAAAGACCAACCTGCTGGTAATCACCGTTATCTCCTGTGGCATGCAAACATTGCCCTTCTTGAGGTTAAGCACAGTTGTGCACAGTGTGAGCTGCACAAAGGCTTTTTGCTTCTGGAGCACAGCCATGAGTGGATTTCTCCCCATGTTCCATCACACAGGCTGTACTGCCTGAGCACTAAGGGAAAAGGAGCTGCTCAGGTGACGTTAGGAAGAAAGGTGAGAGCTGCTTTGGTCATCAGGATGCCATCCAGCAAATCAGGTTACTGGAGGCCTCTGTGCCAGAAGCTGGTGGAAGAACTGGTCCCATTTCTGGTGCTGGGTACCACGGGATCAGATGAGGTGCCAGAGTCAGGGGCATCAGAAGCCAAAGTGTGGTAGAAAGTAATCTCAATATGCAGACTGTAGGCAACATACTCAGAGAATGGACTCAAGAAACTACAAATAGCGTTTCTTTTCAGGTAAACATGCTTAAACCTAAAAGGATAAATCACTAGAAGCATGGTCCCTTTCTCGCTTCTTTTGAAGCAGTTCCAAGAATGTTTAAGGGGTTCCCCTGTGGCATTGATTAAATCTGCTCGCTGGAGAAAATAAAAAGGTACTGAGCGTTTCAACCCGCTTATCTAACAGAAGAACACTGGCTGCCAGTCATAACACCAGCGATCCTAGCTGGACAAGAAAAGAAGTGAAGCATTATTTGACATGACAAAGACTGAGAATTTACTTTGCATTGTGTGAATCATGGTGTCCTTTTTTTCTGCCGCCACAGGTGAAGAGATTTTTCTTACTGATAAATGTCTGAAAGGAAGAGGAAAAGATACGCTGCTGTCTCTCTTCTCTTTGATAAGATGAAGATATTCTCTAAATTTAAATCTAATCTAAAACCCAACATTAATCCCTATGTCAAAAAGTCATACTTGGGCAATAACATGTAAATTTCTGTGTGTAAGTCTGAGCTAAGTATAACTGTGCTACATTCCTGTTAAAAACGAAAGGCAGTATGAAATTGCCACCATGTATTTCTAATTTCCCAACCATGTCAAAATAATTCTATACCTATTTCTTTAAAAATATTTAAAACCCATTTCTTGGTGTCTGGTATTAATCCTCTTAATGGACTCAATGCAGATATGTGGAAAAAAGCTAGTCAGCTTTAGGCTAGATTCTTATATACCTGAGGAAACAGCAAAATAAAATCCCCAAATCCTGATCATATCTGGTGTCTAGGTGAAATTCAGTGCAGGGCTAGAATAACAGGGTATTTTGTTTATGGAAAATTGAATATTGAAATAGAGACCTTATTTTGGGAGTTAGAAGAGAAAGGCTACAGGGTATGTAAAGCTACAAAATGACCTGCACTTACTCATTTCTGTTTTCTTTATTAAGGGTTCAAGTTTAATTCCTAGGCTTGGGATTCATGCATGCACAAATTAATGTGATCAGATTTGTCTGGTTTAGATTAAGTAGAGCTTATTTTGCAGAGACTCCAGTATGGACTACGTTGTCCTGGGTTTGGCTGTAATGGAGTTAATTTTTTTCTCAGTATCTATTACAGAGCTCTGATTTGGATTTAGTATGAAAATAATGTTGATAACACACTGATGTTTT
>JAVJGJ010000003.1:13585891-13614065 GCA_035590215.1 Microhierax caerulescens | reverse complement strand
CTGCGGGGAAGGACCTGGGAGTGCTGGTGGGCAGCCAGTTGCCCACGGGCCAGCAGTGTGCCCGTGTGGCCAAGAAGGCCAGTGGGACCCTGGGGGGCACTGGGAGGACCTTGGCCAGCAGGTGGAAGGAGGCGATCCCCCCCCCGTGCTCTGCCCTGGTGAGGCACATCTGGAGTGCTGTGTCCAGTGCTGGGCTACCCAGGGCAAGGGAGACTGGGAACTACTGGAGAGGGTCTGGTGGAAGGCTGTGAGGATGATGAGGGAACTGGAGCATCTCCCATTATGAGGAAGGGCTGAGAGAGCTGTGACTGTTTAGCCTGGAGGAGACTGAGAGAGGCTCTTAATGCATACAAATATTTTAAGGGCGAGTGGCAAGAGGCTGGGGCCGGGCTCTTTTCTGTAGTGCCCAGCAACAGGACAAGGGGCAACAGGCACAGACTGAAACCCAGGAAGTGCCACCTGAATCTGAGGCAGAACTTCTTTACCCTGAGGGTGATGGGGCACTGGAACAGGCTGCCCAGAGAGGCTGTGGGGTCTCCTTCTCTGGAGACATTCAAAACCCGCCTGGACGTGATGCTGTGCAACCTGCTGTAGGTGAAGCTGCTCTAGCAGGGGGCTGGACTAGGTGATCTCCAGAGGTCCCTTCCAGCCCTGACCACTCTGTGATTCTGTGATTTCAGTATTTCACTTTATCCAGAACTGAAGAAAGAATCGTTTTCCTCTTGCAGTTCTGCTGGTTCATGAATTCGATTCCCGTTTCCTACTCTGTTGCTGTACTTGCATGTGATTTTACTCACTTGCTTTTCTCCTCTTCTGTCTCATTCTCTGCTCCACATTCAAAATGCAGCACTCCTGAAGAGTTTCTCATGTTCTGGTAACTGATTGCTTTCTGAAAAACCAAATCACAACGAGCAATATCTAACAATCAGGCTGAAAGCGTAAGTTATAGGTAAAAAGGCAAAAAGTTTGGCCTAAGTTACTGTGCCGTTCGCAAGTCAAAGCTTGTGCATGGTGTGGCCAGGGCCTGTAAGCACCGTTAGCTTCGGTGGGGACTGGGCATGTGCTGCCCGTGCGATGGCGGTCTGGGGAGCAAGTTTAGTTTTGAATAGTTGCATGTGCAGAGACTTACACACAACAGCAGTAGATAGTTTGTGCGCAAAGCCTATGTTCAAACGTCAGAGTGATTCCATAAGGGTAGATCCTTCCCTGGGGTGGGCGATCCTCCCACCCGTGGGCTTTAAGCCACAGCTGTTCCCATCACCTGAGGTACTGTTCTGCTTGTGGCCACAGCGTGAGCTCTCACGTGTTCACAGTCCGTGTACTGTAATGCAGCATGAAGCACTGGTGCTGAGCTGATCTGCAAGTCGGTATCTCAAGCTGTTTGTACAGCTCTACAAAACCCTTTCTGTGGGTCCTGCGTTGTGCTCGCTTCCCACTAAAATATAACATTTGTCTGTATCATATTAAAAGCCTGTTGCCTAGCAGGAAAGTATTAAACGAGAGGGAAAATAGATTTCTTGTTCTGTAACTTTCAATAGCAGCTTCAGGTGCAAAGGCTGTGTTGCTGCAAGCAAGGCAGGGCTCTGTGCTCAGCCTGGGGGGGGCGGGGGTACAGGGACGTGGAGGGTTCTGAGCACTGAGGCAGTGCTGTGTGTGCCACCTGGTGGGGTGCTGAGCACTGAGGTGCTCCATGAGAGCTTCTGTTTCCTATTGAGCGCTAAGTGGAGAGGGCTTACTTGGCATTCACAAAGTGTGGAGCTATTTCCTCCCTTGCTACACACCTTCTGCATGAAGGAGTGGTGGATTTCCTGGGTTTTGAGACAGAATCCACTAACCAAGTGGGAAAGCGCAGTTTTTAGGTCACACTCATCTGGTTTGAAAAACGCAGATGAACTTTGCTAAAAGGACATTTCCCATCACACAAGTAGAAGGTATAATTCCGGGAAAACTTGGTCTTAAAATTCCTTATTTGCTCAATTTACAACTTGTTAAATGCCAATACTTACCATGTAGTTTAAGGTATTCTGTCTTCTCTACTTAGAAATAACCTTTACTTGTTTATTTCTGGTTTTTGAATTGCCAGTCTTTATTTGAATAGAATTACTACTGTATTTGAGAATGACACATTTATTTATTTTGTTTTATGATTTCATCTAGAGGGATTAGAACATCCCAATTGAGTGTAACTTCCTTCACAAAAGTTGTAGTATTCATAACTGAAGTATATTGTAGGTGTAAGGATCTTTGTAGTTCAAAATAGTGAATGAATTTATCTTCTGAAGATCCATGGGGCAAATCTTTGCCAGCACCTAACTTTCATAACTGCATCTCTCCTACCACACCAGGCATCACAGGTGCGGGGAGCTATGGCTTCCAGGTACAGGACGTAAGAATCCCAGAGGGATTTGCTTTTCCACCCACCCAGAACCAGCCAGTTGTGAGTGAGAGGACAATCTGGATGCCCGGCCCTCCTCCTCTTCTCAACTGCCCTCCTGGACTGGAATACCTCACACAGGTACCTGCACCCCTTCTTCTTCTCCAGAGAAGACGTTTCACCTAAGAAGCAGCCTGTAGCCATGAAAAAGCTAAAAAAAGCGTCAGCTGCATGGGTTGCTGTTTTTGGGCTGCTAAGTGAAGCCTTTTGCAATGTGATTGATGCACGTTTGAGTGTGGAGGTGCCTGTTATGGCTACAGCGCTTCATGGAGTACTCTCCTGCCAAGCAAGATGCTAAAGGCTGGGGGGCACAGGGCTGTCATACACCCTTCCCATTTCTGAAGCTGCTGTTGGTGATACATCATGTGATTTGGCAAGGTGTATGTAATAAATATGTATAATACTGGCAATTGTAGCACATTAGAGGTGGTTAATTTTCTACATGGTGCTTTCTTTGCACCTCTTCATAACGTTGTTAGGAGAGGCGCTAGTCAGACTTCACAACGTAGAGAATGTTAATAGCAAAATAAGAATTGTTTCCACATTACAAAGATGTCCTTGTACTGTAAAAGTACAGTTCATCTCATCACTGGGAGCAAATACCAAGGCTTAACACTGACCTATGGTTGCCAGTTTTTTTGAGCAAACTGCTCAAAAAAACCCAAAACAAAAACCAACAAAAAAACCCCAAAACCCCACCAGTGAGAGGCTGATTTTTCTGGAGTTTCACTTGGAGCTGAGCCGTATCTGAGGTTCTGCTGTAGAATTTGTTTCCTGCTTTTCCGTATGGACTCCTGTTGTGGGCATCTGGGAAATGTGGTATCAGAGGCTCTGTCAGGCTCTGTAGCTGAGCTAGCCTGACTCCTGAAAGGAGCACGGGCACGTGAGCCCTGTGTGCTTGTAGCCAGACCAGCTTGGGTAGAACTTCTGCCATCTGCTCCTGTGCTCTGAAACACTGTTCTGGTTAAAGTGACAGGAGACAGGACAAGGGGGGACGTGAGCTACTTCCACAGCTTTACTGGTAGATGATCTGCCTCTAGACAATGTATTGATCCATAAATCTGCATTCTGAAATGAAACAGAAGTGCTTCTTAAAACTAGATTTGTCTTAGTTACAGCTTGTTAACTATTTATTCTGTTTAATTTTTCAACTGTGAACAGATTGACCAGATATTAATTCATCAGCAAATTGAACTTCTTGAGAGTAAGTGCAAAGTATTTATAGCAGAGAAATCTTTAATAGCCCCAAGAACGGTACAATTTAGACTTTCTTTGGCACTCTTATTTAAGATGGATCGCATCTTTCTCTTTCCTGCTTCTGTTATCTGTCTCAATTCCTGCAGAAGTTGTGGAGGAGAACAGGGAGAAAATAGGAGGGCAGAGGATTTTAAGCAGATTTGATGCATGAAAAATACATAGCAAGGCAACTGGATGATCTTGGTGGCTAGTTATGGCTGAAGTCACACATTTCCCATGTTATTAATTCATGTGGTTTTTACTTGCCTCTCTTCCCTACTTAAAGATCTTCTTTTCTGTCCTCCCTTACTTAATCTAATTCCATAGATTGGCACGTGGCTCTGATCTTGTTTCCAGGCAATCCTGCTGTTTTAGCAAATTCAACTGCTTTCCTTCTGCCCCCCTCATTCCACTTACTTTAACAATATCAAAGTCATGTTATTAGTGTCTTTCAAATGGAAGAAACAATACGGACCATCTGTCTTGGCTGACACCTAATGCTGCTGCATTTTCTTTCCATAATGCTTCAACAATTACTTTCATTTGTTAGAGAAATTAATCAGAATTTCTGTCCTGGCTCTTGTTGTTTTCTATTTGGGCTGCTGTAAATCTTGGCTGCAAGGCTTTTTTTTTTTTTTGTGTGGCCTTATTCTGGAAGGATTTGTGCCCTCTAGAGCCCTTTTCTTGCTTCACCCCCAAATTCACAAGTTTCTTTAATTCTCGTCCCTTCAGCTCTTTCCCAGAAAGCTTCCATGCTGTGTCGCTTCTAATTGTGGTGCCTGCTTTGGCAGTAGGTGTCCATGTCTGGTGGGAGGGGACGCATGGACATGTCCATGCTCTTTCTGTGTTGCCATGTTCAGAGAGGGGAAGCAACCATGAACTTCTCCATCAGGCTGCTGTGCTTGAGGGTCCTTCCCCACCACTTCCCTTTGCCAGTAGGTGCCTCTGACACACCTTGAGCAAGGTCTGCCTTCCCAGAGGGTAGCTTCAGAGTTAGCATCATGACTTTTCTGACCAGACGCACCTCAGAAATGTTAACAGTTCTCTTCCCATTTTTCAGTTTTGTCTGGCTTTGAAACAAACAACAAATATGAAATCAAGAATACGCTGGGGCAAAGGGTATACTTTGCAGCAGAGGACACTGACTGCTGTACCAGGAATTGCTGTGGCCCATCACGACCCTTCACCCTCCGGATTATAGACAACCTGGGCCACGAGGTGATAACGCTGCAAAGACCCCTCCGGTGTTCTTCATGCTGCTTCCCCTGCTGCTTACAAGAGGTGAGCTGCTCCCTCTCACCATCCTCCTTCACGTGGGACATGGTCCAACTGAGCAGGTTTAAGATGGGGTTGTCTTTAATCAGGAGGTGAGGTGAAACAAGTCAGGTTTTGCCTGTGAGTTGTGGGGGGAGAGAGAGATCTGTGGGATTTGTGCGTGGAGTCCTTGGTCTGGGAAGCAGCAAGCGTGCTGCGACACTTAGGTGCACTCTGGCCACTTCTAATAACAGTAATGAAAAATTTGATTCAACAGCATGTCAGGGAACCTGTGGCTAGTGCCAAAATCTGCGCTGGAGGTGGGCTTGCAATATAAGAGTTAGGCAATGGCTCTTTTTAAAATAACAGCTAGAGTTTTCACTTTACTACTGTGAAAGCTATAGTGAAATTCAACACACGAGATGATGAGCTTTTTTAATATTAACATAATTATGGGGTGATGCAACTTCTGAAACCTCAAATGTAAGCCTACTCGGAGTTCTTACCGTGGGATATGTTATAGCTGCATCCTGTCATGTCTTCATGGTATGCTTTCATGATGCTCACAGCCCTTCTTTCACTGGACTTTGATTTTCATACTGTACATGCATAGCTTGTGTGCTCCACAGCCTTAGAAGTATCGTACTGTTTTCAGTGAAGGCAAAAGTTGCATATGAGGTCTGCAGTTTTCTGAAAAAGCTCCTGGGAAACCCCATGCAGCTTCATGCATTGGAAAGCCAGATTGCTATGGAAAAATAAGATGTGTGCTTTGTGTGCTAGTGTGGGTTTTGTCCCAAAGCATATCAAAGCATAAGCATTCACTTGGAGGTTTTCTTTTTCCTGTGAAGCTGGAAGTTCAGGCGCCTCCAGGAACACCGGTTGGTTATGTTGTCCAGAACTGGCATGCCTGCTTGCCAAAGTTTACCATTCAAGATGAGAAAAGAATGGATATATTGAAAATTACTGGCCCATGTGTTGTCTGCAGCTGTTGTGAGGACATCAATTTTGAGGTATGCAATGGTTAAAAATATTTATATGTGTCTTCTTTCAGGTAGTAGTTTTGACAGTAGTTTGTTAATTATCTGTCAACTGAACTGTAGTATATATTAAGTAATCAATATGTAATCTTTTAATGCTAGTATAATCAGCTCACCTCTGCAGATATCTAGGTTACTCTAGACAAACCAGACAAACTTCCAGAAATGATATTTTAAAGCCACTCATCAGTGATCAGCATGGCTGATTCCCTACCTTTGCACATAAATCAATTCATTGAAATATTTAGCAGCAAAATTGTTTTGAATCTATTATGTTAGGCCCTAACAAAAAAATATTATTCTCAGCTGTACCAGGTATTTATCAAAATGACTTCCTACAGCCACTCATTTAATCATTTAATAATCATTCACTGACCAAGTAAATCAAGATAATTTAGACCTAAAATACAGATTTGAATGGATTTTACCTTACAAATAATGTTTTTTATTTGTAAAATAAATAGTTACAACTATCACTAAAAATAATAGTGATTACTGTGTCATTATTTTTATACACATTAAGTAGTAGATATGCTAACCTAGCATTAAATTTGAAATGACATTGCAGATACTTGCTAAAACATATTTTGTATCGTTTTAATTTGGGGACCTGAAGACTGGATCTAACTTTAGGAAACATGATGCTGACAAAGGGCTAATTTCTGCTTTGGAACAGAAGAATGTAATTTGTTTAGTTTTCACTTGAGCAGTTCCTGATACATGGCAGGAGAAACTAATTCACTCTCTTGGCTAAAAGACAATACTTCCAGCAGAGTGTGTGTGTGCAGTAGCTGCCTTCCAACACCATTGCAGCATTGAGCTCCAAAGTCAGATTTAGAATTAAGTTCACGTCTGTGTTGCTTAAGACGGACTTTCTGACAGTCAGGGTCGCCTTTTGGTACGAGCAGTTGCATTCAGTGACTGTGTCAACTCAAATAACACAGTCTGATGCTTTCAAATATCTGTCCTGAAAAGGATTGGGGAATGTTATGAATGGCAGATTTGATGCTGTTTTTTAAATTTTTTATTAAACTAGGTGAAGTCTGTGGATGAGACTGCTACTGTTGGGAGGATTTCTAAGCAGTGGACTGGGTTTGTGAAAGAAGCCTTTACAGATGCTGATAACTTTGGAATCACATTCCCGATGGACCTTGATGTAAAAATGAAAGCTGTCATGATTGGTGCTTGCTTCCTTATTGTAAGTGTAGTGTTCACTAATGCTTGATTATGTTCTGACTTTTTCATCTCCGTGTTCAAATTGTGCTGGTAAAGGATTTGACTCTGAGCTCCTTGAAGTGGGCGACAGCTTGTTGTGAACTATCTGTGTGTATAGCTAACCATGGAGAGCAATAAGGAATTATTTCAGATAATAAGCTTATTCTAGGCTACATGAAGTGCGAACTGTATTTAAGGAGAGCTTCATGTGTGATGAGATTGAGAAATCTTGTACAGGGAAGACTCCTTACAGACTTACTAGCAGAGGAAAGCATGTTTACAGGGATGGAGAAGCCAGAAAAGTGCAGATCAGCGATAATCAAGAGATTTGTCCAAAGCCAGAGCAGCCTGGTGAGCTGGACAGCTGAATGCTGCAGTCAGTTCCTCCTGACTCCCCTTCTTGGAAGTCTGTGAAGCGACGAGCTGAGCAGGGTAAAATGCTCTCAGAAGCTGTTTCTGATCAGAGGGACTTCTGTGGAGGCAAAGCATGTCTGACTTGATACAGCACTCTTCAGCTGCCCTCTCACCCTGCCGTGTCAAATGCTGCAGTGCAGCTCACTTTGCTCTTTGAAAACAGTGTGCAACACACTTGTGTTTCCATTTGCCCGTGCAATTCAGCATCAGCTACCATTTCCAAAAGTGCACTGCTTCTGCGCTGACCGGGCTGCAGAGGGGGAGGAAAGTGGCGTGTGAAGCGCCTTGACTTTGGAAGGTTCTCACCAGCCTCTCAGCCCTGTGCACAAACCAGGTTTTCCTGAGCTGTGCGTGTTCATGTGCTACCATGGGCATGAAGGACAGTGCCCACAAGTGCGAGCAGCCCAGGGCTCCAGCCACAGAAAAGGGGCCCCCAGGTGCAAACCAAAGGCCGTCACCGTTAGGATGGACCCCAGTTAGAGGTAAAATTGAGGGGACTGAGTCAGGTCAAACAAAGCCACAGCAGGAATCCTGAGTAAAAGGAAGCAGAGTTTCAGCTAGCAGTAATTTAAAGTTTCCCTGTTCTTTCCTCACCTCTTTCTGTGTGTGTCCTATTCTGAGAGACCCAGGTGATGAGGGGATGGAGAGAGGTACTCCCACCTTCCCGTCATTTGAGCTTTCGGAGAGGAAGGTGCTTTGAATACCTTGCAAAGCAACCAGATCTCTGAACTAGGAACTGCATTTAAGGAGTATTTGTTTTCTTTGCTTTTTGTTTCCTTCTTAGGACTTCATGTTCTTTGAGCACGCTGGTGATAAGCAACAGCGAACAGGAGTTTGGCAATGAAATCCAGAACTTTTATACAGAGGGAAGAAGAACATAAATCTCTCAACTTCCCAGTGGATTGAAGAGCTCCATTAAGAATGTGAGAAATGTATATCTTGTGCTTGTAGTTATATTTCTATAAACTCAAACTTTATGGTTTTTTGTTTGTTTTTTTTTTTAATCTGAAATATTTTTTTGTGTAATCTGGTTAAATAAGTGGTTAAGTAAGAACCCTTTGTCTGTCCATATCAATACTGTAAATTGTAGAAATCTTTAGCAGCCTTTTTTTTTCCCCAAGAAATTTGGAATTGTAAAATAACTACTTATATAGTTACTTTAATTCCTAAAAAAGAGAACTACTACTATATTCGATATTAATATAAGCAGTGAGCATAATAAAGAGCCCTGATCTTTTCCCGTGTATCCTTCTTTGGCAGTTTTGGTGTTCACGTTCAGTTGTTTCCAAGTTCTTACCAAGCGTACACATTCAAAACAAAGTAATCCAAGTGAACGGAACTATCAGAAATCATTGTAAAATTTTATTAATCTAGTGATAAATCTGCTGTCAGATATGACTCCTTCTGTGTAACTTAGTTTCATAATTTAAGTTCGTTTGAAACTTAAAGCTTTGATTTTCACCAAAAGTTTAGAGGAGACAGGAAATACAAATGCCTGCGGTTGCTTCTGGTTAATAATCCTTTAGTAATTGCTTTGTGCATGAGTGTATTTTCTCCTGAGGCAAGGAAAAACTAGTTTAGTTACTTTTCAGTCTCCAGTGCTCTTTCCTCTTAATTTAGTCCACGGTTTTCAGAGATTGTAAGTCTGGCTGTAGGTGTGACGGCTCAGGAATAATAAACAGAACAATTCCACTTCAAAAGCATATGCATGAATTGGCAATTCTATTAGCATTTATAGCTTTATTTGAATGTGCAAGCAGTAGATAAAGTTGCAGTGTCTTACCCCAGCAGCTTCACACAAGCTTGTGCATATAGGGGTTCTTGGGATCCAGCTATGGGGAGAGGTCCTTGCCAATGTTTTCAGTTGTATTCTAGTTCTGCTAAAGATTCCTTTTGTTCAGTATTTTCAATTTATTGATTACTCCTGGTCAGTCAAAAAGCAGAAGAAAAGATTTGCTGCTGGGTACCTGGACACTCTTTGACGTTGTAAGAATTGTAAAAACTCATGACAACAATCTAGACTGTTCTGAAAGTCTTTAGAATTGTATATTATGCCTTGTTAAAGATAGCTTCTGCTGCTAAAGGCAAAATGCCTTGAATATAGTGTGTTTAATAATAAGGATTGCTGGAGGTGCATTTTTGATTCATCAGCACTCTTCTTAGGGGAGTTTAATTATTGTTATTTTGAAAACATTTTGTGCTTTATTGGCTGGCTCTTAATGAGATACTGGAAATTCGTCTTGCTAAAATCTGCTAAAAGTTTCTGATTGGTTCAGCGAGGGATAGAAGCCACATGTATAGAAACCAAAGTAACACAACCAGGACCAGACCTGTCCTGCAGGGATTCACATGGCTAAGCCCATCAGTAATATTTTTCCTGCAAGGGGTGATGCCCAACTTCAGGCCTGCCTGTAGCTCTGAAGTCCCAGGCTCAAGCGTGTTCAATAGCTGCGCTTTCAACAGAGAACAGAGTTACTCAAATATTCCATAAACATTTTTCAGAGATATTTGAAAATACCTATTTAATTCCATGGTAGGTCCTGTATAGAATTTCAATTTACATTTTGCATTACAGTGAGGTCTGTTTGTGCCTGTTTGAAGAATGGATGGAATAATGTTTTGCAAGTAGGCAAAACAGTGATACATTTGCCTATGCTGCAAAGCTTCTTGCATTATAAATTCATCCCTTGACAATAAACTGGGGAGTGTATGCAAATTTAAATAAGGTATTAGGACCTTGGGATAATGGGACATAACCAGGAGACTGACTTTTCATTCCTCCAAGTAATTCAAAATTTTACATTAGCATGTTGTGTTCAGGTATTCACTTAAGTGAGTAAGTCCTGGAAGCACTATTGCCCCAATAACCTTGCATACAAAATTATGTAGAAAAATCCATGTACATTTCTGTAGAGCAGTAAGGGAAGAGTGTGAGAATGCAAACAGTGAAAACCAACCAGCTTTACATCAAGATGTGTTGGAAAAGATGTCGCAACCCTTGTATCTTAAGCAGAATTGCAGTTGTAAGCAGTAACATTCTGTAAAGTGTAATCAAAGCAAAGATCTTTGCTTACAAACAGGCTTCTCAAATACAGTGAAACCCATCAATGAAATTGTGTAAGTTGTGCTGTTGTCATTTAGATTTTTTGATTTTATGCTGCCTGAGTCCAGTGGTCAGATTGCTACAGCTTATTCCTTTATCATGTATTTAGCAAAATTAGTAAATAAGGTGAAGAATTAGATAACCCAAGAGAATCAGTATGTGAATCCAGCTACACAGCAAGGTGTAAAATGTTCAAGCTAAGCCTTTTATGTTTGCAGAGTTGTTGTAAGAACAGGAAAGAAGTTCCACAACCTCAAAACGTAAAAGGACAGAGTACACACTGGACTAGGGGAACTTTCCATCAGCTGGGTAAATGGATAACTGTGATACTGGTTACACAGCTCATAAATTTTTGTCTTGTGAAATGGTTTACAGTGTCTCATGAAGGTAAAAATATTGCATGAGAAATCCTAATTAAAGTGATCAAGAGAGAACTCTTCAGTTAACCAAACAGTATTTTAGCACCTTTGTACTATCTTTCACTTTTTCCTAATGATGTTTAATTGAAAAATGCTTATTCCTTAAATTTTTCAGTAACTTCTGGAGATGGCTATATTCACTTGTTCATTTCTGAAACTGATTGTGCTAACTGTGGAATAAATAATTCTTTGAGCTGTCTTTCTCCGTTTTGGAATAACCCATGACAGCATCCATATTTACTAAGTCACCAGACTCTAGAACTCTCCACTATTCATCTGTCAGACTATAAGCAATACAGTGATTTATCCCCCTACCAACAAATGCAGGCTTTGGAAAGCATTAGAAGACTTTGAGCACATTGCCTGTTATTTGATATCATCTCTGTTAGATAGAACTGTTATATAAAACTTTTACAGAATTATATTTGCAGATGGATTTCTCTAGTTTTGTTAATGACCTTTCCATCTGTATCATCCCTGTAAGTTTTTCAACAGTCACTTCACAAAACCCTGGGGTCTATACAGCACAGAAAGGCATAATTTAAATGATGTTTCTCAGTAGAAAAGCATCGTTAATTCAAGACTAGATTTTTGCTAACTGAGGAGGGAATAATTTTGCTAATTGGAGAAGAGGAGGAACATTGTTTTAAAGTATATTGTATTACAGTTGACCTCCTAAAAACATTTTAATTTACATTAGCAATGTTCATGAAAAGGCCTCCTTGGGTCTTTTTGCAGACCCAGGACAGCCCTTACATCCCTCATGTACCTCATCTTGATTTTACTAATGAGAGTAACTTTGACCAAAAACTAACAGCAAGAGTAGGGCTGGCACAATAAAAGGTGAGACAGGGAAGGAGAAAGGACCTGGCTTTCCTGAACTGAATTTAGCTTATTTACTGTAGCTGCAGGGGCAACTCACTGGAAATGCTAGGGATAATAAAGAAAATCAAATCTTTGTTTGAAGGAATGTGTTGTAAAATTGCGTGGCTTAAGTGTTTGACTAATGAGCATTGTATGATATGAATGCTAATAATTTGTGACAGGAATATGTATGAAATTGATAAATGGCAAAGGTAAAAGGATGATGCCAGGGTGGATGTTGTGGAATCAGAAACTTGCAGATAAGGGAACCTCTCATGACCAGGGCAAGGCAAGAGATACAGGTTGCATGAAGGGGAAACCACTGCACCACAAGATAAAGAAGCCATGTCAAGCAAAAAGCAATCATATGGTAATTAATATTTGTTTTTAAAATTAGTGAGACTGGAGGTAAAAAAAGCATAAAACCCCCACAGAAAACAGCAAGAGGTCAAGAGAGTGAGAATAAAAATAAAAAGTACAGCTTTCACAAGGTGGAGGGAAGAGCCCAGCTAGTGGAACATTCTAATGTGTTGGATCAGGGCCCTGTATGTGCTTTCATTATTTATATATATATTTATACATGCTGTGCTTATGTACTGGAACAGGTTGCTTTAGGACTCCAGTAGCTCCCTGTCACCACTCAGGGGACTTCCATACATCACTGATTTTGTTCTGGAGAGACTTTATCCTCTGTTCTTCAGATACATTTGACATATCACTTGGTTTTGGATTTATTTGCATTTTTTTCCCCCCTGATAACACTATGTTATTAAAGACAGCAGTGAGGAGAAAATACACATGAAAGCATTGCAACAAATACCGAAGAGGGGGAAGAGGTGTGAGCAGGGATTTACAGTGGCGCTCTCCAGTTTTTCAATGGGCGGCAATAGGTGGCAGTGTGAGCACAGGAATTATTTTTTCACTGCTCAAAAGCTGCTCTGAGGGTCACGGGCAGTTCCGTTAGTCCTCATTCTGATTTTCTCAAGTGGAAGAATTTCGTATTACACTATCCCCAAAGTATGTATTCTCTCCGTGAGCGTGGAAAGCTAGATGTGCCTTTCCTACCAAACCTGCAAAATCTTAAGCTTCAAATGCAATTATGCGTTGCTAGGAAAAGTAAAAAAAAAAAATGTGTGTGAAAGTATGTTAAACAACAATTGATTTAAAACCCCCAGACAAATACTGTGTAATGTTCTTAAAGTTGCATTAGGCTTGGTAAATGGTAGAATTTGGAATTGGACTTTGATTTCTGTCATAATTTACTACACAACGTAAAAAGTTATTAATCTTATCACAGTAGGGTACATCAAAGCAAACATAAGCTCATGGCTGCTTTAGTGTCACTGATGTATGTCTGAGGTGCGTTTACCCCCCTAGACATGAGGTGGTTTCAGTGTGCACGGCTGGGACACGGCCCGTGAGCACAGCGGGGCAGTGGAGGAGAGGGTGAGGGGTGGGACAGAGACCTACAGCCAGGGGCCTGGAAACCTGCTCCAGGCTTCCCCCCGGCCTTTCACTGTATTTTTCCTTCTTTCCTTCTTTTTATTTTTTAATTTAAACTTGCTGCTCAAGCCTTGGCTGGTTTAACTTTAGCTGACCCAGTTATTGAACCAGGGTAGCTAGTAGCATCTGAGGGAGTCGATAATTCTCCTTTGTTGATTGCCATTTGCTGAGGAACAAACAGAAACTGGTATGAGGCTGGGCAGCACACGCAGAGGGGAGCCTGTGGTGGTGCTGTACGGGCCAGGACTGCAGCATCTCCCAGTGTTGCTGGTCCTGCTGTGCAACCAGCTTCAGTCCCTGATTACAAAGGCATGTAAAAAAAACTGGGGAGTGGGCTAGTGCAATGCAGGGACTGCTGGTCCGGCTGCCGCCTGGCCAGAAGCCTCCTGTTGCCTGTGCTACGGAGAGGGAGTGACAGCAGAGCTCAGCAGCAGGAAAATCCCTGTGCCACCTACATCACAACTGCAAGGAGCACAGACAGAGGTGTTTTTCAGAGGTAAGTGGTCAAATACTGCAGCGATGCCATAGCACTACATACAGAGCTGGGAGACGGTGCTGGCGCTGCGGTGCTGGCACTGTGCTGATGCAGCGAGCTGGCGCTGAGCCGCAAGAGCGAGTGGTGGGTGGCAAATGCTGGTGAAAACTCCTATGCAAACTGAGGAAGCTGGGGTTTGTGGTGAAGGCTATAATTAAAGCTATTCATAAGAAGAAAAGTATAAACAAAAGACACCTTGCTAATTGAAATGACCCAGTCATATAGGTTTTAATCCTGAAGATGCAAAAGACCTTGGAGCTGCCTTGACTTCGTGGCTTACAGTGAGGTTTTGCTGGTATGTATAACCAGAATGTCAGTGCAATAGTGTTTCGTAATTGAGATCCTGGCTGCATGTTCCTGCTCTGAAGTATAGTCCTTCTTGTGTAAGTGTACGGCTGGGATTTTTTGCCACAATTTGATCAGCACAACCTCCTGAAGTATCTGAACTTGCACCAGCATTGCTTTATGCTGATCCACTTTCAATGTAGTTATACCCTTCTAGACAGCCGAGCTGGCATGTACACCACTAACGAGCTCACTCCAACAGTCTACATTCTGTAGGTTGTTCCTTCAGTTCTTTATGATCTTTCCCAGTCCTCCCAGTTGATATTTCAGCTCAGGCTCTGTCTCATGGTTTTACTGTGGCTCTCTCAGCCACGCAGTATGACACACAGCAACACTTGCCCTGGGGAATTTGAACAAAATTAATCCTAATACTGCAAGGGTTGTGTATATTTGCCAGAGACCTGCACATTAGCAGCTAAATCCTGTCATCTTTTACTCCTGCAGTCCTCCAGTCCTGCTTTTTAACTGGTATAAAACTTTTTAACTGGTATAAAACTATTTTTTACCCCAGTAGTGTGGCTGCACAGTAGAACCAAGGCTTTATTGTGTCAGCAAATTTCTCATTTTTCCGGGAGCAGAATTTGTGGCTCCTGGAACATATAGGTCTTTCAGTGGACTGAGGCTGAGCTTGCCGGCACTCTGTTTATGTCCGTATTCTGCTTGTTGCCAGATTAGGACAGAAAAGAAATACAAGCGAAGTTGTTCAACACAGACAAGGGCTCACTGTGCCCTGTCCTCTTTTTCCACTGAACAAACTTTGGAAAGGCAGTGAGAGGTAGTAAGCTAATATTGAAATGCACCAAGAATTAAAGCCAGCCACTGAAATGAACAAGAACTTACCTGTGCGTTACAGCACACATTTTGCATGGGAAAAAAAGGAAAAAAGAAAAAAAAAAAAGGGGAAAAAGTTAATATTTTAGTGGTAAAGAAGAAAGCAAGAGAGGAAGGTAAAATCTCTGTTGAATAAATCAACTAAATTTATGTATGTTTTTGTTCCATTTACAGTGTTCAAATTCCTAAGCAAAAAGTTCAGTTGAAGGAAATATTTGTGCAAATGTGCATATTAAAGAAAAGTAATAAAAAATAAATTATAAAAATGTCAGTGGATATGTATGCTTTCAGGGAGCTACTGCAATGTGGTGCCAGAGTAAAACATCAACTAATCAACGCCTCTGAAGCTGCAAATATGAAATCTTTACATCAAATTGTTTTTCCTGGGGATTTGCACTTCAGGAATTATGTAGTGAAATTTACCAAAAGCTTTCACTGTCAGACAAACTCAAGCCAAATTTTCAAACAGAAGTTTTTATCTTTTTTTTTTAATCTTTTCAAAAAAGATGCCATGAAGTGTAAACATCTGTGAAATACGTTTGACTTCAGAATACTATTGAGCCAAAGCTTGGCAAAGTCAAAGGCAATTAGCTGCCTGGTCCAGAGGGCACCTCGCATCACTGATAAACCTCTGCGTCTCAGCTCAGATCCAGACACACCAGTATTTCTACCCAGGGATTTTTGGTTAACGTACATTTAAGGTTAGAATGTGGCCATTGAAAAATACAAATATACTTGCTGACAACGGAAAAAAAGCAAGAGAGGGGTGCTAAAAATATTAGGGCTTGAAATCCCAGCATAATCAAGCTGCGGGCTGGAGTGACGAGGTAAGAGAGCGTGATGAGTGCTTTCCTTGGAGACATGCTTTGGTGCTGCCTGATTACAGGTGCCTGGAAAACCGCTGCAATTCCTCAAAGGTCATGCCTTCCCTGAGACTGTCATCTTCCACTCCACCTGAGTATCTACCTGCAGTTCGCATTGATTTAAGAGCTTTTCCTTCGGCTACGAGGAAGAATATGGCATGTCCACCCAGGCCACAACAACTGATGCCATCTGCCCTTTTTGCTGCTGAGGTAAATCTGTATTGATAAAGCGTTTGCAAATGCCTTCCTACAAACTCCCACAGCAATTCCACTAGTGGTTGTTTTTAACAAGGTGTCAGCATGGCATCAACAGTTTACTCTGCTGGGGACCAAAATGTTTTAATTTAACTCATGTTCTTGGCTGTAATATGAGGGTATGTAAGAGGAATGCAATGAGTGTGACATACTGGTCAGAACAGTTGATCAAATGTCTCTTCTCATGTTAAAATATAAGAACTACAATTTGTTTTCTCCCAAAAGAAAGGGAAAAAAAGCAATCAGGTAGAATTATGAAGATGCTCCTGTTATTTGTGCTTAAGGTTTTTATATTTTCATATATGATGGAATTATCTAAATAATGATACTTGAATTAATGACTGTATTAAATTTAATTACAATGCCCTATTTATTGGAGATTTCTGTGTCTGTGGAGTAGTAACTAACTTTCTTCTAAGTCCCATCGGTTCCTTGCTAATAATGGAGCAGATGACTCGTGCAAAAGGTTACTTTTGTTTAAAAGTTTACATATGCAACTCCTGAATGAATTTTAGTGCAAAATTAATAATTTTTTATTCCTTAAGTTTAAAATATGTAGAAGGCTGAAAAGCATTCACAGGAATCATCTTACAAGCAGTATTCTCTTCCTGTATCACCACTGAGAAGGCACAGGGTTCCCTGTGGCCCTGCTATAGGGTGCAATCTCAGAGCAGCTGGGGAGGACCGAGGTGTTGTGCGTAGTGGCTGTATGTCCTGTTGCCAGTGGCATACGCTGTCTCCCAGTGACCTGTCACGAATAGCCATCTGAGGCACAGCGTACGTGGAGAAACAAAGCGTATTTGCTAGGACTTGTTTTCTGAATCTTTGCTTACTGCCAAATATTTTTTGGTGGCTCATGAGGAGACCACATCACAGAGAGATGCTGCTTCCTTGCTCTCATCCATCCATCATTTAAAGTAGGTGTTTTTTAAATGTTTAATCACTGAAGTATCAAAGCCTTTCTCTGCCCAGTCATGCTCTCCAGTTGTGGAGCCCCAAAATGATGGGAATCACAGACTGAGGTTTGGGACGACTTAGAAGTGGGTGGATAAACTCAGAATCAAGCCTCCTCCATAATGACAGACTGATAAATCACGTCTGTTTTCCTCTACAATGCAAAGGGGGAAAAAAACAAAGGAATGACCTAATTTAGTCATTGAAATGTATGGTGTGACGGAAGAGTGTTCCTAAAAACAGACATAAAATGTAAATCCATCTTTCCTGTAAGTGCCTGGGCAACAGTTGACTTCTGTGACTCACTTAAGAGAAATTCCATGGGAAAAAGGTTAGGCTTTCTCCGGGATGAAAAGAAAAAGAGTAAATGATATGAACGGCGATTGTAAAGGAAATCCCTACCTAATATCCCCTGTCTGTGCTATATGAAAAGCAAATACAGGCAGTGCTGCATTGAGTTCCCTGTGTTAGAGGTGAAGAGCGTTACACGCTCCCACAAACGGAGCTCGGCTTTGACGGTCAGCCTGGGAGCGCTGATCCTTTTCAAGAGAGAGAGAGAGAGAGAGCATCTCGTCTGAGGCTCTTGGCACACTGGCTGAAAACCATGGACATCTCACCAGTAGGTTTTTCCCTACTCCAATTAGTTGTTGGTCTGATGTGGAGTAATCTACGGTGGGGTCATGGCCAAAACATCTTCCCCAATTGCTGCAGGGAGAAACAGCCAGAGTGGAAAAAGTGTGTGGATGGTGTACGTGCAGTTGAGTTCAAATGCACAGCTTTTGTTTATGGAAGCTTATATTCAGCTGCACCATCAGCTGTCTCAATTGTAGTCCTAGAGCATAGGGGTAATAAAATGCTAAAATTATGTTTGAGAACTAGAGAATTATTTGTAATAAGTCAAAAGAACAAATGCATATTGATATACAGCAAGCTGGGCTGCTCATGAACAGCAGCCGGAGATCTGAAAGCAGGATTAAAAGGCCTACTCTTACTACAACAAGAATCTTCATCCTCTCTGACACTGATTCAGAAAAAGACATGCAAGGTACCAAGAAGAGAAGCAGGCTGCAGCTGAGGTTTTGCAGAAGTCTGGCTTTAAGCAGTGTATGGGTTTTCTTGAATTGCTGTGATTTAGAGGGGAATTTTTTCTTGCCTTTATCTTGTCTGTGGTTTCCTTTGGAAATTGCAACATAGTGCTGTCTCTGGCTTTGGTAGCTACTTCAGGTATGGTCCAATTTAAAGATTATATTTTATTTTGGAGCAAGTGATTCTTTGGATGGGAAAGCTGGGGAGGTTATCACTATTGTCTCTAGGGGGTTGAACTTTAAAACTGCGTACCATGAATAGCCTGTGGCAATACTAATACCTCACAGCAGCTTTATATAGTGATTTGAGTCCTGATGGCTCAGTAAATATTTAGTATTAGTTTCAACATCATCATTCAGATTGTTAGTGCCCTGCTAGCCCAGATGGTGCTTGGTAGGCCTTTGCAGACTGTCACTACAACGCTGTGCCCAATGTGTCTGATGCTTCTCTGGAGTCAAACCATACCAGCTTTACAAAACTGATAGCAATAATAAAATCAAATTATTATTAATAATAACAATCTATTAGGATTACTTAATGTTCCTGTCTGAGGAAAGATGCTCACTGAAGAGTTTTTATCTTGAAAAACTTAAAAAGTTGTTTATAATATGGAAGCGCTATTTAGGAAAACAAGGTTGGAAAAAAAACTGCCTTGCCTTGTAATAAGGCACTAGTAACATTTGTAGTAGTTCCTAGTTTCTTGCACACAGTACAGTTTCAAAATTACTTGCATGGACACTGTATGGATACATGGCTTTTATTCATCTGGCAGCTTGAAATCTTTCAGATAGCACTAACCTCCTGGGGCCTGATCCAACATCTCCCTTGATCTGCATTCAGCTGAGGTACAAACACTCCAAATGACTGGTGTAAAAATACATGCACAGTGAGAAGATTAAGTGATCCACAGTCTTGGGATCTGACTTTCGCATCTCATGAACTAACAGCTTCAAAAAGATCATGAAAAAAAGGTGAAGGCCATGTGACAGGAAATAGCGTACTCATGGCTGAATGTGTTTACTGAAGGCTGGAAAGGCGTGTTGACGTCTCTGAGTGCTGTTCCAGGTTGGAGCAGCCTGGCAGACTTAGAGGTGGTTGAGTCATCTCCACGCAGAGCTGGCAGAACAAAAGATGATACACGACAAAAGGGGACTGAGCTAAAGATAGTCACGTGTCCTTGTCATGAACCACAGAGAATGAAGTATGTATGGACCTGCAGAACTTTTACACTGAGACTAGGCTAATACGGTACTAACAGCTCTGGCTAAAATTGCATAAGCATATTTTAGTAGAAAAAGTGGAGAAGCAGCTTCTTGAAAATGAGGATACACGCAAGGCAAATAATATGAAAATGACTGGTGTGAGGGATATTTTTTATTTATAATTTGTTTCAGATCTCTCTGGTTAGAAACAATTTAGTAGCTTAAAGCAGCTGTTCACACAGCCTTTCCAAGCACAGTAAGAAGAGTAGCAATTACTGATTTTTCTTTTCCTGAGTCAGGTGTAGAAATCCCACTCTGGGAACCCAAATGCAAGAACAAGTAATATCAATATTCCCCACTACATGTGGGGAGCATTACAGCTGAGCTACAGTGAGTTCTGCTGGCCTTATTTCGGCAGAATTCTGAATTCTAGCAAGCAGAATGTAAGCACAATGAGACAGATGTGTTAATGAGACTCTCCTGTAAGTAAGGGACTTACAGATGCGATAATTTGCTAGGTAGCTGCCTGCCAGAGTCAGATACAAAGATTATAAGGTTTTTCTTACTTCTCTCTGGCTACATCAAAGGATATTGTTAATGCATAAATATCTCAAAGGCACAAATATCCTTAAATTGGTACAAAGGATTTGTACCATTTCCTTGCATCCTTATGCAAGGAAATGAGACTTTTCTACCCCTTTTCCTTGCTATGACATCAGGATGGCTATTTTGTGGCTATTTACTAGGAACATCCTGGGGATGTGTGCTCTGTGCTTACCAAGTTTCCCTCCTCTTTTAGGTACCCTGGAATGAGGCTGCCTGTACAGTTTATCATAAGACAGTATTAGGTTGGGTATTGTGATTTTTATTCTTCTAAACCCTACAAAAGTGGTTTTGGCTACAGCCTTACATACTACACATATCCTTTTGATGGAGTGAAGTAAGACTGAGGAAGAGGGAAGAGCAGAAAGCAACAGTGACCTAGGCTTGTCTGCATGTGATGCTCAGACTATGTGCAATTTTGGCCACTTTCTTAATTCTTCTTGGGATTTTATAAGCAGCTCTTCACAGTGCTAGAGCACTGCTGGGCTACCTGTGACTCCTGCTATTTATTCATCATGATGTTCCTCTCCATTCTGGAGGAAGTTGCTGCTTTCTTCCAATACATAAATTAAGTTTGTGTAGTTTTCTTTAAATTGGAAGGAATTTTATTCCGTCACGTTCCCTAATATAGAATCAATCTGTATGTAGCCTCGAACTGTACAGTCTTCAGATTATCTGGAAGTGAAGTAGCCAGATCACCTCTGAAACTACCCTCCTAAAGCCCAGACTACAGGAGCAAGATGTCCAATGTCAGGCTTTGCCAACCTGGACAAGTCATCAGAATTACCTTAGCTAGAGGCTTCATCTTATCTGAGCATCCAAAGAACAGAAGCACAAACTGCAGTCTCTGAGAAATTGTTTCAAAGATTCAAAGTAGCCATCCTTCTGGCTTCTGTTGAGTGATGTGCTAAAAAATAATTAAATTTCCACATCCTTTGAAAAGAGCCCTCTTGAGGATCTCAATTTATTCCAGTCATTCTCTGAACAGCAGATAGGCGAGTTGTCTTGAATGCAGAGTGGATCACATTTATCAAAACCTGTGCTGCTATTCAAAGCTTGCCTCCTCTGTGCCCCTTCCCATGTAAGCTGAGAACAGTAAAGTTCCCAGCCTTAAAAAAAAGCACGCATACTTTTGCTCACTGGCCTAAGAAGTACAATCGACAAGAAGCAGCAAGACTGAATGCATTTCACTTTCACAATACGCATCATGGAAGCTAAAACTTTTTCATTGCTTGATTAACTCCTGGCCATTTTAGTACTGAAGGTCTGAATCCCTTCTGCTCTCACACTTTGCCCTATCAGCCACTGAGTTAAGTGATTAAGTGCACTAGTGTGGGTTAACAGTTGTGACCCTTGCTCTGCAGAGAAAGTTTCCTAGTAGTGATCTGAATGTAGCCTCCCTTCCTATCCCTTTTTAGCAAATAAAACCATGAGCACATGCAACGCAAGATGAAGAGGATGAGAAAAAAAAACCTCTCAAAGGCAGTATTTAGCTCCTAAATGTTTCTAAGTTTAAAAGTACAATCTCCTACTGATTCGGTCATGAGATTTTCTTGTTTTCTTGCTCATGTCAGGGACATTGCTCACAGGCTCAGCTTTCCTGGTTACTGTATTTAACTGTTCATTTAAAGATAGTATTTTTACTTTCCATGCCTTGTTTTTATTGGCTGCTACCTCTTTTTCTCCCTGTGAAAGGTTTTCTTGTCAAGAGGCAAAATAGTTGGGTATTGCAAAGCCATATGGTATTTTGACCAGCTAGAGAGGCACTAAATTAGGATCTGTGGCTCCTAGCTTTTCCTCACCTTTCCCGTGGTTGCTCTTTCACACAACTCCTGCTGAAAAGTGGGAGCTGGAAGGCTCTGTGCAAGGGGACTTTAGCAGCAGCAAAATAATGGTGAGCACATCTCCTTTCTTTCTCTCTCGAATCCTGCGCTCCAGGATCGCTGCCAGAAATTGTTCTGGGGCCATCTGGGATTCCTCATTTAGATCATAACGGAAGTAGGAAATAAGACGAACTTAATGGCAATTTTGTTATAAATCAAACTATATTACTAAAAAGACCTACCTGTCAAAATTGGGTTTTGTCAGACAGCAGTTTCTATTTACCTTATACAAGTCAGCTGGAGAGAATGAGATCATTGTGGACAGGCAGAACAGTCATAAAACTCCCAGAGCAAGGGCAGGAAAAAAACTTCGCCCGAAACCATTCCAGTAATAGAGAGTATGAAATCTGATGTCTTCCCGTAGGGGAATACTTGTGGGACATGCTTCTCTGCTCCAGCGGTTTTCCCAAATTGCCACTCTAGGAGTCTCCATTAGGCTTCTGAAATGACAAAAAAAGTAGGCTTTAGGGTAACTATTGTGAAACACACACTGACCTTCCCCCCTGTATTGGTCATACATATGTGACACTTCAGTCTGTTTAGTGCCACAGGCTTACTTCAGAGGAACATTTTTTACGTTATGATGGTTTGTTGACATAGACACGAGCACTCACATAGGCTCCCAGGTTCAGACAATTTCATAAACACATTTTTCCACTAGTTCCTATTAATCCCACAGTAAATGTTTACAACTATTTTTTCAGCCAGTTTTCTTGAATGTCAGTTCCTTTTCCATTATATTCTTTTCTGTATCCCTAAACTATAACAAAAGCAAGACTTTAAATTGGTCATTATGATTAATTATCCATTTCAGCACCTCTCATTTGAGGCTCTGGGAAGCATTTTATAGTTTATTGGGTGATGGGATTGAAATCTTTACAAGATCAACCCTGATCAGCAGGGTTTGCAAGACACACTCTGCAGGATTTAATTCTCAGTTGCTTGTGCCTATATAAATCACATAAAAATGAATGCAATGAAAGCAAAAAATGGGGATCAGACCTTTGAGTCCACCAGAAGCAGTGGTGGAGATCTAAAGCATCTGGTTTAAGGCCAGGTCAGCAGGATTTATTCTCTTGCAATGCTCACTGACTTCTGTAGTGCAGGATAGGACCTTGAGGCTGGAGCAATCATGTCATAAATGCCAAGGGATGGACCACAGACAAAAACGTAGCGTGGCTTTTTCATGGGCACTCGTGTCTCACTGCTCCATCTCAGTAAAAGAATGTAACCCTCCTTGTAATTTCAAAGCCACTCATTCAATCTTTTGAGTAACTATGGGATGACAACCGATTATCCCCTGGAAATGCTTGCTAACGCTATTAATCTTTTTCTTGTATAGGCTGTTTATAGCTATAATTATAAATGAGTGAGTGAAACAAAGTAATTTCTGATTGGGTGGCTTGGGAGAGAAACTATGACTATAGCCCGAAGGATTCACTCAGTGCTCGACAGCTAAAGGTACTGAGCATCCACTGAAATCAGCAGGGTCTCAGCACCCCTGTGGAGTGCTCAGCACATCTCAGCAATGGGCTCAATTGTGCCCGTAATAACAAGACTGGGATAGCAACTCAAAGAAATGTTCTTAGCGAAGCTGAGGGTAAATTAAAGGGAGGCAACCAAAAAGAAACTATTTTCAGACAGTGAGAGTAGAATTTCAATAACATTTATCCTGATTTCTTGGAAATAAATTGGCTATGGAAGATTTATTATTAGGGTTGAAGTACTTAAGAGGCCCTTATTAAAAGCTCACATCCACATACAAAGTCAGGCAACGCGATGCATGTTTTAATGCCATATTTTTGCCAGATGGGTGTTCACCTTCATATTGATGTAATTTGCACAGAAAGTACATTTTTTTTTAATTATAGTTTAATTTTAGTGTTTCATTGGCTTGTAGTCAAATTAAAATAGTCACGAGCATATAAGTGAAATATATGTGAAGAACGTTTTTTCCTGTGACTGGAAAGGGATTTTTAAACTTTCTATTACTTTGGAATGCTAATTTCTGTTAGTATTATTCTATAACAAACACCTATTTTCAGCTACCCCAACTCAGGCACAATAGTGATATGTGTTGAATTTATAATTCAAAACTAGTGTTTTCTTTTTAGAGATCACATAAATAATTTAAGTGGAAAAATAGATATGACTTACTAACTTAAAGGCATTTCACTAATCTAAGCTCAAAGAAGAACTCAGCTAACTACTTTTAGATAATAAATTAGATCACTGATGCAACAAAAAAAAAGCCAAAACCTTCTGTTTAATTCTATAGTTTGTATGCACTTGACCCTGGCAGTAAAATCACAGGGCTATGGAATTACCTCTGTAACACAAAAGGAGTTCAAACTTTATGAAAGTAGAAAGATATTTGAGAGGAAAAGCTAGAATAGAATGGGAGAGGAATGAATTTGTTCTCCATAACAAGTGACTAATGATCTACTGCTGTTGAAAGTACATGGGAAATGACTGACTTTTGCCCAGACAAAATAGGTTTTTGGCTGTTATATGTCACATATATCATCTGTTAGAAGACTCTTTATGATCTTTATTGAAGATTTAGGATCCTTGCATGATGATTTTTTTTTTTATTTATTCTTGAAATACTGCTGCTGGTGAATTGTTGACAATTCCTTCTGTGCCGTGGCTTTCCACAGACCAATCTTGTTATTCTTATCTTTTGTTTTTATTACCGTATAATGAACAGTATCAGTGTCGTAAGATTAGGGAAGGAAGTTCATGCAACCAACACTGCTACATTTTAACATCTGTGGAAAAGGTATTCTAGTGCAGCTCCAGAATAACAGAAGATATTTTGAGGCCTAGATTCAAGGTGAGATGAGTTCAAGGACAGGCAAAGCACAACAGGAGCACAGACTGTATTTTTTTTTTTAAAGAGTGAAATGAAGAGTAGTTAGAGGATGTGAAAAATGTCTCTCGTAAGAAGCTTCTGTAGTTTAGAAGGCAGCTTCCTATGACAGGATCCCCCTCCCTCTGGCTTCAGCGATGGGCTGGCAATGCAAAGGATCCTGTCTGTTTCCATTCCATGTGGCACCAGCTTATATGCATTCTGAAATATAAAACTGTTGGTGGTTTGGGGAAGATGGAAGTTGCCAACCTTCTGATTTCTTACAGACAACTAGGAAAGAGATGGGGGAGAGGACATAGGGATAGGCAGATACAGACAGGGAGTTACTGAGACTGTAAAAGAACTGTCTGGACACCTGAGGAAAAAAAAGCACTGGAGGAATGGAGCTTTAGGACAAGAAAACCCCTTGGGCTCCCATGTTCAGAGCCCCACAACTAACAGTCAGTGAACGCTTTCCCCTCCTCCATGCCTGCTTGACCAAACTGATTAATTTCTCATTAAGAAGTTGCCTTATTGCAGAGGAAAGGGAAAAAGCCTTGATAAAGTCAAAAGTCAAAGGAGGAAATGGTGACAATAGCAAGAATGTGAGGTTGTTTCTTGGGACATTTGTAGGAATTGTTTCTGGAGTTAACCTCTGTAGCATAACAGGCATACTTGCACATTACATTACACACTGTCTATGTTATTCTTTAAGATTATTTTGATTTGAGGGTAAGTTCCTACTTAGAAGTTCAGAGGTTTAAGTGTTGAGTAGGCTACAACAGTAACATGGTACTGAAGCAGCTTGCAACACCATCAGGTGAGCTGGAGACTCTGCTAACCACCAGCTGCCAGTTCAGGCCTTGAAGTTGGCATTTCTGGTCAAAAGCAGAATTTATGACTCAAATGTCTGTGGAGGCAGGGTGAGACAGAGCCCCTGGGCACTGCACAGCTGGCAGAGCTCAGTTCTGAAGTTTCACAAGCATTTTCCTTTCCATCAGCCAATGTCCGAGCGAAGCCTCTGGGGATAGGAGATGTCTTGGCCACATCTGTCAGTTTGAAAGCAGTGTTTTGAGTAGCTTTCAGCTCTGTTTTCCCTCTGAGGGCAAAGCTTGTGTTTTATAAGAACAGTTAAAAATGAAATTAGCCTTCAATAAACCAAGGAAAATAACATGAAAATGTAGAAGAATTTCATCAAAGTCTACTTACAGGTAAGAGCAGTGTTTATATCACAGTTCTCTCAACCAATTTTTTTCATGCATTAAAAATCTGTCTTTGTCAGGTATTTCCTTTTCTTTTGTTACTGCATATTTATAGTCTTTCACTAATTCTTTTCATTCTTCTCTGCTAGTGTTTGCATGTACATAACAGGATGTCTCTTGGCATTTCTCTCAGGTGCTCCCTCCTCTTTGTGCCAGTTGGTTTCCACCTAACAGTGCTGTTCCAGCACCTGTGTATTAGTCTCTGGTGAAACCAGCTGCTTGTGACAGAGGTGAGGTGCCAGGTTGTGATTTCTCAGAGCACTGTGTATGTACGTGATACTCAGCGGCTGATTTTACTCTCAATTCCCAGGGCTGAAGCTTTGTCTGCTTCCTGTCCCCTCCGTGAGAGCTGTGACATCATCTCCATGGTATTCTGAAATGATGCCCAATGGTCCTGTCTTTTTCCCTTCAGACTTTATTGAAGAAATCTGTCATTTTTTTTTCATGGTTGGTGGTGTTAAGTATGTTCTACATGTCTCTTGTGATTTAATTCCTTCCTGATGAGTTCTTATTTTTTCAGCTTTGTAATTACACTTCCTTTTTGTCTCCAAGTGTTACTGTTAAGCTGTTCTGGATCTGAGATGAGGTTCGATCTGTTGAGGATCTCTTTTGGAATGCTTGTTAACCTGTTTTCTACCCTAAAACTATAGCTGTGATAGCTGTGATATAGTAACTATTTTTTCCGTCTTCATTTTTCATAGGCTTAATTTCTTGAACTTGTTTGGTTTTGGTTTTTTTTTTTTTTTTGTTTTGTTTTTTTTTTTTTATAATAAGCTAGTAGTAATTGCAGTATCATTAAAATAATGGCATTGCTCTTTTCAGCTAATGCAGTTTATTGTGCCTACAAACTCTGATGGGAGCAGTGGTGCTGGAAGAGCGAGCAGAGGCTGTTCATGGATGCGTGCATAAATGTGGTCATAGTCTGCGTTCAAAAGTATTTGTTGTCTGGTGAATCTCTGCCTGCCTGACAGAGGTGGCAAGAAAAAGTAGGTCAGGAGTAATTGACCAGGAACTGGAAGGTCTTGTCTGTTTCTCCTGTAGTTAGCAACTGCAGCTTCACCACTGCAGGATTAGGTTCTCAGTATTTCCCAGCTGCTGCTGCTTTCATGGGCCTTCTCTGTTGCAGGAGCTGCTTCCGACTGACCGAGGACTTAGTCTTTGACTTTGGTTTGCTGTACCTCCCTCCCTGCTGTGTGTGCTGCCTGGTTCGCGAAGAATGAGCTCCCCCAAAAAAAAAAAAAAGTAAATGCATCTGGGCACATAACGCAGGCTCTGGTTTCTGCTCTCTGGGTTCCAAACAAACTCATGCAGTTCTTCTGGTTGCAGTAGCCAAGGTCAAGTTTTCCCTTCTTTCCCCCTTTTTCCTTTCCTCCGTGGCTCCATAAAAAGCACATCTGTTAGGCCCATAGTGACATTTAGGATAAAAAATGAGGTGTCTATTTGACGGTTATATAGGTGGATCTCAAATAAATGAATCCTGCTTTCAGCACTAATTTTTGGTTTGGATTATGCCCTTGGTCCTCAAATAGTATTTCCAAGGTGTAAATCCACACCGATTCCAATAGACTGCCATCTGCTTTTATACTGTTACATGACTTTTATACATTTACAGTATTTTTTGTTAATATACCTCGTCTCACAGTAGGAAAAAGAGTGAAGGTGGGCCACTACGCCACCTCCATCGTCACCACGCGTGCCTTCAGTGATGTGGTGATTTCTTGGGGTGTTTCTGGAGCTGTTTCCCAATGGAAATCCGAATGGTAACGTGACGGTGTTTTGACAGGTACGTGGGTCACCAGCAGAGCGGCCGTGCAGCGCGGTCCCGCTGCCACCAGGCCCGAAAGGATCGCGGCGGTTTGTGGGGCGCACAGACCAGCGCCTGCAGCCGCCCGCGACCCCCCGGACACCGTTAAGGTTTCGGGAGCGCGTTTATCGGGCCGCCGCCGCCGAGGAAATGGTTGCAGGAGGCGGCGGGCGCGGCTCCCCCAGGGCCGGCCCGCTCCCTGCCCGCGGCGGCTCCGCGCA
>JAVJGJ010000003.1:13570455-13585338 GCA_035590215.1 Microhierax caerulescens | reverse complement strand
TGGGTGTGGCGGCGGAGCCCCGCGGCGCCGTGGGGCGGCAGGGGGTGTGTTCGGCCCGGGGGTGGCGGCGGGGATGTGCTTTGTGCCTCCCGGCTCGGTAACGTCCGCTGGGAAGGGAAAGCCCCCCTCCCCGTCTCTCTGTGCGCAGCCTGGGAACCGCCGCTATCCCCATGGATTCGGTTTTTCCCCATCCCCCTCCTCCGCCCCGCAGTTTAAAATGCCGCTGTGGGCTGCGGGAGGGGGCTGCGGCGCCGGCCGGGGCAGGGCAGGGCTCCCCAGGTTGCTCCCCAGAGGAACCGCTTGGCTGAAAGTGCTTTAACCCGCCGGGGTGGGTCGTAGATGCATAACCCTACTTTAAAAGCAAGTATTTCCTTACTGGGAAGTGAGTCTCCCAGACTTTCACGCACAGTTCCCCGCCCTCGCCGCCCCCTTTTCTTCCCGTTCCCTGTGACAAGGTGTTGGTGAACGTGTTTTTCCAAGGCTGGGAAAAGCATAGCGTCACTCGCCTCTTTAAACTGTAGCAGCCGCTGGTGAAGTTTTCTGCTTCGTGCAAAAGTCAGCTGAGGACCTCGGAGCCCCTTGCCGCCCCGTAGAGCCCGCGCTGGCTTTCTGCTCCTCGTGTTTTGCAGTCGCTTTAGCTTTAAGGAGCCAGAAGATGGAAAGAAACTTTATCTTCAGCATGTAAAAGAAAAGAATGTATACAGGAAATGCCCACAGAGGTGTCCAAACACATGTATGTCCAACTAGATGCCAAAATGTATTTCTTGCTCTAACGCTGTTTTAGAATCTGTACTTCTGATTTCTATTCTAGGCATATGAAGGTATTTCATCCTGCTAGATTATTACCACATGAAGTCCAAAATAGTTTCATTTCTTGGCTTGTTTACTTAAGAGTGTAATCAGGTTATTTTTAATGTCTAGCTTAATTTTCTTCTAGTGGGCAGAAGGAAACTCCTTTTTTTTGTTGTTGTTTTTGAGAAGCAAGTTTTGTCAGCAATTTCTAGTTTTAATAGGAAAACTACTGACTTGCTTGATAACTAGTGTAAAAAAAAAAAGTGTTGAAGAATAGCAGGCTCTGCTCAATCAGACTCTCATTTGCAGTTTTCTTAATGCTTTACTGCTTTTGGCCCTTCAGAGGGTTTCTCTGAAGGTTGCGGTGTGCACTGTAGTTTGCAGTCTGTCAGGGGCGTGTGAGCACTGCCGTTCAGCCTTTGATGGCCCTTGGAGGTGCAGCCTACGGGGCCATGTTTGGAGTAAAAAGTTGAGCTCCTATGCCTGTCGTCAGGGCAGTGAGATTGCAAGTCAGACTCCTTTGGAAATCCATTACTGCAATCCTAGTTTTATTTGCTCAAACATGTCTATTTAAATAATGCTTTTATTTTAACTGTGTACTTGAGATGTGGGATCTTAAGCTGATATAAACTAATAGCTGGCATGGTAAGGATTTTTCTTTAATCCTGCTGGTGTTCAAAGGTGTGAAAAGCAACGAGTACATAGTCCAGCCAACGCTGTGTGATTCAGCAAATAAAAGAGACTATTAATCTATATAAATAATAACAATGATGCTACACAAATTATAGTGCTAGAAAGTACTGATACATTTGTATATAGATGTTCACACAGGAGGATTTTCTTTTTGACTTAAACAAGAATAGCCCAAATTGTAGAAGGCTCTACTCAGTTGGAACTGTTTCTTGTGACCCCAGACACTACCTGCTGCATTACTTGTTTTCAGTTCCAGTTTTAACCCTTAAATGTTTGCCCTGAGCCTGTGCTGTATTGCTTGAAGAGGGGCAGACCCTTGCTGTGCCTTCAGTTCTAGAAATCTGTTTTTTAATTTCTAATCTCCTGATACTTTGTACAACTTGGTGTAAAGCAGCAGGCAAAGTTGCAGTTTGCGCACTGGCTTTTAAGGCATTCAGTTAATAACTGTCTCTTGGTTCAGAAGTAAGCTGTAACAAAAGTGTCTGAAACTGACTTGCCAAGCTTCCTCTTTATTTCTTAATGAGACTTTATTGCTCTACTCAGACTTGGAGAAGTTATAGTGAGAGAACCGCCTGTTGCACACCAGTGGTTACTGGAGCAGTGGGCTGTGTTTGCGGGGTCCCCCTGTGCTCCTTCAACTGCAGGTTTGTGTTTCGAGCAATTGCTGAGAGCGCCATTGAGCTCTGAAACAGGCTCCTGCATGGTGAAGATACAAAAGTTTCTGTGTTAAAATGACAGCATTAAAATACTTCTGTTGCGTTGTGCTTGCTGCACGCATGTTGCTTATCGCTTAATGCATCCAGGATGTGCAGAGCAGGAGTGGAAAAGACATTTGTTGTTGCGCTAGAAACAGATGCTGCTCTTGGCAGCAGACATAAGTGATGTTCCCACCTAAAATGTTTTATTAGTGAGCCGTTTCCATGGGAAATGGCTTTGCTGCCTTTGAGGCTGCTCCCCAGTGTGGCTGTGGGCACCTGGCTGGCTGGAACGTGGCTGTGCTGAGGTGTTGGGGCCACAGGCTGTAATGGCGGCAAGCGAGCAGGTTTGGAGATGGGCCCTGTGCTCCGCTGCTGCCTGTGTGTGCTCCTGAACCGGGAGGGCCCCGGCAGTGGCTGGCTTTCCGGGCCGGTGGCGTGAGCAGCTGGGCAGGCTTCGGCAGCGCTCTGGGCCAGCAGGCCTCACTCTGCCCTGGTGCCCTCGAATGCCCGTCAGAAATGCTTCAGGCAGTAATGGCTGCCTGGCCTGGCTGTGTGAGGATTTCCTCGGAGGTACAGCATGTGCTACTGCCATTTCTGTTGACTTTTCTTGGGCTCAGCCAAAGTGGTCGCAGTGAGTGGTTGAAAAAAACCTTTTCTCCTTCTGAGGCACCTGTGGTGTGCAAGTGAGGGAATTTGGCCATTCAGCAATCTTAACTTGCTACAAGTATTGAAAGCACTTGGCCTGCTGGGTGGAATAGAGGCTCTAAGTACAGCACTTTATGCCTGCCTCCGTGTCTCTGCCTGGTTTTACTGTTTCTTTCTTCTCTAGTGATGCTACTTTTGCCCCATATTGTCAGCACAGTATCTAAAAGTGCTATGTGAGCCTGTGTTGGGAAATACTTACCCCTTACAGGTAAGGAGAGAGGCATACCCCGGACCCGATCCAGCAGGAGACAGCACTTGGGTTGCCTGTGTCTGGGGCACCATCATCCCAGCAACCTGGGGAGTATTTAGAAATGCATGTAGCATCTGTGTGCTCTGCTTCAGATGGGTAACGATTGCTCGTGTAGATACATTTAGGTTCCAGCTTTGAAAATAATGGTGAATAAGAAATGAAACAGTGTGTAGTGTGTGTGTGTAAATTAGTGAAAAGTAAGTTAATGTGGCTGTGGAGGTGCAAACCAGCAAAGTCATTCTTCTATCTTCTATTTTTGCCTTGAAAATACTCTTCCTTGAAGGCACCCAAAGTTGGCAGTCTGAGTTCTTTGTAGCATCTGCTTTAGAGACTGTACAAAGCCAGTCACTGTTGGAAAAAAAAAAAAGAAAAAGAAGTTTTTTGGCCAGGCTTCTCATTCTTTCCGAAGGTGGAGGGAATGATTAGACTGTGGAGGGAGACCACAGTGGTGGATGTGACATTGCTTCTCTTTGCAATACACAGTGGCGTTGGATAAGATAACTGCAACTTTGATGGTAAAATTCATTTCTAATTAAAACAAGAAAAAGAAAAACAGTTGTGACCTCTATAATCACCATTTGACAATGTAATTTGTAGAGTAAAGGTACAGTGGAATGACCAGCAGGGAGACTTTGTGTGAAATGTGTTCCTGTCAAGGATCTAAACTAGCAGATTATTTCACAAAGCTTTCTTTATGTTGGTAGCATTTTCTAGAGAATCATGATTTATGTCAGAGTTGTTGGCTGTTTCCCTCACTGCTGCATACTTAAGCAAAAGTGACTCAGTCTCTTCATGGGGAAGTGTTTAGTTTGTCTGTTGAATTAGCAGTATTACATTGTGTAATCAAAAGCAGTATCTTTCCATTTGTGTAGTGCTGCTATTCTGAAGTATAAATTACTTGACATGCTACATGACTATATTCACTCAAGTTAATTCCCTTGTCATGAAGATTAAGTGTGGTCACAGTAAAGGCATTTTTGTTTTCATTTGTAATGTCATTTTTTTATAGTTGAGGGACATAGAGCATGGTTTTCTCCAGCGCAAAACACAACTTGGCCAAACAGATCGGTAGCAGGAATGTGTCTGTATGTGTGGGAATGTTGTAGCTCTAGAGAATAAATGACACTTAATCATCAAGGAGTACGTGCTTGCAAGCACAGCCTGACACCACAAGTAACTTTAGGTGGTGTAATAGAACTCTTTCTGAAGTATTTCTTTAAGGTGAATTCAGTTTTCATTGTATGGATTATACCAGTTATGAGGAGAGTAAATATGTAAAGGCACTGTTTCATCTCAGCTATCTTATTTTTTCCAGGAGCCGGAATTCCTTTTACAATTTGTAATAGAAGGAAAACCAAACAAATTAAAATCTAATAAATCAGAAGTCCACTAAAGAAACAGAGTAAATCTTTTCTTTGGTGATCAGAGTAATCTGGCTTTGTGTTGTCAGCATGTGTGCATGCCTGTGTGTCTGTTTTTTATGTAATATTGTAACTATATTTTCAGTTGAGCACTGAGACTTCAGAAACTTAGGTACCTACTAATTGTTGAAATGTTTAGATTATTGACAAATTATACAGTTGACATATTTGATCATTTAATTCTCGTTCTACTTGAATGAAAATTGAAGTTACTCTGGATTACTGTATAATTTCTTTTAAAACACATGACTGTTTGTAAATGGAGTATAAAGTAATTACAGACCAATTTCCTTAATAGTTAAGGCTAAACAGTAGAACTCTGCCTTGGCTTAAAATGTTACATGTAAATTTATAGGACAGTTCTGAAGAAACCTACTTTATTTTAGTGGTTGGCTCACCAGGTCTTATGGTCTGCCCTTTGAAAGTGTTCCAGGGTTCCTTCTTAGACAAACTGTGATCTATTGGTCTACTGTGGATTTTCTTAGGAAATAGACACTGGGAAAAAAATGGTGGATAGGGCATGGGGAGTCCTTTTTGATGGTAGTACTAATTCTTGCAGTAAAACTGCAAGTGTTTTTAAAGCTGATATATGCAGCATTTGTAATTAATGCAAACAAACTGTAAGGAAAAAAGAAAAAATGTTGGAATAAAACCAGTTTTGGCATTTAATTGCCATTCCTGAGATTTAATTCTGTACCTGTAGGTCTAAGTGTTGATGTACTGAGTGAGCCCATTAGGGTTTCCCACTGAAATCACCTGTGCAGAAAATAATCAGCATCTGATAGAATTATTTATGTAATTTTCTTTTTTTTTTTTTTTCAAAAAAGTAAAAATGGGTTGTTTACCTTTAGTTTTGTAGTTTCACATGATACTTCAATACAGCAAAGTGTTTCCTTAGGCTGTTCTTGTAAGCAGTTTACTAACTCTGTTTTACATCACTGTAAAGCAATTGTACATGTGTTCAGTCAAAACCAGGCCAATAAACTTAGTAACTGAAGTTGGTAGGTCAAGTACTGGATGTTAAAAGCATCTTTAATTATATGTCATACATGACATGTCATGGTGTCTTGTGTCATAAGTAGTTCAGAAGTTTTTGGTGCTTGTTTCATGATTTGAAGGACTCAGTTGTTCAAGGCAGTGCACTACCTGTATCCTACAAGTGTGGAGTTTTAAGTTGCTTGTTCATACAGAGGATGGATCTTTGCAAAGTATGGGTTTTTTTCTGTTTCCAGGGTCGCATGGCCTGTGTTTCTGTTTGGGGAGTTTTACATGTCCAGTGCATGGACATAGGGCCAGATGTGAAGCTATAGGGCAGTGCTTTCAAATGGAACTGACTAATGGGGGTGGGTAGCATTTGCTGACAACATGGGCCATGGTGCAGGCATGAAGGACGATTAATGTGTTTTCAGGATGGCTCCAGTTCCAGCTTCAATTTATCAGTTTTTAAGCAAAGGCTAGTCTAAAGAGAAACTGTTATTGCAGATCTTAACTGCTGAATTTCACTGATGGATTGACTGGCAGTCAGAAAATGGACTTTAACAATGCCTGGTGCTGTGTGTGACCGCTTCTGTTTAAACAGCTGGATTTGCTAGACAACAGCTTAAGAAGAATGCTCTTCTCTGAATACATATTTATGAGAGAGACAGAGAGGGCAAGGCAGAAGCTGAGTAAACTTTCTCACTTAGACAGCTGATGTTAATTGTGTCCTGCTCTCAGCTGCACAGCCCCAATGACAGTTTATAGCAGGGCTGTCCAATCGGCGTGTTCAAGCAAGACCCAGCCTGTGCCATGACTCCATCCGCTCCCACTCTCCAGAAGATTTTTGTGGTTTGATTGCTATCTGGGCATTAATAAACAGCTGTAACCTGATCTGTTCCCCACTTGTTCAGGAGCTCTTGATGGAGCTGCTTCATGCATGGCAATGATGTCATTTACAAACAGTTGATCTTAGTTTTTTTTTTTTCTTATCTGGAAACCAAGGAATGTGTCTCATTGTTGCTTTACTACTGAATAACTGATTCATTAAACAGGGTCTCATCCAAGTCCGCTAGAACTGGTGGAAAAACTCTTGACTACTGCCACTTGTTTCTGGTTTTGTTCAGCTACCAAAACAAGGAAATCTTGCATTAGAATGACTGTGGACCTGAGCACCAGCCAGTGCTGCACCCAGGACTGACACGGGTGATTGATGAGTGCACATATAGGTCTTAATGAGCTCTTGTTGACTGTATTTGATACTCATAAATGAAAAGAAAGTAAATGAAAAGCTGGGACAGAACAGCTTTCAAATGTTTTCTGAAATCAGTTGTATATTAATATTGAGAGTAACGGCTAATCTTTGAAAGGGTGTATGTATGCATATACAGAAAAATAGATGTAGTCTGTGAATGGTGCATTTTTTTTTAAACTGGCTTTATTCAACAGTTGATCATTTTCATTATAAACATTTTAGACTCTGTATCTACGTGACATCAGAAATGATGTGGTAAGACAGGCAGTAAGCAGCAGCTCAGCAGGCATTTGAGGCAGTATGCATGGAAGAGAGGAATGCCTGTTCACATTCCTATAGCCTATGAGTTAAAGCATGAAAATTTCTTTGCATGAGAAATCTTCAGTATTTTCATGAAAAAACCCTTTAGATTCTGAAATGCACAGTTGCTACAACACTGTTCACCTCTTTTTAAATGGATTTAGATTGCAGGTGGCATTTAATGGTAATGGGACTCTTGAATGATGAGTCAGTTTCTAAGTCTTGGAGAACTTGAGTTTGGACTCAGTTGGTAGAAAACAAAGCCAAAAGTTTTTAGTGTCTTGTCTAGGGGCTGTCAGTTAGCATGTGCTAATCTAGCATAAATGCTATTTTATGAGAAAAATTCAGAGCAGCTCTTGCTTAATACAAGCACGCATTTCTGCTAACTCAGCTTCTTTGTTCCCTTAAAACACATGAGAAGAGGGAGAGCCCTGTAACAGGCAACACTTTCTGTGACTGAGGAAGTTGCAACAGCTATTCACAAGTAACTGAAACTGGGAATTTATACATTGTATATTTCTTTCCCTAGACAGCTTCTGAAAGCTTCCTGCCATAACTAGTTCTATTCCCTGGCTTGGGACAGTTGGGGAGTTTTGATACCAATAGCTATTGCTCTGTAACTGTAGCAAGGTCTACAAATAACCTGGAGGAGCATAGGAATGATTATACACAGACAGGCCATGCACTGAGTGATCCCTGATAACTATAAATACCAGCTGTGGCCATAAACTGTTTCCAACAATTTAACAGCAGCAGTATTTCTTATTCTGCAGGTTGGACTGTTTTCGGGTCAGGTGTTAGCAGAGGTGATACCTGCGTACCTGCATTAGTTCTGCAATAACTATGCTTGTACCATTGAAAGACAGACTTCGATGTACTTTGCTTTAATTTGTCTGGTTTAAAGTAGTGAAAGTACAAGTGTGCTAATAGCTAGTGAGGAAGGATCATAGCTTTTTGGAAATTACATAAATAACGTTTGTGCTGCTCTTTGTATTTTGCAGTAAGACATGTATGTATTGAGGTGCAGTGATTAACAGGAGGTTTGTGATACAGAGGAAACCTGACCAAACTTTCAGAAGAGGTCTGCACAGGAAGGTCTGCTTCTTCAAAATCTTGTCTTTAAGGTTTGTTTGAAGCATTGGTTCTTAGAAATCCATCTTTTCCATGCAAGAATGTATATTGGTATAGGAAATCAGTATGTACTATGTGTTTGGCAACCCATGACTGTTCTTAACTCGCTGTTAATTCCGATTTCATCTTTTATTTTAAATCTTAACACTTTCCAATCTTTCATGAGTTTTTCAACCATATTTTGTCTCCTCTCCAAGGATATTTTTTAACAGCAATCCTAGTCTGTCTCTTTGGGAAGCAGTAAACTGGGATGAGTGCAGGCACACAGCGAAGTGTTCTGTATGGCATAGGAGTTGAGTATAAAGATCAGATTAAAAAACCCTCAGAACTTTCAAATATGAAGTAATGTTGTTTATGCACCAGTCATCTTTCCCCCTCTTGGAGCATAATGCACATTTCTTTCCTGAGAAGATTGTCATGTTTGCTATGCCAGCATATTGTTGTGTTTCTATAAAGAATTTTTTGGGAAAATAAACAGCTGTCAGATGGTTCGATCTTCTCCCTCTTTATGCCAAAAATTTATTTGACCAGAAATTCTTCTGTTGGCTTATAACATTCTTTGACCATATGTATATCATAAACTGGTGCTGGGTAGATACATGTGTTTCTTTGTGTTCTTCAGTTGTGTACTTAAGATCTTTGCTGCTGGATTATATTAACCAAGTATGTGTATGTAGGTACAACTTACAATCACAGTCCCATTACATGTGATGGGTTTCTTCTGCTTCCAGCTGTTTGACATCTTTTCAGAGTATGTGTATTCTCAAAAGCTTTATTTGACATAGACATATTTATTTGACATAATTTAGGCTATAGCTCCTATTTATAGGGGGGAAAAAAGTCAATCTTCCATTTGGAAGAATCTAATGTTGCCTTCTTGAGTGATAAGTGGAAGACTGTTGCACTAAAAATCTGGATTGTTGAAAGTGCTCTGATGTTTCAACTTTTTAGCTGGCATAACAATTCTTTGGGTTTTGAACATACAGTCTGAGTCTCCATAAACAGGGAAGGGAAGTTACTGCTGGCACCATCTGTTACTCTTCAGCTATCTGCAACCTTCAACAAGGCTCGGAAGCATATGAGAGAATTTGATTTAGTAAATCCATCAAACGTGTGGGAGGAGAATTGGTTGTCATGACTGTATTGACTCCATACAATATTGCGTAGTCCAGTGATCCATTTCAGTTTTTTGAATGCTTTCTTTACTGTTGTGGGCTTAAACCTCATGCTGCCTTCTCTTTAAAAGCTCTTTCACAGTCTTGCAATAATTGGTAACTCACTGTTATTCAGTTTTATGGCGGAAACAGTAATCGAGCCTATAAATAAGATATTTTCCAACAGGCTTTATATCAGCAAGTTGGCTGGTTTTTTTTGTTTTTTTTTTTTTTTTTTTAATGTCATTAATTTTTTTCTTTTTAAGAAGATATTTTAGATTATTGTACATTTTCCAGGTTATCATCCAGAAATATAAATCATCTGTCAGAGAAATCCCAGGATGTTGTATAGCGACACTTTCCTAAATAGTGTTTAAAGTTTTATTCTTCCAAAATTTATCAGTTCTATCATGAAGTTATGAAAATCTAGATCTTGAATCACACTTATGGATCATGCCTTCACGTGCTGTAAGCTGACCTGCACACAGCTCAACCTGCACAATTATCCTTTCATTTGAGAATTCAAACGTGTTGTACTCGATATGCTATCATGGCAATGATATTGAATTGCATGTTCTCCAAACAGGGCTGGTGACATGCTGGAAAGCACCCGACAGGAGCTTCTGGTGTGCCAGAAGCTATGCTGAAGGGCAGAGCTGAGGACTGATTTCTCCTCCAGGCGCAAAAGTATTCCCCTTTTAGGGGAGCAGAGTGGATGGGAAGGTCAAGGAAACTGCTAGTTACTTTTTGTTTCTAACTCAGACTACTCTAAAAGTCTTAGAACATGGATTTTGTTGATGGAGTATGTGCTTTAGGTGAGATGTATAAGGAAGAAAAACTAGAACTTGTTGAGGACAATTCCTCAAGTTCACCTTCTTATTACTGGATGAGTACAGAAGCTGGAAAGGAAAGTGGCATGGTCAAGTCAGGACTCATAAATGATGATTATGCATGGTGCAGATTGCCTGTTTGTTTCCAAGGCAGGCATACTGAAAACTTTAATCCAAACCCAAACAAACTTTCCCCTGCTTTTTTTTTTTTAAAAAAAACCAAACAACAGTTAACCTGTGGAAACAAGAAATAATAGTGAAAATGCAATCAGAAGTCTTGCAGTTAGTTGGGGCTGTTTACTGTCATTCTGACAGCTACTTCTCAGTTCAGCTTCCTTTTGAACATTCCTCATTACTGTACACTTTTTCAGTTGTATTGTGCTTTAGTGTGTCTCTGTTCACAATAAAGAAGTATCTGCCATGTGGTGTAATGGCAAGCTAAATCCTCTTTGTGGGGTTGTTGTATTTTTTGTGTTTTTTTGTTTGTTTTGGTTTTGTTGTGCTTGTGGGAAACTGTATCCTGTTGGTCTCCCATGTCTCCAGAGGTGCAGGAGACATAATAATAGGTACAATTACATAGTTTAATTGATGGGCTCAGTCAGATGCATCCATGTGCCTCCTCCAGGTATTCATCTCATCCATATTCTTTTCCAGGTATCTGCCCAGCCTGTGCCTTAGATTAAAGTCATGCAGATCACTGCCAAGGTTATTACTTCACTTTTAACAGTCTGTATTTTTTAATTCTTTTTTTTTTAAATCCACAGAGCTATTCTTGGGAGCTGGAAGAATAAGCTTTTTCCATGATCTCTAGCAACTGTTTGCTTTCTGGAAACCTTTGGTGAATTATTTTGCAATTGTACATCTCTCTGCTCATTGACTGGAGAAATTAATACACAGTTGTTACTCTGAGCAGTTCTGAGTGGGACGTAATCTGCAAACAAGAAAGGAGGAAGTGTTTTATGTACACATACATAGACGTTACATAGGATAAAAAATGTATTACCAGTACCAAACATCCTTTGTTTACCGCTGTTAGATACTACTTTTAGAGAGAGAGATTTTAATGGTATAATGCGGTACCTTGCACAGATGTCCTTTGATCTTACAGCTCATTCCTGCTCCAGCGAAATCCATGGCCTTGAATCCAAGGACTAAATGTCAGCTCCTGTGTGGCTGTGAGCAATATCCTCATTTTTGGCTGCTCTGAAGCTACTGTACTAGTGCCCACAGCCCCTGGTAGAAATTATGTAGTGATCTCTGTCAGTGTTCATTCAAGATAAATAAGAACCATGTGGGTGTGTGAGGAATGACTGTGCTTCTTTGCGTACTTTGCCAAGGTACAAGGAGAGAGGTCACTGCTACTTAAAGCAGTCCTGCCGTGACAGTTGCTGACTGAGACTTTGCCAGGCAATTCGCTGAAGACAAAGGCTCTGGTTTACAGTTCTTATTTCTGGAATTAAATATTTATGGTGCAGTCAGATCGCTGATGGTAGCAGCACAAAAGATTGAGTAAAAGAGTGAGATGTTTTGGTAAACCTTCGTTGGCTTTCCTAATACGTTGCATGTGCTCTATATGCAGTTCTGTCTTTCACAACTTGAGTGCTAAAGGTTTTCCTATTTTGCATGCAAAAATGAATTCTATTTGTCACTGGATATACTTTTCTTGGCCAAATGCATGATCTCTGAGGCTTGTTCTCAAACCAGAACAGCTGTTTTGTGAATGTAACTATCTGAAAACTGTTTGGTATAATTGCACTGTAATAACTTCAGCACCCTCATACCTGGCATGAAACTCTTCAGAATTTTTTTTTCCCCATGTCTTCCTGTTGAACTTCAGTATAGAGTTTGCATTTCCTTTTTACACAAACTGACTTGTGGAAATAAATGTCAAGCTTGGCAATCCCCTCCAGTGATTGCCAAGATGCCTCTGGCACGCTGCACGCTGGGGGAGCCCAGCCTGACCTGGCAGCCCGTACCCTCAGCAGCAGCATCTCAGTACCCTGCAAATGTGGGGGGCTGTGACTGCCTGCTGTGTTCTTGGTTTCATACATGTTGGCATTTTGAGGATGCTGTTACTGTTTGTTGGAAAATATTACAGAGTGTGTGTTCCTTTGTGAGTGGGGTAGACTTAAACTGGGTAGCTCAAGTCTGTATGTAAGACCAGACAGCAGAGCTCCTTAGGGTAGACGGGTGGAGGGCAGGGCAGGGGTTTGTGCCAAAGTGGATGGCGAAGCAGGAACAGTGTCTGGCTGCAGCTAGAATTCATGGTGGGATTTCTGCAAAGACAGAATTCTGTGGCTCTTTGGCTGGGGAATACCAGGCCACAGTGGTAACTTGGGGTCTCTGTAATTGCAGGCAGCTTTCCGCTGCTACGCCTAGGTCTTCATTGCACAGCTGGAGCCCTGGAGCCAGCACAGTGCTGCTGCTGGGGACTCTGGGCCAGTCGCTCAACCTCTCGTGCGATGTTGTGTGTGAATCAGCCTGCGGGAAAGGCTCTGGTGCTGCACTGAACCTCTGCGCTGGCAGGGCTCTTCTTGGGAGCAAACCTGCACTGTACAGCGGGGCAGTGGGTGGCTGCAGCTAAAACAGATGTAGCTGAGCCCATCCTCAAATGGAAATAAATGGCACTTGGATAAACTTACTCCCCTGGGGTCTGTGTTGTGCTTGCACACTGACACTCCCATGACTTCATGAAAGTCACTTTAGATTTGTGTTACTAGGTGCAAATGGGACAGATGTTCTAAGAAGTGGTTGTACCTAAATGTAGCAAACAAGGAATAGATTTTTCAAAGTGAATGAAGTTAAGAGGTTAAAAAGAAATGAGCTGAAGTATTTGGTGGTCAGAAGCATTTTCTTCACTCTCTTCTACTGGAAGAAACAAATACGTCCCATGCTACGCTTAATGGAACCCTGCCAGTGAAACTGGTGCAAGTTGTCACCTACATATAAAGTCACAGGAGCCTACAGGAATTGCATTAATATTTTTCATAATGTCTTGCTGGCTGGAAGAGAGGTTACTGCTTTCCTTGTGTGGCTAATAATACCCTTTATAACGTGCCAAGGTAACTGTAATTTAATGCAGTTTGCGTTGCCTGTCCATACACACTGTAGACGGAATAAAAGCATGTTTCTCTACTCTTTGATCAGACACAGATTACTTGGAAAGAAAAAAACCCTGAAACAAACAACCCATAAAACAAACAAACCCAAACAACCAACACATACCGCACCCCCCTGCTAAAAAAACTCCCACAAAGACTAAGTTGTCTATAAAGAAACTAATTCTAAAGGAACTCTAAATGCTATGATTACAGTTCTGCTGCACTTAAAAATTACTTAAGTACCGTGTGCACCTAAAATTCTGTGGTGCAGCAACAACATGGAAATAAAGCCTTTTAAACCTCTTCATTTGTAATTTAAAAAAAAGAAAAAGCTATTGGTAAGTATGCTTAAAAAAACCCACCATTCCCAATGTGAATAATACCTTTGTAAAAATAGCTTCCTGTTGTTCTGTGACTGTTTGCAAACCTGAATCAGTCAGCCTACTTAGGTTGCTTCATTGGCTGTGTGCATAGTACAAGTTCTGTTGCAGCCTCATGCCAATATAAACAGTGTTATTTGTCTGTTCAGCTTTCTCCTTTTTATATAGCTCAGGTTGAAATCCCTTATGATTTGGCACATCATTTTATCTCCTCCTATTCCACAAAACTCAAATAAGATACCAGGCTTCATAGTGAATCTTGAAATACATGAACAACATGCAGGTGGAATTACTGTGGGTTCCATTAAAAAGAGAGTAACAATATCCCATGAAGAGCAGTAGATTATTTTTTGCTTGCCAAACTGTACTTGTATGTTGACAATATTTTATTTCACTTGGTGACTATGGGAGGAATCTGATGCAGCCCACATCTTGTCATTCACATTAAGTTGTTAAGTACAGTTTTGTTTTGTTTTTTTAAATCTTTGCTGTTAGCATTCCTCAGGAAGGTGTAGGTGTGAAATATGCCTACCTCAAATCAAATTCCAAGGTTTATAGTCAGTGCTTGACTGGTCAACTAGGAAACTTTCAATAATGGGTTCACTTGGCTTGGTGATGCAGTCTGGTATGATCAGGTTTTTCCACTTCCTTCTAATTTGAAAATGCAGTGCATGAACCAAAAAATAATCACAATTTAATCTGTTCCATAGAGAAAAATCCTATCCTCTCCCTTCAGTTCTGTTTTAGTCATAGTGTAAGATACCACATTCTTTCTTTATTCTGTGGTGACTCCTGTAAAATTACTTTAGATTGCATGACCTTTAGAATGAACAAGTTTGAAGGTATTGAGCTGTTATTGCTGTGTTTATGTCTGTCTATGAGTCAGTGTGTCTGTGAACGGGTTGTACTGCAACCCTCTGTGGAGGTCCTCTGGCCCTCTGTACTCATGGGATTTTCTGATTCTTGCCTACAAAGGACTGCTAGTACTTAAGGAGGAGAAGGATAGAGCAACTAATCTTACAAAACTGTCTTACCAAAATTTTTGGGTGTTCAGTTGATAGGAACACTTCAGGTATTTCCAGTTTCTACCTTGCTATGTATTTTATTGCAGAAGTGTCAGTCTTGTTCAGTAGAGCTGAAAGTTAAAATCTTCACCAGGACTGTTGAGGGAAAGAAGCCCCCCTGCCCCCCCCAAAAA
>JAVJGJ010000003.1:13544955-13570355 GCA_035590215.1 Microhierax caerulescens | reverse complement strand
GGGCTGGCGTGCAGATTAAGTGGCAGGCAGTCATCTGCGGCTGCTTGGTTTCCCCCCCCAACCCCCGGTGGGGGGTGGGTGGGGGGGTTCTCTAAATACCGGGGGGCTGGGTTGAGGACCCTGGGGGGCCGTATCCAGCCCGTGGGCCATGGTTTGAGGACCCCTGGTCTAGGCCAACTGCCTCGCCACTTCAAGACTGACAAAAAGTTACAGCATGTTATTAATAACTACTATGCAATAGTTGACACTGGATTTGCTTTTCTTCCCATTGATACACCACTGCATTTATGTTTCTCTTGGCTCTCTTGCTGGGTGCCATGGGAAAGACATGTATGGCACTACAGATGAGTTGCTTTTTTTGAATATTTTTGTATGCTTTTTGCTAATTACCTAACGATCTGGTATTGCTGATACTTCACCGGTGACTTCAGTATTGCTGTTTTCTTGAGTGAGGTGACAGATGTGTGTAAGTCTTTTAGAAAAAAACCCCAAAACAAACCACAAAAAAGCCCAACTGGGCTGGAAGAGAAATAGGAGGAAAAATATAATTTTGTCCTTTTTCACTTGGTGTGCAATACTGTTGATATTGTAGCACAAAAAGCCTGAATAGAACTGGAGTTTATCTTTAAAGTTTTCAGTGTGTTTTATTAGGGGGATGTTAAATGTGATATGCACATAGGAATCGTAGGCTATGCTAGGTTCTTTTGCTTCAACCAGAAGTCATATAGTATTTGAAATGAACATAAAAAACTGAATAGCTTTTTTTATCATAAAGGGGGGAAAAGCCTACCTTGTAATTTACTTATTCTAATGTCGGCCATAATATATAAAAACTGTGAATGAGAACTCTGGGTTGGAAGCATTGCATTGCAGCTGAGGTCTTTAAATTACAGGTAGGGTACTTAGAAATTAGACACAATCACTGTGACAGCATTTTAAAGAAACAATGACTGTGACTGTCCACCTGGGTACAGGTGGCAGCTCCCTTTCTAAAGCCGTTCTGGAACAGCATAAAAAACTTGTGTGTGGATGGGTTTTGAAGATCATAAAATATTCTGAAAAAATATTGCGTAAACATTCTGTGAACCTTGCATCATTGGTCTGGAAATACAGCTTTGATTATATTGCTGATGTGTTGGATTCTTTTGCTGAAATTTTGGACAGACAAGCTTCATTTTAATGATAGTTGTACTGGAATATTCTTAAAATGCTGTTTGCCATCTGTATGTTTAGGATAGAATACAACGTGTTCTTGGACTCTGTGTGTATGATTTCACAACAACTTGTACTTTTCATGCACTAAAAACAATGTTAACGTGATTACAGGAGGTTTACCATGAAAAGCACATCAAGAAATTCTGGGAAAAAGCCAAGAACATTATTAGAAGTATAAAAATTGTTGGACCCGAAGAAAATCTCAGTCAAGCAGAAGCCCGGAACATGGGAATGTAAATTCTAATTTATAAATCTGTTATAATGGTGCATACACTAACATTTTTTTTCACCTTTTATGTACACTATTTTGCATCTTAAACACTAACAATTTTACATCATAAGATACAAAAGTGGAAGTTTTTTTGGTATAACAACATCTAGATATAAACTGTTGAGTTTTTTATAGTTTCTATGTAATATAAAAAGCTGTTGGTCATTGTGAGAACATCTCTGGTTTGGACTACTGTGATAGTCTGTTATCATGTCTTCTAATGAAGGCATAGATAATAGACTACAAAGAAATAAGTGGTATCAAATTATTTTCACATTATAGTTCTCAAACATGGGTGTATATTAAACCATGATGGGTATAAACTGTATAGTTTCAATATTTTCTTATTTTGCAAAGAATGCTATTGAAATAGATGATCCAACACAACAAACTTTTTATTAAAGTTTGTGCAGAAAATTATATGTAGTAGTAATTTTAAAAAAATAAAAGGTGGAAGCAGATGCAAATGTAAATTGACATTCTAATTGCAGTGTATCTTCTAAAAAATGTTTGGTTTTGTTTTTTTAATCCCAAACATTTTCAAGCTAACATCAGAGTGTTTTTTCAGAATAGAACTTCCTCTTGCACTGGGTATGCATTTAACAGTTGCATTTCTCTTGTCCTGGTCATCTAGCCCCGGCACCCCCCTCACCCCCCCCAAACCCCCTTTTTCTTTTTTTAAATGGTATTATATTCAAGTGAAAATATGGTTAAAGCTTGACCTGGCCATACAGGTGACAGGACTATATATCTTCATATAGTTCAAAGAGACAGGAATATCCATTAGAAGTGTTCTAGAAGTTCCTGCTTTCAGGAGGAAGGAAAAAGGACTTGCAAAGGCAACTGACTTTCTGATACTTGGTTTTACTTTTTTCTTTTTTCCTTTTGTTCCTACTAGGGGAGTCCAAATCTTTAGTTTTTAAACCTGGCTCTTGCCAGGCCTAAATCTGACCTTTAGAGTATGTATACCATGCCAGACATGCCTGTCAAGAGGTCACTTCAGTGGCTGCAGCACTGGTCACTATCACAGCATTGCTTGTGCCTCTCCCAGTATGTCCCGTCAGTCAGATTATGGAATTGGATCCCGCCAAGACATCACTGTGGCTCTTGAGTGGGTTCTGTTCTCACGTAATTCTTCCACTCTTTTCTCCCAAATCTTCCATAAGTGTCAGAACAGATAAATTAATTTTGAAAGGCCCTTTTCTTTTATATTCAGAGGCCAAGAACAAGCATAGGCTGTTCATGGCATCAGCTGAAAGAATGAAGGTCCAGTCCTGAGTCTCTGTGGTGTTCTTGGAAATTTTTATGAATGGGGTTTTGTTGTGCTGAAGCCACTGAAAACCTGATATTTGGCTGAGGTCCAAGCCTCTCCCGTAGCCTTTCTACGAAACACTACAGATGCCCAGTGTTGGTGTAAACAGCCATTCACATGTTTACAAATCATTTATTTCCAATAAACTTCAAACAAACGTATCAGGTTTGCAAACTTTTTGTAGCGTATGCTACATGTAACTGAGGTAGAATTTCTGGAGTTGCCTTTTCCTCTTTGTTGTTATATAGACACTATAAGGCAGAATCTTTAATGTAATAAATTTCTATACTGTAACTAAATCTCATCTGAAGATCTTTAAACCTGTCATCTTTTGACAGAACCCACTGACGTATGTGACAGAGGTTTTGATATGGTATATGGTCTTTGCTTGATCTGTGGATACAAAACAGTGATTTAAATGTATATTTGCAGAAAATCACTCAAAATTCTGTTACGTAAGGCAGAGAGATAATCATACTTGTGATGAGTACCACTGGATACACTACACCGTGGTGTGTTATCCATTGTCCAGATATAATTTCACTCATGTTGCTCCTCCCTTGAAAAGCCTCCTTAAAAAAAGATTCTCTCCTAAAGAGATATGTACCATATAGAGAAAACGTGGAATGAGACCATGCCGAAATACTGCATCACCCTGAAAGTATGAGTGTTATGAGTAGGATCTTTCATGTGAGCAATACAGATACAACTTGATGGCCCCTTTCAATTTGACTGAAGTTCATTTGGTGCTTCCTTTGTACTTCTGGTCTGCTTGGCTGCCCTTATGAACATCACTGCTCCTCTGGAACAACTGCATTTTACTTTTCCTCTAAAAGAGTAGCTTGGAAGTGCAGGTAGTTACCATAAAAAAATATTTGCTTTCAACCCTTCAGCTGGCTTCCAACATAAATAACCTCATTTATCCCTAATACTGCAATGGGAATAACATGAAAAGAGTGATCCTTCAAACCTTTCTAATGATTTGATTTACAGAGATTGATATATTTGGTCTTCTGATTAATTTTCTCCTGCCTTTATCTGCATTGTTGACTGATAGTTTTTGCCATCTGCCTTTAAACACTTTCTTTCTCTTTTTCCAAATTAGCTGATTTTAGTGTTTCTGTTACTTCCCAGTAGATTTAGAATTAATTTTGTCTCCTCACTTGTGCATTCCACACAAAAAATCTATTCAGCTGAAGCAGCAAAACAGGCCTGGAATTACACAGAGATAGAGGGAACTTTAAACATTGAAGTTCTGGTGTGTTTTCAGCAGAACATTTTTGAGTATATAATGCAGTTGGGTCAGTTTTTTCCTTACCTCTTTCTTTTCTTCCCTTTTTGTCTCAGTAAAAAGTGATGATAAATCACAATGAGGTTCTCAGTAAATGAGACTCTCTTATGACAATGTAAATATGAGAAAATAACATTTTTTAAAAAAAATATTTCACCTGTAGCCATGCAGCAAACCTCTAATTTTCTCACTCACAGAATAAAGAATAATTGAAACATTTACTTTCTTGCTGCTTCTTGACTTGGAAAGCTCTCTTCTGTGCTTGTGAAAGTTGGATAGGTGTTGAAAAGACCTAAAATTGTGCAGTCAGTGAAAACCTGTTACAATCCAACAAGATGGGCAAACAGGAGTGTACAGCTTTCTGTATTGTGGGCTGAAACAATAAAAAGGGAGGAAAATAAAGAGAAGGAGTTTAGCTGCATGTTGTCGAAGTCTGTCCTCTGCACATACATCACTTGAAACCCTAAAGCAGCATTTCCATGTCTTTTTTTTTTTTTTTTTTTTTTAGCCTTTGTCTATAAGGAATATATTATAGTTCTTACAGCTGGTTCTTTTTTTCTTTAAAAAAAAAAAAGCTCATTTGTGGTTTCACCTTGTTTGGAGATGAGATTTCAGCCAGCTGTTACACAATTTGTTATGGCAGATAATGTAAAATAACAATATGAAATTTATTCAAGCAATAACAGAAACTGAGGAAACACAGGAATTTACCTCATTCACCTCTCTGAGGTTTTATTTATAAAAGGATCCTTTTCCATAAACTTTTTTCCCAAGTACTTACAAACTTTCAGGGTTTCTTTTTTGGGGGGTTGGTCTTTGTTTTTTTTTCTCCCTCAAAAATGTTAGTAGTAGAACTAGCTAGGACTTTTTGTGAACTTTAAAAATGTGATTTAACTCAACTTTTAGTAGGAATGTGCACTTTTTAATGAAAGTGTACATTGAAAGCTTTCAAAAGTTTCAGGAAGAATAGTAGAGAGATTGGAATTGGTTAGAGAGTTCACTGACCTCACTGTTGAATTTTAAGCTGAATTTGGAGTCTCCTATGTCTTTCTTGAAAAAGGATATTAAGTCCTTGTCTCTGAGCTCCCATTTGGCATTGATCAACCACGAGGTGGATTCCCTTTCAGTCCTTCAAGCAGGGCAAGTATCTTGGATATGGTTGAAGAAAGAGCAGGAATTAAACCCCTTTCTCCCAGATGTCAAGTGATATCTGATGGAGACTTGGGTTTTCTGGAGCTGCTTCTTCTGAACACTTTGGCAGTTTTGGGTTTCAGGCTCAGATGGAAGTGGAACATCTTGAAATTTGAGTGTTGCAGAAGACCAACTTTCCCACCCCTATCTGATATCAGTAGCTTCCAGATGTGGTAACTGTGGTAACAATACTTAAGCCTGAGATGCAAAACTAAACATTAGTGCTTTATCTCTTTTGTGGCTGGATTTGTTTGGTTTTAGCGATGATTGATAAGAGTTTATTTATACTGTTGTGGCTATCTGGAGTGATGCAAAATGTAACCCTAAATGGCAGCGAGTGTCACCCAGTCTTTCAGTGAGTGCTGCAGACTTTTATCTGGGACGTGTTTTCTTTCAGAGGTCTGTCAAATGCTGTAAGTGCTTTCCCTTTGGACTAACAGTCCACATTTGGATTTGTATTTCCAAACTGTGAGTGGTATAAAAATGATAAATAGATTAATTGCAAATTCAAACTGTCTAAAACCCAAAACCCACCAAAACCCACCCAAAATTTAAGTGACTCAATGGTAGGGAAATTGGGTAGACCATGTATCTCACTGCTAAAAGCAGCAAGCTCCTTGGAGTATCTCAGTGGAAAGTTTGATGAAGAGCAGTGGCACTTTCCCTTTTGGATGAGGTCACTCTTCCAGATGGGCTTGTGGTTTGTAAGCAAAGTTAAACATTGCTCTGATTGCAAAATACTTTAAACTGATTTGCTGAGCTTCACTTAATGCTTCCAACAAAAAATCTTGGCCTTCTACTAGATTTCTGTTAATTGCTACACTGAAATGGCTTTAAGTTATGTACAAAAAACGTAGCTTTCTTTTTAACATTTGCTCTTGGTTTATAAGCAGATGCAGTGTAAAGCAAGTAGATTTTAGCCAAATTGGTTTAGCCATTGAATTTAGGTTAGGAAGTATATTACTGAACTTATGAGTATTACTAGAAAGCACTTTTCACTTGTTCTTTGCTGTGACCTGGACAGTAATAGTAAATTATTAATTTAAATTTAAATTAGTTTAAAAAAATTAATAGACAGGATAGTAAATATTTTCACATACAATCTGGGATTCCTGCATCTGGAGAGGTTAGCATACACTGTGAGAAGGTAATATTTTAAAGCATGAGAATATGCAGGATTACTTTTATTTTCTTGAGAAAGCTACTTGGCAATATTGAAAGCCAATGACTTTCTTGAGAGAGTAGGTTTGCTTTTCAGATATACAGAATATATTTTTTTTTTGTTTGTTTTGACACAAACTTTTATAACTTTTTCTGTATATCTGAAGTCTGAATTGTTTTGTGGAGATGACCTTAAAGTGCAAGGGCAATATTTATACTTCACATTTGACATGGTGACTTGAATCTGGGAATGCAAGGAAAATTATTATGCTTTAAATGTTAAGTTTTGCCATTTGGTGATGCGGTCTTCAATGCTGTATAGAAAGAAATTGGGGGAAAATGAGTCAAAGTACAGTCAGCATACCAGCCTAGATTTTTGGTCTTTTTATATCTGTATACATACATGTAATAAAGATATAGAATATAAATACATATCTTTAATATTCTTGGTTTCAGAGGTTGAAGTTGGAGGCTTCATTGTAGGTGATTTGTATTACAGCTAAATAAGGCAGTAATGCCTTAAATAGTCTCAATAATTGAGAGTTCTCAGTAGATTATCCCATGACTGAGTGTGACTTAGACCAAAACGTTTCATTCAGCATTTTGTGTTTTGGATTACTATGTGAATGAAGAACAGAAGGATTTTCAACACTAAACATATTGGACCAGTTTTAATAGAATTCGCTGGCTCTGGATTTAAAGCTGGGGGGTGAGAGTGAGGGAAAAAAAAGGCAAAAGTTGGACTGTACATTTTTAAATTGTGATCAATTTTCCAGTCAAATTTGCTTACAAATAAATATAAATCTGTACAATTTGTTTTTTTTTTTTCACATTTTCATAATTAAAACATTAATTCCATTCATATTTTTGTTAGCAGCAAAAGGTTTAGTTGTTCTTGGGGAATTGCTGGCCAGTGTTGCGGCTGGAACCCCAGACTGACATCAAGTTCTTTGGTCTCTCAGATTTAGTTTCCTCATTAGTAGAATGAGGATAAAGGAATGGAATGTTTTTGGAAGAAATTTAACATCTAATGTCAAGTGCAATATAAAAGTTGGGTTACTATTAATAATCGTAATTATGCTAATGATAAAGCTACTTAAATTGTGTTCAGTAGTTGTAAAGCTTTGGACTGAATAGGCTGGTAATGGACAATGCCATAAACCTTAATTGCTGGACTGTGTTATGGCCAAAATAAAATCTGCTGGTTTCAATTGGGGCAATTATGTGAGGAAGTGCTGGTTAAGGAATTGCTGGCATAAAACCATGTATACATAAGATAAACTGTCAGTGAAGACAAAACCAGAGACTGGATAAAGATTTAAACTACAGGTGTGTGTCTAAATCCAGTGACTTCAGCAGTAGTGGGAAGACCATTTTTGTCATTTTGGTATTTTAAAAATTTGGCTCAGATCGCTACTACATCTTTAGTGGTCGGGTTTGATGAGCAGGGATTGCTTAAATTTATGGAATAAAAAGCTCTGCTTTCTACTGTGATTCTTACAAAATCATTCTCCTTAAGTCCTTTGAACAGAAGAAAGTTTGAACAGAGAGACCTAAAAAAGAAAAATATAAATCATCTGAACCATGTCTTTAAGTCTTGTTGTAGATGATCATACTGCTGTAATCCAAAACCACCTTTCTTTTACAATACTACACTGCAGAGGGCTTTAATGCAATTTATGAGTAGAGCATTTGGTTGTGGTTTGGGGTTGTTGAGGTTTTTTTTTTTGTCGTTTGTTCATCTTTTCTGGTTATGTGTGAGTTAACCGTTCCTTTTTTTCTTTTTAGGGACCTTTGTCGCCAGCATAAAGCATGTGAATATTACTTCAGCATAGATGCAGATGTCGTGCTCACAAACCCCAAAACTTTAAGGCTACTAATAGAACAGAACAGGTGTAGTATATCTCTTGATTTTGCAGAATTTCCTCTAACTTTAAAGGATTTTCTGGGGCCCATCCAGAGAAAATAAGATCCCATCTGTTCTTGCAGAGTTAGATCCTCTTTGTTTACCTGTGGTATTTGATTGCCATAGTTCATAATGGGCTCAGAGGTGAACAATTCACGAAGCGTTTTGTTCCTGGCAAACAGCAATTCTTGATGTGAATTTCAAATGCTTCAAGGTTCCTCTGAAGAGAATGGTATGGTGTAAGCAAGTTTTATGAAATGAATTAAGATTTCACTGACTAATGATGTCAAAGTTGGCCACATACAAAATGTTAAAAAAACCCAACACAAACAACCCCACGCAACAGCAAAAAAGTCCTCAAACCAAACAAACTCCCCAGAGTTTACTACTCTGGTGTTGCAGTATTATTGCTTTCTTTTTAAATTACAGATGCAATAAAATAGTGAAAGGGTATTGGAGATGAAGCAGTTTAAATACTAATTTCTCCTTGTATTAGTATGATCTCTTCAGTTATACAAAGCTATGACTTCATCAGCAGTAGCTTTCAGCAAACTGGGCCCACTGGGAATGCTGTGCACTTCACTTCTGCCAGGTTGTAATGTCCCATGTTAAGTAGGTAGGCAGTGTTTGCCTGTTCCTAACAAATCTGGGAATCTCAAGTGTATCATAGAAAGATAAATTATCAATGGCTATTTTGACCTACTGGTGAGAAGCATGGAGCTTAAGTGAAGATGTGGCTGACAGTTCTTTGCATTATATTAGTTGTAATATTTATTACTGTAGAAACAGGCTAAAAGCCAGGTACACTGGGTGGAAGAAACAGAAACTTTGCAAGATATATCTAGCAGTAGCAGTAGGCATCCTCTGAAACAAAGTGTCATTTTAGTCTTTTTATTCTGGTCAACTTATATTTCCCCTTTTGACTATTAAATTTTGGGTAAGCCAAGTCTCACTATGATTTTCTTGTTTGTTTGGTTTTGTTTTGTTTTTTTTCCCCCACGTCTTTGACTTTGTGATGCTTTTTGTCATTATATTATGAGCAGTTTTGTGGGTTTTTTTTTTGTGTGACTGAAAATCAAACCACCTCTGATTTATAGGAAACTTTGTTTCTGTTACACTGATGTTGCTTCTGGGCAGTGGGTGCTTGAATGCTGTTTCTTCCAGCTTAGAGTTCAGCTGTTCCAACATTTGACAGTCATTGATGTTTTAATTACACTGTACTTCAAACTGAGTAAAGCTGGTATATTTTGACATGTAGTCTATGTATTACAGTTCATATTTTCTTGTTCAATATGTCGCTTCACAGAAAGATAATTGCTCCACTTGTAACTCGTCATGGGAAGCTTTGGTCCAATTTCTGGGGTGCTTTGAGCCCAGATGGCTATTATGCTCGATCGGAAGATTATGTTGATATTGTCCAAGGAAACAGAGTGTAAGTAATTATAAGCTAATTTTTAATGTCAAGGCACCCAGTATGGTGATTAGGAAAATATTCTTAGATTTTCATGCAATATGGTATTATTCCTGAAGAGGTTAGTTATATAGTTTAGATTTTCCTGTTTCATAGAAGTGCATTTGTTTTCCCATTCGTTTTTTTCCCATTCACAGCTTGAATAAAAAAAAGCAAGTGTTTAGCACGATGAGCTGGTATTAGTAATGGACGTAGTCATTACTGGTACCTGTCTGATTGTGTCTGGTTACTCTAACAGTGCATAATATAGAAAATGGCAAGACAAACAGCAAACCCAAAACTCTGTGTCCCAGGAACCTCGGTCAAAAGAAGTGACTGTTGCACTCATCAAATGACTTCTTATTCTCCTTGGTCAAATGTGTAATTAACTGGACAGCTATAGTTTTTTCATGTGTTTCTTCCCGTATATTAGGTCAGATATATCCTAAGGAGCTCTTGAGAAATATGTTTTTTCACACAGCCTTTTGGGTTTGTCCTTCCCCTAAATGAATGTGATGTAAGTTGTTCTAAGCTTGACTTTCCCGTGTGGTGATGCCTTTTCATTGCCCTGGAAGAACAAAGAGGTCTGAAACAGATTAACTGTTTGAATAGGACTGGCTCATTTTCAAAAGCACTGAAAGATGTGCTCGTGGCACTGGGAGGGAGGAAATCTGCAGAGCGAGCGTTGTGACAGCAATGAGTTTTTGTTGATCTTGGCCCAACTCACATAAATACATGGCCTGCTGTGGCCCGTGTGTTTCTGTGTGAGGAGGTCAGACCAGCTGTGTAAAACCTCAGTGAAGTCCTTAAAAGAGATTGTTAAATGAGTTTAGAATTACTTTCTCCATCTGGTAGTGTAGAATAATATTATATAAGTTTCATTGACTGCCTTAACTATGGAAGCATGAAGTACATTTGTAGTTAAAACTTTTTACAGAATTTGACCTTTCTATTTTTTATTAACAGCACTTCGTAAAAGTTGAATTGCTGTCAGAGATGTCCATAGCGTTCAGCTGTAGTTTTTCAAATGTCTTGTGAACCTTTCAGCTTCATTTCCTTGAAACTTGATTAGTCTTGTCAGCAAATACAGAGACAGTGATTTGATAGAATAGGCAACAGATTAGTTTTCATGGATTTTTTTTTTTTTTTCAGAGGAGTATGGAACATTCCTTATATGGCTAATATATACTTAATTAAGGGACAGACTCTCAGATCAGAGATGAAAGAAAAGAACTACTTTATGCGTGATAAATTGGATCCTGATATGGCTTTCTGCAGGAATGCCAGGGAAATGGTAAGGTGTATTTGTAACAGTTTGCTTTTAAATACACATAGACTTCTTTGTGTCCTGCTACACTTGACTGCTTCACTTGATTGATCTTGGATATTATATTTTCTAATTCAAAGTACTGGCCAATTTTTGTGACATAGAACACTTCAGGTGTATTTTTTGACATTGTTGAGAACACAGGTTTTTGCAAGGCCAGTGCACTGGTGCACTGACTGCGTGATGGTTTTTATTTAAACTCACTGAAAATTCCTGTTGAGGTTAAAATATCTTCCGTATTGGTACAACCTCAAGAGATGAAAAGGGGCTCAACTATTTTGCTGTGTATGATTTCAAACTTATCAATGCATTTAGAGCATCTCTATAATACACATTTTTATTAAATGTGAAACTTCTAGCAGACTAAGTTGGAATATTTTGCAATTTTATATTTAAGTAGATACCTATTTAAATGAATGATGGGCAGTGTTGATATAAAAAGCCTAAGTGATTTATGAAATGGTAGGAATCTTCCTAAGGAGCATGAATAACTCATTAATTTTTCCAGGCAGATTAAAACTGTATCAGAAATTTGTTACTTGCATTAAGCTGTAAGTAATGAGAGGAAACTTCATTGTTCTGTAAAATTATGACTATGTAAATCCACATTTCTACTGATATTTACACTAGTTTCAGCACAGAAATAAATAAGACCTAAACCAGACCTATTTCCAGACACTATAGCACTGAAAAATAATTTTGCTGAATTGAACAAGAAAAGTTGGCAAGTATTGATTTTTTTATTCCCTCATAACAAGGCATGATCTCCTTTGTTTGTACTGATTCTTCAGAACATCCCCATCCAATTCTGTTGTATTCAAACCTTCCCAGCATCAGTTATTGCAAACCTGTGCTTCCTGTGCGCTCGTTTAACTAATCTGACTGGCTCATCAGAAAATTGCTTTCTCTCTTCCTCTTTCTCAGTCTGTGCTGTAAGATGGTCTGGTACGTGCTTGTTTTTGTATTGCAGCAGATAAGAAGGGGCTGGTGGAAACAGCTTTGACATGTGTATTATGAGCTTTGCTTGGAGATGCATGTTGTCTGTAAAGGCATATCAGCTTTAGATCAAAGGCTGCTATTTCCCTAATGTGACTGTGGAAACCTAATAGTAGTCGGAAAAAGAGAAAGAGCTTATGTATCAGAAAACTGATGTGATGATTCTCCTTCATTTTAGACTTTACAAAGGGAAAAAGACTCCCCTTCTTCGGAAACATTCCATATGCTCAGACCCCCAAAGGTGTTGCTTTATTATTTTTTTTTTTATTCATTAGTTATTATTACATGCAGTATTACTCTACCACAGGACGATACTTCTCCTCTGTCCACTTACTCTAATGAAATACTGCTCTAGCTTTCTCTTCAGTCTTCTAAGGTTCAAGTTTTTGCCAGGGACAGGTGACCAGTTCAAAGCATCTTAGAGAGGCTTGTTGTTTCCTTAGGGGGGGTTCTCAGGGCTTCTGAGGTCAAGGTGTGCTGAAGATGTGCTTCTGTAGTTAGAATTGATTCAGCAGTCCTGGGAAGGACTGAAGCTCAAATCGCTAGCAGGTCTGCCAGGCCCCCTCGGGCACCACACTGTCACTCGAAGCTGTTTTTCTTGACCCAGACCCTCCTTATTCTCCCTGCAGCAGCTATTTTACGATTTGGTAAGTGCCCAGAAGTGGGCATGTGTTTAACATAATCATTACCTTTCTAACAGTTTAACTCTTTTTCAGACAAAAACATAGAAATACCAAATCATCCAAACGGTAATGTCTTCATCTACTGCAAATCCAAAAGTCCCAAACACTTAAGAAATGAAGTTTTAGTCTGAAAAACAGTAAACAAAAACCCCAACAACCCATAGAACTTGTTTCTTTTAAAAAAGGCTGTTTTCTTTTACTATTTTTAATCAAGGGTTTTGTTAATGTCTTCTGTTAATAGCTTGATAATAAAACTGTATCTTACCACACTTGATATCTTGCATATATTTTACAATGTTTACTCAGGTGAACATACTTAAACTGCTGAGCTGTTTTCTATCCTGATCTGAATATTCTTATATGCTGTATTTGCCAATATCTTTTTATTTCAGGCCAGATCACCAGAAGGATCAAGTAGTGAATACTCTGAAATAAGTTTCTTGTTCTGACTTCCATTAGCCCTTTTATTGTTAGCTTATTATTTCAGTTTTTAATTGGAAACCAAACCCTAGATGCTGGTTTTCTTGTATGAGTATTTTCAGTTTGAGAACAGGTACTTCCAGTGTGTCTGCTTAGGTTTTCTGGAAAACAAATCAACCAATCGCTTCTCTGTATTTTCCTTTCTATAACTGTATGTAGGTTTACGTTATGAACAATATATGGTTTTGTTAATGCATTCAGAAAATATTTTCAACCAAATGCTTTCAAAGAAATTATGAATGCTTGTTGGTGATTAGAATCAACCATTGAAAATTAGAGATGCTGAATGAACAGCATGCCTATAATATCTCTAAGTGTTATGACTACACTTCCATAAAATGTGTAAACAAACAGACTTTTAAAACATAATTTTTGCTAAGGTGGACAGTTTCGCTAATGACATTTTCTCTACTTGATATAGGGCGTTTTTATGTACATTACCAACAGACATGAATTTGGAAGACTTCTTTCTACAGCCAATTACAATACCTCCCACTACAACAATGACCTCTGGCAGATATTTGAAAATCCTGTGGTATGCATCTAATTATTGATGAAATGATTATTTTATTTGAAAAAGTTGTAAAGTTTATGTATTATAAAGGACTTTGGGATTTAAAGACTATGTGGAGAACGTTGTTCATTATGTGCTAAGTACTGGTTGTGTACTAAAAGGTGTCCTCTGCCACCCATTTAAGCACATGACAATATATCATATCAACTAGCTAATTGATCACCAGAGTGAGGAGTTGGAGATATGGCCCTAGTGTAACAGGTTTCATGATTTTTAACATGATAAGAACCAGTTCATTTATGGGTGTAAGAAATGGTTCAGTTGTTTCTATTGGTTTCAGTAGAGCAAATTAGTAGAATATAGATTATTTTTTGTCACTTCTAAATTAGTTTGTTTTGTTTTAATGTTTTAAAATTGTGTCTTTTAGGATTGGAAGGAAACCTATATAAATCCCAACTACTCAAAGATATTCACTGATAATATAGTAGAACAGGTGGGTATAAGCAGTTGTCTTAAAATTTGTGGGATTGACCGATAATAAATTGACATATGGTAACTATTTCCATGCAAGTGCTGTTTTAGTCTTTGGCTGAACAGCTTTTTGATGTTTTGGATGAGAACTGGATTTTTGCCCTTTTGAAAACTAGATCAGAAGAGTCCAAAAATAATTGCTAGATTGCTTAGAATTATGTAGTTCTCCAAGTAACGGCCTTTTCCAAAATAAGATGCATTTAGCTTATTTATTTGAACTAGCTAGTACCACTAGCAGGCAGCCTAATAAAATTTCTGTAGCAGATTGCTGTGTTTTCTGGTGTCTAGTGAAGGCAAGCTCATCTAGATGCTTTCCTTGGGGTGTGCCTTTCTGTATGGGTTCCCAAGGTCTGACAACCTTGAATCAAGGTAAAGCCTTTCACTGGATACAGAGGTCTTTTGGGGCTTTTTTGTTGCTTTGTTTTGTTGATTTGTTTTCTGCCTGGCTACTGGCTTTAGACAACTGTTCTGTACAGAACACTTCCAAGGTGGTAATTGTTGTACCAGTGTTGGACTGTGACGATTATAATGAACTTCCTTAAGAAGCTGGGACAAATTGGTTTTGTGTTCAAAACAATGTTAACTTTTAAACTGTTTGTCCAATAGCTTGTAATGTGGAAGATCAGGGTAGCTATTTAGAGCAACCAAGGCACAGAATACATGGGTACTCTGCCACAGTGGTTAATGCTGGGTCATGGCTTACAAGGGAGCTTGTAGCTTTTGCTTCATTCTGTGAGAAGGTGCTTGTGGATAAGACAAAATTTAATTATTTAAATGTATCTGAATTATGTCTCAGATGAGAACAGCTGATATTCTTTAGTGACCAAGAAAAGTAAAGATGTCCCTTTTTCTTTTTCTTTTTTTTTTTTTCTTCTTTTGTAGCCATGTCCAGATGTGTTTTGGTTTCCCATATTTTCTGACACTGCCTGTGATGAATTGGTAGAAGAAATGGAACATTTTGGACAATGGTCTGGTGGAAAACACCAAGTAAGTGTCAGCCTATATAAGCATGACCTTAATGACTAATTTATTGTATTATTTATAATAGTAGTATTGATCTGATATAACTTCAGTTGCATCTGCATCTCAATAAATAAAACCATTACCTCAGGAAGCCCTTACTTACAGGCAACATATCTAAATATTGACTCACCTTTTAAAAAATGTACAAATTTTGCTTACTGGTCGCCTCATTGATAGCTTGGCGCTTTTTTTTCCACCCCCTGAGCTGTGAAATTACTGTACAGCAGGAAGCTCACATATACCCACTAAAGCATTCCTTTCTTTCAGTTTTGTGATTCTGTAGATTTCAAATAAGCATTTGTAGAAGTGCCAGAAGTGTTCCATGTCCATATTTCAAGGCTCTTTATGGTGTTTTCATTAGGACAGCCGTATTTCTGGAGGTTATGAAAACGTCCCAACTGATGATATCCATATGAAGCAAATTGGACTGGATAATGAATGGCTGCATTTCATAAGAGAGTTCATTGCACCAGTTACGCTGAAAGTGTTTGCTGGCTATTATACCAAGGTATGGGTTTAAATTTTTTGCAGGTAATTTCATGGCATGACTGATTCTAAGTATTTTATTGAATATACCTCATTTGTTTTGGTTGGGCAGTTTATACATGATGTAACAGTAATTATAGAATGTTGTTGAGTTGGAAACTTGGCTTTAAACAAAAAAAGCAAATAACCAAAACAAAAAAAAAAACCCCAAACCAAGAACCCTATGTGTGACTTAGAAGTTCATGGGTTGAAGTCTAACTGCGCATTTTGTTTCAGGGTTATGCTTTATTGAATTTTGTTGTAAAATATAGCCCTGACAGACAACGGTCACTCAGACCTCACCACGACTCCTCTACATTCACAATCAACATCGCTCTCAACAAAGTAGGAGAGGACTTTCAAGTAAGTTGACAACTTACTGTCTTAAAATATGTTGTCATTTTTGTGTCTAGTAGAATTTCCAAACTAGAATGCAAATGATTATACTTAAAGACCATACTGAAAAGGAAAAAAAATGTGCGTCACAAATTGAGATATATTATTCTGTGGTGGTTTTTGACAAGTCCTGCATTTACTAGATTGCAGGATCTCAAACTGTTGATGCAGTCAGGTTGAGTCGGTCAAAATGGTTTCAGATGGTGGGTCAGAAGGGATTTTGAAAAAAATCTTTGGAGAAGTTAGCAATTTCATTTTTAACATTTCTGAAATGCCTCATTTCTCTACAGTGAAAACCAGTTTTTCAAAATACATTCAATAGTCCAAAGTTGACTCATATGGCTTCTTCTCTTAACAACTTTTTTAATTATTCTTTTTTTAGAGCAGCCACAGAATGAAAAATTTCAGCTGTTGTTCCTGATTTTCTTTTCTGAGATAAATTGTTTCCTACTCCAATATTGATTCAAAGAAAACAGTTCCCAGAGGCAGAGCAGTGGCAGTAATAGCCAGCTTTGACTAGTAAAGAAACATAACCTGTTTTCTTTATAAACTTGTATTATTCACAGTCCCACTTAACACCTGAAACTGTGTTAGTCAAAGTTAGTACTTTAGAAGACACACCTTTGAAAGCAACAGCCAGATTAATTAATTTAAGATTTGTTTAAATGGTGTCTTGGGCTGGGATGCAGTTCTGGAACAAGGCCTGTGAACATGATTTGCTTCTCTCCGATGTCATCTACAGTAAAGTTATCACAGACCTGTTTGTCAGAGTTGCTGCCTGAATGTGTTGTTATCCAGGAAATGCTAAAGCAAAGCAAGGAGAAATCTTTGGTTGCAAATGCATGTCTGTTATGTTTTGCTCTGAAGATGGTGTCATTTAAACAACCTTGTTAATAGAGGTGGGAAAAATAGTTAACAGTATATTAATAATAGCAGAATATTTGCAGACATGAATGAATAAAAAGGAACTTTATTAAAACACAAGGTAAAGGGTTTTGTTTTGTTTGTGTTTTTACTACAGGGAGGTGGATGTAAATTTCTTAGGTACAACTGCTCTATTGAGTCTCCCAGGAAAGGATGGAGTTTCATGCACCCAGGAAGACTTACTCATTTACATGAAGGACTTCCTATCTTGAATGGCACAAGATACATTGCAGTATCATTTATTGATCCTTAATTTTATTTTTTTTTTTTTTTTTTTCCGTCTTCAACAGCAGTGTTTGATTCTTTATGTAAACATTTATTTATAGATTTCTTCTGGAAGATGGTGATAAAAGAAACTTTAAGTTACTGTTCCTAGACAGCAGAGTTACTTTGGGCTAAAAGAATGGAAAAAAAGAGAAAATATTCTAAAATTGTTGAAGATTTCTCAATGTCTGCTCTGAGCCTTGAGTCACAAAGTAAACATGTCCTGCTTGTTTTTCCATTCTGCTGTCTTGAAGAGTAGGTAAGGAGGGAAAATGGAAAAGCATTTTATGATGAATCTATTTCTTTGTTGAAAAAAACCCCAAACAACCCTAGATACAAAACTGTCTGAAAAATTTATTGTGATTTTCATTTAGTAAAGTGACACAGCTGAAGTTTTTGTGGTGTGTATATTTGGTATTAACCAATTAAAAACCACAGCATAAAACCAAAATTAAATGAATCTTGTATACAGTTGTTGGGGATAAGCAATAATTCCACATGCTGGTATATACTGAAGGGAAAACTTCTCAGTAGCCTGTTTTCTTCATTCATTTTCAATACTGAAGTGTACACCATTGGATGAAAAAATAAATTAATTGCTGAGATGAAGCAAGGATTAAATAATTTAGTTTAAAATGGTTTATACTTTGTTTTGAGAATTCATCCTGTTGAAAATTTACTTTTCTTCACCAAGTGACCTTCATTTAAAATGAGTTATTTTTCTAAATGTGTAATTGCACCCAATTGATACTGGAAATTTGATGTTTATTTTCAGAATGCTGGTAAATTTTAATAATAGGATGTTTTATAGAGACAATTTTCTACTCTTACATAAACTACTTGAATTTTTTATCAGGAAAATGAAATGGTGGCAGTCTCTCTTTTAAAACTAAGGGTCTTAACTTGCCATTTATTTTTAAAGATATCAGTTTAAAATATTCCTACTGTATCTACTGTTTGTAATTTAAAGAAACTTGAAGCTAACTATCTCAAAGTCTACCGTGCCAAAATGCACAACATGTTGGAAAAACTTGTGAAAAATAAAGGGTAATTTTAAATTAATGTACAACTTTCACTTGACTGTATTAGGTTGTTTCTTTGCATGCTGTCATTGTTCTTACAGAAATTATATTTAATTTTTTTTAAATAATTGTTTTAAAGGAGCTGTAGATACATTTAGAATGGAGGTTTCTCTAAGTGTCAGTTTTTGGTTTATTTACTCTGTTACTGATGAAATTATTTCTTATGTGGGCTGGTGCCTGTGTACCAAACCTTGCATTACACTTTCAGTTTCTTCTCTTCTGTACCAATCTTCCTTTTTTCTATAGAGGCTTTTTGATGATCTAAACAGTAGTTCACTTTTTACCTGGTAATAGTTGAAGAAGCTTTATATCACATTTCCTAAACAAAAGCTTTATTTGGAACTGAAAGGATTGGGAGGGGAGTTCAGAGATTATCGTTTTATGAAAAATAATCATGTCTGCTTATTTCCCTCTTCTGTTCTTTTGAGGGATGGGTTGTAGCCATACTTAAAGTTATGCTGAAGCAAATACATCAAAATGTGGTGACTCCAATAATGTACTAAAATGAGCTGGCTTGAAAAGGAATGGCTTTTTACAGGAAGCTCTTTGCTTTTAATTTCTCTTTACACTGTCAACTTTTCTTCATTTTAGGCTAATATTTGGAGATTGATATCCCTCAATTTTGTTTCCAGACATGGGACATCTCTGTCTTAGCGAGTGTCTCTCTCTATACAGCCTATGCTTAGGCAGACTTTACAGATAAGAAAATCTTGAGGCCTTCAGAAAGAAAGCAGCCTTTGTTAATCATATTTTTCTGAACATTTCCCTGTGGTCTCTTAGGCTAACTCAGAATACAATAATGTTTTTGCCACTGGATCAGTTACAGACAGTTTACTTTGGTGAAGAGCTTCCTTGGAAAAACCCCACAAAAATATAATCCTGTAACACAAAGGGGAAGTTCTTTTGCAGAAACATTTGTTTTCCCCATAACATGTATTTTAATAATGTATTTTGTAGTTCTTGGTAATTTTTTTAAAATGTTCATTTTCCCCCTTACTGTTAAATTTCTCTGTTTGCAACTATTAATTCACTCTGTCATGTAGTGACTCAAAATGCTACATTCACTGTGCTGCACGTTTGTTGGAAGGGAAAACGTGTTTGACATACTCATGTTACTAAGATTCTCTCTTTTTCTTTTAGTGAAGTTTTGGGAACACTGACAACTGCCTTTCAGGTGGGCGGTGGCATGTGTGGAAGTGTCTTCATTAACTTCTTAGGAACTGACAGATTCCAGAAAAAAGTTTGTTCTTAGCAGTTCACCTGAATTAGTTCTGAAAGCTCTGCTGTTCTGTTAGCATGGGAGTACACAAGCTCACACAGGCTAAACAGAATTGTCACTCTTAGGAGATTATTTTTAATTTTCATTACTTTTAAAAGAACGTAAAGACTCATTGTGTTTCCTAACAAAGTTTGTTTTGAGACAGAGAAGATATATGCATCAGGAGGGAAGCAGCAACCTTAATTCCAGCAGTGTGTGAGAAACTTTGGGAGTACAAGGACATAAAGGTGCTTTGCAACAAATGAGACATTTGTAAAGTATTTGGTTTGTTCTGTTTTCATCTAGCTTTATTTTTCACTGTTAAGTACTTGAAGGGACTGTGGTGTGGGGAAGAGGTGGGAGAGCAGTATATGGGTAAGAGAATTCTTAATATTTTTAACCAAAAGAGACTGAATGTAGCTTGGTTTTATTTCATATTCATGAACTATTCCAACTGTACTCTGAAAAAAATGTTCAGGGCATCTGGTAGTATTTTACACATTTAATCTTAACATCACTGTGCAACAAGTAATACCAGTATGCATTTGTCTCTTCATTTTTTCCCAAAAGATTAATGTTCCACTCTTACTGTGAGCTGATAGGACTAAGACTATGGCGAGCCCCAAAAGAAGATAGATATTCAGTGAGGCAATAATAATGAAATCTATTTGATTGTGCCTTTTTTCTTTTGTAATAGCTTTCTCCCCACATCTCCTGCATTCATGGAATAAATGTTAATTCAATGCAGGGCTTCCACAACAGCTTCTCTTCTGCAGCGTGTAAGAAATGAGGAGACAAAGACATTTAAAGGGGAAGAAAAGTCTAGAAAGGACCTGTATAATTTCTTCCTCCCACGTGCACATACTAGTTTTGCTTTTGTGTTTCTGCTTGAAAATTTATTCAGATTTTTCTTTTCAGCTACTGCAATGAGCTTTTTAAAGAATATATGCATTTCGGTTTTCTTTGATTTAGTTCTGATATGGTCTTCAGTGGATCCCGTTCTAAATGAAGTCTGTATTTTTTTAATCTTCACTTCCCTGGGATCCTCAGTTTCTTGCATGGCAGAGTAGACTGCTCTGCTGTTTTTGTGAGTGAAAGGGAAGACAATACCTGTCTCAGTAGTCCCCTGTGACTCAGGTATCAGATAAATTACTTGACAATTTTTTTAAAAAATGTGATATTTTGATCCCATAGCAGAACATGAATTAGAAGGCAAGCCTTTATAAAGTGCATTTGTAGAGTTGGTATTGGCAACAACATAGAGCTGAGATTTGCGCTAGTAGGGTTAACTGTAGAGTCGCAGGAATATGTAATTTATTTATGACTGCCAGGAAGTCCCAGTTGGTCTGTTTCTCCCCTCTAGCTGCTGCCAAGAAAGATGGTCGCTGACAGAAAATTAGTTTCCAGCCAAGACTAAAAGTGAAATGAGAATTGTTGGTGTGGGATTTTGTTGTACCCAAATGGTGGAAATGTCGCTTCAAATGGCTTTCCAATATTGTTTCTCAAATACTTTCTGTATCTTAATATAAAAAGTTATTATGGATCTAAAGAAGCATATAGTCCTGCTCAACAGTACTGAAGAACCTTGCTCTTGCATACAAATCAAATGTTAAACACAATTGGAAAGAGATGCTTCTGTCTTCAGTGAAACATTTTATTTGCTAGTTGTGTTTTGGCTTTTTTGTCTGTTCCCCGCTTCCCCCTCCCCACCCCATAATTTTCATCTTTTTTTAAGATCTGTATAAATGCATTGATGATGGCTGTCCTAGTGCATTTTTGGGGCTGAGGGAAAGGCAAAATGAGGAGGGGATGGGTCAAAGCTCAGGAAAGTTCAAAATTCACCCCATGCAATTGCTTCCTTCTGCAGCTATTGGCACAGAGCTGTTCAGTGTGTTCCCACGGCACCTTGGTCCTAAACTAACAGGAGGAGGTCTGAGAAGCAGTTGATACCCTGGCATGATGCTAAGGCTGATTAATGTAGAGAGACAATCATAATTTTATTTTTCCCTTGGCAATTTATTGCTTCTGGGAAATTAGTCTTCTGAATTGAGCTTCACTTTAGAAGAGCTGTTCTGCTCTGTTTAAAGCAATGCCCCTCAGGATTGTTTTGCACAAGAATCGGATGCAAGATCAGCTGATAAAAGGATATTCATCTTAAGATACTTACTAGATTAAGGCAACAGTTCAAAAGTAGGATTTCAGCCAGCATGGTTACAGCCTTTGTTGGTAGCAGTGCACCTTCACAAGTACCAGAGTTGAGAGCCTGGCCAGCATGGAGGATACTGGCCGTATCGCAGGCAGTGCTTTGGGGCCAGGCCATGCCACCCAGGTAGCTGAGAAAAATGTGTTTTCTTGAAAAAGTGCACTTGTGTCTTGGGTCCTGAATATTGTTCCCTTTGCACTTGCTTGCTCCACTTACTACTGCTTTACAGTTGTTGAACGTCTCAGAGTGCCTGAAGTTGGCAAGTGAGATGCATAGTTGCGTAGTAACTAATTTATTCAGGAACAAGTCTTTTGGCTTGAAATCAGAATTCTTGTATGTTCAAGAATTTTGCTTAGTCATAAAAGAAGTTGCTCAACTAGTAATAGCTTTGCACAATTTTGTTTCTGCATTCTTTTGGGAGTGGGGAGCAGAGAGAGGAAGAAGATATCAGAGCAAATTTAATATAAGCTACTTCCTTACTACAACATGTGTAGTACAGCCTGGGCATGAAAACATTGCATTTTCACAGCTCCAGTTGGAATGGCAGTTAATGTGAGCAATACTTTAAGCCCATGAGATGGGTTACCAAACTTAATACCTTAAGACATCATGACCTGCTCTTCAAAATGGGCTTGACTAACATTTCAGGCTCTCAGCTTTTTCAGACTTGGGTTGGTTGCTAAGCTTTCACAGTGTACCATCATCCACTGGTGTTATGTGAAAAAGAGGTTTGAAACCTTACTGTTTTCCACTTTGTTTTTAGAGTAGTAATTTTCAGTTTTAAAGTAAAGCATATTCTTCCAAGCATATGAAGTAAATTATTTGTTCCGTGTAATATAGCAGCAGAACTAGCGGAATTGCTGCTCAGGTCTTTGTTCCTTAAAGTAACTTGGTGACTGATTACAAATGTTATTTTTCTGCAAGGGGAAGGTGTGTCCAACTGTGGTTGTTAATATTTCAGTGATAGATCTTTCTCCCTCCTCCCATGTCAGCAGTGAGGGTGGGGAGCTGGAGCTGGTGAGGGTACCTGTGAGCTGTATCCTGCTGCAGTCCCTGGTTGCACTCAGCACACTGATTACAGAGAAATTAGAGTTTTGCTGCCAAAGTTACATCCAGTTTATGCCCCAGGGTGTGTATAACAAGCCTGGAGAAAATGGTGCATGCTTTGTGAGGATGAAATTCTCTGGTATTTTAGCTCCTGAATTCTAGCAAGTCATTGAGCTTACAAGAGATGAGGATTTTGGGACATTTAACTTGTTTTTTTTCCCCGAGATTTCTAACTTCAGCATGGTAGTAACTGAAGCCATTTCTGTAAGAAGTGCTGTCCCTTAATGAGTTTCAAGTCCCAAAACCATAAGGCCACTGCAGCTTTTTAAAGGAAAGTTTTCCAACTTGAAGTAAAGACAAAACATGAGAAGTTGAGGCAGAAAGTATTAGGTGTAAGCTTCTAAAAGCTAGGGGGGTTTATCTTTGGAAGTACTGGGTGAATAGAAGAGACAGGTGGGTGCACAACGTAACAATGAACTTCTGGCACAGCCAAATTTAGAGTCACGTAATCTCTGTATCACTTTTGCAAACTGTGATTCACCAGGGAGCTATTTGGTCATTCTTCAAAAATGTACCATGTAAAGTAGGACAGGTCACGGTATATAAAATAGTGTTTCACCTTTATTTCCAGATCCAGCTGTCTCAGAATTGTCTTTGTTGTGCCATCGTGAATTGTAGAATGCTGATTTTTATAGCATTACTTGCAAAAAGAGGAAATTTCCAGTTATGGTACTTCAATCACATGCATTTATCTGCATGAGAGCATTTTGGCCATATGAAGTATGAACTTTTTGTTCTTTTGGACTCCTTGCCCATGCCCCCATCACTCAGGCGTATGTGCACACGTTGCTTTCCATCCAAACTGCACTCCCTTTGCATCTCATGTGTTTGCCAGACGCCAGTTTCCCAGCAGGAACAAAAAAAAAGGAGAAAAAAAAAAAAAAAAAAAAAAAAAAAAAGCCCGGGTGGCCGAGGGGTTTTGGATAAATGCAGGCAGGAGCAAGGAGGGCAGAGACAAGGGATCTTTATTTTGAAGTGTCCTTGAAATGTAAATTTTAAACTGCTGCTTCTGTGGTAATGAAAGATGCCTTAGGATCAGATCTAGGAAGCTATTATTTATCAAGGGTATAACTGAGATAGATACACTCTGTAGAAAAGCGTAGATGATGTTTCCCGATTAAACTTTTTTTTTTTTTGTAGTTTATATAGCCAGTGGGATGAGATGGATACAGAGGGCCACTGGTGAGTGCGGTTTCTCAGATCCTACAAGCGAGCCTTTCGTCCTGACCTGCAACATCGCTGGTGTCTGTTGGAGAAAGTGAAGGCTGCGGAGCTTCACTGTCATCATGTGTATTTGGTGAGAGCTTTTTAGTCGTCTTCTCGTTATCCATCAGTGTATGTGTGCGTGTGTACAAACACAAACCCAGGCTGGATCTGCTCCATAGCCTAGCTGTATCTTGGCCTTGTTCTACAAAGAGGATTTTTTCATTGTGCTGCTAAGACTTGAAAAAAATGGTTCCTTTGTTCTGAAAATTACGGAGCACAGAACAGCACAAAGGCAAGGCTTGATTCTTCTCTAAATATCACTGACACAAAGGGAATATGAACTTTCCGTTAATTAATTGATCCATATTAGTTGTTCAAATGGCAAAAGCAGGAAAATGAGATGTTCTCTAGCTGAACACAGAGGTATGAGTAATGCTCTGCATTTTTCATCATTAGGTAGACATAATCTACCTGAGTTTGGATAACATAGACATGAAAGGCTAAATGGAGATACCAGTATGTTTCCAAAATGACTGTGCAGGTGTTCATGAAATGTTGTTTGAGCAAATAAATGGATCTGTTCTTGGCAAGTTGTTCCCTTTCCTATTTACTTTTAGTCTGAAGGGAACAAAAGCACATTATAAAGCTATAGCAGCATTAAAATGCTGGGAATCAGAAGCTCATTAAAAAAATAAAAATAAATTGAGATTATATTGCAGAGGAGAGGAAAACTTTGCAGGCATTAAGACAACAAAACTACTCCCTACATGGAGTATTTTTATGACCAGAGCCCTGAGGAGGCACTTGAGGAATGTTGTTAAAATACTGCAGCCTGAAGACCTATTCCTATACAAATTTAACTTTCTTTAAAAATAATACTAAAAAAGAACAGCATGGGAAGAGCTCCTAGCTCCTAGTTGCAGGCTTTCTTCCTGAAGTGTCTTTTCTTCATGTACAACCAAAAATGAGTGATCATTGCCTGGTTTTGGCTGGGATAGAGTATTAATTTTTTTTCTCAGTATCTATTACAGAGCTCTGATTTGGATTTAGTATGAAAATAATGTTGATAACACACTGATGTTTT
>JAVJGJ010000003.1:13533046-13543535 GCA_035590215.1 Microhierax caerulescens | reverse complement strand
CCTTTGTGGTTTTTTTCAACAGGGAATGTAAGAAACTAATATAATTCTTGAGCAACTTAAATCACTAGAACTATAGTAATGTATTAGCACGAGAAGTGAACAATTTCTTTCAAGGAAATAGATAAAATGCATAATCTGAGTTTTCACATATAAATTCCTGTTACAGGGATATAGGAGGTCTGCAGTAAGCAAAGTTTTATTTTTTTCTGCAAATGCTCATAAAGAAATATTTGATTTCTTTAGGCAATGGAGTTAAATATGCACAAAGTAAAACGACAACTCTTTGCTAACGCAAAAGGAATTAGTCTCATAAGGCCAAAAAATATTTCCTTACTTCACAAAGAACTTTAGAGAAGGATAACCTTGTGTTTATTATAAGTAACTCATACATGAAATACTGCTACTGTATAGTTAATTTGATTTTATAAATGTAGGTTGGATTTTTTATTTTTCCTATATGTAAGAATACTGCTTCTGCTTTTTTGTTTTTGATGTGTTTATCTTCAAGCTGAAGATTTTATGTGCAGCATGCTGTACTGTAGCACTACTTTTTTAACTTCAAAGACAAGCCAAGGAAGCTCTTTCAGACTGAATGTCTTCCACAGAATATTTGCTCATGACAAAAACTTACAGCAAACTTTACTGGATTTTTATCTTTTTAGGTATTTAAAAGAGAAAAAAGAGATAAGAGTGTTTATTGCTAATCATAAGAATGTTTTCCTTTCACTAATGAAGCTTGCAGATCCAAAAAAACCCCAACCAACTGCTGAAGAAAACTGGTTTGAGATTCAGTTTTAATTTACACAAGGAAACAAATAAAACTTTTTTTTTTTTTTATAATGGGGCCAAGTGATTGTAAAAAAAAAATAAATTACAAGTCTTCATGCCTAGGAAATGAGTTTAGAAAAAGTGCAAGGCAAGTGGAACTGAGTAAGCTAGCGACAACATTGCATATCATAGTCTACCATTCATGAGAAAAATAGCATTAAATGTAGTGTATCTTTTCAGTGTACTTGCCAAGCTATAATGGACAGTGAGATATATTGATCATGTCAGAAGTTAGATCCTCTGCTGTCTTTTATTTTCTGCTCTAAGGGGCTGAATCCCCAACAAACTTCTCTGCTGTCATTTGTCACGTTTGGCCAGCTGAAACACTAAGGATTATTCATAATGCAGCTAATAGGAATGCCTAAGTCTCCATCCCTCCAGCCCAATTTAAGTTTTCTTTTTATGTTTCATTGTCATCAGCTTTTAGATCACTTTGATTCAGTATTTTTTTACTGTACAGTGCTGCCTTCTGTGTGTGTTGCGTGGTGGAATGTCTCGTGGTACAAGCGGAGTACTAAGACATGGCATTTCTCCCTACATCATGCCAACTTCTTTCTTGAATCCTGTGTTTTCCTAAATGCCTGTGGTCCACTGGTAAAGCAATTTCAGAGATGCCTGCAGTCCTTCCTTACCACTTTATTAAACATTTCACTTTTCCTCTAAGATTCCTGGAAATTGGTTGTAGATACAGAGCTACTTTCTGAGTTCCCACCTGGCTTTAGTTCAGCATGTTGGTAGTCTTCTGTATAAAATGAACCTTGATAAAGAGAATAATCATCCTTTTCATCTAGCTTTCCAATCTGTTTAAGTTTTGAATTATGAATGTTTTTCTTTGTAGAAGAGCGTTGTGGGAAAGGAGAAAATATCCAACAACACAGCCAATACCATTGGCAACATAAATGCTACTTAAATGTGAAGCATGGTTTCTTCATGGTATGCTTCTCCAGACTCCAGTTCCTCTTTGTCTCCTTCCCTCCTTCAGTTCAGAAATAAATGTATTGAAACCAAATGCCAAAGAAAATCTTCCCTGTCCTTTCTAGAACAGCAATAGGTTCAGGGCTGTGTAAAGACTTGCATCGATGGTGGACTAATGGCTTTGCACAGTGTCAGTCTTACACTTATTTATCACTCAGGAAATTATTTGAAGGAACATTATAACTCTTTGAACTGCTGCCCTCTGACAAGTTGGAGTGCATTATGCTTTAGTAAAATGATAACACATGAAGCTTAAAGAAAGCTCTCTGCAATATTTAACTGTGTTTTCTGTTCTCGTTTTTTTTAGAAGTTGGGGCAGAAGGCTGTTCAAAATCTCAAATTCATTAAACTTAAACAGAGTATAATAGCAGAAAGAAAAAATGCTTCTAATTTAGGAGTGAATTTTGGGTAGTCCTACAATAAGCTGTCTGCTAAGCTTCTGGTCATTTATTCTGCTGTCTTGGGTATGTATTGAGTATATATACTACAACAACATAATTTAATTTATTTGGTGGTTATTTAAGGCTGCTTGCAAGAATAATCTGTAAAAAATCTGTTAAAAGGAAACTAATTTTAACATGAAATACCACTATGTATGAACAATCTGTTTTGGGGTCATACCTGCAAATTAATAAATTTCTGCACATCTGACTTCAGGTTCTTCTTGGAAATGACCTTTCACAATTTAATTTCATGATATGTCTGTTCTATAAACTCTCTTCTGTAATTTGCTGGGGAGGTCAAAGTATTTAACCTAGTTAATAAAAGTATGAGCAAATAGTGGAACGAAAAAAGCCTTTGCTTTATGTATATACTTTTTTCCTGGTGAGTAAAAGTTGAAGATAAAATAGTGCCTTTATACCCTGTCTGCCATCCTGTGGCCAAAATCAAATTTTACAGATGCTTATTAAAGACAGGATGGGGTCTGGGTAATAGAAATTGGGATAGACCTAATAGACAAAAATACTGAAACATAGTGCTAGGCTTGAATTCTAAAACTTTGTCTTAAGTAATATATGGCATTTGGGCCATGTGCGTTTGTAGACGTATACCTAAACCCCCATGAGAAATACTTGCGTATCCACATTTTTAGATAGTAGTTGCAATTTATAACCTGAGAGAGGATGAAGCAGTGTTTGGTACTAAAGAAGTACTTTATAGCCTTTCATCTAAATGCGTCAATGTACTTTGTAAGTAGATGGGAAAACTGAGGCTCAGAAAAATGGATTTGTTCATAGCATTTGGCAGCAGATCTGGGAAGAGACTGCAGAGTCTCGGTCTGCAGTCTTGGCTTTGACCTCCGAGTGACTCAGTAGCCAGGCGAGCATCCACAATTCATCAAAGTACCTTCCCAGCAGCCCTACTCGAGTCTGGGGGCGGCAGGACTGGAGGGGGCTGTGAGGAGGGACATGCTTCAAATACCAGACAGAGCGCTCTGCCAGCTCAATGTGCAGAGCAAAAAGTAAGACAAAACTTTCCCAGCAAGCTGATGTCTAGTGCAGGATCTCTTCCCTAGTCCTATTCTGTGCCTTTCTAAAAATGTCTTCTGGTATGAAACCAAAATCTCCCAGACTGCAGGAGCCAAGAGTGACGCCAGCCAAAGCGATGCTGTGGGAGCATCTCCTCTCTTCCCTCTCCTCGTCTGCGGGGAACCCTCCACCTCCCTATGCTACACAATCTTTCCTGCGCCTGGCACTCACGCACTCATTTGATATTCTAATGAAATGTTATTTCTAACTTTTATGCCATAGTTTGAATGCTAATATATAGAGGCCGTGTTAATACATGATGGAGCAAATAACTTGTTTATTGTTTTCCTAGATGTTGGTTGGCTGTGCTGTTTGAGTATGGTGCATGTAGTAAGTGTGAAGTACCTGGAGATGTGGTACCTCTATTCTAAGCCTTTCTGCTGATTGTTTGGATGTGAGAAAATAACCATTACTTCACCACATTAGATGTAAAACTCTGCCTTGATTCTTTGAAATCAGTTACTGTCTCAAAGATTGAAACCCTGATATTTTAAATGTATTTATTTTTATATCTCCAGTCCTTACCAAAACACCATCAAATATTTCAAGTGACCACTAATGTATATGTTTGGTTGTACCTTGTCAAAGCTAGGTCAAAAAAAGAACTTAAAACTATATTAAAAAATACATTTGCACAGAAACATTTCTTGAGGTAGCTGGGTAGAGCCATTTTTAGCAGATGTAGTTTGATGTAGTTTGTAGTTTGCCTACTCATTTTAGTCAAGTAGGAAGTTAGATGGAAACTCTTTGTATACTTCAGTGAGTATATTAACTGGTTATGTTGTTTGTAGGCTGCAGGGGAAAAGACAGAATGGAAAAATGATTTACATTTTACACCTTAAAACTAAAATACTTGGGCTATTATGTATTATAAATATTCATTGCTAATAATTCTATTTCCCTTACCTGCTCTGGACTAGATCTTGAGCTGCTGACTCTGATAGCACAAAGATTTCGCTTTCTATCTCATAAATTCTCTGTTGGCAAAGTTCAGTTGTTTCAATGTAATTTTGTTGTCAAAGGAAGTCATTAGCTGGAGAAGAGGCAATTTCTTGGAGAGTAAAGCCAGTCTGAGTTTTTTGGACTGGCTTTTGAATTTACGGGTGTGACAGATCAGAGAATACAGCTGCAGAATTGTTTTCTAGTTAGAGATTACTAACTCCCTCTTCTATGTGAGCTGAAAAGTTAATTTTGGACCTCATGGAGCCTTTTCATGCTGTAGGATTTCCTTTCTTGTTTTGGTACTGGAAATAGCATTTTTTTAATACTAACTGAAAATAAATAAATTCCTAAAGTAGCCTTAAAGATTAATCCAGTAAAAAAATTCCTTATTTTATTTGGTGGTTACTTAAGGTTCTGCTCTTTCTAAATTCACTGAAAACCAAAGGACCATAAATGGTTAAGAATCTTCTTTCCTATAAGAATGGAAAATGTATCAAGCATCTGTTTAATTGCCCAGGGATTTCTGTGGTTGCTTGTACTGAGTCAGGTTAAGGCGGACTTCTGGGGTAAGGGAAAGAACAGCTTGCTTTCAAAAGAAAGCAGGTTGCTGGAAACATTAAGGTACGTTGAGTTGCTCTTGTGCCACGTGTCAGCACTGTTTCACAACTACCACGGTGTTGGTCTTCTCCAGTGTCCTGCTGGACGCCCTGGTCATCCTATGGCACTCTTCAACCACAGCTGGGCTGTCAGCTGGGTAACTCAGGCTGTGTTTATCTTAAGAGGTCATTCTTGGCCAGGGGTGAATACAGATCTGACAGTCCAGATAGTTTTGAAAGTACGAAGCATTTCTGGAGAAACCAGGGTTTCGTCACATCGGTGGAAAGTTGAGAGATGCAGAGCTGCCGGGCGGTCGCTGGGAGACCTGTTTGTTTTCATGGCTCTGTTTTCTCTCGACAGCCATCCCTGCTGCGGGAGCGAAGGAGGAGATGTGGGTGCGAGGGATGGGACTGCTACGCCGCTGCCAGAGGATCCTCTGTCACCCGTTCAGCTTCGTTGGGCTCAGGTGACGCAGCTGGGAACAACAACAAAAATGTCCTGTTGCCATTTTTGGTTCTGACTGAAATTTATAGCATCAGGCACAGAAGATGTTCCTCAGCTCTAAGTGAATGAAGCCTCTAAATCAAGAGCCGTACGGCTGCTAATAAAGCAGCTGCTTACTCACTGGATCTCGCCTCCCCGCAAATTCTTCACATCTCTAGTCAAGTTTCATTTGCTAGATGTAGGGAAAGTATATATCCATCAAGGAGGGTGCTATTAAGGACAAATAAATGTCTCTGTGTAGTATATTTTATTTGAATTGTCATTTGGATGAGGGTACTTTCAGAAATGGCTTTTTAACTGGAAGACTGTACCGGAGCTGAAGTGATTCAGAGGAAGAATAAAGCCTGTAAAACTTGCTTCAGGCAGGGCTGGAAAGAGGCAGTAATTTGTGCCTTGCTCCGTTATATAATTTGACAGTGGGTTAAAAGTGTTTTCAGCTGCAGAACCAGCTCTTCTAAAAGCAGTTCGTATGGACAACAGATTTTTCTGTGTCCTGACTTTTTGTGAGGGGTTGTTGGCTCCTGTATTCGCAGCCTTTTGTGAGGAAGAAGCTTGGCTCGAAGGCGTGTGCCAAAGCTTATGCCTGAGGACACAGAGAGCCCTGCCTGCGGCCGGCCGGGCAGTAGTGGGCTTTCCCCATCCCAGTGGGAGCCTCAGCCTCCAGCAGAGAGGCGTTGGGAGCTGGGAAATGGAAATCAAGCAATGGGTGCTCTTGGCAATGTGCATTCTCTTTTTTTTTTTTTTTTTCTTTTTATTAAGACATAACAAACCTGTGTTTTACTGCCCCTCACTTTCTACCACACAGAACAGAGTAAATATTTGTGCTGCATCTCTGTCCATCTCCTAATATTTGGAAGTCTGTCCTGAAGGGGTGTGTGTGTCTAAGAACTGGACAGGGAATCAGGAGCAATGTTTATGTTGATGTTCAAGCTGCTGCAGGGGAGTGAAAAGTAGCTGTTTTTTTTCAGAAACAATTACCTTTTCAGGAAACGCACAGATTTGCTTTAAAAATTTCCCTCTGCTTCAACATGTTTCCCCTGCCAGCCAGTCTCTGGAATTCATTTAAATTCATTGTGTCAGCAGTCACCGTAGCCTAAGTATTAATGTAAAAGTTTCCACTGGCTTTCATTAATTTGACTCCTTGCATTATGCTGATGCTTAATCAAGAGATCGATTGTGGCAAGAAAGATTTCAGAAATTTAACTTTGTTTGCCAGCACATGGTAATTTCTGATGTAAACTTGGTTTAGGAAAAATGGTGTCTCTTACAGGCTTTATTGGACAGATGTATGTGAATGTTGATTATGCTAGACCTCAATTGATTGCATGTTGATCAGCTGCCTTTTCCTTAGCTACTCTGGAGTTGCTTTTCTAGCAGTTTCTTCTTTCCTCATTCCCTAGCCACGTATATACTTTCTCTCCTAGTCTTTTATTCTACACAGATGCTGTGTTGAGACTGTTTGAATGCAGGCGGGGAAAAGCCCCTTGTCATTAATTTTTATTTTTTTTCCCCGCTTTGGCAGTGAAGCATTTGGCCACGTCTCCATGTTCTCTTCCTACTAGTATTGTTTCCAGATGTTTTCTTGGTACTTCTTTCTTGTTTGCATTTGGATTGTCACTTGATCATTAGCACTCTGTTTTCGAGAGGGAAGCCTTTGACTTGGTAGAAACTAGACATGAACCCAAGCCACAATTGTCTGACCTCCACTTCCGTAGTTTGAGGTTATGTTTGGATTTGAGATGCTGGTTTGGCCTATGGCACCAGTGAAACCCAGCTGCAAAGTTCATTTCTGATTTCAGAGGTGGACTGAGCCAATGATCCAAGACTACCCGGTTTATTGCTTCACTTTGACTATGTGTAGAGTCAAACTTTGTTGCTAAAGGTTTAACCCCCTTTTTTGTTTGGAACAATGCTATGGGCAACTTGCATCTTCAGTGAAAATAAGTGACCCAGAAATCTGACCCTGATGTGATTTTGCTCCAGGGTGTCATAAATATCATCCCAGGAAGGAGGACAGTCTCACTTAGTAGGCTGGCAGTGAGACTGTCTCTCCCAGAGGTTTGCAGTGACCCTGCCACAGTCCCAAGCTGTGCTGCTCTGATAACAGTAACTGGAGGTCACTTTCTGCCAGTGGCTGCCTCAAACACCTTTTCCTTCCCTCAGCATTGTGCAGCTCCTGGACAAGTCTCTGGGGAGTCAACCTTGCTGGAGTGACAGCCGTGACAGCACTATGAATAATTCCTTAGGGGCTTTGATGCAGGAAGAATTATTAATTACCAATTTAAATAACAAATCAAGCCCTACTACCCTGTGTTCCTCACAGCTCTTGCTACTCATGCATCATGGCCAAGAAAAGGAGTATAGTCTTACACAGCCCAGGTACTCCCGTCCCATCTCCTGGCTGTTGCTTCAGGCATGAAGAGATCCATATTAGCTTCCCAGCCCCTAAGTGCTGTCTGTGTTTCACAAGTCACTGGTTTTGGAGCATTTCCTACCTCCTGGTAGGGAATTTACCCCTTTATCCCTTTATCCTTAGGAAGGGGAAAACTAATTGGGGGCCAACCTAACTACATGCTATCCCCAAATCAATTTGGACGTAGTTCAGAATTCAGATGGGTCCCAAATTCCAACTGTTGCAGAAATGGGGACCTGCCATCTCCAAGTGACATGGGAAGTGTCACATGAGTGACGCACACTTAACTGTGTTATAGTGAGGCTGTTGCAGACAAATCCACCCCAGCCTAGGCAAAGGAGAGGCCTTCATCAAATTGGAAGCAAAAATGGTTATGCCTGGGGTCCCCAAAACTGAAGACCCTGCTGTCAGGAGGCAAAGGATGGAAAAAAGTTCACTCTGCCATTCAAACATACTGAAGAAAATTGAAGAGCAGGGTTTTGTTCTGGCAAAATTCATGCATCACCTCTCTTCCCTCTGCCGGCATAAAGTCAGCATGAGTACCGCGTCGCACGCTGTGGCTACATTGGCAAGATGCAGATGTTTATCCCTATAGCTGATCTGGAGCATACTTGTCCCAAAAGTAGTCCAGAAGTTATTTAAGCCTGGAGAATAATGTTACATTCACATGATTCCCAGGGCCTCTGCTCATCTTAGCAGCTTAACTGGGCCGCAGCTAGACGGGAGCAGGCCGTGCCCAGATTTCTCTTGATACAGGGAAGCTGGGAAGAAACACAGGAGCTCTCCAGTTTTTCGGCCCACAGGAGGGCAACGTCGAGCTGCAGCTGAAACTAACAGGCTTTGCCAAAGCCAGGTGCACGGTTTACTAATTTAAGAATTAATGAATTGAAACGAATTAACTAATTTGGAGATATTATAGACCATGGCTATTTAGTGGTGTGTTGGCCTGCATCCACTCTGACTTTGTGTATGGTTGTATTTGTGGTTAATCTGTAATTGTCCTAAATTGCTCTTGTCATCTGTGGCCAACAAGAATGTGTTGTGAAGAATAAGGCAAAATTGTTCGTTAGATGGTAGCTCTGTTTTTTTAGTTCATGCTTCTCTTCCCAAACTGTATTCCGTGAGTAAGTGTTGTGTTGAGGAAAATGAGCTATTAGAATTACGGGTTTTGAACTGTGGAGTTATCTAAGAGTGCATGTCTATTAAAGACTGTGTTACAAGGATTGCAGGCTGAGAATAGCGTGACACTGATGGTTTGAAGTTCAGTTATTTGAGCAACATATGAGCTGCAGCGTTTGATACAGGTGGTTTTCGGTAGTCACAGTAACATAGCAAACATAGTTGCACAGAGGGTTCCTATTTTGCAATAACCTGTAGTCTCCGTAAGTTCTGATGACCGTCTGGAGCTAGATGCTTTGGGAAGCTGTGAAGCCTGACTCTGGAGGAGCTGAGGAATGAGACAGGCCAGATCCTGAAGGGCTGAGAAACCAGATCAGAGGGAGCTTGGCACTCATGCTTTCTGACACTCTGGAATGTGATGTTTGCAGGTTGCAGTCCATTATGAAAATAAAGTATTTCTTCCTCTGTACAGGTAGTGGAACATGCTAGAAATAGTAACCAGGGACAAAGGCACGTCAGGGCAGGAATGGGAGCAGGTGTTTGGTACCTTTACCCGTGTTGCTGTGCAGGGGTGGGTAGGCTCAGAGCTGGATCGTGTCAGGATGGTCCAAGAAGCACATGCAGTGCCCTACCTACATCACAGCTCAGGGCTAACCAAGTGGAATGAAAGCACCGAGCATCGTGCTGATATACGAAAGGGTGCAGAGACCATCAGGAGGGCAAGATGAAGAGGCTGCTCCAAGCACAAAGCCTGTGAGCTGTGACCTCAGGCTGGGTGAACAGGGCAGGACTGAGGTGTTTTGCTCTTCTCATTATGGGCATATAGAGACCTCTTTATCATTATTGCCACAGACCCTTAGTGTAGGTGAGATGGGGAGAAGTAGTAAAGTATAAATGGCTAAAGGAGATGCCTGAGGAGGTGCAGTATGCAGGGGCTTACTCTATGGTTCGGTGCCCATTTCCCCTGGAGGATGCTGAGCTGGTGGTGAGAGATAATTATGGAAGGCAAAGAGGGCCCGTGACTGCAACAGGGACATCACAGACCTCTCTTCAGATCTTGCCTCTGCTTTATGCCTTTTGTTGCAAAGCTGTTTTTGCCAGAGTGTCTGAACCTTCAGGCCCTTTTCTGCAAGGGAGGTAGAGACCCAGGTGGAGGTTTTGGTGTACCAGACACTACTAACATTGGTGTTACTAACCAAAATGATCTGGAGGGATAAACAAGGCAAAGTTATTTGGCAAAAGTGGTGTCTTTTATTAGACTAACTGACCCACAGTCATGTTGAGGGACTTCCATGTTTTATGCTCATGCTCCGTGGATGTTAATGGTATGGGTAAGATATCTTCGTTCAGGCACTTTGTGGTCTCATAGAGACAAAGTGTTGCCAATTCAAACAAAATTTGTAGTTTGGAAGCTCCCCACCTCCCGAGTTAAATGCGTTTTTCAAAGTCAGAACCAGGAATCTGTAACAAAGCATGGATTTCATGCCAATTTCCATAGTTCTGCAAGTGGATAATATTTGAAGTCCCTTTTTAATGTTCAAAGCAGGAAAGAACAAGCTAGCACACACACCCCCACTCCCCC
>JAVJGJ010000003.1:13511137-13532946 GCA_035590215.1 Microhierax caerulescens | reverse complement strand
AAAGCTGATTCAGCTTTCACCTAGTGCTCTGGGGAGTCCTCTGCTGCAACAGAAGCTCCTAACTGGTATGTATTTTTTTTTTTTTTTTTCACCCCCCCCCACCCCCCCTTCCTCTCTTCTCCTCCCTGCCTTGCCTTTAACAGCTACCAGCTCAGCTTGTTTCTAAACACTTTTTCCGGCCAATGCAGGACTGAGCGCCCATCCAACTTACCCAGGGACTTAAATGTGGGCTTTTACATCCGGCAAATGTATATGTGTGTGTGTGTGCCGCCTGTGTGTGTCTGTGCAGGGATGCGCTGGGTGTGTGCTTAATCTGTGGATGGGTTAGGAGACCTTCCCCCACCCCTCCACCCCCTTTTTATCCCCTCTAGGGACTCCTGAAGTATATTGGCATATACTAAAAGTACTAAAAGAGCTTTGACAGGAGATTATAGGTGATGGATTGGTGTGTAAAGGATACCTTTCACTATTTTATTAGAAAAGTAATTGTTTGGATGTGTATCACTTCTAGTTTAGCCAGAGGCAGATATATAGTTTCATTTAGTCAGTAAGATTAACTCTCTGTGGATTGACATTTTTGGAAACCAGCACTCTTGCAAAGACTCAGAAAAACTAAAATAGAAGAAGAGGCCTGTGTCCATTTCACTCTTTATCAGCAAATGCCCTTTTTGGGTCCCTGGGAGCCAAACTTGCATTTAAAAACCATTTCAAAGTATTATGCTTTAATGAAGGAGAAAAAAAAAAAAAAATCAGACTTGAAGTGATCTGGTCTACAGACCTGCTCTGTTGGCCTTGTGTTGGACTCTGTAACAACTTGTTTTGTCTGTGCTGGCCTGGCCTTGCCAGTAAGAAGGGTAGGTCTTCAGATGCATTTGCTCAACTCCTTAACACGAAAGGGTAAGTACAGGTACTAAGAGATTAATCAGAGTGGTCTGTTTCAGGGTGAGTAGTGAAAAGCAATCGGTGCTTTTATATGAAGTTCAATTATGCTAACAAAATAACTTTCAACCCCCCAACAAACCAACCAACCCAGCTGGTTAGCAGAGAAGCTTTGTTAGAAGTAACTCTTGTTTCTACATGTGCATTTGATTTATTTTTGATGGCTTATGTGGAAGGGTTTCAGGGGGTTTGTCCCACTTGTATTTAACTCCTACTTCTTTGTCAAAATACAGTGCGAGGACTGCCCAATAAAGGTAAGAGCAGTCAGGTATATCAAATCTGGGACAAAAAAAGAAAAAAAAGGGGGGTTGGGGGGTGGGAGGGCACATGAAGCACATAGAGGTGAACACAGGGAAATACGGTGGTGTGATCATGCTGTGGATAGGGAGAAGGGCTGAGGCTGGTGTCCAACACGGCACCTTCTCTGGCCATAGGAGTGCCTGCAGCAGAGGTAGCCACCCAGCCAGCTGTGTCTGGCATCACAGTGATGTGCTCACGCAACAGGGTGAAGCAGTCTCACATCTGCCAAAATCCTCCATTTCACTCCTTTGTTTGCAGCTAGAAACCCTAAATTAGCATAATGAGTAGGTAAGATTATTGCAGAGCACAATCTGCCTTGAGTTGCCTCAAACTGAAGTTCCACAAGACTGCTGAATTTCTCTCTCTGTCTGGAAATTCCTTTGTCATGCCATCTCTAATACTTGTTCTCCAATTCCCTTTTTCTGTTCCTGGAGCACTCTACAAACTCTTTCTGACAATGAGTAGTTTCACAAGCTATTTCTGGTGGCAGTGCCTGCTCCAAGCCCCCTGCACTGCTGCATTGCCGTGGCAGTGCCAGATGAGCCTGTGCTGCTAAGGAGTTGCACAAACTGTGTGGGATTCGATGAGAAACATCTCAAAGGCATCACTGCTGCTACAGGAAATGCCTGTGAAGTTGGGGTGCTAATTGACATTGACAGATGATTTATAACAAGTGGGATGATGTAGTATGGAAAGCAGATATACATAAACCCACAGCCCATTGAGACAAAACCCCTTTTTTCTCTCCCTCAGTTTCCAAAGAACATGAAGTGTTTGGACTAGATCCAGTTATAGCCCAGGTTTCTACACTAAAAAGAGTCAAATGGCAAAACCTGGAGGAAAATCTGAAACTGGGGGAGGAGACAGGATGGAGCGTTGTTACAGGGGTTGGTGTTCTTTTGACATAAACATGAAGGACTTCTGTACCTTACTCCATAGCCTTGATAAATCAAAACCTTCAGATAACATCTTTTTAAACATTGAACAACGATGACAACCTCTTGGACAAAGCTGCATGCATCAAACTTAGCCGTTAGGATGGTATCCAGTCCAGTAGTTGCCACTAGCAAGTATTCGCGAGTACTTCCTGGCTTGGTTTGATTTTTTTAAATTGAAAAATGTTAGTGTGTTTGAGAGTGAAGCATGTGTTTTTGTATGCACGTATATGTGTTTGTGTATAAACTCACTGATTTCAATTAGTTGCTTGGCCTCTGTGCCCTTGGTATGCGTGCCAGGAATAGGCCATGATTCACTGCGGTTGAGAACTTCAAGAGTAACGTCCAGTAAGGACGTGGCAGAAATCCACAGCTGTAGGGATTGCCTTATTCAGGATAGCAGAGTCTGCCTAGGTCAGTGAAATGGATGAAGGGATGAGAAAAACTAACTGGCGTTTCCAGATTCTGTCACTGAAAAATTTTACATACCTGTGCTGGTGTGCGCACACACACACACACACACATAAAAATTACTCTCTGTAAAAACAAAGTGCTTGGTATGTGCTGTAACTTCCATGTGTAATGGCTTAGATACTTCCAAGCTCCTGAAAATTCATAAATGAGTTGAAATTTCTTCCCCAGCAGTGACTTCCTCCTGTGGAGGAGTCAGGGGCTCTACAAAGTGTTCTGGGACTGGCACTGAGCGACTATAGGCAAATTCAGAAACACCTTTGGAGGGCTGGGAAAATGAGGATTGCTTCACCAAGCAGGGCCATGGGAGGCGTGGGATGATAGACTCATTGCTAAGAGGATGCACATTGCAGCCACAGGGAACCTCGTGGCAGCAGTGAGGTGAACAAGCAAGAGTTTGTGCAGTTAAAAAGCACGGACTCTGCTGCTGAAACTAAAAGGAAATTTGCTTTAGTTTTTGACACACAAACCAGTGTTGTTCAGCTGTGTCTCATAAATCTTTCCATGACACAGCTGTGCTTTGCAAACCAGCGAGCCTGCTCCCTAGCTGGGTATGGTGACATGGTATGTGACAGCAAGGAGCCCACCCTGGTGGTGTTCTGAGCCAGCTGAGACCTACATCACCATGTGGGCACGGTACCTGCTGACTTAGTAAGTCCTGCAGGGAAAGAAGTACGTTAGTGTGGGCTCTGCGCCACTCTCATGCTGTCAGATGGCTTTCAGACCGGGGCTGGCTTGTGTCCTGCCACTCCAGGGTGCAGGCAGAGTGAACCCAAGTTGGCTTTGACTGTCAAGTGTGGCAGGTAAAAGATAATTTATCTAATTGTGAAAAGGATGGGAAACTCTCAGGTGAGTATGAATACCTTGATTCTCCTGAAGCAGCTGGCTATGTAGCTGGTACAACCCTCTCGCTATGGGAGTTTGGCACTTGGCATGTCGTGATGAGTTTAAGTCCAGGAATTCTAAAATCTTCAACAGCACTAAGGAATTAAAATCCAAAGTGCTGGATCATGAGTGTAAAGAAAGTACTGTACACCTGACCTTTATGGAGTGCAGGATTTTCATTCTGTTCTGTGACAGTGGAAAATCTTTAAGCAGCAGAAGAGGTGTCTGGTTTAGGTGGTTTAAATAGTGTGTCAGAAGAGCAGAGGAGTATGCATGGAGTAGGAGCATGATTGATAAGTGGGTGGAGAATAACTATTACTCTGATGTTCAATATTACAAACTAGCAGAAACCAGAGACTGATGTTTTCATTACATTTTCCATCTTCAAAAGATGGTAAATTAAGGGTGGTCCTAGACAGCAAGGTGCTTTTCAAAAAAAAAAAAAAAAAAAGCAAGGGAACAGCACAGAAATTGATGTATTAGTCATTCTTCTTTTTGTCCTCTGAAGAATGAAAATGCAGCATGCTGGATTATGGAACTCTGCTTATGGTGTAATTTGTCATGAAAAACTGCACTTCCTTTCTCCACCATCTTGGTTAATAATTGATACCTATTCTAAGTTCTAAATGCTTAGCATTTGTATAGTGACAGAAAATAAAACCTCCAAGAGAGAGCCACAGATAATAAAACAACCTTTTCTTATGCATTTTTCTGCTGATATTTTGAGTAGAAATGTCACTTCTGGAGAAAATACCTATGAAAACATTTTAGTGTCAACAGTCAAGGAGCCAATATCTCTGGAAACACTAGGAGCATGTGATGTTCTCATTTTGGGGAAGCAGCAGGATAGATGGCCCTATATATTTGTTTTACCTTACCAATTCGAAATACCTGCATTGCAAGGGGAGAAAACAATGATTTTTCAAGTATAAATACCGTCAAGGAAAGAAAACAAAAACAACTGCTATTTTAAGTTTCAGATTATATAAGGTTTTTTGAGGATCTGTCAGACTAATTGCCAGAAGCAATTCTCTGTCCAGCAAGTATAGATGATTCTGTGCTCTCAGTTGTCAAATTAAAGCCAGGAACCATTAGATCCAGCAATATGCTAATGCTGTCTTGCAGAGCAGAGCCTCGTAGCTGGGGTCTGTGTCTCCCTGAGTATTCCTTTAACCACTGAAAGCAGTGACCAGAAATCAGTTTGTGACTGCAGGATCAAATATGTGATGCCAAACTCCTGCATTGAATAAGGGATCCGTAAGACTGTAAGCTGTTGTATCCTTTTTGGCTGGACATGACTAGTACCATTAATCTGCAAACCCAGTATCCTTGAAAACCTGGGAAGGGCCAGATTTGGGCTGGCTGGATCCTTTTCCCTTAGGAACTCTGTAAATGGAAGCACCTGACTTTAGAAAGCTGTACTAAGGGTTTTTTTGTTTGTTTTTTTTTGTTGTTTGAAAAGCTGCTTTTTCAGATAGGCCATCAAAATAAGGGTTTCTCTCAGTTCTTCCTAAAAAGAAATTCTGCCAAATATCAGCAGCGGTGGAAACTGTGAGTTCAGAGTATGCACAAAATGAGCAACACCAACACTGGCACTCAGCGCTGGCAAAGATGCTCAGCTGTGTTTTGAAAGGGCCACCTCCAGGAGCGAAAGACAAGTTTGACAACACAGCTCTCATAATATTTTCCAGAGTTTGCTTTGAGTGCTGATGATTTTCATGCTTTCAAGACTTATTCCATCAAGCCATGGAAGGAAATACCACCGATGTAAATGTCAGAATATTCTGTTTCAGTCCAGCTTTCCTTGGGTATGGCTGGCTTGCATTTTTTACATCACAGCTATAATGGTTAAAGCAAGGTGTCCTGACTAGCGTAACAGTGGAAATATTTCCAACAAACACTTTTAAAGACCCTAGAAAAGGACAAGAAAAGTGGGTGGATTGCTAGCAGTTATAAATGGACGTTAGAAGAATTTTACTTTAAAATTCTAATGACACATATTTGGGTGTTGGCAAAAAATCTAATTCATAGTAGTACCAGACAGAAAAAAGTACTGTGTGTTATTTTTAGTGGCAGGAACCTAGTAATCTTCCTAAAAGGACAAGTTATTTCAGTGTACATACAAGAAGGAACTGCTAATCCTGGTTCTTTAATGAAGTAAACAAGGGACGAACATCCATTTCCCAAAGTTTAAGAATAAACGATTATTTGTCCAGTGCATTTTGTTGGTCTTTGTACATTCACTGAGTTTTCTCTGTGCTTGCTGTCTTCTCCAGAGGTTCATGTGGTGTACATTTAGCAAGGAATAGGTTTTGGATAGTCTCACTACAGTAAAATCATATGAGCACTAGCCTTTTTTATAAGTAATGTATCCACCTACCTCTTCAGCCCCTAAAAATTAACTGCCCAAACCTTACTCATTAAAAATAATTGCATAGCTCAATTCATTATTTCTTTTACAATGGGATGCTAGGCTTTTCCCTGTGTTATATAATTTAAATAAATATTAAAATATTAAATGTGCTTTTGTGGGAGAAATACATTATGTAAAAGTATTTCTGCACTGGGCACCTTCACATCAATCCCTTCTCTCTCGTTAAAAGAAATGTGTGTGTTGGCTGGTCTGTACTGCCTGCTGCTAAATATCTTTGACTTTCGCTATATAGACCTTGTGTCTTGAAATTAAGAGAGTTTGACTTGTGATCGCTGACCGTCTCTGAGTTTCCATTCAACGGATTAATTAAGCAGCCTCCTTCTGCTATGAAGAGCTGTTACAGGGAACTTTTACAAACCATGGGTGAGTGATGTTCTGCTAGCTGTGATTTCATAATGGTCCCTCAGGTTTAGGCAGTGTGTGTATACATAGGTAATAACAGTGAAAATAGTAAAAGCAAAGCCCAGGAGTGCGGAAACACTCATACTGGGGTATCTTTGGAGAATGGCCGGTTTCGCAGAGATAAGTCAAAATCTTGTTTGCAGCTGTAGGCTTAATTCAATACAAAACCTAATAAACTGTTAGGTCCTATTTGCAGTTAAATGCAATAATATTGATTAGAAAACAAGGTAAATTAAGTATAAAAAAAAAAAAAAAAGTTTTACAAAACCAAACCAGCAGTGTATTTCTCCTGCTGGTTCTTTTTGTTCCTGGGAAATACTTAACTATTTTCACATCTTTTTGCAGCGAACAAGATCCCTGTGCTAGCAGAAGTCACTAGCATGTAGTCTGTGTCTGGCCCATAGTGTCGGAGACGGGTAAGACTCAGGAGACCCTCAGTGATCCTCAATGAAACTCCTCGTGGGATGAATAGGGAAACCAGACATACAGACTTGCATAGTGTGCACACACACTTTTGGCGGAAAATATTAAGCCAAAACACTGAAAGCCTTTAATTCAATATTAAATTTGCTCCCCCCCTCAAAAAAAACCCCAAACACCTGAAAATACTATTTTGGCTGAACAGAATGCATCCATAGAGGAACCTGGAATGTCAATCCAGAGTTTAATTATACTGAATGTAACCCACAAAATTTCAGATAGGAGGAGTTTTGAACAGGGAAAAAACCTATTTTTTGGTGATATTATGGATACTGAAAGGCATGTGTCTAGTTTTGTGATACGCTCTATAGATCTATACACATATATCTGTATTGCAGATTCCATGTAAAAGTAAAATAGAAACCTCCCCCACAGAAGGAACAGCTTGAGGGGACGTGAGCCGGCTGTGGGGTAAGTACAGCAATCTTGCCAGAACACAGAAGGGTGGAGTTCCCTAACTTTCAACATTTCTGTGCATGTGTTACTATTGCGAGCTGTACTCTTTGGTGAAGAGAAGATAAATAGCTTCAGATGCTAAAGAGAATATTCAGATACCTTTCCGAGAGTGTGCTTGCCAAATGTCACTCAGCATTCCTGAGTCTGCTTGAAAAAAAGTTTAATAGACACTTTAATTTCAGTACATATGATAAGATCCATGTTTAAGACATGAAATTGAAAATCATGTATTTCTTCCATGTGCTCTGGAGGTCTTACGACATTTTTAAAATCTTGATTACTTACAAGTCCAAGTATAATACCACATTAGTATTCAGAAAGAATGTTTGAATTTTCATGCCTTATTTGATCAAGCTAAGTATGCATCCCACTTTGATTAAGACTTTGCTGATCCCAGAGCAAAATCATTAAACATTCATAAACGACCATTGCTTTTACTCCTCCTCAAGAATGTACTGACACATTTTATGCAATTATTTGTCTCAAGTATCTTCGTGAACTTTTAACCCCCTTTACATTCTCTTATGCCTACTTATATTAAGTCCAAAAATCTTCATTTCAAAGCATTTTAAAATCTAATATACAATTCATTTGAGTTCAGTGAAAGTAAAATTATGAAGAAGCACCCTGTCATGGAAGGGCTCATTGCTAATTAACTACATGGGTGGTTTCCTTTGAGGAATAATTCCTCTCAATTCTTTAATTCTCAGGTTAAAATGCCTTTGAGTCTAGGCTCATCTTTTAGAAAGATGTTTCTGAAAGTGATAGTGTGATAATATTGTCCTCCAAGGTAAAGTCTGATATCACTTACAAGCTCAATGGCGTGAGGATAGATGGGGAGTTTAATCCACCAGATATTTTTTTTTTTTCTTTCTTTTAGCCTAACTTCCTAAGTACGCAAGGCTTATTCTTCTTTTAGCACTGCTCTAACCCGATCCCTCTGTTCTTTCTTGTTCTTTGTGCATCGTCTGATGTGAGAAGGAGAGGGATGTTCCCAGGACTCCAAGCCATGGACCACAGCACCAAGCCCACGTCCAGCCCCAGGCGGTGCTGTAGCTGCCGGGCACCGTATTCTCTTCCCAAGGGCGAAACCCAGAGCACCAGAAGCCCAGTTTGCCCCTGTGGTGCTCGTGGACCTGTCTGAGCGCAGGTATAAGCTTATCCCAGCCTCTGGAGGTTGTCTGGCACCGTATGGGAGAGCGATATGCACGGAGAGCTGCTCCCAGTCCTGTGAGACCCGTGAGCAGCAGCATTCCCTTCCTCCTCCGCTTTGTGCTCTCATGCTCTTGACTCTGAGCTGGAGATGTAAAAGCCACAAAGAAACAGATGTAAGCCATTATGTTCAGAGTCTGCAATATTTTAATGCTGAAATACTTAGAAAGCAACTTGAATCAGTAAGTATGCAAAGCTGGGAGAGTAACCAGCATTTTTCCATCACTTATTCTAAGTGTGAAAATTCCATTTTAGAAATCTATATGAAATACTGTTAAATATCCAGTCGTTTTTTAAAAACATCTCTATTTAATGTGTTTAAAAATTTCAGATATGTGCTTATTACAATTAAAAATGATGATAAAACCCCCATTGACTTCAAGAGTAGGGATTAATCAAAATACTTAATTATTCATTACTGGAAAAACACCTGCACAGAACTGTAGGTTATTAGACTTGTTTGCTTTTGATGCCTTGGTTTAAATTTAATGTGTATGGAAGCCTAAGTAAGATTTAGGTACAAAACAGGAAGGATATATCTGCATTGGAGAAGGAAGACAGTTTGTATTTCAGTAAAAGCTAGAATGGCTTTGTTTAAAAGTGGTCTATAAATCTTCCTATTTTAATGGTTTCTAAAGCTTAAGAAAGATGTTTTTGTTAGTTTTTTTTCTTAGAGATTTTTCCCTGCCCCCTCTTTTTTCTGCTGCTTGCTTTAATTAGAGAATTAATGCATTACTGGCATCAGAGGTGCCAGGAAACAAACTTTTAGTCACTAAGGACAAATGTGAATTTTAATCAAATGCTTAAAAGCATTTCAGGGTGGTTTGTTTTTAAATATACTTCTCCATCAGAACTCAAGAATGGAATAATTTCTTATGTGTCCCTGCATTCAGAGCAGAGGATTTGGAATTATAGAAGTCATCTTTTGTTCCTTTATGCTGAAAATTGAAAAATGGGTATTGGTGATATTTCTCTTTGTAACTCTTTAAAGAGCAAAAAACTGCACAAAGCACTTAATCTTTTGTCATTCCTCCTTTACAGTCATTAAGACTCTAAAGCAAAATTGTTAAGTGGCTAGTTTGCTTTTACACGTTAAGGACTTAGCCAAGGGGATAAGAAAATTTCCTCCTACTCATCTGTAGTCACGTGTAATCAGAATGTAGTCAGTACTAGCTGAGTAAATGAATAAAAGGGTCCTAATTTCTGTTTCAGAATGTAAAGTGAAGTACATCTTTGACAAACCATCAGTGAGACTTCTTTCCAAACATTTTGCAACCTTTTTTTTTGCCAGCTGTTGCTTTGGTACCTAAATAACATGTTTCGTATCTCATGTTTGATAAAGTTTTTATTTTTGCTAAGCTGTTAAGTAGTCATTCTCTTGAACAAAGTCTCTAGAAACTTGACTTTCTTATAGGTATTTGATGGGCAACTTGTGGCAATTTTACCAATGAATTTTTCTCCTGGATGAAGTCTTTTGGTACTACAGGCAAAGGAAATTTAGAAGTCTTAAAAGTTCACCATTCTTGATACAGCTGTGAAAAAATAGTTGATGTCCAAAAGAAACCATCAGGTATTCTGACTTGTCTCACTGGCCTCAAGGTTTATATAAGGACAAATTCAGAAAAAAAAAAAAAAAACCAACAGAAAAGTCAGGACAACCTTGGCTTTGGAAAAAGAAAAAACAAACAGGATTTCAACATCTTTTTTATAGATGAAAATAAAACCTAACAGAGTGCTGCTTTTCCAGATTCTCCTTATTTGAACCACAGGATTTTCTGACATTGTTATTTACAAATGTAATGTTGTCAGCTAGCTCTATATCTTCTATAAATATCCATGCTTTTTTAGAGTAACTATATGCAAGTATAAGTTTCAAAAATGTATTAAAATATTATTAACCTGCTAATATTTCAAACCACTCCCACATAGCTTTTTTTTCCTTGTTGGTTACAAAGAAGCTGTCTATAGTTTATCTCTTAATGAAAACAAATTCCTTGTGAGTAAAAGTTTTACCCTATTAACCTTCAGGGTCTATACAGTAAAAGTGAACTTCAGAACTGCAGGCTGCGGTGCCTGTAAACCCCTTTCACTGTTAATATACAGAAATCTAAGAGCTGTGAAGTTGAGTTGCACTTGCTGACTAGCAGTGAAGCTGGTGAGGCTACAGGAAAAGACAGATTTCAGGTAGTTTCACCTTTAGAGATTACTCGGTTGTCTTTGATTTATGCGTTGTTGCTGAGACTTGTGTCTGATTTCCGTGGGTGGCTTGCTGCTTAGTGCCTCGTTGGAGGGATCTGCAGTGGCAAAACAAAGCCTAGGTCTTGATGGGTTTGAGTGTCGAGAGGTCTGCCTCATGTCTCATGTTGCTCCTTTGACCTTTGTGGGTTGTTTCGTTCCAGTCTAGCCTAGGAGTAGTAAGTCCATTTAGTGCAAGATTTTGCTTTGCTGATGCGGCGGTGTTGGCCAGTGCAAAGTGTTTGCAAGCAGCCTTGCAGTGGGCAGTGTTCTCTGCGACCATAACATAACCTGGCTACCATCCCATGATAATCTAGTTTCTCCCCTGCCTTATTATTGCAGTATCAGGACTGCTTTCCGAAAGGCAGAAGAAACTTCTTGCTACCCGGAAATTCCCTCTATGGCCATTGAGCAGAAAACACTTCTGTAACACAACCTGCTGTGTCGGAAAGTGATCTCTCTCTCTCTCTCTTGGAGCTTTCCTGGAAGCTTTGGGCTGGATGGGAACTGTTGTGCTATTAAAGACACGGTCATTCCCCTCGCTCCCTGCCCAAACCATGCTTCTGTTGCCGGGGTTGACACACAAGTGTGGTGATGCTGTGGCTATGCACGTTGCTCCGTCACTGTTTCCATGGCAGTAAAAAGGACCAGTAAAACGTCTGTTTGTGGATGTCTGCTGGTTTCCATTTAGCAGCATCGACAGGCATAAAGCCTGTAACGTTTGGGTGGCTTCTGTGGGAGACGGAATTACCGATCATTTAATAATGAAGACAAAGTAGATTCAAGGCACAGATTCTTTATCATGGTGAAAGAAATCAAGTGTTTATGCACCAAATACATATCACAGTGCCCTCAAACTGCCTAATTTAGCAATTTCAGTACCTGATTAATATGCTAAATGTGTGGGACATGGTTGATCAAATGTACTGGTATAAAAAAGATGTTTTGAACGTGTTACAGTAAGAAGTCTTTAAAACATGAGCCTTTTATTTCAGGATCAATATTCTAAATGAACTGGTCGAAACCAAACTGTTTCTGTCACTGCAGCAGTGGGTTGCACAGCCAGGTTATACTCTGCATTAGGTGGTACTACAGGCTCTTTCTGATTGTTGAAAGCTCTGTCACTGCAGCATAATATTTGCAATGCAGTGGGAGCATATCCTAAAGTATACTCAGGTTTTCTTTTAGGTGGTGCCACTTGGGCACTGTAAAGCATCCACAGCGGTGAGGAGGAGTCTGGTGCTCACTTTGAAAATCCTCAGACAGAAGACACTCTGGTTTGTGTACGTCCAGCAAACCATATCATTCTCTGAAGGACTTTCTTTCTCAAGTAGAAACATTACTCCTTTCTTTCTGAGAAGCTGCCTGGTTTTCAGCATGGAAAAAAACCCAACTGACCCAGATTGGAAAAGACTCTGAGACTAAAAAAATGAACAAATGCGAAATTTGTCGATCAGCATTCCCTTGTTTTGAGGGGTGGTCCTTCCTCCGCGAAGGCGGGAGGGTTGCATCTGCTATGGGTGCCAGAATGTTCCCTCTCTCTGTGCCTTGAATAATGTGCAAATCTAAAATATTTAACTCTGTATGTGTAATGCTTATTTGGGACAGTCGTTTCCAGATGTGGTTGGTGAGTGTGGCAGTTTGAATTCACTGTAGCTTGTTCTCATCTGTGCCCTCCTGTGAGGCGAGGGACTGGAGGCACAGAGCAAGGTGATCATTGCTGATGACTCCACCAGCCTCGCCCCTTTTATTTCCCCACAGTTTTGTACATATTCCATCCCACCTACATGATAATGCGATTCTTGGCTGCAAATGTGGCAGAAAGTGCCTGACTGCAGTCGTCCTTTAACCATCCAGTTAAAAAATAGATTTCACAAAGTGCTTTTTTTTAAAAAAAAAACCCACCCTACACCTTTAGAAATCTGCAAGAAAACCTGAGTTTTGGGCCTAAATATCGTCAGATTTTGTCATTATATTGACAAAACTGCATTGTTACTGTTGGAGCTCGTGCTAGTGTTCCTGAAGCTGCTAGACCACTTCAGTAAACTGGGTGGAGGGAAACTGGGAGGAGACTTCAGTCCTCTGCTTATGCCCACTGGCTGCAGGCACAACTGTGTACCCCAGTGCACTTAAGGGACTAACAACAGCAGCTTACCTAATACATTTTTCATTCCTTATCACTTAGCAGATAATTTCGGGGCTTTGCACTTACGTTTTCCTGCCATTCCACTTTATATTCTTAAGTGATCTGTTTTTCTGTGTGAGCTTTGTGGTGTTTGTATTAGCATTTTTTAAAGCCCTGGTTACAGCCCAGTGGTGATAAGTAATGCAGTCCTCAAACTCTTCACAGCTGGAATATTTTGTTATGATAAGTGTAAGAGTAGGGAGGGAGCAGAAGTTTGATGGGAATCTGAGGAGTTCCCTGCTTAGGCACCGTCTTGCAAAGATCCGATCTGGAATGAAAATTAAATCCAAATGGTCTCTCTTACTTTCTTGCACATCAACAGTCTGTTATTAAAAGCCAGTATCTGTGGCTCAAAATTAATTTAATTAGCCTAATCTTAATAGGATAGCTTTAAATAGTCATCTGTATTGTCTGGGGACCACCTAAATTAAGCTGATTGAAAATTACTCATGAATTGCAAGTGTACATTGATCCTTTCTGCCCACATTGCTGTTGAGTGGAGTTCACGTGTAGAAAACCTTCTTTCCCTTAAAGTCAATCCATATGTTGGAACAGCTGCAGTCAATACATTGACGGCACATGCCATTTGCAAACAGATGAAGATAACAAACAAGGCAAATTTGTTTTCAGGAAAAATGCAAACTATCTTGGTTGATGCATCACCGTTACCGTGCTCCTAACTTAGTGGGGCCCAGTTCATTTTCTCACGGGTTCAGTTCCATCCCTGTTATCAGTAGAACTGACCAGAATTTTAACACTGAGATAAGCAGAATATGGAAATGCGGTCCCGCTTCCACATCCATCAGTGACAGTGCTTAGCCTTCTCTGGGCAGGAGCATGAGACCCTCGAATAAGCCCTGTCCCACAAGACTGGATCTTTCAGTCTCCAGAACCAGTTCAATAGCTGATCTGAACACCCCCGTTAGGAACACTAACTGCTTAGATGGATCACCTCTGACCTGAGGCTGGTCAGCATTATGGTAGAGCTTGCCAAGATGTAACAGCAAAGGAGCAGACCTGGTTAGGCAGAGGTCTCCTCTGGTTTTATTTCTTGAGGAAGAAGGAGGGAAGACGTGAGCTCACAAGGCTGCCCGGCTAACAGGACTTCTTGTGAGAGAGGGTTGCAGCGCTGGCCCTTTGTGTAAGAGCCAGGCTTCAGCAGATGACACAGCAATGTCCTGGGGTCCCAAGGCTGGAGGACTGAACTCTGGGCAAGCTGCCACAAGAAAAGGAAATTCCAGCCTGCCGGGGAATTGCTGGCACGAGCACCGGGGGTGTGGGAGGGAAGGCCGTGATATTCTTCCCTCGCACATATTTCCTTTTTTCTATTAGACCACAGTACAGCTCCAAGCACTTTGAGTACTATTAACTTCACAGTGCCAGAAAAAATACAAGGAATAGTTCATCAGGAGTGTGAAAGGGGAAAATCCTGCATATAATAATAATAATAATAATGCAGGACCAAGATATATAAACAATATTTTCAGTAATGAGGTCATACAAATATTTCCAGTTCTTTCTTATTTATTTATTCTAGGTAATCATTCCTGCTTTGCCATTTTTGCTGCATATGGAAGATTAGGTATTTTGTATTCTTGAACTTTCCTGCTTGATTTAACCATTTGGAGGCATAATGACTTGGAGAAATTAGGTGAAAATCCTGTAACCCATCAGAGTTACAAATCTAGAGGTACATGGTGTTGAGAGCCATCATTTCTACTGGATAAAACTGCAGAATATGTTGCTAGATTTTCATGTGGCCATACTGACTTTCCGAGTTGCTGATGTACAGTGGTATGAACAGCAGCATTCCTACTGCTTTTTGTATTAAATCAAAAAGTCTATTTTCTATCAATTTATTTCTCACTTTTTTTTCCAGATTCTTACATCCAAGAATTACTATTACATCCAAGTAATTAAATCAATTTTGTATACTCCAAAGTTGCTTTTAATACCTTATTATCAGGAAGCAAACAAAATTCAGTCTTCAAGTGTAGAATGTCCGGATCTGGGGTCATGGTTATCAGGTGTTTTGAAGTTATATATGCTTAGAGAAGTACATAGACGCAGTTTATAATAAGGCAATTTTTGTTTCTGTTTATGGCATTTGAAAATGAAGACATGGCAAATGTCAAAATAGTCTTCAGTTGTAAAGATAGAAGAAAGAAATACACATCCTTCCTCTTTTTTTTTTTTTATTTTTTATTTTCAGCCAGCTCTAAAGACTATATTTGCTCTACTTATAAAATGACTCCTTCACAGTGAGGTGGTACCAAAGAAGCTTCCAATGCACAGTTCCATCTATGTCCTTTCTCGACACGGGCCAACAAGTCCCTTTTGTACTGTTGGTAAGGTAAGGTACGGATCCACTTTGCCTGTGCCCACTTGGCCAGAGGTGGTTGGACCTTCCTGGGGCTTTAGTTCCACCTGAGACTCGCTGTCACCTCCTGCTGACCCCTAGCGCGAGGGGATGGCAGCCGATGCATGGAGGAACAGCAACAACAGAAATTGTGGGGGTTTTCCCTCTGTAATCCCTCCTGTACTGGTGCGTGACAAACAGGAGTTTTGTCTGTCAGGCTTTTTCTTCACCTCAAACGTGAAGGCAGGTTTTTCATTCATTTCTCAAAGTTCTTAGGTCACAGTTTTCTATTTGGTCCCTGAAAAGAATGCGTGGTGTGCACAGCTGTCCTTCCAGGTGGACTTTATAGAAGTGAATACAAAAGGAAATATTAGTGATGTTCACTGGAGTATTAAAGATGTTTTGGTACACTATCCAGGATATTTGTATCAGACCTGTGTAACATTGCTGTAGAAAAACCCCACAGAATATCCCACCACCCTCAGAAATACCTTACAATATTCTTTTCCCCTAGATGCTGTAAGATATGTTTGTTTAGATGTTTTGTATCAGGTATTCCTACTATTGGGAGAAGTAGTAAATAAATTACTGAACACCGTAGCACTTTTTATTATACGTTTTCTCGATTCTTGGCAAAAATAAATTGATGAAAAATGCACTCAGTAAAGTGTGCCAGATTTACATATTCAGACTTAACAAAATGTTTTAAAATAGCAAAAATTATACCTGGATAATAATGATATAGGCTAGTAAACATGAAGAATAGCTAGGGAGTTCAGTTAATGGACTGCTGGGTTTTGTTTGTTTTTTTTTTTTTTTATAATCAATCAAGGGCGTCCATGTAGTAAGGTTTTATATTAGTCTTTTATGATGATAGTGATATTCTCCGTTGCTGACATAACCCTAACTGCTGTTCGCAGCGGTAATAATAGGCTTCAGGATTACCCATGCACCATACTGTATGTGTATTTATGTACCCACACATATTCCTGTTCAGAGACTGATAAAAGATTTTAAAAGCTGTCTACTAAAGCATAAATCCTATCAGAAAAGAGGTTTTGTGAGAGATGCAAAGAATGTATTAAAAATGAAAAAGTCTACTGGTTTTAAAAACAGATGTGATAGGCCCCTATGAAATCATTTCCTACTGCTATTGCACTGATTAGCTGCACAGATTGTGTTACTGGTCTCTTGAACAGATGGTCTATACTTCTCTTGTAAACTCCAGAGTTACTGGATGACAGAGGTATTTATTCTGAGGTCCTTTAAAAAAAATAATCCTGTTTTAGATTTATTTCTTGATGAAGATTCACCTATTTTTACTGCAGAATAGTACTTCTCCAAAGCTTAAAACACTACTGCTTCATTTCTGGAATGATTCACAGGCTTTGTCTCCAGCTTTTGCGGCATTATATTGCTCTGGCTTCCAGCTTCAAACGCTTTATTTTATTTTCTGTCCGGTGACTGATACACTCCACCCCTCCCTGCATGACTGGAAAGGCGGCAACATTAAGCAAACTTTGCTCACAACAGCATTTCCCGGAAAGGGCTCGGGTAATTTCAATCTCTCGCTTTTGACTTCTTGGGTAAGAAAAGAAATATTCTTTCAGTGACTGTCTTGAGAACTTCTAGGTAAACATGAATAGTTGCATGAACCAAGTTTATGACTATGACCAGTCTTAGCACGACACAATCCAGCAGTCAAGGACAGAATACGTAGCTCGTTCCCATCTTTATGTAGCACAGAGTTTTGTCTGGCAAGATGGATCATGCATATATATTTAAGTATGTTTAAATATTTCCTGGCAGTATAAGACAGGGCTGTAACAACTATCAATGCTGCAAATTGCACTGAACATTTTATGAACTCAGAATTTATGTTGCTGGTTAGTTTTGTTTTGCTTTTCTGCCATGTGTTTTCTTAGAAAGGCCTCGAGCTGACAATATATCAAGTGAGTTCTAGGTTAACAACTTTACTGCCTTATTTTATATTTCCAAAAATTATGTTGGAGAATTTAGTACCTGTGAAACTCTAATAGCTGTGGGGCTACATTCAATACAAGGATCTATAGCAGCACAGCTAGCACACACCATGGCAGATGGATAAAGAAGCTGCAACTCCATTTGCTCAGGACTTGTGTAAGTCAAACCTGAGTGCAAAAGCTGTGAGTTTCTGGTAAAAAGAGAGTCATACCAGGCACAGTCCCATATGGGCTGCAGAGCTCATCCAAGCATTCTTCCAGCTGCTCCCACATGGGGAGAGAAGCCTGATCCCTTCCTCCCAGACAAAATTCAGAGAAGCAGCTTTCTGGACGTGCGGGCCTCAGCTGTCACAAAAGACTGTGACTAATATCTGTCTTCAAATGACTGTATAAATCAACTATACCCTGACTCCAGACCACAGAGCTTCCTCATCTATCACGTGCATGTTGGCTGGCAGCATCACTGCTTTACTGGCCATGTTTCTCAATCATGCAATAAAAATGAGTGGCAGATATGTAATAGGATAATCCCATCATATTTGCATGTCTGAGATCATCTAGCCTTCATAGATCTGATACAATGATATGTTAATTCATGCTCTATTTTTCTTGTATTTGATGTTCCTTGCTCACTGTCCATGTGAAGGTCAAGCACTTAGGATACTGAAAACAAAGGCTTCATCATGCAGATTGGTCCTGAGTGTCTATTCACACATGCTTGAAGGAGCTGTATTTTTAGACTTCTTGCTGAGCATGTAATGGGATGTAAATTCTCTGACTCACCATGTAGGAAAATGGCTTACACAAAGAGTATTTTCTTTCTCTGTTGTATAATTCAACAAAACCAGGTCTCTGCTTGCTCTTTTACCTGATTTAGTATCCTCTCACCCAGGTGAAGAGACCAGGGAAGGTACCCTTCTTGCATAGTTTTTATTACCTTCTGAACTAGCCTCTTAGCATCCTCTCTGGGCTTAATATTTGACTGAAATAAGCCATTTGAGGAGACAGATCTGAAGACAAATTACTACAAGTGAAAACTGACCCCAGAGCTCAGGGAGTCCTTAAAGAAAATCTTCATCTTCATATTCCACAGAATTACCCTCTTCCTTGCTCTGCTGTCCTGTGAGTACTTTTCTCAGAGAGGGTGCTTAGGCAGGAATTGCAGGAGTTGTATGCTGTCTCGCATATTTTTTCACAGAAAGAGATGACATAGCTCTGTTGCAGTCCTTTTCCACTTTGTTACCAACTTACAAGCTTTTCCTACAAACCAGTAAATCTTTGTTAGGTAAATTGAGATGCCTGACTGCAGCAGAGGATCTGTCTGCACTTGTAATCTGTGAGAAGTTATATTCTAGCGTCCAAATAGTTCATCTCCTTTTTGCAAGAAGAGAAGCTCAAGGAATAGACTTGCCTCTTCGTTATATTTACAGTGTCTTTAGCGTGCTCTCTGACATCACTGCTGCTCTCTGTTCTTCTCCACAGGGAAGGGATTTCAGTTGTAGAGGTGACCTTACGTATTATTAATTAGCACTTCCACACAGAAGTTAGCACCTCTGCCGTGGGCAGCAGAAAGCCTGCTACTCGGGGTGCGATGCAGGCAAGCAAGTTAACGACTCTGCCCAAATGAAGCCACAGCTTCTGCCAGGCCAAGCAGAAGCACATGCATACATCAGTCCCCAGGATCAAGGAATATTCCTGAAGTCATTAATGGGAAAGTAAGTTATATTGTCAGAATGTGTGGAAGTTTAACACAGGCCACATTTACTGGTCCTCTCAAAGTACTAAGGGCTTCCCAGCTGCAGGAAGCACAGGAACTGAAAACTCTCCTGGGATGTCTAAATATGGGGAAGTTCAATTTTTTTACATCTCCAGGACCCAGAAAAAATTCATTTTCTCCAAAATATGTTTTTATTTGCTCTGTCAGTCCATGTGGTTATCTGTTACATTAGAAAATTTAGAAATCTATGGGATTGCTATACAATATTGCTTGAGTTTATACGCTGTTCTGGCATGTAAATCAGACTTGAGAGGGACCAGCTAGCTTAAAAATTATCTCAGGGCTGCAGCAAGTACATTATTATTAGTTATATTTCAGTATAGCTATTCCTTGAACCTTCAGCTTGATCGCATAGCATGGATTTATACCCTCCTTGATGCTCAACCAGCTCTCAATATCATCTGGAGGAGGGCCATGGATCTGCCTGCTATGAGGTTGATTAAATTAGCTTTTTGATAAATAGTAAGCAGTTAGACTGCCAATAGTCTAAAGTAATACTCAGGGAACAAAATAAACCATCTGTAGAAAAAAGTTATCCTTTATTTCATAATAATAAATGACAAAATACTTGAATATCAACGCTTCTGGCAGCAAGGCCTTGTACATAAAGGTAAAAAGTTCTCTGGCATGTAAAGGGTGCTAGCTAAGAAAAATGTGAACCGCCCTTGCTGCTTCAAGTACTTTTCCCCCATAGTCCCTGTTGCATGGCAAGAGGACTGGGTGAGCTGCTGGCAGTAGGCACCTGGCGTTGGGCTTCTTTGCTCTCTGTGTCAGGGAGGCATTGGAGCTTTCTTCTCTGTTGGAGAAAGCACAGTGGAGTTTTCTTCTGGGCAATTGATTTTCCTCTAACCTTCTCTCGCTCAGGGCTCCTCAGAGGCATTGTTTGTAGAGCTTGTCTTTGCTGCTTCTGCGAGCTTGGCAGCGTAGGTCAGATCCAGAGACTCAACTACCTGGACCTAAGAACCAAGAAGGAAACGTTGCTGGTGCTGCCTGCACTCCACGGGGTCTGTTAGACCTGGGTGGCCTCTGTGTCCCCTGGGTGGTTGTAAGGGACATCGTATGGAGCTGCTTCCCTTGAGGCAAAGAGAGGAGCCCGGTGCTACAAGGCATCCTTTGTGCTGTGAGGGAGAGACATGATCCCAGAACGGAGACTGTGTCTAGTCTCCTACAGTGCCTCCCAGAACTTGGCGTACTCCAGTCTTGGGGGCTGAATGCTGGCTCAATTGCTCAATCAAAGCTTGTGCAATTTTAAACCCTGGCTGCAAGAAGTCCTTTTACTTAATGCATATTTAGACCAGGGCATTGTGCCACTTTTCTTATGGAAACAATCTCGCTGAATGAAAACGGTACCTATAAAGTTAGCCTTCCTAACCTGTAAAACATATCACAAATGGGTGGAAAAATGTTTCCAGCAAGCTCCTTTTCAGTGCCCTCAGAGATGAAACAAGTTTGTGGTTAACATATGTAGGATCCTAAACCCTGTGAGTTTGGCATTTCCAAGCTTTATGCCAATGAGAGAACCACAAATGTACATGTAGCAACTCCTATTACAGAAATGTAGCCTCCTTCACCCTCCAAGAGCCAGAAATGTTTCCATGTATGAAAAACAGACCATCAAGTGGTGTGGTGGAACTTACAACCACAAATGAAGATCTTTGATGAAATCACATGGATAGGTTTGCTCAGACTGTACGGTATATAATTTGCCTGCTCCACAAATGGAAACAAATGAAATCAGTGTCAGACGGCCCTCGTGGGCTGGTGCGTGCCATGATGTTTATTTAAACAGATCAATGAACCTTGGGATCTATTGCACAGCTTCATTCATACTGGAAATAGAAAATGGAAGATAAATAACTCAGCAGTTGAATAGTAAACCCCCAAATTCTTGCTTTTTTTCTTTTCCTTCTTGAGGGATGTAGTTACGAGTAAATATTTCCACTGGGACTTAGTGGCTGTAACTGAAGTGTAAACAGTTTGCACTGGTAGCATCGGGTCCCATCCAGAACTAAGCTGTTAAACAGTTCAGTCTGAAGCCACTGTCCTATTGGGAGAACTCATCTGAAAAGATATTTCTCATGCATACATATTTTAAAGTAATTATTTAAATTACTGTTACTGTCCTGTTTTCCACAGAGCCTGTCAGAAGTAAACCAGCATAATTTTACTTCAGGAAAACTCGTGGAATTTTTTCCCTTCAATTTAAAGCCAAGCAGGCTGAGAAGCTTCCTGGGGGTTCAGGATCTCATGGTGAGAGGAAATCTGCAAAATCTCTCTCAGTTCCCTGCATTCAGTGCTGTGAGTACTGCTGTGTGGTTTAATCCTAAGGGTTCGTTTTTGCAACTCATTATTAATACACCTTCAGCTGTCAGGGTGTAGCTGATCATGCCACTCAAGACAGGTAAGAGTCTTTAATTTTGCTGATCTTAGAAGAAACATTGTAGAGGGCATGTGTAAAAGTTATTAGAGACTAAACTTTAGGTGGAATAGATTCTAATGATGTTTACTGACACAGAAAAAGGTCTTGGGGGACCTTACTGCTTCCTACATCTACCTGAAAGGAGGTTCTGGGCAGGTGGGGGTCAGTCTCTTCTCCCAGAAAACAAACGACAGGACAAGGTGAAACAGCCTCAAGTTGTGCCAGGGGAGGTTTAGATGGGATATTAGGAACAATTTCTTCACTGGAAGGGTGCTGAAGCACTGGAACAGGCTGCCCAGGGGAGTGGTGGAATCACCAGTCCTGGAGGTGTTTAAAAA
>JAVJGJ010000003.1:13498882-13511130 GCA_035590215.1 Microhierax caerulescens | reverse complement strand
GATGTGGTGCTCAGGGACATGGTTTAGTGATGGACTTGGCAGCCCTGGGTTAATGGTTGGACCTGATGATCTGAAAGTTCTTTTCCAAGCTAAATGTTTCAGTGATCCTATTATTCCAAGCAGTCTCTTATCAAACAGACATCTAAACCAGTGAAAGCAAGTCAGTCTCAGCTTCTGCCCAGTAATGAACTGAATGAGTTGGGATGAAAATTATCTCAGGCTAAGCAGAAATATTAAGCACTAGAGATGTGATAGTCTTGCATTTATTTTTTTTTTTTTTTTAAATATTCCTCAATCAAAAGGCTTTGGAATAAAATTGTATTTTAAATAAAATCTATAAATGCTGAATCCATACAGGCAGGTGAATTGAAGTACTGTCTGTTATGACTTGTCTGTGTATTTAAGACATGAACTGTATATAGGAGGAACAGAAAACACATCTGGACCCCATCAATAAAAATTTAGCAGTGTAAAAAAACCCAGTATTTCTCTGCCTGTTCCGAGCAGATGCTGGACTGCCACGCTGGAGTGCTCTCTCTCCCGGTAGGGAGAACCAGGGAAAATGCTGCTGAGGGCTCTCAGCTGGTACATCTTTGAAGGCAGAGCTGTGCAGTCTGACTTCTGGACTGTGTTTGAGGCACTGTGTGTGCTCAGCTTTCTTCTTTGTTATTGTGAGTTTTCTCTATAGAGATGCTGAATGGCAAATCTTGAAACAGGAATAACTGCTTACCTTCTAAATGGCAATCTGCCGCAGGACGTGTGTGCTGCAAATGTGGTGAGAGCAGTTCCTAGGGGACACGTAATGGAACCACAATAAATCAGAAGCACGGGAGACTGAAAGGGAAAAGAAACACCCTCTGCGTACACTAAAGTAGTTACTTTATTGTGATAAACCAGAACTGTAGCAGAGCTGTGAACTTTGTCAAATTAGGCACCCCATAAAGACTGAGATTTTGCGACTGCTTCTCAGTACTCCATGCTTCAATCAAGCAAATAAAGGCTTAGATGGAGGTGGCAGCAAAGCCTGACCGTGACAACATCAAGCCAGTACTATGCCCCACCGGGCCAGCAGGAAATACAAACTTCCCGAAGGGCCGGGATAGCTGGGGGTGCTGTTATGAACAAATGCTCCGCTGTAACTCTGAGCTTCGGCATCACTGATGGGTGTCTCGGCAAACTGGCTGCTACCAGCCTTACCAAACATATTTCTGCGTAGACACAGAAGAACAAAAATAGCGTGCTCTCATCTTTTGTTAGATGTCCGTGGCCAGAATATTCCCGTGTAGATTAATAAAGTCATTACTAATTTAGAAAAGCATTTCTCATATCTCTCTTTATATAAATCATGCCTCTGCGGTGATGGCTAAGCCGCAGTCCGTTTTAGTGCTCCACCTGCAGCAGCTGCCACAGCCTCCCACTGAAAGACATGGGTGGTCTCCAGACACCAGTGGCAGTCGTGCAGGCAAAGCTGCTGACCCTGCAGCTCTAGCTGTGCTTACAGGGACTTGGGAATGTATAATGCTATATTAGTAAGTAAAGCCTCTAGTTAGGCTCACTTAAAGTAGCTTTTAATCTTTGCTAATGAAAATCTGCAGTTATGATCCTAATTCTTTTTCCCATTTCCCAAATGTGTCTGCAGCTGTGGGTGCCGTTCAATACCCATTGATGTAAAAGCAAAACTTTGGCTGGAGAAGGCCACTTCTGCTGGCAGTCCCGTGCTAGCCCCAGAGGTGGATCCACATGGGAAGAGCCCAAACGTCACCGGGGGCTCCCCTGACCAGCCTGAGGCTCCCACTGTGCTCGCATGAGCCTCCTGCAGCTGCCACCAGCGGTGCAGGGTCAGCAGGCGCTGCGCATCGGGCTGCAGCGTGGGACGTGGAGTCTGCAGTATTTCTCCTCTACCTGTCTTGAAGCACTGCTGCCACAGCTGAAGTGCTCCTGCAGGTAGCTCTTTCCCTTCTAAAGCGATTCAGAGGTTTCCACACAACCAGAGCCTTGTGTTCTAGTTTTTACAGTGGCAGAAGTTGCACACTCATAAGCTGAAAAAAGACTGATCAAATTTGTCGTGTTTTTTACTTTTCTGCTTAGCCAGAGTGGACATGAGCCTCCAAGCAAAATAATCTGCAGCCTCAAGGGACCTTTGGACTTGGCGCTTGAGCTTCGCTTCATAAGCATCTCTTTTGCCAGCGTGTCCGAGCTAGAAATAGCAAACCTGGACGTGACAGCTGAGGAAGATGAGAGCAGGTTAGGAAGCACTAATGACTGCAGTTCACTGCAGGCTTCCCCCATATCTGAGAGAACTGAGAAATCAGTTTTGACTAGAAAACCGTTAACATACATGCCGGTGGCTTTCCGTCTCCTGCAGCCCCAGGCTGCCGTGCCCGGGAGCAGTGTGGCGCGGGCTGGCTCTGGGGCGCTCTGCTGCCCGTGCAGTTTCCCTTACGCTGGGAGGATGTCTGTGCAATTTGTGAAGCGAGTGTAAAACTGCTGGGCTCTGCAGACAAGAGCAGATCAGCCTCAGGAGGGCCAACACGTGCCAGGAGACTGTCAGTGTGGGGAGGTGTCGTTACGCTGGGGGCAGTGATCGCAGAGTGGTCCCTGGGATGGGATTGAGCCTCTTCAGTGTGGATATCAACAAGTCTCTGCGTTAAATCCACGTTCACTAATGTGTAGTTGTATCCTTCTGCCTAGAGAGACAGTGATGGCGAGGAAACCTGACTTAAAACTCTTCAGGAAGACACCACCTCCGCCGGGGAGACTAGACCCTGCTTCTGCAGCAGAGTGCACGAGTCCTGAGGTAACGTTTCAGCTGGACAAAATAAGCCTGTTTAATGAGGTCCAGGGGGCATGGTGCCTCTTGCCAGCTCCTCATTAGTGAACTGACTGCGCTACCAATAGGCAAACCCCATCAACCCAGTACAGTCAGATATTGCTGCTGGGTCTGTTGCTGATTTACAAAGATCAGCTGTTCTGGGTTAAGCAATAGCATATGGGAACTTGTCGGGAACTTCCTTGCAGTAAGCCCTAAAGTAAGTTACATCTTTATGGGAAAATGTTTAAAAATAAAACCATATGAAGAAACGTGCAGGAATAAGGGCTGGAAGTGGGAAGACAGCTCTGTTTTTATTTTGCTGTAACTCACTATCTGCAGCTGGTAAACAAAAAGTAGGAAGAAGCAACTACTAAAAGTGAAGTCGCTATTTCAGGCATGAAGAAAATGGCGATTATTTCAAACTTATCATCAAAGATTTTTATTGATCTTGGGTTGTTTTTTGTTTTTTTTTTCTTCTGTCTGGGCAGCAGAACTAAGGTTTTCTGCCCTTATTTCTATTTCTGCAGTTGTAAGAAATTGTCATGATAGGGGCAGGCAGTGGAAACATCATAAGCTGGAGTTCTCATCACTTTCTCATGGCCACGAGCATTTCAGTATTAAGTTTTCATCTGTACTAAATCAGAGCAGATTCCTTATGTGGGATGGTGACTTTAACAAAGATGAGATTTTGAAAAAAAGGGTTGGTTTCAATGCAAGTGTAATTGTATATTTGACCATAAAAAATATTGCATAGAAATATGGCTCTAGCACAGCTACACTGTCAGTAACCTCCAGTAGGAGAGATGCTGTGATACAGGGCCCCTAGCAGAGTCCATCATACACGAACTGTATATGCAAGGCATCAGTTCATATGGTCTGTTCTTACGCTCGTGCTAAGGGAGCACGGGGGGATTTTTGTTGAGTCTGTAGTTAGGAAGTGTGGTTACAATTTACAAAGGAGTTGACAGAGGTTTTCTGGGAATGGTGGTCTTGTAGTCCATGGAAAATGGTTTAATTCACGATGGCAGACACAGTGGGGAAGAAATGGCTTCTGCTGGGCAGGCCCAGACAATCCCTTCCTGTAGGCTGATTTCCCAGCTTTCACACTGCTAGGAAAAAGGCTCGTGTCTATCAGCTCACAATGCCAAAAGATTGTGAGCCTCTGTCCTATTCCAGTGTGTTTGGCCTTGAGATTTGGTTTGGAGTTCTTTCACAAGCAGTAGGGGGAAGGAAAACATTTTGAGAAGTTGACAGAAGTGCGCTAAGAATTTAGCAAGAAGCTGATCACTGTATTTCCATAGAAGTTTGTGAACTGAGATCCTTTTGTAAGTAGGAGGACGTGAAGCTTGTTTTGTGGGTTTTAGAAATAAGTTGCTGTATCTCCCACATATTGCGTGCAAATAAAAGATGAAGAAAGCTAAAATTATTCACGTATGCGCAAACTGGCACACACAATTTCATCTACAAATATCTAGAACCGATGCACTCATTGATAGCTAAATGGTATCCATGCCCTCTTAAGGTCTGTGTAGCTTAGTGGTCCCATTTTTTTACTTCTCTCTTCTAATTATAATGAAGATGCAGCAGGACAATGGCAGAACATGAGAGCAGATGGACACTAGTGGTTCAGCCGCCTAGCTGGGATGCTCCTGGGTTCCACACGTGTTCTCAGCAGTCCCAAGACTCCCACAGAATACAGATGGGAAACCAGGGCTGCCCCATTCTCATGTAAACATCATAGCTGCAAACAGATACGACATGGCAGTTACAGAGCCTTTCCCAAAAAAGGTGAGTGTTCCCTGATTTCACATTTTTAAAGGTGAAAATTTTAATCCTCCATTCATTGTAGTACTGTGATGTTATGTTGTGACTTTATAGCTACTGCATTCTGTGTGATGTCTTGGTCTTATTTCACATATTGAGGGTTTAGCTGTTCATACAGGAAAACCCACATCCTGGATCCTTCTATAAAGCAGACAGCTATGTTATTTACTACCATTAATAAGATTAGCAAACATTATCGAAAATCCAATTAAAGTTGTTTTTTTTTTTTTTTAAAAAAAAAGTAATTTTTCCACTTGAGAACTTGTTCCATGGAAAAGTTCAAACCTGTCTTTGATTCTTGTGTCCCCTCTGCTGCAGTCACAGCCTCTCAGTCTTTACCAAGCTTGGTCTTAGTCTCTTTTACTGTTACTAAACCCCTGCCCAGGGCAGCTTTCTCACATTCCCACTCTGTATGTCCACAAGTTCTGACTTTTTATCAGTAAAGTGCTGCCCATAAAAGTACAGCCTGCAGTTGTACTTTTCTCTGTTTTAACAAATCCAGTTAAATTTCTTCTCAGTGATATTCCTGTCCTCCTTGGTACGTACCAGTCTCCCAGTGCTGCGTTACCAGCACGCTCCAGTAGCAAGGGCTTTATAGGGCATCTTCCCTGACAGGACACTGAACAAGACGGAACCCATCACTATCCTAAAGGCAAACTCTGCTTTAATATCTTTCCAGTCCAATTCTTCTCGTTTTGGTGAAACTTCTAACCAGTTCTTTCCTTATGGTGCTACAACTAGTTTCCTCCCAATTATTTATTTCACATGTATTTATTAAGTCCAGGCACATTAGCACTATTATATTTCTTCACTTCTTTACATCTTCAAAAAATAAAACCCAGCCACAAAAGAATCTTCAACATTCATTCAAGGATCAGTTCAATGGCAAAGAACTGATCTCTATTAATTGCATCCTGCATTTGATTTTCATTTTTATTTATAAATATTTTTCATTATTTTGTTGAAATCTTGTCCTGGTCTTGATGATGGCAACAGATCAGTCAGTGCTTGGGACTATTATTTTTCCCATATTTGTAAATGGAAGTTCTGCTTTTTTTCCCCTCTGTTGTGAGGCGTCCTTAGGTTTGACCCTGTGCCAGTTCTTTTAGGATTTTAGATTGAGATTCCTTGTGTGAGCACATATATTTCAGCCTTGAGTGAACCTTGGATGTGGTAATTTTAATTACTATAGTCACAGTTCGTTAGTCAAACATAGTTTTATCCCCACATTCTACTTTACCAACTTGATTTGATGCAGGCACATTAAATTTCATTTTGGGGGTTAAAATTCTTTAAACTTTATATCATCCTTACTGTATAACAGTTCTGCTTCATTCCTTTCCACTCCCCCACCCCCTGTTTTTTTCTACTTATTTGGCTAACTATCCTTTTAGAATACATGTTTTACATTGAATTTGCAAAGTCGACCCGAACTTGAATTTTGGCAAACTTCACTTTACTTTATTCATTAGGTCTTTGTCCATTGAAACGTGAATACTTTCTTTACCAAGCTGTCTCTTTTTACCTGGGATCTAATTTAAACTGGACTCATAAGTGTAGCAGAACTATTGTTCTGCACCTAAAATCTGTACTTTTTATACAGAAGACCTGAATATTTTCTTCATTTTTAAAATGAAAATCAATAGGCTATTACCAGGAGCACGTGGCTTTAGAAAAGGCACATCAGAGCTAAAAGCTTTTTATATGCAATTGGTGGCTACCACTTCATTAAGTATAAAACCAAGAAAATAAAATCGATCTTAATTTTCTAATCTTGTTGATGGACAAGAGCATTTAAAACTTGTGCTCATTAGAATAAAGAAAAACATTTTAAACAGCAGAGCTTTCAGAATACAAATTTAAAGCTCTTGTAAACAAGTAATAGCTGTCCTCTCAGTCCACTAAGGAGTTAAATTTCTAATTAATATTTTTGCAAGTGTTTTCTAAAGCCTTTTGCAAAAGGTGAAAAGAATTGCTAACATCACATTTATAATAGAAATGGCAAGGTGCAAGCTATGTTATATAAGCTGATGTTATGTCAATTTTGTTTGTGTACTCATTGATTAAATTTTCTAAAAAATTTAGTCCACTTGCTAAAAAATATAGCCTGTCTAGATTATACATAAAATACCTAAAAGGAAATAGGTTTCTCCCCATGTGACTAATACTGGGCATAAAAATTTATTATTATTTTAAAAAATGAAGCATAGTAAATATTTCATGCCCAACAAAATGGATTCAACATTTAGAAGCCAAATGACTCGTGCCAAAATCCTGTCAGCTGCAAAGGTATTGCTCATTTTTATACCTGCAAAAGCCTGAAGACGAACACAGGGGCGAGGTTTGAGGTATGTGAATTCACCAAGAAGTGAGACAGCTGTAAACAGAGCCACCAAAATTAGCCTCCTTTTACTGAAAATACTGTTTACTCTCCCCAGTATTTGCTTACAGTTTCTGGATGTTGGCTAAGGACGTGAGTCTTATCCTTGCATGATCTCTCAGGACTATGCTGGGCTTACCAGTGTCCTCTAGCCAGTTGACAAAGACGCTCATTCAAAAGCTGGACCTTCCCTTTGGTACCAGCAGTTACTAAAATAACTCCTTAGAAAAGTAACTCTTTAGCAAAACGTCAGAATTGTGAAGACTTAACACTTTTCCCATTGGACCTCAGCTGAGGTTCTTGCCTGCTTCTTGATAAAATGTACGGCAGTCAGAGGGATGATTTTACATATATGTTGATGTATTTTCTTGAAAGATTCACAAACACACCTGACAGTCTCCTTAATGAATTTGTTGACTATGGCTCTGAATATCTGCTATAGTAGATACTAAAATAAAATAATAATTAAAAAATAAAATCTTTAAAAACAGGTTTGCAAGAACAGGCCAGTGGGAAAGTCAACAACTGAGATTTAGCTCCATGCATCAAACAAAGTACATGGCAAAGTAAGGGACAGCAGGAGTAATACGTGAAATTCTTATTAAGACAGAAGGCTGTGATTTGCTTTTGTTGCTGTGTCCTTAGACAGACTTTTTCCCTTCTGATTCCATAGCCCACGTCCCAACATTGCGTTATTTCTTACGTTATACCTGAAGCAATGGTACACTCGTCTTGTCTGGGGCCTCTGAATATTAATCTGTTTTTAACTGCTGGGCTTCTGTCCCAATGCTGACATCCACTTTCTGTGAGCCTGAGTAAGCAATTTAAATACATCTGAATCTATGCTCAGCAAACTATAGACTGATGACTATTAACTTTATTCGCATCACAGAGAGCTTTTTACACTTTCAGTTTCATGCAAAATATAGTACAGAAATATTGTTGTACTTATACTAAAGATATAGGGACTCTCCTACCCTTTTACTTAATATCACATTAGTAACTTTTCTGGTCCATACAGTAAAGACCAGCCAAGACCATCCATTTCACTGTCAGCTTTTTCACTTATAAGTGAGTCTTCTACAGTTTCACTTCAGGATTTCTATTCATTCAATAGAATTCAAAGTTTTTGTTATGTGGAGTCTGGTCTGCCAAGTTCTTTTCCTTCTTACTTAGCTGTTTGCCTCCAGTCTGCTGATCTATTCTTCAACACGCATTTTTTCTGCACCACTGAGCGCGCTGGACTCCGGAGCCAGTGCATCAGCTGTTACACAAATATCTTTATTCCCTCCTAGCCCTTCTCTGTTTTGGCATTATCACATAGTGTTGCTGCTCTGAAAGTTATGAAAGATTAATCACATATGATAGTACAGGTACCAAGCAGAAATATTAACTAGCATATTGCCTGCTCATGCGTACACTGATTATATATAACATGAGGACTTTGTACATTACAGTTGGGCTTCACTAATGCCTCTTCAGCACTGCAGAGAGAGTGGGGAGAAAGTCCTTTACAGAATGGTGAATTTCTTGTGACAGATTTTAAGTTGTCAGGCACTCAGTCATGACACCTCAAAGACTTCATAGAGATCGCCCATCTTTAAGAGATTCAGGGACAGAGGTGATGATGGATTTTGAAACTTTATAAATGCTTTAAAGAAGCCTGGAAAGCATTCACTGCATGCTGGGGTTACCGAGTGCCACTGGCCTGTGCTGGCAGCCTGGCTGGGTCACACACACCCTTCTGGTGGTGATTCAGGCACTGGAAGAAAATAGCACGAATTCGTAGTTCAGGTACAGTCAAAGCAATGGGTTTGAACCCAATCAGATCTAGGGACTTAGAGACAGATTGGCATAATAGTAAGTTTAATGACTCAAAGTACCAAGGCAAAGGGGAACCCATCTTTCAAAAAACAGGTCTAGGAGCAGACTGTGAATAAGACAGGATAAAAATGTAGTTGTGAAGCAAGTAAGTATCTTTATGACATTGATGTCTGATGCAAAGGTGGAGTCCAGAAAGAGCAAAAACTGCAGCCAGGTGTCCAATAACTGCAGCAGTTTCTGATGAAAAGAGATCCTTAAGAAGAAAGCTTGGATCACGGAGATTGTTGGGTCAGGAGACCAATAGAAGCCGTAGGGTTATAGAAAACAGATGAAACTATAAAAAGAACCGTGGTACATGACATATGAAGCAGATGCAGTGATTAAAATCAGGGCAGCAGATCGGTCTGAAGGACATTTCCGAGCAGCTCAAACAACCAGCTCTTTGGAAGGTTTCCCAGGATAAATATTACATCTCTCTGGAGCAAGAATTGCCAAGGACCATAAGATACAAGCAAAAAGACTTCTTCAGTGTGGAAGAGGCATGAGCCTGCCCTGTTGGGGTGGAGTGCCCTTCTGGTAGTCCATGAGTGGCTAATGGCAGAGAGAGACACACACACATGCTCCCATTCAAATGAAACCAAGGGGAGCCTGGAACTAGCACCCCCCTGGATGCTTATTTCTCTACATGACAAAGTGTGTGTGTGTGACACAGGGGACGCAAACAGGGAGCTGATAGTCCGCCCAGTGAATCCCTGTCTGGCCCAGATTCAGATGCCTGAGGGTACAGCGCGTATTTGCAGGCTCGGTGTGGTCTGGCCAAATACCACAGCACGATGTTCTGAAGGGAAACTCTGCTCAAGAGAGACAACTTTATGGGTAAAAGAAGCGATTAGATTTGATGCAAAAAGTAAATATCCAACCTGCGTGTGCTATACAAAGTGGTGCTGGAGGACAAAGAGAAATTTGAGTCTTTTGGCATGAAATTCTCTGGGAAACCTAGCTTTGGTGTGGTTTGGTGAAAGTTTTATACCCTCTTTAGGAAATGCTCTTGTAGCCATTTTAGTTACCTGGAAATACAAAATGCTAGTAGCAGCAATAAATAGTCCATTAATTAATGGGAAAATGCTGGGTTTTGCAATGATTTGCAGGTAGATAGCACAGTAATATTATTATTAATTTGTGATATTTTAATTTTGATATAATTTTTGAACCTACCCAGCAGCATTATGAAAAACAGCAAAATATTTACATTGCTTACCTTTCATTTGCTTTTGTTTTAACTTACTCCTTGCACTAGCAAAGTTGCAACTCAGATATGTATAATGGCACCTTCCAGGCTTAGCTAGCCCAGAACTGCAAACATTTCACAATGAGCCTAAAGGAGCCTGCTTTAATTCAGGTTGCTACCAAATAGATTTTAAAAATAGCCTTTATGCCAAAGGTTGGTAATTCTTCTTTGTCATAGCTCTTACCTCCTTTGCTAACTTGTTTTCTATTTCCTTAAGAGACAACCTTTTCTTTCTTAGAAAACTTCCCTGCTTCTTCTGTTTCCCCTAGTTAATGATTGCCATGCTGGTCTTCAGTAGAATATGTATCCATTAAAACACTGTGAAGAGACTTGGACTTTCACAAGCAAACTGAATTTGTCTGAAGTGTAACATCACTGAAATTGCTAAAAATGTATTATTCTCAAAATCCTGTGAGATTTGTTTGTCTCACCACTCTGTTCAGGCCTGAAACATTTCAGACCAGTGCTGAGCTATGTGGAGTAGTTCTTTTCTCATGTTTTGGGAACTTTATAATCTTAGGGTACTCCTAGCTGTCACTGAAGTAAACCGACAAGGAGATTGGACTGACTAAATGATTTAGCAAACACATCACAGATCAAAATCTATCCAGAGGGACCTTGGTAGGCTTGAGAGCTGGGTGTGTGGGAACCTCATGAAGTTAATAAGGCCAAATGCAAAGTCCTGCCTATGGGCTGGGGCAATCCCAAGCACAAATACAGGCTGGGCAGAGGAGCAGCCCTGAGGAGGAGGACGGGGGTTGTTGGAGGATGAGAAGCTCAACATGAGCTGGCAGTGTGCACTTGCAAGCCAGAAAGCCAGCCGTATCCTGGTCTAGTGGAAGGCATCCCTACCCATGGCAGGGGGTTGGAACTAGATGATCTTTAAGGTCACTGCCACCCCAAACCATTCTATAGTCTAAGAAAACAATAGTAACAACCAAATGAGACTATGCTCTCTATCTTTGTCTCTGTACATTACACTTGGGGAAAAAAGTTTATTTTGGCATTCGAGATTAAATATACTCCTCAGAGATCTTGCTGCATTAGATCCTACATCAGTGCGGATGCTACTTACCTATTATGTCTTTGTTTTGATATTTACTTCGTTTCTAAGCAAGTTGTTTAGGCACTGAAGTAAGGAAAGATGAATGCCTAGCTAGTTAAATATATTTGTTTTAAAGCAGTTGGCAAGACATTTTGCTTTAAAATACTTTGTTGGTCTAAACAGTTGGTATATGCATTGAATTTTAACAGCTTTTCATATTAGTGTCTCAAAAGGCAACAAAGCCTATTTTTGAAATTAAGTATATTTTTATTAGACTTTGAGTTGATTGTAGTCCCTTCTCTTGTTTACACACGTATAGCACCAACAATATTTTTTTTTTTTGCAATACTTGAAAAATTAGGGTTTGGAATGATATAATCAGCAATAACCTTTAAACCCTGTCAGCATTGTATTAATAGGATTGGAAGGAGTAATGCTGGGGAAGACACGACTTGGCAAGCCGAGATTATGGTGGAGTGGTAGCCCATGGAGTGGCTCTGAGTGATGCAGTGACTATGTAATGCCTTAAAATGATTTTCTTCTCCTTCCTTTCAGTCAACGTGCCGTCATATAGAAAGATCAGGATTTGCCTTCAAAGAAAAAGACTGTGGCTCTGTTTTCCTTATAGAGATTATGTTTCTCATTTATTTCAAAACATATGAGACTTGGCACACTGTCCTGCTCCGCTCACCATCTGCTACCCTGCCATGGAGTTACCATGACTCACAAGCTACTGTGCTGATATTTTATCACTTCAGAAAAATAGTGTGTCCTACTACACTTGTCAGCGATTCTGTACCCATGCGTGGGAAGTAGCTGCAATGTTGACAACTGTTTCCTCTGTGCCCAGTGGCCCTTTAGGAGAAGAGGGGCCAGGGCGTTTCACCTGTCCAGCTGGTGACTGGTCACTAGTGGTGTCCCCAGGGCTCAGTGCTGGGGCCAGTTCTGTTCAGTATCTTGATCAACGATCTGGATGAGGGGATTGAGTGCACCTTCAGCAAAGTTGGTTTGCAGACACCACCAAGTTGGGCAGGAGTGTAGATCTGCTGGAGGGCAGGCAGGCTCTGCAGAGGAA
>JAVJGJ010000003.1:13464014-13488823 GCA_035590215.1 Microhierax caerulescens | reverse complement strand
TGTTTAAAAACATGTGTACATGTGGTGCTCAGGGACATGGTTTAGTGATGGACTTGGCAGCCCTGGGTTAATGGTTGGACTTGGTGATCTGAAAGGTCTTTTCCAACCTAAATAAGTTCATGATTTTGTGTTTCAATGATTCAGAATAAGCATTCACCCAGAGTGAAATTTTTGTAGTAACACACTGAAATATGACAATAAAAGCACTGAAAAAAATACTGTTTTTCTGAAACTTCACAGGTCTTTCTACAAATTCTACAATAAAATCAGATTTTATTGTAGCTGTGACATTTTAGAGGTCCAGAAAATTGCAGGACAGAGTTTTCTAGTTTTCATGTGATTTTTGTCGTGTTTTTCGAATAGGTATTCTGGACAACACGATGCATTATTCACTAAAGTTGTACGTGGCCAATACAGTCCTACAGGACATTTGGATTCCTCCCATAATGACATCACTTCTTGGTAAGCCTTCTATATAAACATCTCACTGTTTGGAAAAGCATTTATTTTGGTCTTTTGTATTCTATGCCTTTATGCTACTTGCGTGACTGAAAATCTTTCCTGAACAAAGCAAATTACAAAGTGTCATTGCATTGACCAAATTCCATGGAAAAGGCCCCCAAATAACAGACTTAGAACAACCACAAAATGATGACAAAAAAATTACACAAAAGTAGTACCTTTTCTATTCTACAATAAGCCCTACTGTGTGAAGGAAAGAAACTGGGAAGCAGAGAAATGTAACAGATTCTTCTGTCTGAATGTTAAACCCTGATCCATAAATGTATTACTTTGTTAAAAAAAAAAAAGATTGTTCTTCTCTGCTTGAGATTCAGAGTAAGGTAAAGATTAAACTAATATTGTGGAGTTAAACCTAGTAACTGGGAACAGTCTGGGATAGGCAAGATCACTTATTTGTGTTTGCTCGCACACAAACCTCTTGAAGAATGGTGCAGACCAAGACAAGAGCGTTTGCGAGCACTCCTGGCTCTTTTGCAGACTTAAAGTCTTTCTCTCTGGGTGGCTTTGAGCTCTCTTAGAGAACCTGACCAGTCTAATGATGGTGAGTACTGAGAAGAGATGTATGAGAACAGAAAAAATCTTCTCTACAAGAGAAAATACTAGGAAACCTTGCATGTATTAAGCTACACATCTAACCAACATATTAGAACAGTAATCATGGAAGTAAATGGCATTTTTACTTTTTCAAGGAGATACTATTCTCAAATTCAGCCATGTAGGAGGTGCTGGCCTCTTTCTTATCGTTTAGCTGTACAGAGTTGAAAAATACAAGGTACACATTGAAAAAGCTATGCCATGTTGAACAGTGTTTGTTTTCACTTTGTCTTACCAAAAGATCAGCTTAAGCCAGAATTGTATTTTATGTTAGATATGTGTGACTAGTTTCAAACGTATCAGGGCTTTTTGGCAATGACGATGACTATTCGTGCAAAACTGTCACATTGCCCTGTGGCAGAAGGCATTGGAAGCCGTACACTAGAAATGGAGACCGAGACAACACGCAGACATAACAGCCCCATGCATTTACCTCACCCACCAAAAGATGTTCATGGATATCAGGAATTACAAGTGAGATGTACAACACGGGCTGTGGTTTCCTTGGCAATGCTGAGACTTACTTAGGTGGTGCATGGTTTTGATTATAAATGAAGAGAGGAAGAAAGGAATCTAAAAAGTAGTCTTGAGTTTGATTCTGAGATATCCAAACAAGTAGTAAAACAAATGCTTTCTATGTCTAATTTGAAATAGGTTTCACTGGTTTTGGCTCACGTGTACAACTCAGAAATGCTCTTCTTGCAATGCTTCACTAGCTTACTTTCAGGGAAATTTCTAAAAAAATTCTAAAAAGCTTGCACTCTTAGGAAATAATTTTCTTAAACAAAAACTAAGTAGATTAAACTACTGGCTGCTTTGCTCCAACCTATACATTTTCACCTAAAAATAAATTGCAGCAACAAGGCTGTAAATTTTTATTTTGCAGCCCAATAAAACCGTTAATAGTTTAACAGTAGATGTTTATTTTGAACAATCAATAGTAAACAGTACCTGCATGTTTGTTAAAAATATCCTTCAAGTGTGCTGGCTAAAAATTATCTGATTGTAATGCTAAATGCTTTACATTTGTCAAAGGCAAGAGCTGCTTGTGCTTCAAAACTCCACACAGGGCAGGCGGTGGCCCTGGTGTGGCCACTACAGCAGCTGGTCTAGCCTGGTGTCAGAAAGATGACCTAACTTTACCGGGGTTTTGATCTTGCTTAAGGAGAACTGAACCATGGACGACTCATAATTTAAGTATCAAGATCAATGTTCATGTATAGTTTTTGGACATCTACTGATTGTGTGGTTTTGCATCAGAGATGAGTCAAAAATGTCTGGTTTAGCCAAATTGCTTCACTTCTGCACACCCTTGGGTAAATGTTTAAAAGATTACTTTCACTTGCCAATTCTTCCTTCTCTATTCTCTCATGTACCCCTTCCTCCTCCTGAAGACAGGGTTTCTTTTTCTCATTGGAACTCTTTCTCGCCGTTAACAAATACTTTCTCGCTGGGTTTTATGCTGTTTCTGCTAGTATTTTATCATTGTGCAGACCATTAAAATAAATAATCTCTCCTCTGTCCTTTTGCCTTCAATTAAGTTGAATCATGTTAGTCATAAATCAAAAAATGTGGCAAATTGAAGATCATTAAAAAAAAATAATCTACCTTTCAAATTCTCCTTTAAAAAGAGAAGAATAAGTTTGCTTCTACTGTGAAAGCAAATTATCATAGACAATTACACATCTTCCACTATTTAAAACTTCTAAAATTAATATAATTTTTATTTCATGGAACTTCAATGTTGAAGCAGGCATATATTACATTTTTCCCTGTTGAAAGGCTTAACCACATTCACGTGTATACTACAGCTAATATGTAACAGAAGACAAATGGAAAACATGCTTTATCAAGAGCTTTTTAGCACAGCCTTAGGTAATGGACAAACTCTTTTTGGAAAGTTGAAGACCTGAGGCTGCATCACTTCTAACCTTGACATCCAGCTCCCATCCCTCCCCTTCCTGACATAATTTCACTGGAAGTTCAGTTAATAGCCTATTGTATTCAGGAACCAGGTGTGTGCAAAAGTGAGACACAGAACAATTTCTGTCTCTTTAAGGGCTTTTTCCACCAAAACGTTGGAAGAAATTCAGTGGAAGAGCACATCAGACTTTCAGGAAAATGAGAACACGTACACCCGCTCTTCAACAACCACAGCCAGTCTGATCTTGTCCCTCCCATAATACAAACATGGAGCAGCATCGCTATTGGAACTAGGACATGTAAAACAAACAGGATCGAGGGAGTGTTTAGCACTAATTTGTGTTATTTGTATTAGTCTTCACTTCTTTCGTTGTATATGTAAATCACTAAATACATTGATCAATTGTATATTTTTTCTAAAAATAAGATATGTAACTTAAACATCTGAGCTGTGGAAGGGAATAAATTCCTGTGGGAAGTCAATATACCTTAATAGCTTTTGTTTTCAGTCCAGGTCTCACGTATTATCAGCTAGTGTCATTATGTCAGCTAGTGTCTGCCTGTCAGAAGTTCTGCATATGCTAGCAAAGTGAATAATTCCAAAAGCAGAAGTTTTTAGTAGGACTTTGTTTTCCTAAAGCAATCTGACAAAAAAAAAAAAAAAAAAATCTCCTTTGCATGATCAGACATGATTCTTTCCATGCTCTTTTACCATGGGCTGAAGTAACACAGCCTCATGCTGTTGCAGAATAATGATGCTCAGATGTCAGCTGGGTTCTAAGATTGTTGTAACAACTGGGCTATATATATCCAGTATTTTAATTACCTACTTTGTTAAGAACAAGCCACTAAGATATCTATAACCACACTTCAGACGTGACCTTTAGAGATTAACCTCTGTTTAGTTTACTGTCTTCTGTAATCTAACTTTGTGTTCCTTGTTATTGAACTTGTCTAAATCCCAGCAGAAAGGGCTGATGTGAGATTTGAAAGATCTGCAGCTTGATTTTACTTTTGTTCTTTTTCAGATGTGTGCATTTTCCAACAGCTGGAGAGTATTGCAGAGTACTGAAGTCTGCGTAGACACGATTAAGGATACAGCAATTGGGTGACATCCCCTTGGCTTCCCCTCACCGTGGCAGACTCCAAGGACACCGGCACAGATGTAAGGCTGAGCAGATGCACTACACACTTGCACACTGGTATTGCTACGACTTCTGGTGAAGAAACAGGACCTGTAAGTACTGTGTATACCTCTTAAACCATGCTTAAGATTATACACTTGAATACTGTGGGGATGGCAATAGGGTGTGTATATGAAACCTAAAGGTCTGGAGTAAGCAGAATGTAAAATTATCTCTTCTGTCTTTAAAATCTATGAAATTCTCTGATGTTCAAGAAATAGTAGCCATCCAATGGGGTGGTAAGGGAAGGACTCGGTGGAGAGAAGAGCTGAATGTTGCAGCTGAAGGGGAGCAGAGCTGAGGGTCTGCCCTGAAGGCATGTAAGCCTGTATTGACTGGTTGCTCTTTTCAAGCAGCCTGAATCAGAGCTTGCCCCACCTCTCGTGGCCCACCTCTTCCTCCTCCTGCCTGGTGAGCCGTGCTGGAGAGACCACCTCATTAACAGTACCAGAATTTTTGGAGCATGTTTTATTTGTAATCAGCTTGTTTCTATGACCCGATCAGCACTGGTATGGGGAGACCATGCCATTGATAATGCAACAGATCTAGATCAGCCTAAAATAGTAATGAAGTTTCATCCTGTGAGAGTTTGTGCCCATTTCAGAAGAAACTGTGCGCTCGTAGACTCCTGAGGCATGTGGGCTTTGACAAGGTAAAGCTAGTTTGTTCAGCTACAGGGGGAAATAGAAGACTAAGAGAAAAGCTGTGCCTCACTGAGGACAGCATAAGCCAAGAGAAAAAAATACATCTCAAAAGCCAAGGGAAGATAGAGAATAACTTGGCAAGAGCCAAGGTAGACCCTGATTTATGGTGCAGTTAATGTTCTTTGGCAACCTACAGTAAAGTGATGAACAAACTTTCTAGGCTGGGACATAATTTTATACCAATTTTTCAATTTTTTTAATTTTGAGCTTGGCAAAGGAACATCAGAAGGAGGACACTACTTGAAGGAGCCCAATTTTCTGTAGGATTTGCATCTAATAAAAAATGTATGAATTTTATGAGTCTTTATATGCCTGCATCTTTCCCCTATCAAAATTTATTTTAATTATTTGTCACTCTCACTAAGCTGTTCATAGCGTATTTCCAAAAGATGTATGCAATGCATTATGCTGTGCAAATTTGTTCCATGGTAACTGATGAGAAAAACTAACTTACCTAGAAATAATATTTATTTTTTCTTTCTATTTCTATTTTAATGGTTCAGTCCTCATCCTAATCTTATTGTGAATTGCATTACCATGAAGGTATATTTTGACAGCTCTTCTGAAGCTGAGTAGAGAATAATTAAAAAGAATAGCAATTAACCTGTCTTAGGGAAAGCATCGTAATGTAAGTGCTGCTTCAGGGAAATTTCTATTGTAAAATCAAAAGGATACACAGGGAGCAAAATAATATTTCAAGCAAGCTGCCAGTCAAATTATGTTCAGACAAGTTCAGCACAGTTGATTTAATGTTCCTTTGCCTTCCTAGTCAGAGTCATAGTTTTGAGGAACATATTAGGAGCATGTAAGGAGAGATAAATATAGAGGATATAAGATGGAATAAAAACAAATTTGCAATTTAGGATTAGAAAAACAAATACGAATTTAGAAACTACCTCAGTCAAAGTTTTGGGGCTCCCCTCCCCTTTCTTAATAGCTCCTAACATTTGGCTTTATTTTTCTACTCACTAAGCTGTTTGCATGGATGGAGTATTACTCGGCACGACACATTCTACAGTAATTTATAGCCCATCATGTTGTATGTGAAATTATCATTTTTCTTTCCCTCACCTATATAATTTCACATTTACTTTGTTGATTTTTATCTGCCGTTTCAATGACCAGTCACCCATCTCAAATGTTTTCTTTATTATTTCTTCAGTTAAACTCCAATCTCTATACCTACTCTGTTTTCAGCCCTTTAATCCTTCCTTCCCTTTTGGTGAGGAGGGTTTTGAGAGCCTTTTGGAAAGCCAAATAGATTATATCAAGTGGGTGTCCTTTATCACATACTTTTTGTCTCCTTCAAAGAACAGAAAAGAATAAAGACTCATCCATATTCTAGTGTATCTATTTCCATTTTTCTTGTACTTTCTAAATGATTTTTATGGTATGGACATCAGATTTACTAGCTTGTAATCCTGTGGCTTTCTCATGACACACATTTTCCTTTTTTTCAGCTTTCAGTTATCGAGGTGGCTTTGAACTAGAGGTCATAAAACAGAGACAATTGCACCCCATGGCTGAAGACGGCCCTGACTAATTTGCCTCTTGCATAGACTAGTTTTTTTGTCTGGAGCATAACTGATTTTTATTGATGCTTATGTTGATATGTTCTTAATTATCCTTCAATATCTCATATCTACTGTATACTTCAGTTTTCACTGCTCTGACTCCACAGACAGAGGGTAGACATAGGGAATGCCATGGTTCCTTCCTGCTGGGTTGTTACTGCTTCCTTCAGTGAGCAAAATGGGAACCAAACCGTGCTATGAAGCAAGAAGACCCTCTTATACGCTTGAGGGGAAGTCTGGCCTCTGCTAAGTTGACTGGAAGTTTTGTTGCCAGTTTCAATGGATGCAAGTTGCCAAATTCCAGAATTTACTTTTCCAACTCAATAGCCAATGAATAGAAGCAACAGGAAAATCACTTTTACAGACAGAGGAACAGCAAAGTGTTCTTTCCATTTCTCTTTCTGCTTGTTGAGCAAAAAAATGCCTGCACCCAGAAGCACAAATACTGAGGAAAGCCTAGTACTGAATAATCCAGTCTTTTCCATTCAAGGATGTGGGCTCTTCTCTCAAGAAATTCTGGAATTATGGACAAGGAGAAAGTCCCATCTCTCATCTATCTGCCTTACTTGAGCAGTAACAGAAAGAATATAGTAGAGACCTGGTCTAGCAGAATCTGTCGCTGTACCTCCTTTAATCAAGAAAACCCTTCTGTACATCTTAAACGCAGAATGGTTTTCCGAGGACTCAGACTGAAAATATTCAGAATGCCACAGCCTGAAGCTGCACTGGCTACATGAAATATTACAAATGGTTCTTGCTAATATAAAAAATATTATTTTTCAGCAGCAAGCAAAGGCTATGAGCTACTTAGCTGTAATATCACACACTTAGATTTAAGGAGAAAGGAACACCTACAATGTTTGTTCAGTAAAAAAAGACAAAAAACCCTCAGGAGAGTAAAACAGGAATTAGAGTTTCTGCTGCAGGATGAGTCAGAAATGGTAGCAACAGCCAAACTGCTGCCATGACCAAGAGATGGACTGGTGGCATGCACTGATTGGGAAGCTGGTGAAAGCTGCAGTTATAAAGAATTTATCTAGAGCCAAAGCACTTTGGAGAATTACCATAGATTAATTTCTGTTGGTGCTGAAAGGTGTATCTGTCCTGAATCCTTCTGTTATTATGACTCTCCTTTGCTCAAGCAGACTGGAAAGGGATAAAGTTAAAAAGACAAATATTACTAGGGAGCTAAATACCGCTGGGATTTGTCTCATCACAAGATGCTTTAACTTCCCATATGCAGACTGGGGAATAGGTATTGCCAAGCTGGTTCAGTCACTGCAGGCTGTGACAGGTGAAAGACTTCTTCACCACTTCCAAAGCAAAAGGTACGCTTTGTTCAGGGATGAATTCTGGTGAAAGGATTCATTTGAAACTGATGATGGTAGAACTGATGTAATTTGAGAGCTCAAACATTAATTTTGCATAAATATCAATAAATATTAGGCTTCAGCTTTAAAAGGGCAAGCTTTTGGAAAGTGAGAGAAACAGTTAATAAAATCAAGTGGGGTGGAGAGGTTAGATTATTTTTATAATGAGGGCAAAAGCTGTCTGAAATCTGTATCCCAGTAAGATGTGAAAATTAGTAGTTGAGAGATTATTGGACAAATAACCTCCAGCAAAGAGCAAGCAGAACACATACTTGGAATGGAAAAAGGTTTATTTGCAACAACAGCTAAATCTTAGTAATTTAGGCAGAGAAAGGGAGAAGTGTGGAAGTGAAAGTTGCCAGATTTTGCAAGGGAAAGTACGAATACAATAAAACCCTTGGATAGGCAAATGAAAGAGAACAACAGAAGACAGGAGATTTAAGGCAATGCAGCGGAACTCTACAGGGTGTGAATATATTACATTTTCAGTAGGAATATGAATGTAGTTTATGGATGTGAAGCTAGGCTAGCTAATACAAGAGTGTATTAGCTAGAAAGCATGACAGCAGAGCTGGCAGTCAAATACAAGGACCTCAATATACTCACACTGAAGGACTTATTATTCCACCCCCTCAGCGATGAGAAACCTGGCACGTAACATTGCAAGACTGTAAAAAGGAGTTTAATATTTCTTTCACGTGTGGGTGTAAGGGGGAGAGGATACCTTATAGCTGTGAATATAAAATATAGCAATGACACTGAAGAATGGAAGGAGATGGGGAAATGGTTGGAGGAGAAAGTTAGGTGATGACTGCCCCAGCAGGGGAGCAGTGAAACAAAAGGGGAGGGAAACAGAAACTGAAGATTTAGAAGGAAGAGGGCTTAAAGCAACACTGAGAATGCCAGAGCAATCCACTTCTGTCCTTAAGACACATGTGTGGTAACTGTATGTTACTTAAATTTTAAATGAGGCTTTAAAATGCAGCTGTGCTGGATCTGGGAGTTAAGGAGGGGGCGAGCTGAGTGTAGGTGCTGCATGGTGAGCCTGGAAGAGGGAGGCAGCTGGGCTGCTTTGGTTTGGGATGGAGTTTGCTGAAGTCATTAGCTGTCTTGCCTGCAGCACCAGGAGCTGGGTTCGGTGACTGTTCAGCCCTTTGCCGTTGCTTTTGGATGGGTTTTTCAGTTGTGCCTTAGGTCAGGAAACTATTCCAGCCTGGAGTGTGAGCTCTTTTTGCACGTATTAAAGAACTGCACCTGTTCCCACACTACACGTGACCGTGCACCTTTAAATATGTAGTCACATGGACCAGAAGATCATAGATATTCAGGTGGTGACGGGCAGCAGCTAGTATGAGTATGATTTCTAAAAAGTAATGAGGCAAGTTCAGTGCCTAATCTCATAACAACATTTGCCCACTAAGATGGAGTGCTAATGTTTATAGCCAGTTAAGGTATAAGAACTCTTTTTGAACTAGAGAGACATTTATCTGTTACATTTGTCTATATAATATGGACATTGTGTTGCCAAGCAAATGTGTACAAGTGACAGTAGGGACTTTAGCAATTACTTTCACTTTAATCTGTGGATTTCAATCTATTTGACATTTCCCATGCTGTGGTCAGCAGGACCCAATCATTTTTATCAGCACTTCAAGTGCTACAATATGCCACCAAGACTGGAGAAAAATGGGGATATGAAAGTAATCTCTGCAACAGGTAGGGGTGTTTACATATAGATAACAAGTTTAGTTTGATAAATAATTCTTCATGTGGTTGGATATTTTTCTAAATATCTGCTATCAAGAAAATACCCAGGAGGTGCCAAGTTCCATTTCTGTTTTCTAGATACAACAAAATGGACTGAATTTATAAATACCATTTGTATGCCACTCGTTTACTGAAATTAAGTTCTGAAAATTGTGGAGAAGCACACCAAATGAGAGGCTCTTTCATTTTAATATAGAAGTGACAGTTCTGTGACCTTTCTATGTCATTTCTCATATGATCTTACCAAGCAGCATGAGCAAAAATTACATTTGGAACAGCAGTCCAGCATGGGGAATGTAGCTACAATTTCTTGTTTTCTGTTTTTTCCCGACATCTGTCTTGAGAAAGAAAAAGGAAATCTGAAAGTCAAAAAATTGTGAATATAACAGAAAATTGAGTAAAACTTTATGACAGATTTAACTGTACTAATTCACACTGCCAAAAAACTAAATGGGTTTTTCGTTTCTTTGTTCTTTCCTTTGTTTTGCACTTCTGTGATGACCTTATTTTAAAGTAGGAAAATATATAGTTTGTTCTTCTAAAAGAAAATGTGTATGTATGCCAATACAGTGTTAACATGATAACAAAAGCAAGACTCCTAAATCTACCATTGCATTTTTGCATTCCCCCCCCCCTCAATACAGATTACTAGTGTTACAGGTTAGGGGGAAAAAAACCCCAAAACCCAAAAAAACCCGACCACAACACCAAGTATCATGTAGAATATATACAAGAGTGTTTCAAGATTGTTTTCAAACCATAGCGTTGGGGCATGGTACGCAAATTACGTGGATAGGATATGCTGGCTACAATGTGTTTGACTCCTTGTAAATCCAGATCTGATCCCCTACCTTAGCAGCGATGATCCAGCTGAAGCCTAGGATGGAGCTCCTGCTTGATCAGCATCTGTCCCCATGTTCCTCCCAGCTTTAGAAATGTGACACTGCAAGCAGGTCAGTAGAGTTTTCATGGATTTGCTCCTGGGTAGCTGTGGGTCAGTCCGATGTTACATGGTGCACAGAAAGCAAATACTCAGTAAGCAGCACCCCTGCTTGGCTGGGCAGCAAGGGGCGTGATGCTCTGTCCCTTACGCTCCCACTGTGTTGGAATGAACAGTCCCCCTTCTCCCAACATAAGGATATTTTCAAAATGCAAGAAGGAATTGGCCAGGTCCTACATTCTTTTTTTAGTTGTGTGTTTTTCTCTTCTTGCTAGTTATTTTATTTGGCAGATCTTTTCCCTCCCCCCACCCCCCCATTCCCCTTTTCTTCTTCCATCAGAGCCTGCTCCATGTTGGTTGCAAGCCTTTCCAATTTATACAAGTAGTCAAGGTTAGGCTGGAGCATATTATAACTGAATGTTATACTTTTTTCCCAGATCTCAGGTTTTCTGCATTATATATATATATCTATCTATATATATATCTATCTCATATATATACACATATAGATATACATACCCATGTGTGTATGTTACATATACATAGATACATACGAATATTTAAGTGAGCATTCTCATATGAGACACCAAGAAAATTTACCTTCTGTGGTTTTTTTTTTTTTTTTTTTTTTTTTTTTCCCCCCCCCTGGAAATTAGGCTGTTCTGAGCGCATTCTGATTTATAACAAGATACTCTGTCAAAATCAGCAGTACAGTAATTAATTATTTTCAACCAGTGCTAGTTTTTGGCACTTTACCACTTTATGCTATTGATCTGGTTTATTCCATTTTAAGGATGAAATATTTACTATTCTGGTCTGCAATAGGATTCACAGAGAATATCCCTTTCCATACAGGAACATTTTTGCAAAACTGAGGCAGACCATTCTTTTTTCCTATTTTTCATAATAAAAACCTGCTAAAGGGACTTAGGGAAGGGAAAAAAGTCTTTCCCTATTGATTGTTTTTTCATTTTATATTTTAATAACCTATTTATTAACTATATTCAAAGAAACATATTTGTCTCTCTATTCAAGTACCTTCTCTTAACCTCCACGGTTGTTACAAGTCTAAATGATGTTTCTTGGGATGTAGCATTTAGCAGAACCTCAGAACAACTTTTTTAACGAGTCACTGGGGTAAAGTATTAGGGAGGGAAAGAGGAGAAACTTGACTCTCCCTCTCTCCCTCACACTTTCTCTGGTGCCATTTACACGGGAAGGAGCGAGGTCCCACAGTTTGGAAGAACTGCAGGGAGCTCCCTCTGGGCCCAGCTCTGCCACCCTCCCACCCTGGCACACTCAGGCACCCGGGCAGGCGGGAGGGAAGGGGGGGGCAGGAGGGGTCAGCAGAGCAGAGCAATATTTCCCCAGCAGGCAAGACACACACACACACATACCCTTATCTTTGCAGCAATTCCTGTCACCTCAGTGTCACAAAGGTACTATAACCCAGTAGAAAAAACTGAGACTTTTTTCCTTTTTTTTAAAAAAATGAAACTATATATGTTACTTTCTCAACTTCCAAGAAAGGATTATTTGAGGTATCTATTTTAACTGATCATAGCCTGCTAGTGCAGGCTACAGCTGCAAAAAGGGTTTAACAGCCTTCCCAAGTTAACTCTTATTTTTCACAGTTCGTTAACTTGGGCGAAGTCTGCTCCAGACTGAAATTTTACAAGATGCTAGCTCTCAAATGTTTTCTTTAAAAGCTGATAAGTAAAAATGGTAGGCAAATTCAAAGTTATATAAAAATAAGTTATTAGTGTTAAACACTACTTATTTACAGGGCTTGAAAATGTCCACGAAAAAGGTGGCAAACACATGTCATTGCTAATTACCTTTCAGCTCTGTTCCGGATGCATTCGCTGTAGGTTTGAATGAAGTGGTACTCCCCAGTGCATATGAAATAGGCCAATATTATTTTGTAAAATCTTCAGTAATAATGTCTTTGTCAAAGGTAAAGGGTATTCAAATTTCAAGCAGAGAATTATCTTAGAAGCCAGAAAACTGTCCCGTCCTTCACCCCTCCCAGCACTGTGCAAGGAAAGAGGAGGAATATCTGGCAAGCTTTCCTCAGCCTTTCGCCAGCTCATTGAAGCAATAGTCACACCAGGGTGTTGACAGCCTTCGCAGCTCACCATGCCTGCCCCAGAGAGGGGCAGAGCCCTGCACTGTCCCTCTCCTCTCTGCGCCAGAGCAGAGCCCAGGGAAATGCCCCACAGCGTGCCCAGACGGGTCACCAGCTGACGTCACAGCTGCCCATCGCAGCTAGCGGCAAAACAAGGCTGTGAATTTTCAATCCCAAAATCAAAAATTGTTCCCCAGTCTGGGCAGCGTGACTTTTCTCAGCTCCTCACTCAAAGGTAAAACAAAATACCTTTCTAGTCATGCAATAATAATTAAAATGAACACTCAGGGATGCAAAACATCTCTAAAGCATCACTGGGTATACAGTGGACCCTGCCCGTATATGACCACTACTGCAGATGCAGATGACCAGTTTATCTAAAGCAAAGGGTTTGTTCTCCCACTACCCCTCCCATCACCTACATGTTGCTCCTCAGATAACCCTGTCTCTCCTGACAGGCCACAGTCTAATATTTTTGGGCCAGGGAAGGGCAAGTGCATATTTGACGCTGCTTAAATTATTAGTACATATTAAGTGTGACAATCTGCATGGCTGGGAAGACACCAGAGCTACTGAAAAAAATAGTCAAGCATACAATTAACAAGTTTTTTTTCTGCCACTATACTTTTGCTTTCCAATTTTTAGATACTGACAGAACTTGGCCTTATATTTCCTGCCAAAAAATATGACTAGTTGGATTTTTTTGTACTCCCTTTCAAAAAATGATTTGGGGTTTGTCTTTTTGGAGAGGATGGGGAACTAACTGCCTCACTTAAACCAATGAGGACCTTCATTTTCACACAATAGGGGGAATGTTTCTACTCTCAGGTCCTTCTGAAAAAAAGCTTTGAGAGAAATGTTGCAAAAGAATCCAAGTCCAAGCCAATACATTGTCTTATCAAAGTCAAATTACTTTGTAAAAGTAACATCCATTTCACAGAAATTTAATTCATTGATTAAAAGATGGAAGAAAGGATGTTCCAAAAAGTAAACAGTTTTAATATTTTATAGGGTTTTTTTTTTCTTCTAGGTTTTTTATTTTGGAACTGCTTTTTATGCTATACTGTATATCATATGACTGAAACTGCTTGAAAGAAAGTAAAACGGTTTCAATATGTATGAGGAATTTCTTTCAGTATGTCACCAGAAAAAAATTATGTTTTGAGAACTGTTCTCTCACGAGACAAGATTTGCATCTTCTGAGATGCAGCAACATGACACTACCTAAGCTAGTGAACCGCAGCAGTTTTAAGTAGCCAGGGAGGATGACTGGTCGAAAAGCCCTTTTTTAAAAAAAAGTCAGCTGCAATGCTATTACTCTCTTTGCTGGTGACTGGCAGTCAACATTTCTCTTGGATTTCAAAAAATATGATCTGTATAATGAGTTCTTAGCATTTTAGCATCCTTTCTTCCTCTTTTGTCTAGAAGTTCTGTGCTTTGTTATGCTCCTGATTGTGATGTTTGGGACCTGGTTTTCTTCCTTTCCATTTTTAAAGATGACCTTGCTGGTAAATCTGCTTTCAAAGGTCCCTCAGCTCCATTTAAAATTCAGACCTTTAAATGTGGTCTTTAATAGTTGTAAAATGTTCTCATAAATTCCAAGCTACGTATTTTCTATATTGTTTCTTTATGGTTCATTTAGTGTGACATTATATAAAAAATTTAAAAAGGCATTTCCTTCTCAATCACTTTTGAGTGAAGTGTCTGGAAAAATCACTCATAACTTTCTGCCTGAGCCATTAATTAGCACACCGCTTGTTAACTGCTGCTGCAGCTTTTGATTCACTGGCACCAGCACACTTCTGGTGTGATGGATGTGCTGGAAAGGCTTAGATAGATAGGCTGAAATGTATTTACATGTCAAAGTAAAATGAAATATGACAATCACTTTCAAAATGATCTTTACAGGATAATACTTTATAGAAGTGATGATGTTGCCCTGGATACTTCAGCTTTATAAGTAAATACAAATAATGCTCCATGTGTTTTATCAGCCTTTGTCAGTGTAACCTTTAACATAAAATCAAGACAAATCCAGCGCAGTATTTTAAGATGAAAGAGGCATTATCATAGATAGCATAAATAACAGGGCAGGAATTTATGTAGGCAGCTATGAATAAAGATACAAAGGTTTCCTGAACATAAGAAAGAGTCTGCCATGAGGGAAAATTAAAAAGCCACATGAAAGTGTAAGGATCTACTGGAAATCAGACCTTTTGAGATGGAGAGGAATCTAATGGATCTGGTTTTATTTTGACTCTTCTCCTTAACTTAAAAAAATGTCTTATTATTGACCAACAATTTTCTATGCAAAATGTGCACAACAAACTGTGGGGTAGAAAGCATTTTGTCTAATGGGAGTTAGCAACCAAAAAAAATAAAAATGAAAACACAGAGGGGACTACGTGGAGTTACCACGACACTGGCCACTGTCCTCTTTCTTGTCCTGATGAAATGACAGGCCTGAGGACATTTGTCTCCCAAATGTCCTGTAGTACTACCATAGCTAGTACAGTGTGGATGCAAGGCTTCTAGTTACCATAAGCATGTCCACCTGCAAAAATGGAAGTTGAGCACAAGGGCCACGTTTACCAGAACAATACTGGGTACCCACCACAGTCCAAGCGTGGCACTACAAAGACAAAACAGGGTGCAGTGCGTACCTGAGAAGGTGACCGAGTGAGTTCACGCTGAGGTCTGAGCTGTCAGCAGCTGCATTAACCCACCCTGATGATCCCTGCGTGCCACGGTGCTGCTGGAGTTGTCCTGCTGCAGCTGTGACTCTGGATACGGTTGTGAAGCTGTTGAGAGATGAAAGGCAATGAGGTGCTCAGATGCCACCGTAATGAAAGAGCTAAAAAAGTACCTCAGAGAGGAAAAGCAGCTTGAGAACAACAGAAACCATAACTAATTGCTGTCATTGGTGGTGTTGGTCACCAGGAGCTATAACACAGCAGCAAAGAATAAGGCTTAGGCAACGTGTTATTTGGCTATAATGAATGGGCTTTGAAAGCAGTACTACTGCTGGAACAAAAAGCCATTCTGGTGCTGGGATTTTGCAAGGAGAAACGAGGCTGAGTGACTCCCTGTCTCCGCTCGGGCAATCCTGGCGGGCACCCTCCTGCTGCACCCCTGGAAGAGAGCTGCTCCTGCGAACCCACCATCTCAGACGGTGACAAGAAATACAAACAGCATTAGTAAGGCTATAACTAGATGTCTCATAGAATTACCAGAGACATTGATGAATCACATAGACATTTAAACTGTGCTCCATGGGAGCTAAAAAGTGAAAAAGCAATTTCATCCTGGAGCAGGTTTTCAAAATGCCTGGACTTGCTAACTTTTGTTCTGCATAGTCCTTCTCTTTGAATCTACATCTGGTGCTCTTGTATGTGGTATAATAATGACAACACATTTGGGGTAAAGGAAACTTCCATTTGCAGTAATGACACCAAGCTTCACTTACTGGAGAATCGTGCAGGTTTTTACTAGTAGAATTAATGAAAGGCCAAAATGATAGTATTGAAAGAAATAACAAATGCTTTTGAAAGCTGGATGAATCTAGTGAATAATTTCAGCCAGAAAAAAAGGAGAAAATGTCAGTGCCACATCTACCTTCTACAAAAGCCTGATTTTATATTTTTAAGAAAACTCAGATGGCTGGATTTTGGCAGTCAGCATTAAATGTAACTTTGTTGTGTTGCTGTGCATCATCTCAGGACAGAAAAGATTATACAATGCTTGTATGTAATGTATTCTACTTATGTCAGTCAGTAAGTGATAGCATGTCCTATCTAATTAAATCCAGATTTCATGTGCATCTCTTCATTTACTTACTGTGCAAATAATAGAAGCTAACATTAAAGTATTAAATCAGATAAAATTGCATTTCCTATTAATACAGTGTGCAGAAATGTATAATTTAAAATATATCTTATGAAATGCAATCTCTTTTACACATTGCATACTGCTCTGATATCGATCAAGATATTCCCAGCAGTGTATGATGAGAGGAGAAAATGAGTACGGTCCCCTTGCTCTAGGGATGTCAGCTTCTTGCTGTTCTCTCGCACTGCTTCTTTGAATATAACTGGTTCTTGTTTGATTTGTTTTCTTGTTGTTGTTGTTTAAAGAAAGTTAGTTTCAAAAAGGAGTATCAGAATTTGGTTGTCTTCTCTCCAGTCAGAGTTTTGTGGAGCAGCAGGTGAGCAGCCCACTACCTCTTCAGCTGTCTGTTTTGTGATCCCACTGGAAATGAAGCACCACATCTGGTATATGGTTTCCTAAGAAAAACTTTGCTTTCTTTTCCCACTTTCTGACAAAGGTTCAGGGGAGCCACACTCTTGCTGACAAAGGCACAGACAGCGACTGGACCCTGGGTTTGAAAGCTGTCCTTGGCCAGAGGAAGGCACTTTGATGTGCTGCAGAACAGACAGGCTGCAGGTACTGTCTTCAGGGAAGGAGCGCCTGGACACCTTAAACTGAGAGGTCAACAGTGTTGCAGAAGGCAGCTGCACTTTAACTTCGCTTCCAGTTTGGAAATTCAGCCTGCTTAGAGACAGAAAAGGCTTTAACTGACTTTCCTGAACACTGCATCCTTCAGGTTAGCGTGTTTAAGCAGGCTAGACCCAACCCTCTTTATTGTTTTGGTTCTTGTGTCATCCTCACTGATGTAAATCCTCTGAGGCCAATGAAAATTGTGCTGGAGACAAATACAGTAAGAATCAGGTCCTGTATAACCATGTGCAGGATTTTCTCTTTTCCAGAATTTGCCACACCAGTGATACCTATTTACGACTAAGGAGTTTGTTTTTAAATCATAATTTTTATTTGTAAGAGAATAATTTAAATATACCCACGCTGTGCTAAATACATATACATTTGCAATTAAAGCTCTCTAAAATTACTCTCTTTTGTTCCTTGTGGAAAGACGTCTAATAATAAATCCTGTAAAACTTCCATATAGGTAGACTTGAGGTAGTCACTCAATCAAAAAAAAAAAAGTCAACACCATTAAAATTCAGAAAGGCCTTCAAATTTAGAGCCTTATATATTTTAGTACCCAACTTCAATGCTTCAAACAAATTGATTCAGACTCATACACTAGCAATATGGAAGGTGGCAGGTGTCCTCCTACATTGGTGTCTGCTGTATGAGGACCAAACACAAAAATTAGTGATGTAAAATTCTGAAAAGTTAAATAAAAAATGAACTCATAAAATGGTGACATGAACATTGCTTATATGTCTGGAACAATAATTGTTACAGTTGTTCAGTTGTTTTAGCTTTTTCATGAAACAGGCAGTAGAAAATGTTCAGAGAGTAAAACTATCTGAGAAAAAGGAGACCTTAACTCTTTTTACCCAGTGTTACATTTTCCCTTTGAGAGGAAAAATTATCTGCCAAATGTGGGATGACTCCTTTGTTTAAATCCTGACTGGCAGGAAAAAATAAAAAATCTGCTCTCCATTAAAATTCCCTAATTTTGTAGCTGTCTCAATGATATATCTGCTTTTATCAAATGATGTCCTTTCTCCTTGCTGGTGGAATACTCACAGTGCTCCATAAACAGTAAGTTTGCATTATGTAGATTATTCACAAGAAAAATGAAAAAGTGGGCTTTTGACAATGATGGAAACCATGAAGCATGAAGAAATCAGAGAAGATCAAAGATGCTCATTAGTTTAGATGGTAAGAAATAGAGCCATTAACAATAATACAGTATCTTTCTTGTTACTGTTTCACACTGTATGAAATCCCCTAATTGTTGCAGAAAAAGCCTCATTTACTTTTCAATAATCAAATATTTAGAAGAAATCCTAATGCTTTATAACACATGTAGTAGAGGGATCTCCTCATTTATTGTATTACTTTGATGTATTTTTTTATTACTTGAAAGGCCAATTCAAATTGCAGAGGTTTTATGAATATTTTATGGACTTGGTGTTCTGAGTGATCAGAAATATCACGCTCTGATGTGCTCTGGGCTTAGAGCTCTGTTGTGCTCAAACTAAACCCAGCAGAGGAATAGAGTGAGGAAGCAAAAACTCAGTTGAATTATCTTCCATATTCCTATATTTCTACTCAAAGCATTCCTAAACCAGCTACAGGTACCTCCCATATGCATACGGCTGACCATAGCAGATTGCAAAGTCATATTTTTCCATTTTTTTTCTCTGGTAAGACATATTCAGGGAGAACCTAATTTGGGCAACTTGCTGTTATAACCTTTGACTTAGTTCAACATAAAACTAGTCTTAATCTTATTTATTTTCTTGCATTAGATTATAAATGTCTCTGAATCTCCTAGTATGAGGTTTAGCAGTTTTAGTATTACTCTTTCCCTTCTTCATTTGAGTTTGAAGGGTTACAATAATATAACTGGTTTAATTAAATTTTTACAACTTCTTTATGTCTGCCTATGATTACAAGACTGGTGTTGTATAGATACTGAATTATTTTTATTCAGTAGCATATCAATAGTTATTACATTTTATTCACTATGGGCTTTCCCCCTGATATATCCTGCTAAAGAAAAAGGGAGCAGTGTATTTAGGATATTGTGAGGAAATATTCTGGGCAAAGCAGTGGTTACAACAGCGAAGGACAGATTAAAAGTCCATTAATATATATCCTCAATATCCACAGCAAGCAAAAATGCATACTGAAAAAAAAAAAAAAAAAAAAAAGCCAGGGTAAAACAAAAACCCACAAAACAAATATAAATTGTTTTTTCATAATATAATGGATACAGTCTATTCCTTTCAGTTTTCTACCGTGACTTGACCCCTGTCAAGCCATGCGTTAGCTTATACACGGTCTGTGTCGTCCACATTGCTCAGAAGACTTGGTGTGAAACTCTCCAGGTATTAGGTCTCACCTACATTGTAACAGGGTCAAACCCCTAGTCTGTCACCCTGTCACACAGCCAGCGCTCCGCCTTCTCAGAGCAATTTGTATGTGCTATCTAACCAGTAAATCAGTATAAATGGTTTAATGATGGTTTAATGACATTTTGCGCTTACTCGAACCACAAACTTACCAACGTTACAGGATTTGCACAGGAATGAATTCCCATCATCTGAGCACCAGTGAACTCCAGAAGCAGAGACATTGGTATCTGTGCTTTAAGAAGTCGCCGTGTTTTCTTCATGATAAGCACATTGGAGGTTAATTCTACTTCGAAGTTATGGGAAACATCCATACAAAGAGACATGGGAGGGTTTGTGCATTTCCTCTCCTTCATACTCTGCCGTTGTAGTCTACAAGCAGCTGCCAATGTGGTTAACCATTAAAACCAGTAAAATACCAACACCAGTAAATGTAACAACATGGATGCACTGTGAGAGAAAGAAAGGGAGGGTGGAAGAACAGAAGACAGTTTTAATCACCTATGCCTACTCCCAAGGTAGAGGCATACCCAATGTCATTCAGCAACATGAAGATGATATATTTTAACAATAATCTTTAAAATAGTGCTAAGAAATATAGCTTAAATACTGCTTGACTGTGCTCCAGAGATTGATCAGCAGATTAGTTCCTGCATCATTTGGTAGGAAGCCTTAGCTTACTCCACAGAAGAGGATATAAAGTCACAGTATTGCACTGTCAAATAGATTTGATTTTTCAGTTAGATGCTGAATTTCCTTTAATGAATATTAATACTTAGAAAAATTCTATACAGTGTTAAAAAACACAATTTCAAATTCCTTTCTAGTCTTTTAGCTTACCCTAGACTGACAAAGAAAAGAACCTCATAAGCACTTAAAGGCTAGGGCATTTACTGCTATTTATATTTTTCCTGAAAAAAAATATTAAACCCATGCTCAAGTCATCATTTTTGATGAAAGAAAGTATATCTGTGTGTTAAATGCTCATCATAAGCCTGATGTTGTGAAAAAAAGCACATCTCAAGACTATAGTGCCTAATTACTACATATTTTCAAGACATCATTATTAAAGTGAGCAGCTTTTAGTGCTGGTTAACTGTCACACTGCTGATTTGCAAGTGTATGCAACTCTTCTTCATTTTTCTCGTACTGTCTTCTGATACTTCTTTCTCATTGTGCCTATTTTTAATAGGGTTTATTGTCTCCCATCCTTGCAACTCCATCAGCTAATGTAAAAAAATGGTGAGGGACCTATGTATCATGCCCTGAAACATACGTGTAAAATACCACACTTTTTTCTGTTAGAGTTTTCATCATTCAACACGCATATAAAGGCTATGAGGAAAGGTGAGATTCTAATATGCAAGCCAGCTTATATATGCAATGTATTATATATTAAATTAATATGCAAGCATAATATGAAACAGCAAACATACTGGGATTTTCTCCACCTGTTGGCTCAAATACTGAGGGAACAGGAGAGGGAAGGGAAATCTGCTGCATAATACAGATTCTCCCAATTCACCCTAAGGGCAGAGACATTTTTCTGGTTCTGTGATCCAGATCAGTCACGGGCAAGATCAGACCCAGGCAGATGAATCAGACCGAAGGCAGAACAAGCCCAGCAATAAAAAACCTTAAAGAAATCTAGCAGCCTGTATGTCCAAGGCTCTTCAGTATGCTCAGGGCATCGTTACTGTGTAAGTTTTAAAAAGGAAAGCTCAAGAAGCAAAGCCCATTTGTCTGCCTTTTCACTGAATCCTGCATTATGCTTTCGTCTATACAAAGCAGGCTAAATCTAGTGACTGTAACAATCTTACAACCTGCAGGCCATTTTCTGCCTGCAAGCTGTGATGAATTGATAAAGTACCCAGGAAAAAAAGGCAGCCCAGAGCAGGATGGAAAAACTGCTAATTGCAGCCCTCTCCAACGTGCCCCCTCTTTTTGGGCAGCAGTGCCAACACACTCATGACAGGGGATGAGAAAATACTTGAAATAAACAGTACATTGAACAGTAACATTATCACTGAAACTTTTCATAAAAGTGTTCCACCTCACTGATTTCAGGGCAGTCAAAATTTACTTAAAGCATATCTGAATTTAAATAAAAGACTCAAATAGTGTCAACTTTTAAATGATTTCTTGTTCTTCAAGATGCTGGCAACCTGATACCAGAAACTCCACGTCCCTTTATCTGCCTTAAGAAAAGCTTACAGACCTAGCAGTCATTTTCCCATTCTATCACAGTTCTACAAAGGACATGAGAAAGGTCAGAAGAAAAGCTCTGGTTTCTCTGACTTTGACCATACAGCTCTCCAAAAAGCATATTGAATATCATCGCACCCAAACAGAGAAACATCACACCATCATCTTTTTTGTGTATGATGGATGGCATTATATGGCAATAACAGAGCAATACAATGGAAACCTTGTCTTTTTCTGGATTTTATGTAAACCGAATCCCCCAGACTGAAGCCCAGTTTATAAAGAAAAACAAAGAAAGTTGAACTTTAAATGCTACTATTCTATAAGCCTGCAAGTTTAATTAGAATCCTTCAAGGATTTCCTTTTTACCAAAGCACATGCAAGTTCAAAATTCAAATAACCGTGTATTTTTCTCAGGGTGTTCTGTGTGCTTTGGTGAATCTCAGGCTACTAATTATCCAGCTCGGGAATCAGACCAGAGAGGCAATGTTGGAGCCTGTGTGGGCCTGGCTTTATCTCCTCTGGAAACCAAAGCGCAGGGAGCAGAAGGAAAGATCTTAATAGTTTGCACCAGGATCTCACCTGCGCAGATAAGGTCTTGTAAATACGTATCCTTCCAGCTAACATAGTACAGAAATCTTGCTGTAATGCATAATATTCTGAAGCTATGTTTAAATTTGGCAACTAGTCAGAATAATTAAAAAAAAATATTGTCTAACTATAATTATACCTCTGCAGATATTCTTTTAAAGAAAAATGTAAGGGCTGAGCCACGCTTATTTTATACTATACTGCAAAAGCCTTAGACATCTCTATACTACGTTGAAAGCACAATGTGAAGGTATGGCGAGGTCTAGGAGAGCCACGTAGACATGTGTTTCATCCTGAACAATTACAGTTCTTTACAGAAGAAATTGTGAGTTGAATTAATTGGTGTGTTCTATGTGACTTGCAAATGGGTGGAAGCACAATAATGCAGTTTATTAATGGCATAGGAGGAAGCAATTAGGAAGTAGTTACCTGTACTGAGATGAGGTGTGCCTGAGAGAGGAGGAACTTTCCTGTGAGTCTACAAGATAAGATGGAGACAAGCTGTGGGTTAGAGGAAGTCTAATACCACAGTAAGTGATGCTATTAAAAAAAAAACCCACAAAAAAACCAAAAACAAAACCAACAAAACATTTTAAAGTAATAAACCATGAGAAAAAGAAATAACTATATTACTGAGCAGTTTAGAAGAGAAAGAAAAATTAATCCAACCCCTTAAAAGCAAGGCAGTGAAAAATGGTTTACAGTTTTAATACTCACGACTGGCAATGACAGTAAAAATTAAAACCAAACTGGACACTATAGCTGTTATCATTCTCCCTGCTTACAGTTATAAAAGGTATCTGTGCCTGTTGTGTGTTTACCAACACCCAGTTTTCTGAAGGGTGTAAAGGTTGCTAACTGAAATGCCAATGTTATATCATAACAGCATTGTTAAGCAAACTATATTCATCAGGTCCACACCTTGGGAAACAAGCACTCTGTACAGCTGGCTGCAGCCCATTCGTGGTGTTATCGGTGTGAAATTTTGCTGTGAGGTGGAAAGGGTCAGGTTGTGAAATTTGCAGTTTTCCTGAAGACACATTAAAGGTCATATTGACAGAGAGCTCTTGACAGGTTTTTGGGGACTCAGATCTTTACTCCCTCCACCAAGCAAACTGAATGCACTGCACTCAGAAATTGAATTCTACATAGCAGGTTCAGTAATGAACAGAAAAAACAACTGTTTTGTTTGGTTGTCTTAAAGTCAAAACAAACCCCCAAATCTCTACATATGTACTCAAAGGTTGAAATATTTGTGTCTGGGTATAGAACACTGGGACTTAAACAGAGTAATTGCTTAATCCTACGTGGTACTCATTTATTTCTTTCCCTGTGAACAGTAACGCCTGCCAGGTGTGCATTATCATAATGCTAGAAGCAAAAAGGTCTACTGTTGCTTTCTTTTTTAGGTAATAAATAAATTGGTGCCACTCACATTTCACAGATAAGAATGTTAGTTGTAGAGAACTGAAGTATCTTGCCTAAGGTCATGGAGGGATTACTTAGTCAGAGCTGCTGATCACTTATCTTAGACTCATAAAAGAATTTGCATCTCAGGTAGCAACTATTTATCATTAGTATATCATGAAGCAAAGAATAAAACCTCAGCAACACTGTCATCATTCAACAAAGACGTCTTGGAGGGGTGAGTCATCAGAAACTGGAGGTTTGCAACAACAGGGTGTTTTAGCAAGAACAAGGCCAGAGGCTGAATATTAGAGAAAACATATAATAAATGGAATATTACTGAAAACTTATCTAGTTTCAAAAAGAAGTGGATATGGCATGAATTACATCACAACTTTTAGATTCTTACAGCTGCCTTGGTATCAGGCTTAGGAAAAACAGCTCAAATTTATGGCTTCATGTTGAAACCATGTGAAACTCCCCCTTCTGTATTTTGATGTGAAAACCAGCCTTATGTATTTCAATTTTAGGCTTTTAAATTCCCAGACTCAAATAAAAACTCAGGCCAGCTAAAACTGCAACACTTAAGACCAAAAAAAAAAATTTTGCAGGAGATCTTGTGCATCAAAAGATGGCTGAACTCAGCAAACCTCTACTGAACATAGAAACTTGAGTATTTAGTCTTAGTTTTCCACTTCTGTAGAAACCATAATTTGTACTTTTACAGTAAGTATGCCTTCTCACCCAAGCTGAGTTGGAGAACTGACCTAGTACACTTACTGCTACTTTATTTGTTTGGGGTTTTTTTTGTCATTAACAACAGTGGTGGGTTGACCTTGGCTGGATGCCATGTGCTCACCAAGCTGCTCTACCATCCCCCTCCTCAGCAGAACTGGAGGAATGGGGGTGGGAGAGAATATAAGATGAAAAAACCTTGTGGGTCAAGACATGCACAGAAGCCAAGGAAAACAAAAGATGTTATTCTCTACTCCCCATCAGCAGGCAATGTT
>JAVJGJ010000003.1:13453835-13463910 GCA_035590215.1 Microhierax caerulescens | reverse complement strand
CTTTTACATCTGAGCAGAGATCGTACGCTATGGAATATCCCCTTGGTCAATTTGGGCCAGCTGCCCTGGCTGTGTCCGCCACCCCCAAGACGTTGCCCACCCCCAGCCTACTGGTGAGCAGCCCTGATGCTGTGCGAGCGCTGCTCAGCAGCAGCCAAACCCTGGTGTGTCATCACCACCGTCCCAGCTACCGATACAAGCGCAGCACGGGGAGGGATGCTGTGGGGCTCAGCTGGACCCAATGCAGCAGCTTCTACTAGCAAGGATTTTGTACCACAGGTACATGTTATACTTGTTATTCAAGAGATGGAATTACTCTGAATAAAGTATATTTCTGTGGAAGACTTGTTATAAATTAAGCTAATAATGAAGATTTCTTATTGAAGATAATTTGCAATTAAATAGTTGATCGTTCTTAACCTACTTACATTGAGATGTATTAACTCTGTATAAACTTGTTTGAAATGTATTGTTTCCCATGTCATTAATTTCAAGTATTTTGAAATTTTAGATGGTTTGGTCATTCAGACATGAGTGTTTGCTTTGAACTCCATTATTTTAATTAATGGGCAAGTTTGCAATTTGATGGTCAGATGCACAGAAATAACTGACATTTTTATTCTCTCATAAAATTTAAATATGAACAGTAATAAACAGCTCAGCTAGAAAACCTATTGTTATTTTAAAATTGATTTATGTCCTTTTTATTACTATGGTTTTAGTGCCCTCTAATTTTTACAGTTTATGGCATTTTTCAGTACTAGAGGTTAATTCCTCTAATAAGAAAAAATAGCAAATGCAATAGTATGTATATACAGAAATTAATTTTATTGCGTAAATGCTCCATCTTCTAATCTTTAGGATGAAAAAAAAATTCCAACTATAAACAGCAATGAAATACAGCTTATTTCCTAGACTTGCAGAAATTCTTAGTATGAGAAGAAATGGGAACACCATTGACAATGACTAGTCAGCAATGCACAGAATACCTTCACTTTCCAAGCACCTCCAAACTCTGAGTTTGCGTAGCCACTACTGGCTTCTTTTCCAAGGCAACAGCAAGGCTGAGCAGAGCCGTTAAGCCCACCCAACACTGACTCTGAGCCCCCAGGAGAGTGGAAATGGCAATTAATATGCATTGGCTTTACACCCCTTCATTCTGTCCCATCTCAGATAATGGACTGTCCATATGAAACAATCAGAGAAGATAGTGTATTTTTCTTCAAAAGATTCTGTGAGGGAAAAAAACCCATAAACCAGTTTACTCTGGAGATGTGTGAGCTATGTGAGTGCTTACAGCAGGCAGACGAATTGGCAGGCCACAAGTAGCTAGGTTGGCTCTCCGTATTTGCTGACAGCATGTTCTTCCAGTGCTCCTCTGACTAATCCTTTCAGCTGCTGCCTCTGGAGGCTCATCCAGGGCTTCTTAGATTGAAATGTCTATGTAACTAAGGAGGAACGAAGGTGACTGAAGAAAGGTAATGAGAGGAGGAGCACTGCAAGAGAAAAATAAAACATCAAATGCCATTTAATTAAATACTATGTTCTTTTCATGACAAGAACATTTTGATGCCGTGAAAATCGTTTTATCAGGACCCAGAAGGAGATTGGTAGGCAACATGAGCATTGCAAAGCAATGCATGAGAACTCTGCTTAAATCAGAACTAAATACTACTGCACAGAGCTCCCATCAGCACAGACATGAAGAGAGCTGGAATCCTTTCAAATTATATTCAGAAAAATAAGGAAAGCTGTTCAAAGGTTTTAATACCAAGTTATGGGTTTTTATTTTTGGTGCAGGTAATTACACAATAGTTTTAATCAACCAAACTCCTAACTATTCATTTTGATTTAGTCTCAGAATTCTGATTTAAGTCAAGCAAGTCTGGTCTTACAGTGTGTGTTTTTATTTTCCATCTCTTTCAGAGCGTAAATGCATGCAATGCTACTGTAAGCTGGCCTCATAACTCTAAATAGCACCGAGGGATTTCTGTGGGGTTTATTTGTGTATTCATTTGGTTGGTTGGTTTTTTTTTCCTGGCTGTTTTCTTCAGGAAGAAAATAAGCTTTGTTAAACTAGTTAATTTAAAAATGGGCTGGGAAGCTGCTGAATTGACAGTAATAGTGTATTGTTACATTTGTTTATTTGAATAACAAACTATTTTGATGTCTTGGTAATGAACAAATGGTTGTAGACTACTTTCAGTCAATGTCACAACTCGGAGAAAAATACCGAGCTTGCTGAGTACAAGTGGACTGAAAACCTCAGTCTATTATCTTTGCTAGCTCAGGCTACTAGTGATTTTTCACTGACTTTTTGACAGTACAGTTCAGAGGCAGAATGATTTTTATTCACCACATTATCCTGCAGTATGTTATTTTTGAGCAGATTTAAAGCCAAAAGTATGTAAGTGGAAATATAAAGAAGAGCTGTCACATCTGGATTATACTGATCCCAGCAAATAAAAAATGATTTCACAATATACCACATAATAATATCAAAAAGTTTTCAGAAAAGACTTCACGTTATTCACTGTAGCATTTTTAGATACAGCCAGAGAGCTTGGCCTTGGTGAGCTGTATTTAGCCCAAGGTTGAACAGGTATTAAGAAGACTCAAGGTGGCTTTATACCAATTGTGTCTTTTATGAATTCAAGGCATTAGAAAAGGGCAATTTGGCTGCCTTACAACAAGTGTTGTGTAAAACCAGGTTCAGAGCTGCCTAAATCACATCTGTGGGATCTAAGAAACCGTACATGCCAGAGACCAGCAGTGACACTTGGCTGCTTCCTACATATCACACTGGGATTTCTAAGAGGCTCTTGTCAGGTCATTGGTTGCCAAATGTTGAGCAAAGATGACAGCAAAGAGAGAGGTGGAGGCAGTTTTTCTACCCATCAATTTCAACAAAGTCTATTCTTATTACATAAAAATGTACTTGCTTTAATTAACAGCTTGATATAGCATTATTTATGACCCAGGCAAGTATGAACTGGAAAGAAACACATTTATGATTTCTCTTTTCTGCTTCTTATTAATAAGTAAATAAATGAAAAAGTAAATAAACTAACCTCAAAGATTCATAGATGGAAACTTCTGTGATAGTGACTTGCATGGGTTCATCCGAAGAAAGCTCTACAATAATAAAAGTGAGGTAATGTCAAAAAAAGTCTACCAGCTTTTCAAAGAAATTACTTATTTCATTGCCATCTGACTTTTTCAAAACAACATAAAAAGATTTTCTCTCTAACACAGGGTACAACACAAAGTATCGTTGTTCATGAGAATGCCACAGAAAAGATCACTGCCTTTTACAGGAGCTTACCAAGCATCCTGGTATGTGTACTGACTCAAGCAAGCTCTTTTTTTTTTTTTTTGGTGTTTCTGGTGGTTTTATCAAGCAAATGAGGAAAAGCCTTATAAATCCTTTTTTATAATTCTCTATTTGTGCAGATGTAATACAATGAAAATCTTATATTCCTTAATATTTAAAAACTTATTATAATACCTTTGTTATAATGGATACCAAGATCATTATACAATAAAGGAATTTAGAGCATTCTCTTTTTGCCACTGATATACTGCCTGTGGGAGGACCAGGAGAAGGTAATCTGTGTTCAGTCACTGCTTTAGCCTAAAAATAATTGAAATTGAAATTAGAAAATACTTCTTCAGCCTCTGTAACAATATGTAGGAGTAAGAAAAAACATGGTTTTGCAAATCCTCATCTATTTAGCAGAGCAAGAGTCGCAAGTAAATCAGTGTCTCATTTTAAAATGTATCCCTACAAAAAAGGGATAGCAAGAAAGCAAATGTGAATAAGCAAAATCAAACTGAGCATAACAGGTGGAAGAAGTGGCTTACTGGAACCAAAAAGTAGCCCATGTAGGATAAATACAGTATATCAATATTAACATTTTGTCTCACCTCATTTTACCAGCTTTCAATGCATTTGTATTTACTCACACTCCCTTACAACACCATATCTGAATTTCACTCTATTTTTCCATTCACTCATTTCTTGTACTCCCTTTTTGTACAGCCTCTCTGAAATGGAATACAAACACTCAATAAAGAGCTGAATGTCTACTGAATTATTTCTAACCAAATAACTTCTTTTTCAGACTCAGGTTTCTGACTAAATTATTTCCTCTCCTTCACTTAATGTAAGTTAGGAGAAAATTGACTGCTTTAGCTCCACATACAGGCCTCTGCTTAAGAAAGATCTAATTAATTTATGTGCTTGCTAGGACAGCATGATAGTGGCTCAGTCTCTGAAATGTCTCCTGGTTCAGTTAATATTTTCCAAAGAGTGCTACTAACACGAGTGAATAGGGATTTCCAGTGATTTCAAAAGGTACGTGCCAGCCACTGAGATACTCAAACTGAGAAAGTTACTAGTGCTCAGCAAGGCCCATGAAATTGTAACATTTGCAATTAACGTTGAGATTAATCTAGGATCAAAAGAGTCCCTCTTCCTGCGAAAACAGCTTCCTTCAAGAGAACCTCAAATGTCTTCATCCAAACCAGTCTAAAATGACTCCAAGCACCTCGCTGTTCCCTAGTGACCTTTCAGGTAATATAACAGGACACAACATGAGTTTATTTTTCCCTAAGAAACAGCATAAATTTCCCTCTGCTTGCTTTCACCCCATCACTTACCATTAGACTACTTCAGCTCACCCTAAACATTTCTATGGTTACTACCAGCAACATACCTACTAGTAACAATACCCCCAGCAAAGCTTCCCATCAGTATTCACTTCTTTTCAGCATCTGCAATGTAATCACAGTGGACACAGTGTGTTTCTGAACTATTTCAGTAATAAGCCTGACACCAATAAGGTAAAAATGTTGCAAACCCCAGAAAGATTTAAAAAGAAAAAAGAAAAAAAAAAGAAAACAAACAACAAAACAACCACTTGAAGAAGAACATTATATTTGTGCCTGGAAAAAAAAAAAAAAAGAATTACTAGACCAGACATGTATCCTTCCAAGTTTTTATGGAGACAATAAAACAAGAACTGGGTAATATGTTCTGATCATCTGTTTTAGGCAGACTCAAAGTAGTTGTCTGGTAAAATTATTGCTTTATATAACAGTTTGCTCTTTTTGTTTTGATTAATGACTGTGCTAGTTTCTAAGTAGCAACAATTCCTACATTGGAGAAAGCATATTTTTTGGAACTGGTGTTACCTGCTGGTGAGAAAATGGATGTGCTGCCAGTGCATTTTACGGAATGTAATTAAATCTTGTCCTAAAATAGAAAGTGCCTAGTGCAGCTTTTAAATAGGTAAGAATTTTGGAGCATCCTGGTCTTATTTTTCTAATTCAATTGCATTACATGCCATGTGAATCTCCAGACAAGATACATTGCTTTTGTTTGAAATTAATTTACTATATAAACACATATTCTCTCTAAATATCTTTGGGAGCACTCATACTTCCTCACAACTCCTTTTGGTAGCTCAGGCAGTTCTAACAGCTTTATTTTTTTTTTCAGGCTCAGTGCAGTAGAAGTACACTGTGCACCCATCTTTTAGTGTTTGATCTTTTGTGACAGAGTTCGTTCACAGAACAAGGATGCATGAAAATACAGCTTCATTTCACAGGCACATAAACCAAAATGGTAGTCTTCAGACAAGGAAATGGAATAGACTTTGACTGTTGCAGAAGCTTGAATACTGTTGTGCTTTTTTCTGTCTAAACCAAAAGCAAAAAACCTGCCAGAGCTAATTTTGATCCAGAAGATGAGCTGCTTTGAAATGTGATGGACAAACACAACATGCAAACCACTGCTTCCACCTCTTCAGCAGTCTCAGGTAGCAGAACAACATCTGCAACCAAGTACAAGCTGCTGATCCAACCTGTGCTTCAAAAAAATTGGATTAGGACAGAGAAACATTAAGTTTCCATATATTTTAAAATGTCTTCAAATCTTTAGCTTTTCTTTGGCAAACAGGAAGGACTAGGAAAACAGAACAGCTGATTTCCAGGTCACTGTGCTTCAAAAGCAAAACCTGGAATCCAAGTCTTTAAGAAATTATTTGAAATCTATAGCAGAAAAGAAGGCACTTTTACTTCCCATTGCCAAAACTTCAGGCTGCATGTGCAAAATTCTCTTAAAAAACTGCATGGGATGAAAAACATTGAAGTGGTAGCCAGATTTTGAGAGAACATCTGCCAGAGATTCATGTTCGTTTGTATGAATTGGACATATGGATTTAGTTACATTATGTGAAAAAAGTTTGGCACACAGAAGTTGTATTTCTGTAGAAAGCCAAGGAATACAAAGCAGAGGAGCCAGGAGAAAAAAAAAAAAAGTCTTTCAAACTAAGGTAGAAAGTGAAAGGAAAGAAGATCAGAGAGTTGTGGGATCTTGTGTCCTGTAATAAAGGGAAACTAAATTTCTCAGAGCCTTCATGAATAAATCTGGAGCTTAGTGCCTTATTCCAAAAATAAATTAGAACAATCTGTGTACAGGAAAGGTTAACAGCCAGTCTGCTACTATAAACTGGTTTTGTTTCTAAATCATATTATTGTGGTGTTTAGTTGTTGTTTTTATTCTTTCTTGGTTTTGTCATTTTTTTTTTTGTTTGTTTGGTTTTTTTTCTTAAGAAGAAACTTGTTTCTGCATCAGGCCAGAGACAACTCTATTAGCACAAAGGATGTTCCAGAAATAAGTGAAGCCCTCTAGAGCAAACAGCACGGGCTTTTCTGGTGAGCGCAGGGTGGAGAGGACACAGCCTTCCCACCAGCGAGCCAGCCAACACTGCAATAGCTTCCCCTCCCCGTTCTGCATCAGCCATGTGGTAGGTGGCAAGTCTCATGTTTTAACTTCTTAAAATCTTGCTTGCTGAGTGCTCAGTTTGATTTTTGTGATTTGTGCCAACATTTTCCTCTCTTTCCCAGCTTCTGGCTGCTGTGTGGATATCTCCTTATGCTTCTCTTTCCCCAGCTTTCCGTCTCTGGAGGGAGGTGAGAAGTCTCCTCGATTATTTTTCTCTTGTGCAGGTCTCACTAAGAGAGCGATGAGTTGCTGGATTTGTGGATTATTGTTTGGAATGGTGCAGGCCAGAAAACACCTCTACTTGGAGATTCAAATTTAGGAGTTTCTGCACTCCTTAGCATTCTAATTCCTGGCAAAAGACCCTGAATTGCTTGTTTTCAATCCACATAATCTTTAGTTGCTACTAGATGACATAATTTATATAACTAATTACTTTCCGAAGGCAACAATAGACTTGCTCTGATCAGAATGATAAAACCTTTTCAGATAGAACCTGACTCTCCTCTCATTTCAATAAACACTCATCCAAATTCTCCTTGCAGTTAGAACTTCACTGTATTTCCTTAACAATGGAGTTGAAAAACATAAAGGACAATGTAAACGTAATGTTACCTTGTCCGTGAGCTTATTGTGGAACCACTAACCAATTGTAACCAAAATCCCAAGTATCAAAGCCTGAACATTCCTAAGTAGTTCTTTTCATCTGAGCTGCTAAATTACTCCTATGGTCCTCCAGTCACATCACCTACGTCAGTGCCACAGGAACTGCAGTTTCTCAATAATTTCATGCTTGCCTTTTTTCCTGGAATTGTTGTCAAAGAAAAAGTTAGAAATAGTAAAAATACCAGGATCCTAAAAATGGCACTGAAAGGCAAATCTGAGAAAACCTGGAAGTTTTAAGCTCTCGGCCCAATTGCTTCAGCCTAACTTAGGATCAAAACCAGCTTTGTGTTTAATACGAAGTCTTAAAGTTTGTCTATGTTATTTCTTCATGCAGCTGGGAGCTTGGTACTTCTAAAAAAAGACTGAGACATGGAGAAAGACAATCAAGCAAACAGGACTGGCAGTGCCCAGCAGAAGTCTGAGAAGCTGTGACACACCACAGGAAAACTACAGAGCAAGTTTGGGTGATGAATTTGACCAACTCTATCTTTGACCTTTACGCAGTCTTTGTAATTATTGTGATTTTCTTTCATTTTATTGTGGTTTTCCAAAACATATCTGCACTTTACAAATGCTCTGTTTGCTTCAGTAGAAAGAATCCAAACAAACAAGCATAAAACCAAGCCAAAAGCACAACCCCGAAGATTGAAACTACATATTAGAAGTAGGAATGGCCAAATTCTGTATGCTCATCCATCTCTCTTATTCCCAGCCATGTGTCCAGAAGGGAGAAAGCAAAGCTGGCTGTGTTTCTATGGTATTTTACCTGACCCTGCCAACCCAACCGGTGTCTGCACATATACCCAGGCAACCATACATCACCCTTTACAGCTGGATGGGTCTGCCACAGGCAGTTCATGGGGAGCCAATGAAAGTGTTGGGAGAACTGGGTCTGGACACCCATGCTGCCTTTCCCAAGGAAAGGGTCTAATTCATGTTGGAGTGAAAGACAAACTACTATTAAACAGAGGCCTTCGCATTTCAGCTTTCAAACAAGCATTATAATATTTCTGTGTTGTCTATAAAAACACCCATAAGTTTTATAGTACTTTCTTCAGAAGTGAAACACAGATAGAGACTGAAAAGACAATTTTTGTCCCTGTAGTGGAACACTACTTTATGATCTGAAACCAGTGTCTGCTAAAGAGGTTATCATTCACATGTACAAATGAAGCATAAGATTGAAAAATTAATTAAACCATTGTTTATTCAATTACATGCTGTGTCCCTGCTTTATCTAGATAAACAAGCTGAATAAACTTCTGAAAGCTCTCAGCCTGAAGAGCCTGAATCCTATTATCAGATGTTAAATTAAACATTTAGAGGACTACATTCCATGAAAGGATATTTCCAAGGACCAGTGCTACGTCTAAAACAGCACATTTAAAGCATTCTGGCATTCTAAACAAACCTACCTTTTTATTTTTATTTTTAATTTTAATTTTTAAGATCCTAAATATGTCTGCAAATGAATTAACTTCCCTTTGAATGTTTTTCCAGCAGATTTTGTGTGGTAAAATATTTTGTTTACATAAACCAAAGGGAATCATCCAATAAATAAGAGATAGTGTGTCTGACAATGTAAGATTTTCTCACCTGAAACCACAGGCAATACAAAACAGTATGAAATTCCTCTCTACCTCACCCAGAGCACTGTGACTAGGAGTAATTTCAGAGCAGACTACAGAAACTTCACGTTTATGGGCTGCCACCACAGTTGCCTTAATTATGCAGAGACTATTTCTGTGTTAGTACTTCCATGACACTGACAGGGGCATGATTTTACTTGCAAGGAGATACTACAACATACCAATGGTGAAAGTAAGAGGGAGACTTGGGCCCAGGCCCAACAGCATTTACAATTAGAAAAAGTTACGACGACAGGCAGAGCAGATGTACTTGAGCACAGAAACCACCTGGCAAGCATCACTTTACAGTCCAGCATGTGCAGAAATGCTTTCAGAAGTGATGAAGTTTACAGCACCACTGGAATCATATACTTCTGCTACATGAGAAACTGGCAGCAACAGCAGCTGCAGGACAAAACTTCCATTGGCCAACTACACCCGTTTGGAGGGGGGGTGGAAAGCTCATGTATTCAGAGACTGAACCAGAATACAATATGCATGTGTCGTCTGGACATCCATCCAGTGGTTTAGCAGCTTCAATTATCAGCACTGAAATGAGTGATTCATATTTATATTTGGCTCTTAGACCGAGAATTTATTAAAAAGATTACCCTAAAAGAAATAGTAAGAAAAAATATATCCCACAAATTTCCATCTTCCTTTAAGTGACATAGAGTATAAAGCCTATGGAATCCTTTTCAACTTAAAAAAACAAAACAGCAACAAAAAAATTGTCCCTGCTGAGTAACAAAGCAAAGGTGGAGGGACTTCAAAAATAGACAGGCTACTTACTCTGAGGAAGCAAAGAGAGTCAGTATGAGAAGTTTTACACTTATCCCATTGCACTCATCTATTTTCTTTATCTGTAAACAAACTCTCAGACTTATTTTACACACTGCTCAAAAAAGAACAGCACTTTCGCGGGGGGGGGGGGGGGGGGGGGGGGGGGGGGGGGGGGGGGGGGGGGGGGGGGGGGGGGGGGGGGGGGGGGGGG
>JAVJGJ010000003.1:13431818-13453735 GCA_035590215.1 Microhierax caerulescens | reverse complement strand
TCTCAGAATCAGAAATCTGAATCCTATGTGAGCCTGTTCCCAGTTTTCCTTCATTATTTATTATTTACGTGGTTTTGCCATGAGGAGTAACATGGCATGGCTCTGTCCCAGACACCATCTGGAGACCGGCTTGGGAGGATTCAAGAAGGTTGTTTACGCAAAAGAACGTTTTTCCAGTGTAATGCACCCCTTGATTTACCACTGGATGCAATAACCTTTGCTCAGCAGCGAGTGGCAAGGCATCATACAGCTGCCAGTGTAATCTGAAAATTTATGCAGCACAAATGAGCTGGCTTCTGCAACAGTAACGGCAATACAGAGGCAAGCCAGGACCCCCAGCCCAGAGCGAGTCACAGCATTCCCCCCCTGTGTCTGGTAACAAGAGGGCAGATACTGCTCGTAGCAGAGGTCAATTTGTTTAGTGGGGACTGCTTAAAACAGGAGTTTCAGGCTGAGCCTGGGCCAGGAGAGGTCAAGGTCCCCAGAGCCGTCATTGTTCCCTGGCCTTGTCAGTGGCACTGGCCAAACTCTTGGCCTTGCACCATAAGGCCCAGGGCCCAAGTTGTATTGAGCACAGTACATTTGCCCCTGGAGTGTCAGGAGGGAAAAGTTCATGGGTTAAACTCAGATGGACAGAGTTTTTTATTCTCCTGCCTGAAACCGAGCTTTGTTTAGATTATACCTCGGGTTTCACAGCATCAAAATCCTTTCTTCATTCTTGAATGACAACGGAGCAGGCAGAAATCTGACTTGGACCATTAAGTCTTGAAATTTCAATGTTATTAAAGCGTAGAGAAGAGAGTAAGTACAACTGAAATGAAAAACCTCTGGCCATAACTGAAACCAAGAATTCAAACATGCCACTGCTCTGCCAGCTGAGTGACCAGAGCTGAGCCCCCGTGACCCCCGAGGCAGCAGTGATGCTCTGCACTTGCGTTGGAGGCACTATAAATCTCATCTGCCTGGGGGAATGTTGGATGGGGCTGGATAAATCAGATTAGCCCTTACTTTCTCCAAAGAAGATTTACTAGGGAACTAATGGGTTTTTAGCCCTTCCATCTCACTCAGTGACACTTCCCCATGCAGTGTATATGGGATTTCTGGATAAATGACATACCAGTCAGAGCTAACTATTGTGCAGCAGATGTGGACTCCTACAAAAAGCTTGATTTTCCTACGTCTCTGAAGGTGTACTAGAGAACAAGCAACAGCATAAGTAAAAGGTGTCCTTACATTACTGGTTGCTGCCCATGAATCCAGATTTCAGTCTTGTTGGGAGTTGGGCAGCACCTCTCCTGAGACAGACATATCCTCTAGTTTTCCCATTTGGTACAGAGGGAAATAAAAAATAGGCATGGATTTCTATCTAAGCAGGTTTGCAGCCTCAGGTCTTTCTACAGTTCACACTAAGAAAGACACGGATACACAGGCTAGAGAGTCAAAGCACTGCTAGCTCTAAAGTAAGATCTGTTTTGGCAGGGGACAAACACAGTAAGAAGAATTTTGCAGGCCACCTGCCCTAAAACAGAGAGCCAGTGTTTCCCTGCTCTCAGCTCTACTACACGATCACCCTGGCAACACCAGCACTTCAGAGAGATGCACTAAAATTGCTTAAGAGAATGGATTTCTTTCAGTGTTTAGGTAGTTTAGAATCTTAACTACAAATTCATTGCAGCTCCACAAGCTGAGATGAAAGGTCCAAAAAGCTTCAATCCATGTATAAAAGTCCCCAAGGAAATTTCTCCATTTGTCAGCAGCCACTTGCTGGACGAGGTGGTTCCCAGGTGCTGCATGCTGCAGCTCCTGTGGCACTGGGCAGCCTCGTGCCACTGCCGTCCCCAGTGGCTCTGAAGCCTTGTGGGCCAGCTGGGCAGTTTGAAGGTTGCCACTCTTCTTTCCACGCTCTTAGTTTTTGAAAAAATTCAGTGGTGCTGCACCTCATCCCTGCTTTCTAAACTACACTGTGGAGCAATGCTGATCGAGTGATGTTGTCTTGTTTTCCAAAGGGGTAACCTTTGGGAGCATTTCTGGGTCTTGAATAATCTTTACCACTACCAGAACAACATGAAAGAGGCTTTATGGTACAGGATACTGACCTGGCTTTTATATTTATTTTGACGGAATGACATTTTCTTTCGCTTGAAGTTTTACACTGCTTATTCAAACTCTTCTCCAAGTACTGTGCTAGAGTTGGAAACAAAAATGGAAGGTGATATTATAAATGCAGATCTGGCATTCCTAACTTTAACAAGGCAAAAAGAGCTAATTTTTTCATCCTCTCTCTTCCAAAAGAAGAACCTCATTCCTTTTTTTCCAAATCTGATTGCTTTAAAAGACAGGTCAGAAGGAAGACAGCTGGCAATGGATACAGCTATCCTCCTACTCTTTTCAGTTTACTGCTGTGGACATCCATAGAAATCTCGGGCTTGGTCCTGTCTCTGCAACAGATACAAAATCTCTTTTGTTGAATTTAACAGTAGATCTCACACAGGCTATTAGTGAACATTTTTTTTTTTTTGTAACTGCTATTAAAGGAAACAGCAGAATTCTCCAAATGCGTATGCTCTGTTTTTTAACGTTAAAAGTATCATATCTCTTCATTAATAGTTTGACCTGACTGTATTTGAGGTCAGTCCAGTCCTCCTTTTTATAACTTCACTGTATTCTTCGAAAGCTTATAGGAACTCTAAGTCTACATTTTATCTTGTGATTTAATTTTCATATACCCTGTTATTTTCCTGGATTTTCTTTTTTATTTGCAGAAAGCATTCAGAAATAAACTCTTGTCCAAAGACCCTGTATGAAAATTATTGAAAAGGCAACTGAAGTTGACCCCAATTACATTTACTTCTGTGGTCTGTATGGTACAAAGATGTCATACTTGGGCATTTGATTTTTCTCTGTTTAATAGGAATTGCAACACATCCAGAGATTACATTTATCTAATAGCTTAACATGGAAAAATAATGATTAAGCATCAAAATAATTACCTAAACAATGTATTTAAGCAACTTCTCCATTGTCTACTGAACAACATGAGAGAAGTGATAAAATAATTCATTGCTGTCTTATCTCTGTTTCATTAAACTTTTCTTGAGATGTATCTATGCCCTGTATTATAAGGTGTGTATTTCACGTAAGCCCCTAAAATTGGAAGCTAGTTATGAGCAGGAATTTTGGTGATGAATGCTAATGCCAATCAGGGCTTTCAGCATCAGTCCCTTTGCAGCAAATGATTACCTAGCGAGCAGCTTTCCGTATTGCAGCACTTACTGTCTCTCCTGCAGCGACAGTGGCTCAAAATGGCTCCAGTGATTCAGATATTTCTTTTGAGAGAGTCTCTCCAGGTCTGATTGCAGCACGGGGACGTAAAGCTACAAAATAATTCCTGTACTTAATTTAAGCTGCCAACACTGACTCAAGTCAAAGGGAAGGTTGTCTTAGAAAGTTATATGTGCACTGGGTGCCTATGAACTATGGCTACATTACTCTGTCTTTCCTGTTCAATTCAACGGTACTAGTCTGATGTAAAGCAGGGCAGAAGGAGGCAATGATGCATGAGCATTTAAGCGCTTCTTCAGTTTGCAGTCCTTGCACTGTTTCATTGGAGTTACTCTTCTCCATGGTTGGACTTTCAGGTACGCAGTTTGTTTTTATCTTGGGTTTAAAGTTTTGACATCTCCTTCAATGTTCATGTAAATTGACAGAGAATTTTAACATACAGTCAAAAAATCCGGCCTGTTCATGATTGTATTTCTGAATACAAAGATAAAGCAAAGAATATACAGGGACCTTGATTTGGACAGAATGGCTACATCCTCTCTTAAGGGAATATGTGAGATCAAAGTCTGACATTTTTTCTCCTCCCAGTATCCATTCAAACTAATTTTTACATTGCTTCCGTTTTGCAGTCTAATAAATCACAGTTAGCTATGCAGGCTGATGTAACATTGCTGTAATGCTCCGAGACAAATGCTGGTGTGTTAGTTACAAAGATGAGAGTGTGTAGGCAAGCATTCATTAGCGTTAACTAATGAATGCTCGAACAAAGTCAAACACAATTGATAGGAGCATAAGTTACTGAAACCTTGAGGCTTATTGCACTGATATGGTGGGCTTTCAGGGAAGGGATTTTTTCTTTCTTTGTTTTTGTTTTGATTGAGTGAAACTATTCACTGCCTGCCTTGCTTTGTGAGAGGCAACAGTCCCTGAGTGCATTTCTAAACTGAGATACGGTTTATGAGAGACCTTATTTTTATGTGGAACAAAAGCCAGATTTGCCTGGGAGTGATCTGAAATGCAGTCTCACTGCGCTGTAGCAGTAATAAAGCAATGTGATCCTGCAGAGATATACAGGTGTACTTTTCTGAATATAAGAGTGACTTCATAGCACCTTTGAAAGCTCCTAAAAGCTAAATGAAGTAGGTCTTTGTACTTTAAAAAACAATCTGTCCCTTGAAGACCTCAGGGAAAGCACAGATGATCTTTGGTTTCTGCAGAGGCTGGGAAACACAATAGGCTACAGGGAGTGAAAGTACCACGGAAAGATGGTGTGAGCCACTCTTGTCTTGTGAGGACTGTTTCCTCTTCATTTCATACTTCCCCTATAGCTATAGAGAGCTCTCCTCATTGTTCAGGAAGCATTCTTTTCTTTAGATACAGTGATCCTCTTTTCCTTCCCATTTGAGAAATGTCCCCTAACGAGGGGATGACAGTGGCTATTTAATTTTTACATTCTTCATTACCTGCTCTATTCCTTTCAGAAATCAGTGGGTCAGGGAAAAGGAAAGGAGGCTGCGTCTTTTCTCAAAAGCTGCTGAGCAAACTCAGAGTGTGAAGCTTCAAGAGACTTCAGGGACAGGGGAGGCAAAGCTAGAAGCTGGAATCTGCACACTTTGTTGCAGCTTAGAAAGTTGTGGAGAGTCAAAAACTAATCCTAGAAGCAACAGGCAGCTTGCAAAAACTGTCATAGCCATATGCCACTAGTTTACAAACCCATTTTACTTCCATTTCCTCTTACTTCATTGTTTTGAGTTTCCCTTATTAAAAGAGATTGAGATTTTAGTCTCAGCAGAGCTTCTTCAAAGCTCTGCTTGAATCTGTCTCCCAGGGCCATAAAGACCTGACCGAGCATGCAAGGTTATAGAGCATTTCCAGAGAACACTCTCCTGGCAATGAAAGAAGAGGAAAGCTGAGGGTGACTCAAAATGCCAATAATTTCCAAAAGAACAAAAGCAAGAGGCCTCATGGAGCAGGGTTTGGGGGCAAGAGAGCTGGATACAATTTCCAACTTCATCATGTGGCAATTCACTTAATCCATCTCAGTCTATGCCTCTACCTATATACCAGGGAGGTACACTCTACTTCCTTGGACTTTTTTTGTTACTAACATGAATAATGTTGTTAATTTACTTATTGATATTCTTCAGAAGCACTGAGAAAAGGGTTTGAAACCTTTTCAGAAATCCAATCTCCCTTCCCCTCAGGCTTCAGTTTGAAGCCATGGAGTTAGCAGAAGTCATCTCCAGGGTGTGGGGAATTCTCCCCACTTGACACAACGGGAGGAAAGAGAAAGTTCACTGCCAAGTGCACAAGGAAGTGTAAGGACAGGATGCACCTTCCTCTTTCTGTCTTATTAAGTCATAGCTACATACCTAAAATAACACATTATTCCTGCCAAAACAGTCTTGCTCTTCTCTCAAGAATAGGATAGCAATACCCATTTTGATCGTGGGGGAATAAGAACACTGATGAACTCTGAGGGAACAAACACAAGCATTACAGAGTGCGCCTTATGCACAAAAAGAGCTACCTTTGGAAAGCTGGCAGGCTTAGCATTAGCCAATGTATATATATGATAATTGGGATAAAACACTGCCAGTATACATGCAGTAACATATCGAGTAAACAACATACCAGCATAAATAAATGATACTCCAACGTTCATAGAGTACATAAAGCATACCTCCTCTAGCATTAGCAAGCAAATGCTATGTTCAATCTGGATTTCGTTGAGCCTTCATTTAAGAATTTAAGTTAGAAAACTAGTCCTGACATCTCATCTTCTCCATGCTTCTTTTTATGTGACCGGGAAGTTATATATTTTCATTAAAAGTCCTTCCTAACCCAGACAGCTTGAAGTAGAAAAGAAGGAGAATTTAAAATAAAGTTGATTCTTAGAAGAACAGTTCTCATGAAAGCAGATCCTTCACTATCCTGCACTTTAAACCATTTATAAAACCACAAATTAGATAGAGCATGGTACACGTGGGTTGACATTCTGTTCTGAGGAACTATTACTATAAAGGTTCATCAGTGGGAAATGAGCCCCTACTAAGAAAAGTCTAGGAAGACCATCCTTTCTGCCCCCTCTATCCCTGGTATGGCAAACTTAACCATTTTTAGTAAAAAAAAAAAGGGATATATTTCTTACAAAAAGCCTAAAATAAAAATAAAAGGTTATAATCTCCCCTTTCTTTTAAGGGTCAAAGGAAACTGAACACAACTGCTGGCTGTCAAAGAGGAAAGCAATAAAATCTCCATGGAAATAAAATAATTTATAGTTTTCTGTATTTCAACCATCATCCTCTTGTTGTATAATCCAACAGAACGGAAACATAATGTGGAAGTTGCAAAAGTGCTAAAGACAAACTGAACACCAACTCTCCAGTAGTTGCAATTTGGGAAAAAACAACCAGGCTCCTGGTGAGGACACACCTCCCTAGGCAAGCAAAGAGCTCCACTTACCGGCTGATGTAGCCCCTGAATTACTGCTTCCCGCTTAATTACTGAGCCAAAAGTAAGCAGCAATAAATCAATTACCCAGCCCATCAACCCAGAATAAAAGAGTTACGTTGCTTCAAAGTAGCTGGTGACAGCTCACATCCTTTCAAATACACTTCCTGGTTTGGAATGAATCTTCCACCATGAACAAGTACATGGACAAAGTGGCACTTAGGCAAACTGGGGGAGCAGAGCGAAGAACGATACAAAGCCCACTGAAGTCTTTTCCCTGCCAAAGTAGTTCCTGGCTCAGCTCCAGTACAAAAGTAAGGGTGAGATTTTGACACTACCAATTTCTGTAAACCCCAGATTATTATAGTCTGCTATGTTGACATTTTGTGTTCAGAAAATTAATCCAGATTATGCATAATATGCCTATGTTTTGACATATTGTAACATACAGTATATATGTCACAGATTTTTTCCAAGGCAGCATCATGCTGCACAAAAAGATACTGCTCTTTGTAAATTGTTTCATAAATTGCCTTTATGAGTATTCTCCCACTCTTTATCTTTCATTACAACATTATTCTTTTCACCTTTACAGCAAAGTTGAATAGGGCCAGAAATTTTACCCTACACTTCTACCTCATCAGTGTTCACTCATGTGGCTGAAATTACATTTCATGGTGTACAACAGGATATTTTGCGTGTAATGAATGATCAAAACCTGTTTTGCTCTATGCCAAAAATAAGTATAAAAGTATACCACTCTTCATATTAATTCCATTAAAAAAATAGAATTGCTAGGAAGATGAGAATGATAAATAATCAGGAGAAACAGAATAAGGACCAGAGATGAACCAAACATATTTTAAAGTACATGAATCATAAACTATTTACATACCATTAACTCAAATTCCACAAAATGCATACATAACTGACAGCAAAGTTAATTCAATGAATTTTACCAAGATCATAATGAAAACATTCTGATTTTTTCAATTAGCTGTCTAAATTGATTTGGCTATATTTATGTCAGAATTTGTCAATCAGTCAATGAAGGACAGGTTGTGTCACATTGCTAGTACTTCATATTCATAGTCTGCTGTGTCACAGGGACTGCTGATAACCAGGTGTTATCTTATCCTTTACATCAATGCATACACCCCAATAAGCAGATTGTCCTGCACAAACCATTGGAATAGCAGTGCTCTTAGGCCCAGGAAACATTTAATGTGGGAAATGTATCATAGATAGGCATGAACTTAACCATAATTTAGGTGCCCTCTTAGTTTTGGGCTTTGATTGTTTTTATCTTGGAAGCAACGTGAAGAGTTTAGAAAGCTCTGTTCCTTCCCTTGCTGTGTGAGAACTATTCCTTTCCAATCCAACTGTTCACACTTTGCCTAATTGTGTGCAGTTTTCCACCATCATGATGGCCTGTCTTGCCTTTTACAGGTATTTAGGTTTTGACTTTTCATACATACTTAGGAGTATTGTCACTATGCTTGATATCAGAATTAGGCCCACACAGACATTTGCTTAAAATGCACACAGATGGGAAAGTAATAGTATCTCTTTTGTCTGGCCATTTTAATTAGATCCTTGGCAATACTACTACAAATGGAAGCCTATATTTCTGGTACCTTGATTAGCATCTGACATAAACTGCGCACTTTCTAAAACCAATCTTCAAGGAAACATTCATGTAGGAGTTGATTTAAGACTGAATTAATGCAAACAGAAACTCCTGCTGCATTACTCAGTTCTAAGCATGAACTGGTTCAAGGGAAACTACAGCAATTATGCAGCTTTCACCACCCAACAGAAGCATGCTTGCAAGATAATAAGCAACAACATGAGATAGATAAGCTTCCTTTATTTGTAGACAGGGAATTGGAAGGCAAGTTAAATTCTTTTTCCCTATCAAATATTACACAAATGGCCTCTAGAGGGATCCAGGTTATTGCTTTTCTTCTGAAATCTCTTAAACTTTTTTTTCCCCTGCTATTACTTTTTAACAAGAGAATCATTCATCTAGAAATAATGATGCAAACATTTTACATTAATGGGTGGCAGAACTACAGAGTTCATGACCAGTAGAAAGCTTTTTGAAAATCCCGGAATTACAAAACCTGGAGGGCAAGGTTCACATTCAGTAGAAGTCCAATCTCAAACAAATCAGCTCTCAGCTCACATCAGATTGAATAAAAACAAGACAAACCCAAAGCAGTGCCTACACATTTAGCTGTGTGTCTGAAACTCAGACTGGTGAGTCTGCACAATTACGTTAGGAATGTGGTAAGAATTAGGCTCGTGTTTCTGGAGAATGAGTCAGTATTTTCCATTTCAGCTCCTAGAATACTCATGAAAAAGTATATTGCTTCTAAATTATTGTCTCTGGCTTGGGTTTTGTTTGCCTGAATTATTTCACCTAGCTTGAATTTTTACAGCTATGTTTTTACTAAAGCAGGCATATACTTAGCAGTTCCAAGTTAAACAAAGAGCAAGAATTTCATTTTACGCTGTCTATATTCTATACATTCTATATTCTGGTCTGACCAAACAGTGGACGTGACGTGATTCAAAATACAATCTAGTAGGCTTTTTACCGAATGCACACTTCACATGCAATCGATAATAAAGCAGATGTAATGACTCTAGGCATGCAGAAATACCTGTGTGTACATGTGCAACGGGAAATAATCCTAGACATGCTCCTACTCTGCTTGCAGCTCCATTTTCAAGTTCATATTCTGAAAAAAGGGAATTTCAGGGACCCTTGGGTGCCCATTAAAATATTATATGAAGATACTCGGCTAACGCCTTATTCTTGCATTTGGTGGAAGTGTGGTTTGGCTTGTGCAAACCAAGGTAGAGAGCGAAAGGGACAACAAAAAGGTTACACCGAGGCCTCCTTGGTCCACACCCTGTGATAGGAAAAGCGGTTCACAATCTGCCATTGGAGATGATCTGCTGAATCTGGGCCCTGTAAGCAGACTGCATTACAGTCTGCAAAATACAACACAGTACAAACCCAGTCCAAAACCAGTTTGGTTTTGTTTCAGTCCACTGAATTTAAACTTTCATCGAGTTGTATTCCTTCTGTTAGTGTACTGATAGATGACCTGGTAGCATATCAAGACAGAACAGCTCTGTGGCAAGGCATTTGGCTAGGCTATAGGAAGTGTCATTCATACAACACTGAAAACAGCACCAGATACACAAAGATACTTACTGTTTCTGATGTGCCTTGTTCCAGCCAAATCATCTTCTCACTGACAACGTTGTGAAGATAATTAATTAGTATCTGCAAGGCCTTAGCTAAGCAACTAGACCACAAACTTAGGTAGAAAACCTCAACAAATTAAAACACGCTTTAGGTAAAAAAGACAGATGTGATCCTCCTCCAATGAAACCAATAGGAACCTTTGACTCAAACTCAAAAGGATGTTGTGCAGTTAAAATCTCCTGCTGATGATTTTTTGGGGTCTAAATTTCAGTTTGCAAAGAAAAGAAAAAACATTTAATTAAAAATGCTAGTATAAACCAGGCAAAGTTGCCTTATGCTTTATTATGTGCATTGTATAATATCAGAAAAGCTGCAGAATTAAACATTTAAGCTCCTTCCTGAGGGCAAAATAATAAAACAAACAACCATAAATCGGAGTCTGAACAAACATTTCTCATTCTATCAAGCATGCTGCTAGCTAAATATCTTGATTACACCTTCTATCATTTAATAATCTATGCCATGGAATACCTCCTGAACCAACTACTTTCAAAATTATTATTATAACGTTCCAATGAAAAATAATAGTATTATAATATTCCAATGAAAAATAATATAAAGTGTTTTTCCATTCAAGGATTAAGTAAAAGGACCCCTTCCTAAAACAAGAATGTTTCCTTTGTTGTCTATCTTGTTATTCCCACATGAAATTTTCTCTCTGTGTAGTTTTTTGATATTATCAATAAAAGCAAACATAATTTGTTTTCCTCTAGTTGGAATTCACAGAAATAGTTAAAAGGTTAGTATTTGGGTGGGGTTTTTTACCCTCTAGAACCTGAATCCACATTTCTACTATGGAACTATTGCTATATTTACAATTGTATGGTGTTCTCCAATGGTTCTGATAAGCAAGTTCTACCTATTCCCATTCCACCGGAGTTTCTCTCAAGACCTTGTTAGGAAAAGAATCACTCAAGCCAGTTACATTTTAATAGCTTCAGTGGGCTATATCTCAGACCCTACATATGGTCAAAGATGCTGGATTTCTGTCATTATGGACTACCACAAATCAACCTGGCTGTAGGAAAGAGAGGGTATCAGATCACTCTTGATTAAGAAAAAAAACCACAAACCTTAGAGACCATTGCTGTGTATTCGTCAACCTGCAAAACGTAAAAAGAAACAGAAAATTAATGTGCTGTTATTGAAACAAAATTCAAATAACCATGACATTAAACAGCAAATAGAAAAAACAGATCAAGGAGTTTGTGGTGAAACAGCTAAACCATTCCTCTCCAACTTCATAGCAGACCAAAGAACTTTTAGTAGCACATCTACTAATAAACATGTATTTTTACTAATGAAACTGTAAGCACTTTGAAGGGAAAAAGCTGTTGATAGTATTTGTTTTGGTTTTCTGAAATGAACTATTGACCCATCCATTTTGGGTTTGCTGTTTGATACGTACTATTACACAGGTTAAAAAACCAAAATCCAACTCCACAGTATTACATGAGAAGAGAAAAGTATTTCTTATAGTGTTCCCTTACTTAGCAGTAGTCCTTTGGGTAACTAAGGAGTATATGCTCTTAAAGATGTGAGAAGATATTTCTACATTCCCTTTACACATTAATAATGTTAGTAGCTCTGGATGCTGGATGAAGTGTCTAGGAAGTAGGTGCTTATTTTCTGCAATATTTCAGCATATCTACTTTGTCTATATTCTCCTACCTTGTCACCACTCATTTTGTCTTCTTACCTGCTCTTTGTCACAGACTTTGCATCTTCAGATGAACCATGAGTAAAGAAGAAGGGAGTAAAATAGCTTCAATTTTAAAAGGCAATCAAGCCTGAACACAGAGCCCTTCAGCAGAAGCCTAAGTTGGTTCATGATGGATGTAAATAAAATGCACAGAAGATGACCTTTTCCACTTCCAGGAAAGCTTTTCCTCAGACCTCGAACATGGTTCATGGAGTATAAAAATACCCAGCAAAGAACAAATTACCTTTTTATTTTTAAAAAATTTTGTGTGTGTGTGTGGCGTTTCCATTATTTTGGGCTCATGTGACATTATGACCAATGGATTTCCTTTGTCACTTCTTACCCTCAGAATGGATGAAGTCAGAATGTGTCAGGTGGTGTAGATGAGCAAATTGTTTATTTTAATTTGGTGCCAAGCCTTAACAAATCTACAGTACTTCTTTCCATATCTACACATATCTCAAGGAATTGGGTTAAAGTTTGAAAAGTAGGGATCAGGTTCCGACATCTAGTTTGAGCACAGTAGAAATACAGAAATTTGAGCACAGTAGAAATACTGATTTTTTTTCATTAAGAAGTTGGAACATGAAAAAATGCTTAGAGAAAGCTTCAGATGGAGGTTACCAGTGCTTAACTTTTTACACCAGTACATAAAATTTCATTAAACAGCTGCATAGCTGACCACGAGGATAACTGTTTTCTGCACAGTGGGAACTAGCACACACAATTAACAATGTTTATGGTCAATTTTAAGTTTGTTGCGAACCAGCTCAGCCCAAATAAATTTGTATTACATGTTGCAGTCCACACCAGAATGCTCTGTAGTCTTCTTATTTCAGCATTAATTGATTGGAAAGCTTTACATCATATGGTTACTTGGTACGTCTTACAGTTTTCCAGTTGCTGTTACTTGCCTAGCACTAACAAGGAAGTTTCTTAGTATCTTAATAACCCAGGCAGGGGCACAGCAACTGTGATAATAAATAAATAAATAAAACACAGTCATCTTTGTCTTATCTCAACACTTTCCCAAGAAATATACAAAAGCCTGAAAAAAAAAACCAACCCAAAGTTTTGTTGTACTCAGGTATCGGGGTTAGACAAGTATAACTAAAATGATATAAATTACTCTCTTTCAATTACACTAAAGTCTAAGTAGGCTGCCCTATGTGGGAATCTATTCTGATCTGACTTTTTCTGGTTAAGTCACTTCAGTTTTATGTTGTTTGACATATAAAAAGATTTAGGTCCTCAGCCTTCTGCTAAGGCTTATGTGCCATCTTGACAACAAAATTCCTACCTCAGTGCAACTGTTGAACTAAGTAAAGAAGAAACATGTGCAACATGAAGTGATGTAAAACCTCCTTCTCTGTGCAATAAGTTGTTTTGCTCAAGGAGAAACTAGCATTTCTCAGGTTGAAATAGTACCTCTCTTATACGTATGTGATTTACCACCATACTGTTCTTTTCTTTTTTCATGATCCTGGATGATTTCTTGCACAAGTCCTAGGCTATTAATGTATTGAAAACTTGACTGCACTATAACTTCCATTTCATCTCTTGACATTTTGTTTTATTAGGCTTGTGAATCACAGGAAAACAAGGGACAGCACCTGGCAGACAAATTTCCCATTTTTACTAAGCACAAATCGAAAGATTTTTCTCCTAAGGAGTGTTCATGGAATTTTGCTGAATCCAAGGAAGCCCCAGGGAAACGTCCTTATTAAATAAGAGTTGCAATCAGAATAGCAGCCTTGACACTTTGCAGTGAATTTCATCCAAGGCCAGCTGTGATTCTGGAAGAACTGCATGGGAAGAGAATTTGTAGAATTTACCTGACACTGTCATTCACATCTGATCCAAATAACAATGTGACTGGTTATTTTTCCATTGCATAGAAGTAAAAATGCCTTTGTCTCCCCTAAAACAGAGTGTACCCTTGAGAGTATACACTAAATCTCCCTCTTCTACCTGGCTATTTTCATGAAATTTGTAGTAATAACTTCCATAAATATCTGTGAGACTTCAGTTTAAACTAGTCAATCAGTTCAAAAGCAGGGGGAAATACACCAACACTCACACACTGAGGGACAGACAGGGAGGGACAAGGAGCAAGAGAGAAATCTCATTATCATCCACACTGCTCAACAACAGCTTGTCTCAGAATAAAACCCAGCCAAATTTCTTTGCTTAACTTTCAAGATCCTGATTCAGATAAGCTATTTTCTACAGCTACTAAATGACTGCTGAAGTATTTTTACTGTCTTGCCAGCAAGACGTTTCTATTTCCTGTAATCAAGATGGACTGTAAAAAAACAATAGCCTTACATCAAGTAACAAAGATCATGAAGCAGTTTATTTCTAATGATTGTCATAAAAAGTACATAAAACCCCTTCAAGCCAGTCAAAATGCTTTCTTTCCCAATAGAAAAAAAAAATGCTTAGAAATACCATGAGCAAAGGAGAATTGTGGATATTGAATTCAAAATAATGAAACTTCATCCTTTTCTCCACTAGGAAGACTGGCTAATTTTAAATTATGTTTTCTAAAGGGTCACTCCATGCCTGACTGCCATGGCCTTTGGATAACACAAGAATGAGTAAATTAACGTTGTTACATTAAGCAAAAGTAAAGCAATGTATCTACTCATCATCAGGTTTTTGACATGTTCCCTGGAGTGATCAAGTGCATTGATTTCTATCTGTCTGTAATGCATGATATACATATAATACAATATATTCTGCCCACCCAGCTAGAGGTGTTTTCCTGATTAAAAAAGCTCACTTGATTCTTACCTCATTCATAGAAGGAGTGAGGAGGCACAGAGCGTGCACTGTTGCATTTGCCCAGCAACAATGGCAGTTTGACCCATAATATTACAATGGAAAAGGCTGCTGTAAAATTTTACATGCTTAAGGCTAGATCTGCAGCTATACTACTTTATCATTAATATTATTGTTCACAAGATAGAATAAAAGAAAATTATTCTGAGCAGAAACATTTGCATGGGTATATTTTCAGCTCCTGAACAGATGAACACATCAGCAGAGATTACTGCTGAGGTCATTCCACTGATACCAATCAAATCTTGTTAGATGCCAAAGCATCATCACAATATGAAGTACCAATGTATCCGATGGGATTTGTTTTGATAGGTACATGGATATTTAATAACAAAAGACAGGATGCTGCAGCAACTGTAAATGCACCAGAGAAAAAACCCTTAAGATTTTGGTCCTGAGTAGTGGACAACAATCCTCTGAATACCATGGTTTCTAAATCTTTCATTAAGCATTTAACTGAATCTGTTATAGTTTCTATTTTTTTCTAACTCAGTGCCTTTAATTTGAAGAGGACATCTGAATTCCTCCTTTAGGTGATCTGACTTGCCCTCAGGATATGTTTGTGTTTTTATTATCTTCTAAAATTATAACGAATAAAATGTGTCCAAGCTGAGTTTGAACTACTGTTTTGAAATGAAACATAACTACTTGAACAAACTGCGAACAGGAGTTAAAGAATATCCAGTTCCTTCTGCCCTAACAGTACTGTTCACTTTGGCACACACGAAAATAAACAGAACATTCTTAATTAGCTCATCTGAAAGAAGTGCCTCCTAAGCGTATCTTCCCAAGCTCTGTTTATAATTATGAAGTTGTCATCCTAAGGGGAAAAAAGTAACTGTTTTCATGCTTCTGCCACATAGTCTTAAGATAATGACTTTGCACTTGGATTTATTAATTAACATGTTTTATATTCTTTGTATAAGAAGCTTGCCCAAGAGTCTGTTAGGCAGAATCCAATATGTGAAGATTTAATGCCATTAATTGCCTAAAAAAGACTATGGTGATTATTTGGCTGAGTAATGTATGTCCATATCTTGATGAGTTTTGAATGCTACTGCAGTTCTCACTGAAAATGGACCATTTAAAGCAAACACACTGATTACCTCTACTTATACAATGAACACAAGAGTGAAGAAAATAATTCTAAATTCATTTAAGTATTAGAGTAAATCACTACCCAAGTTTTATTGCATGACTCTTGAGAACAGCTATTTCCAAATTAAAGACAGAATGAAAACTTTGCTTTTCAAGAAAAATAAGTTTTATAATTAAGGTGTTGAAGATGCAGAAAAAAAGATAGCATAGATAAGACATTCATACCTCTTCAATAAGTAAAATACCTTTCAAAATGTGCCTGGTTGTAGAAATGCAAAAAGTAAGTTATACTAGTCAAAAGACCAAACAAATTTACTAGACGTCAATACACCTTGGATCAATCTTATGGTCACAGCAGAAGAAATAGAATTATGTATAAAAGTTTATGTATCGGCTTATATGGTCACTGGATTGCTCAGCTGCAAATGGTATGTAGAGCTGGTAAGCCACAGAAAAGCTATGCTGCTACACTGGGAGCAGACACAGTTTCCAGCACTATAACATAATGATTTACAAGAAGCCAGACTAATGTGTCTCCTTTATAAATATGAATTTTGGCAGGGTCTAAACAATCTCTTCATTGAAACAAGTGAGAAAAGTCTTCATTGAATTTAGAATTTAGTGGATTTCAGAGATGGGTTGGAGTAGATAAATGAATTCAAAAGGAACACTTTGAGTATTACCTCTTTTTGAGATGTCTGGTTTGAGTTCTTTGTTTACATTATTAGCACATTTAAGAGGATTGAAAAAGAAAAAAAGTGTTCACAGAATGTCTGAAATAATGACACATTTCTCAGCCATTTCAAATGTTAAAAATAAAGCTCAATACAAATACACCAGAAGGGAGAAAAAGAAACTAAACATGATAAATATGCTTTTGCCAGTCTGCTTTGTTTCTCTGTGATGTGATGATTCCTCATAGAAATAATATGCCTGAAAAACCATATCTGTGTAGCATTACAACTAATAAGTTTGATTGTTGTAGCATTACAGCTGAAGGCTGATCAATATCAAATTACCTTGAACAAAGTCAAGTCTACAGCACAGTTGGACCATTGCACTGTGTTCAAGGTAAATACATAATTTGCAAATCAATTACCTTTTTCATTTGCTACCACATCATCAAACTTGTACTTGATTCCGAGATGTGGCTTCAAATTCTGACCTGTTATTTTGGAAAAAGGAAATACAAATCGCGGACTTTCTTCACCATCGTAACGTGAATGTCACACATGTGAAGTAGTGTCCCTTTCAATGAATAATAATGATCCTTGTCTAAGACATTTGTAAGAGTAGCTCACCAGGTCACATTCAGGCACTGAAGGCCTCTGGAGCTTCCATACGGCAATTGCATATTGGTCCAGCTGAAGGCAAATGCATGCACAACAAGTTTTTCCATTACTAATTCATCTGCTTGAGCACTGTTCCAGACTGGAACATCAAACAAAGGTAAGACCATGCAGCACCATTAAGTCCCTTCTGCTGGGATGAGGTGGAGCTCCCCCAGCCTAGGTTAGCATGTGGTTTCTCTAGTAGGACTGGGGTTGAGGTTGTGTATATTCCTAGGATAAGTTTAGTAATATACACGGTTCTAAAAATATTTTCAAACCCATTTTAATGCAAACTATTTCCATTTTTGGTTGTATCACAAAAGTTATTGCAAACACATTTCTGGCATCAGGAGTTGACATGCAATCTCTACTTGGCAAATAAATGTCAGTCCAAGTATTGCCTATACCAAGATTTCAATCAATGCTGTGAAGTGGCTGGATAAGCTGGCTTGCTTTCTTGACTATACTTTTAGTCCTTTATAATGAATTTTAACTTTAACTGATCCAAAACTACAGGACACTCAACATGGATTTCCCACGCCATTGCACACACCCCTCTGGAAGGTTGGTTTGGGCAATCACTGCTGTCAGCCCCCACAATGATGATGTTTATGAATGTTCCAGTTCTAAACACAGCCTTAAAACACACTGTCTATTGCTTTGTTAAAGTAAAGTTTGGGTGTTCTGTATTTCACAGGATTAAGCCTATCATAGATATGTTTAAACATCCACTTTTGGGTTCAACTGTATTATTAAGACAGACCTAGCAAGCTTTTTCTGATAGAAAAAATCAACCTGGATCATACATCCAGTCACTTTTTGTGTATTTACTTCATGAGGAACCAACACTGCCATGTCTGAATTTCACATACTGATAGTGAAACAGACTTCCTGGTAGAATCCTAGGTGATACGATCATGCCTTGAATATAAAACCTAAACTTCTAATTATTTAAAACAAGAGCTCTTCCACAACCTGAGATTATATCTGGAATTAAAGTTGATTTAATTCAAAAGCAGTTATGATTTTCTGCTTCATAATAATTTCCCACACTATTTAAATCCCCACTAAACTCAGAAAATGACACCACATTCAGAATTATTACAAATATATTATTTGGTTTCTTATTCTTCCTCCTTACCCCTCCCTGAAAACTCTGGGTATAATTTTTTTACTATAGGTAATTCAGGCCCTTCTTTGCTTACTAAAACTATGATTTGGAAAGTGTAGCATTCAGCAAATACAATTGGGGTTGGGGGGGCAGGGGGAGCATTTCTCTTGGTATTTTTGGTACGACATCATTATAATTGCATAGATCTCCATTTCTAATTAGTTCATTTATTAACATTTTAAATGAATTCCTTTGATTGTGTTGTTCATTAACAAAACAGTCAACAGTCTTACCTGACAGCTTCTTGTTGAAAAGCATCTTCACCAAAGAGTATTCTTGCATCGATCAAAGTATATTTCAAAGTTTTTTCTAAAGTTTCTAGCAGTTTTACAGTTTTCCTCATGCTTGCATTGGTAAGAATGTAGGCTGTCAAAGCTTTGGAAGCCTAGCACAACTTTGTTACAGACTTCAGCCTTCTTCAACGCCTATCGTTTTTGCAGGAAAAATTTGGAAGTATTCCGGTTGTTGGTTGAAATTAATCCCATCAGACTTAATCTACTAAATTGTGAAGGCTAAGGCTTACTCTCAATTATCTGAACTCACTCTTTTTATGACAGACACGTGGGATAAACTATCCTCTGGAAGTGCCTGTGTCTCCATTTTGTGAGACTAGAAGAGTCAACAGAGAGCAGTACTTCAGAAGGCAATTCTTCTCATTTTAAGATTTAGGTATCTGCCTTTAGCTGAGATGAGACAAAACACTTCACTTTTCCAGAATTGCTACTCCCAAGCTGGGGCTTCAGGTATCAGACTTTTTGTCAAAGATCCAGCTTGCCAAGAGTTCCTGATAGAGATGAGAAATTCAGAGGTGCTCTGGAGAAACAGGTTGTCCTCTCTAGATCCACGTCATGTGAAATACTGAAGACCTCCAAAAGTTACCCATTGCCCATCAAAGCCTGCACAGTGTCCACTGGCCTTGGTAGCTACAGAACATACAGCTCATTTGATGATATGATACCACCTCTTCCCAATGCTCACACTTAAGAAATGAGGATGGCGTCATCCAAACCTTTTTTATCTCATTTCTGTGTATCTTGTCTCGTAGCTTTATACCACTTTTACTGCTCTGCATTTTCTTAATATGAAGATTTAATAAAGGCTCTAGGGGAGGCTTGCCACTGCAGATATTTCTTATCATTGTATTTCATTCCACAGACAAAACAAATAAATAAATGAAATGAGGGTCTGGAGCTGGCAATGCCATATCTGAAACCTGCTGTTATGATTAGGTGTCTTTCTTCCTTGAGCCACCTGGAGTTTGTTATACACAGGTCAAGCTGTAAATCAGAAGATATTGCATGACTCCAAAGCTATAGAGAACATAAAATTATGTGGCTTCAGCTTAAAGAATCATAGGCAGAGAGAAATTAGGGATGGAAGGTTTATTAAACTGTCTAGTTCAATCTCTGCCAGCATGGGATTATTTCCTGGAATGTATTTTACAGCACATTATAAAAAATTGTTTCCATATGTGATTCTGCTCTGGAAAGAGCCTATAAAAGTGGTCTGGTACAGTGCCATTCTGATTTAAACCATGATTTCTCTCTCTGCTGTGCAAAGTTTAAAGAATATTTTTTTCCTATCAGTTGAAGACATCTGCTCTTTCAATCATACACACTATCACTTATAACAAATGTTCTGTGTGGCACCCTCACCTTTATTTGCATTGTGTAACTCCACGTTATGCCTCATCTCACTCCTATGGCCTTAGGCATACTGTGGTGCAGTAAAGAGGATGGAGGTAACAGCGGTGGTAAATGCTTTATCAGAGATAAACTGATACAGATTCTTTGTATTACATACATGTGCACCGAGACTTACAACATTAATACTTTATCTTCCTTCCGCAGCTGCTCCTCTCCTGTTTTTGAGACCACAGATTCTGAATCCTGACCTAATGAATCCTTCATTATTCTCAACTTCCTTCTGATATAACTACTGAAATTATTTAAATATTACTACCACTCTCCCCAAGATACCTGCCTTTTAGCTTTAGGTGAAGGAATGGGTCAGTTACCTGAACCCTGAAGCTGCTAAGGTTATTATTCTGCCTCATAGTAAGCCGGTTTGCTATTAGTTTAGTGCCCCTTCATCTTCTCTTTGACACTACATGTGACCTTTTCATTTTTCTCTTTGATTTTATTCATAGTTCTTTTCTTTTTCCATTTCACAGTTTTAAATTCAGAGTTCCTTGTAGAACCGGAACATAATTTTGATTTTCTTTACTAGAGTGACCAAACAGGCTGCACTATTTTACTGGATAAGATTTATCTCTGTGAGTTCTATAGAGTTCATCCCAGGCTTTATCTCAGCAGTACTCCTCGCTTTATTATCAGAGTGTCCGTGCTTTAAGGTCAGACGCAGCCTGGGCATGGGGCAATGACATGTCGGCTGACTGCAAGGAGGAGGTGCGTGCCCCTTGGAACGCTGACTGGAACGGCTCATCTGGGATCTTCTCACACTTCTCAGCCAATCAGACATTCATATTTTTAATTGCCCCCCCCTTAGTCATCAGATTCCTGTTCCTTGAAAGTTTTGCAGCTCCTAATTTTTATGCTGATTCTACACCAGGCCCAGTTCTAACACCATCAAGCTGCTTTTTAATTACTTGCAGCCACAGGGTAGTGTTACATTCTCACCACTGCCAGGGGATGTCAGCAGCTCTGTCTCCATGACTTTAACACAAATCACGCTTTCTTTCCTCAATCTTCTCCACTTGCCTGTCAACATTAGCTTTTCTGAGGCTCTTCACAATGTCCTTATGCTGTTTCCACACTGCAGCAGGCAGGAAAGCGCAGAGCATAACACAGGCATCTTCTGGAAGCCTGACATGCCCTCTCAGCTTGAAGCCTTCTCGCAGGCAGCCTGTTCAGGCGCTCTGCTGCAGAAATACACTACCAAATGTATGCATGGGGAGATCCACGGGCCCTCAGAGGTGACTTAAGCATGCCTATGTTTATGCTTCCTGGCTCTCTGCTGTATGACAAGTCAGGCTTAAAAATGCAGTGTAGCTTTGGTGGTCATTACATCTGCATTCCCTGTCACCAAACAGCTCTTTGGTTCACTGCAATCATCTTTTCTCACAATCACAACAGCATCTGCGAGGATGGAGTACTTACATAAGTCCCACTTCACACTTTCCCCCTGTGTTGTCTAGGCTGAAGCTCACCTTGCCTGCTATAGATTCCTCTATCTCAACTTTTATATCTTACAAGAGAAAAAATAACTTTGTCAGTACTTATTCACACTGCAGGCTGTACTGCAGCCTGAGGCTTCTAGGTGCACTTCAGAGAGAGAGGGCAGTGTTGACTGCAGCAGTTAAAACAGTAAGCAACACCCTGCGAACCTCACCTGTATATTTCACTCTGTCACATTTTTTCTCAAGTACTGTGGTCAACTCCTGGGGCCTCCTTCTGCTTTGGTCTCACCATTTTTCATAAGAAAACAGAATGATAGAATCATTTAGGTTAGAAAAGACTAAGATCATCAGGTTCAACCATTAACCCAGCACTGTCAAGTCCGCCACAAAAACATGTCCCCAAGTGCCACATCTACAGGTCTTTCAGATACCTCCAGGGACGGTGACTCAACCACTTCCCTGGGCAGCCCATTCCAATGCTTCAGCACACTTTTGGTGAAGAAATGTTTCCTAATATCCCATCTAAACCCCACCTGGAGCAACTTGAGTCTGTTTCATCTTGTCCTGTCATTTGTTATCTGGGAGAAGAGACTGACCCCCACCTGCCTACAGCC
>JAVJGJ010000003.1:13367757-13431777 GCA_035590215.1 Microhierax caerulescens | reverse complement strand
CTCCTCTCCAGACTAGACACCCCCAGTTCCCTCAGCTGCTCCCCATCAGACTTGTGCTCCAGACCCTTCCCCAGCTCTGTTGCCCATCTCTGGACATGCTCCAGCCCCTCTACATCCCTCTTGCAGTGAGGGGCCCAGAACTGAACCCAGCATCAAGGTGCAGCCTCACCAGTGCCCAGTACAGGGGGACAGTCACTGCCCTGGTCCTGCTGGCCACACTGTTTCGGATACAGGCCAGGATGCTGGTGGCCTTTTGGCCACCCGGGCACACTGCTGGCTCATGTTCAGTGACCACCAACCCTCACCCCCAGCCCCTTTCCCATCAGGCCCTTTCCAGCCCCTCTGCCCCCAGCCTGTAGCGCTGTGGGGGCTGTTGTGACCCCAGTGCAGGAGCTGGCCCTGAGCCTTGTTGAACCTCATACAACTGGCCTCAGCCCATGGATCCAGCCTGTCCAGGTTCCTCTGCAGAGCCTGCCTGCCCTCCAGCAGATCTACACTCCTGCCCAACTTGGTGGTGTCTGCAAACCAACTTTGTTGAAGGTGCACTCAATCCCCTCATCCAGATCATTGATCAAGATACTGAACAGAAATGGCCCCAGTACTGAGCCCTGGGGACACCACTAGTGACCAGTCACCAGCTGGATGTAACTCCATTCACCACCAGTCTTCAGCCCCAGCTGTCCAGCCAGTTTTTACCCAGCAAAGGGTACACCCATCCAAGCCATGAGCAGCCAGTTTCTTTGGGAGAATGCTGTGGGAGACGGTGTCAAAGGCTTTACTAAGGTCCAGGTAGATAACATCCACAGCCTTTCCCTCATCCACTAGGTGGGTCATCTTGTAGGAGATTAGGTGCATCAAGCAGGACTTGTCTTTCATAAATCCCTGCTGGCTGGGGCCTGGTTCCCCAGTTGTCCTGCATGTGTCACATGATGGCACTCAGGATGATCTGCCCCATAACCTTCCCCAGCACCAAGGTCAGGCTGGCAGGTCTGTATTTTCCCAGATCCTCTTTCCTGCCCTTCTTGTAGATGGGCATCACACTGGCTAACCTCCAGGAAACTGGGATCTCCCTGGTTAGCCAGGAATGTTGATAAATGATGGACAGTGGCTCAGTAGAGGACTTCCACTAGCTCCCTTGGCACCCTTGGGTGGATCACATTTGGCCCCATAGACTTGTGGGTGTCTAAGTGGTGTAGCAGGTTGCTGACCATTTCCCCTTGGATTATGGGGGCTTCATTCTGCTCCCCATTCATGTTTTTCAGCTCAGGGGTCTGGGTACATGGAGAACAACTGGTCTTACTATTGAAGACTGAGAAAACTAAGGCATTTAGTACCTCAACCTTTTCCTCATTGCCTGTCACAATGTTTCCCCCTGCTTTTAATAAAGCATGGAGATTCTCCTTGGCCCTCCTTTAGTGGCTGATATATTTATAGAAACAGTTTTTATTGTTTTTTATGACAGTAGCTTAATTAAGGCTCTTCTCCCTGCATAACCTCCCAACATCCTCGTAGTCCTCCAGAGTTGCCTGCCCCTTCTTCCCATGGTCATAAACGTTCTTGTTTTTCTTGAGTTCCAGCCAGAACTCTCTGTCCAGCCAGGTTAATGGTTTTCCCCGTCAGCTCGACTTTCAGCACATGGGGACGGCCTGCTCCTGCACCTTTAAGATTTCCTTCTAGAAGAATGTCCAGCCTTCCTCAACCTCTTGGCCCTTCAGGACTGTACCCCAAGGGACTCTGTTGGCCAGGCTCTTAAACAGGCCCGTCAGCCCCCTGGAAGTCCAAACCAAGGGTTCTGCTGACCCCCCTCATTACTTCTCCGAGAGTTCAAACTCTACCATTTTGTGATTGCAGTGCCCAAGGCGGCCTCCCCCCATCACATCACCCACAAGTCCTTCTCTAGTCATGCACAGCAGGTCTGTGGGGCATCTCCCCTGGCTGGCTCACTCACCAGCTGTGTCAGGAAGGTCTCTTCCACACACTCCAGCCATCTCCCAGGCTGTTCCCTCTCAGCCATAGTGTATTTCCAGCAGACAACTGTTAAGTTCAAGTCCCCCATAAGGGCTAGCGATTGTGAGACTTCTCCCAGATGCTTGTAGGATGCTTCATCTGCCTCTTTATCCTGGCTGGGTGGTCTCGAACAGACTCCCACCAGGATATCTGCCTTGCTGGTCTTTGCCCTGATTCCTACCCATAACATTTAACCCTGTCATCACCATTATTAAGCTCTAGGCAGTCAAAACACTCCCTAACATACAGAGCTACCACACCACCTGTCCTTCTTTGCCTATCCCTCCTGAAGAGTTTGCAGCTATCCAGTCAGTTGTGCGAGCTATCCTACCATGTTTCTGTGATGGCAACTATGTCACAGTTTCCTGCTGCACAGGGGCTTCCAGGTCCTCCAGTTTGTTGCCCATGCTGTGTGCATTGGTGTAGCTGCACTTCAGTTGGACTATCGATCCCGCCACCTTTTTGGGGTAGAAGCCCTAATTCCTATGTGCCCATTCTCAGGTGCTTCCCTGGTTTCTAACACATCAATAACCCTTGCGTCTTTGCTGCCACATGGATCTCCACTGAGACAGCAGGCTGAAGTACCTTACTAACACACTGCCCCTCTAACACTGGCGTGCTGCCCCCAGGCTTATCTCTAGTGAGCCTGGTTTTATCCTTTTCCCCCTTCACATCTAGTTTAAAGCTCTTTCAATGAGCCCTGCTAACTCCTGTGTAAATACCCTTTGCCTCCTTTGAGTCAGGTGGATCCTGTCAGTTGCCAGCAAGCCTGGTGTCACGTAAACTGACCCACGATCAAAAAAACCCCAAGTTCTGCCAGTGACATCAGGCTCACAGCCACGTATTGATCTGCTGGCTCTTCCTTTTTCTTCCCTCATCATTCCCTGCAACTGGAAGGATACATGAGAACACTGCTTTTACTCCTGATCCCTGACAAAATTGGCTTCCTTTATAAAATGTTTCCAGGCCTACTGAAGAAAAATAACTTGCAAGAGAAAAGCTATTATTGTTTGGCTGATGTGGCCCTTGCTATTTTCTCTTCAAAATCATAAGAACATAAGTATTATATAGCTACAGTGCCTGTAAGTTCATCTACCTGATGGAAGAGGTTCCTCCTGAGCATGGGAGTGAAGGGCTCGGAGCTCCCCCAGAGCCTCTGACATCTGCACCAGAACTGCAGTGGGTCTGCCAGTAATACAACTTCTTCACCTTTCAGCTTCCCAAAAACTTTGTAGTCCAAATATTTATTTTTTATGCTGGAGGGCAAAAAAGAAGAGAAAATAAAAGTTGGATAATTGTCATGTTATATCATCTGTGATTTCTGTTTCTGATCTGGTTAAAATAGTAAACTCCTGTTGTGCCACCCAAAAAGACTGGGAAATGTCCATTCTAATTGTTTTCCCTAGGCTATGTGGAGTGAATGTTCAGCTCCCCGAGGATGAAGTGTACCGATGTAAATTTACTGTGATAGAGCCACACTGCTGCTGATTGTTGCAGAACTACCACTGAGTAGTAAATGCTTCACTGCTCTGTTACCCGGGGGGCTGAGCATTAACTACACTATTGAACAGCAAATGCTTATCATCCCTTATAATTCAAACTATATAAATCACTGAAGAGAGACAATGTGCCTGCAGGGAACTCACATGGTCTATAAAAATGTGAAAATCTGAACTATATTTAGCTGACAGAGCTATACTTAAAAAAAAAGTATTCAAAAGATAATCTTAGACATAAACTCATCTTCATTTCAATCTACTAAAGCTTTGGTGGAGTTTAATCTTTTCTGCAAACATGCTCATCTTTAACAATATTTTTTTTTTAAAAAAGTATTAAGAAATAAAAGTTATTACTCTGCATTCTTTCTCCTCTAATCATTCATGCAGCATATATAATGACCTCTTTCAAGCCCATCTGTAAAGCAAAGCAAAACAGCACTATTTTTTCTTCACTGAGCAAAAACATCTCTACTTTGCTTAAAAAAAATTTCCCACCTAATAGAAGGTTTATAATATCCTGGTTGCAAAACATGTATCCACTGAAGGTAGAAGACAAAGTTCCCTTTAGTTTAAAGACACAGTTCTTCAAATACAGGGCTTACGTAAGGTTCATTGCACTGAGAGAAGGAAGGCAAGTTAAAACACTCCTCCAAGGAACTGTACTGCAACTGAGGACATAAACTTTCATTCCTGGATAAACAAACACTTAATCTGAAGTGGACACAAGTAGTTCCACTAGTGTCAATGAATTACTTATGCCTGTGAAGTTAAATATACATGAACACTTGAAGCATCAGAGGACTTTATAACAAGCTGGTGCTGCGTATTCCTTAATGTATACATAAAATCTGTTTTTTCTTTTGGCCTCAACCATGCAGTAACCTCTGGATGGGCCTCACCAGTCCTCTGTAATTATCATGGAGTGATTATGCAATTTACTGCAGAGCCGAGGCCTTCAATACTATTCTGCATTAGAAAACAAAACCTTCCCCAAATGTCTATCAGTAGAGAAATAAAACATGGTAACCTTTAATACACAAATGCAATTACACAAGACAAAGAACAAAACCAGATGAGAAAAGCCTCAGGGGAGAACTGGTATGGGACTTTCTGAGCTCTCCATGTAGCATTCAGAGAGCTGATGAAAGAGATGTTTGAAAGCAGAGTTGAAAAATGATCAGAAGCAATCAATGTTTCAAAAGGGTCAGAATAAAAATCAAAAAAAGAATACTGAAGCTTTTCTTATTAACCCATGGACAGCTTAGATGTTTCCCACTAACTTGTATCTTTTATGAAGATGTTTTCTAATGAAACAAAGAATATTTTAATTTTTTAATCTTATAAAAGATGATGTCATCAATGATTTATGTTTGGTGTGTCGTCATGTCGTGTCCGTCCCGTCCCCCCCCCCCCCCCGAGAAAGTATCTGTAAATTATTAGCACGGGTCTCCTACCTTGTAAGTCTGAACTAGCCAACAATAATGAGGGATTTTAAAAACAAATATAATTAAGCGATACAAATATGTTTGAAACACTAAAATAAAACTATAAAGTATAGTTTAAAAACTAGTTCAGTTGAAGTTAGACAATCAGAAAAGACTTTTCCTGACACAAAAAGCTATGTACATATAAGATTACTTTGTAAGAATGTAGCATATAATGCCGATATCTTTAGAAGCACTATGAGGCCACCTCATTAAGAAGAATGGAGATAAAAGTCTTTATATATTCATAATGTGGCTTGAAGGTGTTGCTTTATGCTGTCTTCAGATGAAAAGCAGATAATTAACTCTAAGTAAAATTGGGGAAGCTCAGAGAACACCAATAAAATCTCCAAAGGTCTGGTCTTCAAAGGCAACCATTTCATACAGCCAGTGGGTTTATCTCCTGTGGGCTATTTTATGTTCATCAGGATGTCAATAGTGAGAAGAGAGCAGAATATACCAAGAAATTGTAGCTAAAAAAGGCTTAATTTGGGATGAATGGCAGAAAATTAATGCAGTACAGCAGCAGTTTAATATGCTGGCAAAATGAACATTTACAAGTAATCCTCCAAGATATACACCAGCTGCAGAATTCCAGATAAATTTAAGATGTTAGTCCCGCAGGACTACTCAAGTGAAAATGAGCTCACGCTTCAGTATTTTCAGATCAGAGCCATATGCTGTACACTAGCACATTCACAGTATTAGTAGATTGCAGTAAATTTCTTAGAACATTATGGAATTTAATTTCAAATGCCCACGGTCAGCAAACTTCTGTCATTTCCCTTTGGAGATAACTCTGTAACCTGGATCAGACCTACACAATATTATTCTGATACTAATCTGAAAGTATCTTGGTCATTTGCATAAACATTGGACATCCCTAACTTTAGGTGCCTGGAAAAAATCTGGTGACAAATAAGCTCATTGATTTTAAAAAATTTCTCCTGATGCTACTCATTAGTTGGTGCAAACTGCTGCGGTGCCACCAAGGGAGATGGAAGGGTGACATGTCACAGCAAGCAGAATCTGCTGGGTAGCCTATGGCATTAAGGGTGAGTACCGGTATAAGTGTGGCTTAGCCGTAAGCAGTCCGTTCCTCTTCTAGCATATCATGAAGTCTTATGCATTATAATCAGACCTTTTAGTTTGTTTAGTCCTAAACATTTTTAGCTTCCCACTGAAAAAAAGGTAAATATCTGTAAGTGAAAAAAAAAAAAAAATAGGCCTCTTAAAAATCACTCTCAATTGCATTATATTTGAGACCCACTATTACACTCCATGCTCATTGTGTCTGACCTAAAAAGGATATTAAAAATCTCATTATTTTGTTGTTGGCTTTTCTACTTAATTATTACCACAACAGTCAGGTAATCATTATGCCAGCTACTCAAGACTGAGATGTAAATAGCTCATGTAGGAGTTAATAATCAGATAATAATAGAAAACACCGGTTCTGTATAATTAAGTCAAATGACAGGATTTATACTGGAGCAATCCTATGTCCAGAATGAAGCATTTTATGATATTACTCTTTCCAAATAGTCCTACACTGTGCAAACTTACTATATCTGGAGGTTGCTTAAACTCTAAAATTTTTGGCCTTCATGAAATTTTAATTACATGGAGAAATTTTGTTTCAAATTTGCAGTGATCTATTTGTCATTAATGTTGGGTACCATTAATTAAATTTCCTTTTTCAATAATTCATACTTCACAGAATCAGAGAATGAAGTTGGAGGGGACCTATGGAGGTCTTCTTGTCCAACTACCCTGCTTAAGCAGGGCCACACATTGATTGTCTCCAGAAACTCCATTACTCTGCATGATAATATTCCTGTAGGAACATGCCAAATTACTAATATGGCCAAAGACAAAACTGTCACAGATTTTCTAAAAATGATCTATAACATAGAGAATTTCTTGTATTAACTTATAATTAGAAAGTGTTAGTTGCCATTCTTAATATTTAATAGTTGTGTAAGCACCAGCAGTGCTAGGTGTAAACCAAAACAAGGCATCACCAAATCATACGCAAATTTTAAACAGTAAAAAGGATAGTTTTCTCAGGCTATAACCATTCAAGAAACAGCTAACCATTTTTAGCCTAATACTAAAAGAACTTACATTGCTGCCTCTATTAATTCAAAACTCTCTTTTTCAACTATAGGAAAGCAAATGGTAAAATGCAAGAAACATTTCCTACCTATAAAGTTTCTTTCGTCTGATTGATTACTTGAAAGTAGTTCTAGAAGCTACTAACAGATTTGCATTTTTTGCTGAGGGCCAGATGTGATTCAACATTTCTAAGTTGGAGTCATAACTTGAGTAGTCCTACTGTCTGAAATGAATTTTGGGAAAGGGTTGGGTTTTTATTTGCATGACTTCTTAACATGGCAATAAATTTTAAAATATTTTTGAGACTTACTTTTCCTTGCACTTTGTTTTTCTTTGCTGCTTCTTTCTTTCTTTTCTTTCATGTGCATTTCCCTAAGCCAATTTGCTGTTAGCATTTTGGTATGACTGTGCAGGCCTGAAGGTGTAGGGGCAGAAGTGTAGAAGTAGGAGAGGCCACCTTCCTGAGGGGAGGATTACCTCTAGCTGTTACTTACTTAACCACTCTTCCAACTTTCAGAAGTTCCTGTAAGGCTCTGCCTTCACCTATTTAGGCAGGATAGGGTTGCAAAATGAGTCTGATGCAGAATTCAGGAAGGAAATTTCATGAAAATCCAAGGAAAGACAGGTTAAATTGAGCTTTAGGGCTTGCTATCCTCCCAGCATGCACAGTTCATTCCACCTGTATATTTGTTAAAGCTGTGGTTGCCATTGACATTAGGTTGGGACAATCTCCAGATGCACATTTCAGATGATAAGGTGGAATGCCTTGAGGAAAGAAAAGCAGAGATCAATGTTCACTGTAGGTGAGGGTCTTTATCCCTCTCCAGCATAGTGTCTAGTGGAGTATAAGGGGTATGATATTTTTCCCTGGCGCTTGTTGTACTGCCAGGTTACCAAGTATTTAGAAGTTAGATAGTCAGTATTCCTGAAGATATGTGGTTAAATGAAGTTGCATCCAGATTCTAATGTATGCTTAAACTATTACATTCAGCCTTCTACCTGGCACTGCGATTAAAAGTTCAGTTGTTTAACACAGCACCCCAGCAATGAATGTCAGAAATAGTCCATGAGGACCTATGCTTCATGAGCTAAGGTTTTTTAGTAGTTTTAAAAACTTCTCTCCTTTTTAGACTGTACATTTTTCATTGTTTCCCCTTACTTTACTAATGCCAGCCTGACTGAAAAGGGCAAGGGGAAAAGCAAGCATTCTGCAGGGTAAACGGGGAGAGAAACAGACAGTAGCTTTTCTTAAAATGTCACTGCTCATACGGAGCTTGTGACAGCCCATTATATAAGGCTGGCTTTTAAAAAGGTGTTGTTAAATATACACAGGTTTCTCTCATATTTTTAGCTTGCTATTTTAATCACTTCCACACTGCGTTTTTAAAAGTATTTTGAACTGTTACTTGTTACAATTCTTTGTCATGTTTTCTAGCCACTGGAGCAATGCTGTCCTGAATCAAGACAAAGTAAGAACTTTGTGGCTGTCAAATGAAGGTACTGGTATCTGACAGAACCAGTTATTGGTTTAGCAAAAAATGTTGAAGCTCTCTCTGTATGATCTGACTCATTACAAGAACCCACTGTGATGGGATTTGGGGTGCATGGCTGTATAAGATGTTAGAGTGCCTTTTAGTTTATTTGCATATATAGTTTGAACTGGATTATCCCTTGGGTCAGTACTCATAGGTTCTGACCCCAGTTGCAACTGTCTTTAAAGACATTACATTTGATGTGAATGTGGTCATGGCTTTAAATCAACCAGTAGGTTTATTCTAGATTTTTAATGTAAGAAACTGATACTAAATAAATTTAGGGACACATTAATTACAACTAAAAAATACATATGTATTAATACATAGCTTTTGATGATACATGATACATAATAGCTTTTGTGGTATTCAGTCTAAAAATCGTAGAGACGCTCTACATCACAGCTTTTCTGAGGTTGTCCCCTCTATACACATTTTGAACTAGTTAAGACTGTTTAGAAATTTTAAGACCACAAAGACTTAATGTAAACATAATTGTATGAAGTGTCATTAAAGTAATTTATGCCTCACTAAAGTTTCAAGAGAAAATACTTTTCAAATTTGTTTTGCCTATAACATAACTAAAATGTAACTGATCCATTCAGAAAACAGTACATAATAATCTTAGGAATTTTCCTACTTTAAATGAATGTCAACTAAATAAATGTTTAGTATAATCAGCCATTTAACACCTTCCTTAACATCATTGGGCTTGGATAGTATTTTCAAGCAGCCCTCTGGGCTGCATCTCTCTGGAGTCAACTCCTTGGTCTGTTCTGGGTCACTGTGATCTCCTACTAGGGGAGAAATATATACGGAGAGTTAAGGCTATGGTTTCTTAGTACAACACCAAAAGTGTGAGAGGAAGGAGGAAGAATGGATTCTGGAATGGGAAAATTTGGGGTGTCCATCCTTGCCTGCACTGCTGCGGTATTGAAGGTTTCCATCCTCCCTTTAAAAACTCAGCTAATTCTCATGTTTGGGTTAGGGCTTGGGTCTGTAAGTTAGAGGAGAAGACATCTGGTGAGGCTTATTCTTGGAACTGTTAGCCAGGGAAAGCTGAGGGTTGACCTGCATTAAATTCATGCTCTTCTCTGCAACTGCAACAGAGGTAGGAGCCTGCTGCCTCCTGTCAGCCTGGGGCTGGGGCAAGGCTGGATAATGCATGAAAAGCCAATCCATATTTCCAGAGAGGAGAGCTCACAGCTGTGACAAAATGGCAGCAGAGAGGAATGCCTCTTCCCAGGCAACATTGCTATTCCCATGACAAAAATATGTGATGATGCCCAAGGTTATGGTTACAAATGGTGGCGAGTAATTCTGGAACACAGCAATGTTTCTGGACTGCCTGGCAATGGTGAGGCAGGGATTTTCAGCTACACCATATGGCTGCAGCACCTTATCTTGCGTTTTGGAAGAGTTTGGTGTTGTTGCTTCAGGCCCAACATATGGCCAGCCTGGGCCTTGGGCACAGCTCAGGGCTGAGCAGCCCAGATTCCAGCCATTTCTCTGGAATGGATTTAGGAGAGAAAATAAAGGAAAGCTTGGGACCTCAAGGCTTAACAGCACTGCCTTGAGTCTCTTTTTATGGGTGTAGTGAGATGAAATATTTATTAAGGTTTAGATTTGTGATAGTTTAAGGCTGGGAAGAGATGGCAATGTTACGTCAGCAGCTTTCTCCCTGTGTCTTCAGGCTCATAAGTTCAGAGAATGAGACAATTCCAGCAGTAAGCACTGAAAATGCTCTTGGGCTTTTCATTCCTGTGCTTTGTTCATCATTACCTTCTCCAGCACTGACAGAAGCCCTGTCCTAATTGTAAATCTAAATCAGCTGAATATCGATCCCCAGGAGGTCTGATTATATTTGTCCAAAATAATAGAGATGAGTAGCTGACTCTAAAGACAACTCTAAACTTCCTTATCTAACAGTTTAGGTCTCAGATTAATGAGCTCTTAAGTAATTAGGTCAGCCATAAATAGCGTTGTTTGCAGAGACAAGAATACATTAATCTGCAAAGGTCATATGTTAGTATTACTGATATATTTATATCCCAGTTTTGAGGATCAATTGGTTGTAGTCAGATTGTATCTGTTCTTTTTAAAGATATTCAAACTAAAAACTGCCCAGGAGGTTTCTTCCATGTAGTCCACAACACAGAGCAAATACTTCCATTCAAGGTGGAAAAAATTTGTTTAAGTTGTCACACTACTGACAATAGTTTCTTTAGAGGGAATTTGGATAAAGTGTATCTCCTGTGAAGAGCTGCAAACAATAGTATTGATCTCTGGATGTTTACTTCAGGAAGGAAGAAAAGACTCTTGGTGTTGGAGGTCCAAGGGATTATTAGAGACAAGGGGAAAAAAAACCCAAACCCAACAGGATCTGTTTGTTCAGTAATGGTGTGATAAGGGATAAAATGTTCTCTACAGACCTGGGTGCGCCTTAGAGATATGTAGGGACCTCTGCATTGTATCCCTTTGCATTACAGTGGCCTTTCTTTTCTCAGCCCTTACAGGAACTCTTTTTGTACCATGCTGAGGAATAAATGATTTCTTTGGGGACTTCTCTTCTGCCTTGTCTGACTGAACCTAGTACCCCAACGATCTTTGGGAAGTATAAAGTACAGTAAAACTGAAAGGATGTGATTTTACAAACTTTTTTGCCTGAGCTTGTCATGGGAATATAGGAAACACCAGCACTGTAACACTGTAACTCTGTGAATTGAAACTGCTTGCTCTGTTTGTACATGTTCTTCACTTTTGTCTCTTCCTGAGCTCCTCTGCCAGGCTGTTAAGAATGAGAATTGAAGTGGTTTTCTAGCCCATTAAACTAGAAATAAACTTCACAGTATACTGCTGTCTTCAGCAGATTTCTGGAGGAATTAAAACACATGGTTGCAGTCCTTACTTAATCTATGCAAACAAAAAAACCTTAATGTAAGATGCAATTAAAATACAAGAACTTATTCCGTGAATTTTAATCTAAATCCAATCCTGCACTGTCCTAAAACAAAATTCCAGAACAATTTACATCTTAAATTTTCATATTAAAAGTTTCAGGTTTTGAGTTGGGATAACAAGGGAAACAGTACGGGCAGGAAAACACCTAGAAATCCAATGAAAAAGAGCTGAGATACTAAACCAGATCAGTCTTAAAAATGTCAGATGAAAGAACTGGTAGTTAAATCTAAGCAAACACCTCATTGATAATTTAATTATTTCTAACTAATTTTCCCTATTTATAAACTGTACATTAATTGACTGGGAAATTCTAAATGTAATCCTTATTTAGACTATATATGAATACATTTCTGCAAAGTCCATATGCATTACAAACTGCAAGGAAATTTTAACCAGAAAGTTCTGGGTGAGGTGGTTGGGTCAATGGGTGACTTCAATATGACTACTTAAATTATATAAAAATAATAAATTTAAAATGAAAGATTTTAAAATTTCCATTTCCATATCAAAATAGCTGCACATTCAATATTGTTTGGAATATTTCCAATGAATTTAAACACCTCTTGAATTATTACAGAACAGAACGTTAATAACAAAAATGGACTAGACAAATCATTAAACTCACATTCAAAACCAGAAATTTCTGCCTAAATGATAATATAACTAAAATACAGGAAGTGTCTTTATTCAAATAGTTTAAATTCTGGAAAATGCAGTTGTGGTTTGATCAAATGTTATGAGTTTTCAATAGACTTCTGTGACTAAGTCTACCAAAAAGCTGGGGAAATGGATTATCTAAGCAATTCAATTTCTATCTAAAACCAATCAAAACAATAATGACAAAAAAATGAGTAAAAAAAAATAAATACAAAATAATGAAATACCAAAATAACACAAAACCCCATTTCAACTAAGTGAACTCTGTTCAGCTTCACTTTGCAAACAGAATGAACATGTGCTTAGTTTGGGATAACAACTTATTTTTATGATTAGATGCTTCCAAATATAATTATTACCAGGAGGCAATATTACAGTTCTGCCTTATGTGTCAGCAACAAAATACGTATTTGTCATTAGCTGCACATACTACTGTAACAAACTGTGACTTAATGAGAGGATGACAACACTTACTTGCTTAAGCCAGACATCCCTGAAGGAGGATTGAACCAGGATAGAAGTTACTCTATTTTATTTTTTAATCTCAAATGTTCTCTCAAATCATGTTTCATCTTGTCTTCTCTTCATCAGTTCTTCCAAAAAAAACCAAAACAACAAAACCCACCCTAAAATATTCACAGACAGAGCACAAACAAAACTTTGTAAACTGCTTTCTGGCGAAAGTTAGGACATGACTGAGATTTCAATATACTTAAACCCCAAAATTAAATCTGCAAAAGCAGTATTGCAAGGGACAATTCCCCTTTTTTTTAAATAAGATTTTGCAGTTACATTTGTAAGACTTGCACACTCTGAGGAAATATATTGTGTTAAAGAAAGACCCAAACACTATAACTTATTTTTGTTCTCTCTTGGTCATTCTTATAATCTGCTTCTGCTTTATAGAATTGTACTAGCAAAATGGTTATTGCAAGATAACAGCCACAAGCCAAAGCATCAATATCAATGTTAATGCGTTATGCTTATCAGAGAGTTTTGGAAAAGAACAGTCCTAATATAAATTCATTAATGTAACTTATTTGCTATTTTTCCTTAGGGAACTAACGCAGTCAGCTTTCTCGCATTTCAGAGACTGAAGCGGTCCTTCCTTATCATTAAGAAACAATCATACCAAATGCCTTCAAACACTTCCTCTGTGTTCGAACAGACAGCTGCAAACAGCATCACCTCATTTGCGGTGAATCTCTCCTGGAGGAACTTTTGCTGTCTTTTTTCATCTAGCCTTCTGTGGCAACATGCCCTTTCAAGTCTACCTAGCAGATTACTGTTTTGTTGAGTTTGGTTTTTTTTTTTTTCATTTTTCCTGGAGTATTTTTGCACAGAGATTCCCTAACAGAGAGCAAGTGACAAGCCATGGACTGCGACGAGAGCTAGGAATTATGTGGCCAAATGGGCACTAGGACACAACATGTTAGAGCCTGTCAGGTTGAGAGGAGGTTCAAGATACTTTTATTTATTACCTGCAGTGGTGGAACTCTGATTTCTAAGCTAGTAAGTGCACAGTGGCAGTATTATTTTACATTCCCATCATCAGGACATAGACTGACCATAAAATGGAAAATATTCAGCCAAAAAGGAAAGCAGAAATACATCAAAATGGTGCTTGGATGAAATCAGTAAGACCATAATATAACAGGTGATACATTGGCCAGGGCAAGTGAGCAGGCCAGCAAGAGATCAATGCGGAGTAGTAGCTTTTTATTAAAAATAACAAGTTGTACTTAGTGTGATGGTGAACGTTGAGGACTGTTTTCTGTTATGCCCTATGACCACTCAAATCCAAGTATCTTTCATCATAGCAATATAAACCCGTGTATCACAAAATTATGCCTTAATATCACTGTTGTTTTTCCTTTGCATAAGCAATAGATTTCAGGTTTAGAAATGATTTTGAATCACTTGTAGCATTAATAATTATTTAGTTATCAATTAAATTTCCAGGCTGAACGTAGTTATCATGTTTTATATTACTGGACAAGTAAGTAATTTTCCTGAGAAATCTATGCAAAATTTAGTTAGTTTTCTGGACATGCATTAATCAGTATTTTAGAAAAAAGAGCTGCTCTCCCAATTGTATGGAGTTTGTTTTGAACATGCCTGGCCAGATTTCAGTCAAATGATGTTTCGACATGCTGAAGCTTACTAGCTGAAACATAATGAAATGGTCTGAGCTTTTACCTGAATCTGCAGAAATATTTAAGTGCTAGAACTTGTTCCTACTTCTCACTTGAGGAACTTCAGTGCTTTCATCCTGGAGTCACCCCTACATTTTTTTTGCTCTTCTTAATTAATTCTCTTGTCAATATTGTTTATTTGGCAAATGGAGCAAATAAGACACCAAAGATGCCTTGCCAGGAAATTGCTCTTTTTGAAGCTATAGCTATAATTTCACACTGCAATAAATGTGCACATAGTCAGCATGGGTGAGGGGGGCTGAGGGAAGCCCAAAACATTCATCACCATGTGATGCTGGCTGCTAGCTAGAAACACAGAAAATGCTGCCTGTAACCTCCAGGGAGTTAGTCCATCATGAAAAAAGACAGATGCAGTGTCGGCAATACAAGAATAATAAGTAGAAGAACTTACACTGTCACTTTGCAAAGTAGAAATGCAGGAGAATTCTTATAGATGCTGGTGGGGCAGGAGAGGGTGAATAGATAGTCATTACCTCAGGAGGAAAATGATAAACCATGTTCCTATTCAGAAGATGTGCCTTTGCTTATCAAATTTATCTGCATTTGCAGTAAACTATGAGAACTAAATACATTGTTTACTCAATGTCTAAACAGGCTTTTCCAACATGAAAAATATGTTTGGCTATTCTGATAAGAGCATAGATGCTTTTTATTTAACCTTAGCTTTCTTTACTCCAGTTTTAATGACAAATTGCTATTTATGTGAAGTGTTTTCCAGCTAAGCTCTTATCACAACATTGCTAGGGAGTACTACAGCATGAATCTCCATATTCCTTGCAGGAGTGCTGTCCTCAGGTACTCGGTGTCATTCAGTGTGACTAGAAAAAGCAATTAGCTTTCATTCAATATCAGTAGGGTCTTTAACATAAGACTATCCCTTGTGACAATCTTCTAAGACCCTTTGCATTTTGTTAGAGTATTCAAGGACAAAATCCAGGGATGAGTTTCAGAGCAGTGGATGAGTTTCAGAGCAGTGGGTGCAACAGAGCAGTGGGTGCAATTTTTCTTTTTTTTTGTTAATAGAAAGGGAAAACTATTTTGAGGGTCCACCACAGAGAGCAGACATTTATTTACTATAGACAGTACAGACTCCCATGGCACCTAGTATTCAGGATCCTCATTTTCTAGTTTAATTTCACTTTATCCCTCCCTTTTGCTTCTCAGTTTCATGAATTGAAATGAAAGTACATACAAAGGGTCAGTGTAAGTCAAGTCTTCCTTCTGCAAGTTAGCAGGCTTTGCACTATGCAACATCTCGGCCTCTTTGCCTCCCACTCAAAGATGTCTTCCTTTTGCATACCCAGTTTATGGGATGCACCAGCAAATAAGCAAAGAAGTCATTCTCTGTCAATGCCTCTTACCAGTCTCTGAATATGAACACTCGATCATATCTTGCTCTCTCCAGTAAGCTTGTCTATCTCATTTGTAATATACCAGGAGCTGTACTACTGTGGTATGTGAGGCTCTGAAAGCTTTTTGAGCTATTATTTTCTTGGCTCAGTCAATGCAAGCACAATTGATTCACTAGGCTCCAAAAAAATCTCTTGTTGCAGCAACTCAAATGAGTATTTAAATAGAAGCTTTTCAGCAGAAAATCAGAACTAGAGAGCAGAGAGTATTATGATTCACTTATTAATGTAAAAAAGTATATAACTTGTATGCATGACAGCAATCCTATACTTACAGGTACATTAACAAGTTAATACACCATTCAATTTCAAATGTCTATAATTCCATGAACTTCTGAAAACAAAATATGTCTTCCTCCTCCTATGATGTGCCATTTGTCCACTACCCAGTCAATTTTTTACAGAATGGAGGAAAAAATGCCAGCAAGCCACTAATTTGTTTTATAGTCTTCAACAATTCTGATTTTTGGCAGAGAAATAACATTTAGAGAGTTAAATCTACTAGCAAATTTATGTAATGCTTTTAGAAAGTAAATCTTGGTACACTGGCAAACACCTTAATCACTTGTACACTTTATGCTCTTAATAAATTCCTCAGACTGGGGATACATAAGCAATGTGATCCTAATGGTCTGTGTCCTGTAATAAGGTAATGGAGCCTAGAACATATTCCTGCGATGGTGATCTCAAATGCCCTGATATAAATCCTATAATAACTAACACTTAATCTTGCCACGAGCTCTGTTCAAACAAATCCACCCCACCTTAATAGGGCTCTGAAAGGAGCAAAGGCTTTTCTTCCTTTTCCCTTGCTCACTCTCCTCTCACATAATGACTCCTGCACACTTTAGTGGACTTTAGGGCTGGGCATAAAAATGGAAGTCTGACAAAATAAAATATACTGAATTAGTTCAATCACTTATCTGTCAAGAAATGGTGACTTATTGGTATTAACAAACCAAAACAGGTGGAGCATTAATGAAGACAGTGCAGACATCTAAAAAAAAAGTTTTACGGGATGAAAGATAACCAAGAACATTGGGTAACTGCTGAAGCTTAAGTAGAATAAAATAAATTTATATTATTTTCTCAGTGTGAAGTAGCCTATATTTTCAATTAACTTATTTTTTTTTTTTTTAAAAAAAAAAAGGAAACAAAAAAGAAAAACCACAAAAAAAACCCTTAGTAAGTGTACTCTGGGAAAAAACCCAAAAAACTTCTAATTAGGATGCCGTATTATTTTTGTGTCTAGATTTTAATTGCACTCACTTGATATACTCATTAAAATTATTTTCATTACAATCAAGCTTCTTACTGTTTTCTAACTGCATTAGACTCTGTATTCAAGGAAAGGGAAAAAAATGACTCCTGAATAAAATTCATCCCTTGAATCTGAATTGAACTCTATTTCTTCTGATAGACAGAAACAGACATTAAGTGACTATTAAAAGCTTGCACACACAGACAGGGCCAGCCGATGGCCACTTCTCCCAAACCCCTGAGCGTCTCTGCAGCAGCCCCGTTAGGATGCTCTTTCCCAGCTGCACGCTGGCTCCTGCTGCCCACCACAGCTCACCAGGACTCCACAGCTGCCCCCGGCACACTCCTTGGCCCATTTCTGCCTCCAGCTGGGGTGCTTCCCACATTCCCCTGTGAATGCATGAGAGGACCCCTCTCCCTCTGCATAGCCACACAGCCACCCACCTGCAGCCACTGCTCAGCCCGCTGCCCTGCGGCCACCCGTGCAGGGTACGAAGGAGATCTGCAGCAGGGCACCTCGCCCAGCCCCGACCCTGAGGTGAAGAAGTATCAGCCGGGGCAGAGAGAGGGATTGACAGACTTTCTGGGCATGTTCCTCCACGTGTGAGGGGACCTCACCATTTCTGCTGCACTGGTCAGCTCTGGAGGCATTTCTGCTCTTAACAGCCAATCTGTTTCTTGTTAGTAGTGCCCCTATACCCCCTACCCCACATCTGAATTTCCACGCAAAACTGAACTGTGTGGCATGATTTTTTAAGACATTCAGGAACATACTCTGGCATTGGTTCCTTTTGGAGTCAATGCCTTTCCAGAGGCTTCAGAGGCATGCACGCCACTTTGTTTTTCACAAGAGGGTGAAATACGCTTTTACTGAGAGGGATATGTACAAACTCTTATTCTATTCCCTTCAAACATAATATGTGTTTAGGTATATTTTTCAGAAATGGTCCCATGGCCATTGCCATAACGGTGACCACTGAAACAAGTCAAAGGAAGCTTGACAGAACTCCATGTAAGATCACAGTCCAGCAAAGCAGTTAAAAAAAACCCAAGCATGAAATTTCCCCACATCACTTCGATTTTTACAAGTAAGCAAGTGCCAAACTTCTTAGTGTAGTAAGTCCTGTGTAGGTGCACAGTACATAATAACTACCTCTTTTGGGTCAGTTTGTTAAAGTTCTTATATTTTTAGAATATCCAACTATCCTATGAAAATGTGTAAAAGACTTTTTTTTTTTTTTTTAAGATATAACAAAAAACAATTTCATTAACTTTTGTATTAGCTTAGTTTCACTTCACTGGAACAAGTCTTTATTCTCCATTTCTAAAGAATCTTAAAAATAAGTAATAGGGAAAAAAATTAATATAAAGTAAACTTACCTGGAGTAATTACAAATAACCTTTGGATCACAAGTCTTTACTACAATAATTGAAAACATGAAGTAATTTTTTCTCAAGAATTCCTTTATTTCCAGCACTTTAGGTACTTATTAGTACCTTTGCAATACTTTGTGCTGTTTTGTTACGTTAACCCATCTGACCCACTGAGGAGCATTCAGTTTAGCTATTCACCAAGCTGCATTCCTGCTAAGAAGTTTAATTAGTATAAAAATACTTTCATGTGCATCCTTTCAACATCTGGTAGCATAACTAACATTTTCTTCCTGATGAAATTATATTCATTCTTATTTCTTACCCTTGCAATAAAGCACACTATTATTACTTATTTATTTCTGTTCACTTAAAAGGCAAAATACAAAAAAACAATTTTAGTAATGTCTTTTCCCTTTCTCATAAATAGTTTGATTATGTTTTATTTAAACAGGATCCGAAATTACCACACACAGAGCATATACTGTAAGAATCTGACGCAAATGAAATATTAAAGTTGAAAGCTTTAAAAATTTCTTATATAGTGGAGCCATGAGTATTTTTTTCTGAAACTTTAGGAAAATTCAGAAAAAGAGTGAGATTTTATCCTCTGACTCTTCACAAAATACCAGGAAAGCATTCCCCAGCAACAATGACGTTTCAACATTGTAACATTCTTCTAAGAATAGGAGATAAGACTATTACACACAGACACACACAAACAAGACATTTCAGGCATTCTTAATAATTAAGAATGATTCTGATCTGCCCTCTGCCTGATGGTCTTTCACTTTTCACCAAAACATAATTATGTTTCTGCTTGGAAGATCTTTTTGGTCAGAAGAATTGACCCTTGAGAAGATTCCCTTTCTAAGAGCTTTTCTGTTGGTTGAATAGATATGAACAACGCATGGGAAGCATGCCTTTTATTTTGCTCCCTTTTTACTATCAGTTTGGTTAGAACAGTCTCCGTACCCACAACAACAGTCACAAAATTTTTAAGGGCATTCTTAGCAATGGGAACTCAGGTTACTAAATTCTTAGTCAGATTGCACTCTGCCGAATTAAAATAGATACAAGCTTTTTTTTTTTTATTTTATTTTTTTTTTTTTATTATTCCTTGTACATGCCTTCAGAATCTTAGAATACAGCTTGACTTTGTTGTTTGTGCTGTGTCATACACAATCAGAGCTATTGGACTGCAGCTCAAAAGGTCAAGGCAATTTATGGCTATCAGAAGTTTTAAGCAGTACAAGGCAGGTAGTGGAAGCTCCCTGTTGTATTTCACCACCACTGTGTGCCTTTCCGGTTCTCTTGATTTTTATATTAGATCACATCACAACTATAGTGTCTCCTATCTGTGGGTCATAGAAATTTTCACTACCTGAAACCTGAATAGCCTGGCCACATGGCATTTCTAGTGGGCACTGGTCAACTTCATATTGCAAGGAGGTCAAACAGCTTTTTAGTACTTCTTATCCAGCAGGACTGAAATGATTTATAATCTGTTCTATTTGGAACACAGTACTGGAAAGAAAGGGATAGTGGTATTTTCCTTAACTTCCAAAATCTGTAGAAAAGCTTTTACAGAAAACGCATATAAGCAGGTTTTTATAAATTTTAGAGAAAAGAGATTTATAAGTAAGGATTTGAGTCACTTACTTGTAATAGCAATACATTGAAATCCAGCAGTTGTTCTTCACTGCAAACTTGCTGACCATAGCAATGTTGACTTAAGCAAACCACCCGATCCCTTAATTGAGGGAATGTCCTTCACACATAATGGAGAAGGTTTTAAAGATGATTCACAACAGCAGTGCGATGACATTGTCACTCCCCAGAGAGTTTTATCTCCGAAATCACCCATCATCTGTGCCGTTAGTACATGCCTAATATCTTTGGCAACCTCATGCATCTCTGGGTAGCTGTGAATCAGAAAACCACATTAAGATTATTCATTATCAAAAGCCCAGGATTCAGTGCAACACAGTAAGTTTAAGAACACATTTTACCAAATTTATCTCAATGTTAAAATTGTCAAAAGAAAAAAATACATCTGGTTCTGTGTATTTGTAATGCTTTCTTGTTGAACCCAGTATCATTATTTTCCTACTACAAATGGCACACAGCACTCTTTTAGTTTAATTTCTGCTTTTACATCTTCCAGCGAAAGATCTGTCCATTAGTCCTCTCATTGAAAATATCCAAGAAATGGTATTTCAAGATATTGTTCATTGTGTATAAATTGTAATTCCTCTGAAATAGACTGCCTTAATAAGGGGAAATTATTGCACGATACAGACAGAAAAGTGAAGTAATTGGTTTTCAGTGTTTGAGCAGCTTTGTTTCTTTGTATTCTTTCAGTTTGATTGTTGGTAGAGTTAAGATTTCATTACAGAGTGAGCTATTTGTTCTAATAAGATATTACTGAAGTATTATTTCTGCTTTGAAATCACGTTTAAATGTGGTACCCAATGAGGTTAACTTTTAAGGGCTAAATCACCAGTCAAAAATGTTAACAAAGTAATTAATTGCACTCAGAAGTTAAAATAGATTCCTGATGCAGCCCAGGCAAGGACTTGCCTGTAAGTACATCAACACGGGAGGCAGATGGACACAGAGACATTCTGAGTGGCAGCTGCCACCTTGCTTCTTGTAAAGGGGGAGAAAAGTGCCAGGTGGACTTTCCAGCACTGGGCAGCAAACCCTACAACCTCCTGTAAACCAGTGTCAGGACATCAGATGGGGAAAAGTGAAAGTATTTCTATCTGCTTCACATATACAAATTAAAAGATAGTTAGCATGTAGATATTCATATAAACGAGCGCACTCTCATTTCCTTTTACTTCATTGTGTGTGTGTAGTACTACTTTCAGTCTAGCCAGTATAATTTAAAGGGTCTGACATCTATTGCCCTGATCTCATTTATCACCAGCCCATCTCCATTTTAGAAGCACAGATACTCAGTGTACGATTTTTACTGTAAAATTGAATTTGTTTCTTATGACAGAGTAAGCTTGTTGAATTTATGATGTAACATTGAACATCCTTCACCTTGAAAGTAGCTCTCCTGCTGTAAAAACAAGGCATCTCTCTCATAAGGACACTGTAACGTCATGATACAGATGCCCATCCTGTTAGACGAGGTCATGCCAGTAGAAACTAAACTTAATTTTCTTGAGATGTTCCACCATTTAGCCCTATTTTTCACTTTACAAGCATAAATATTGGGAAATACTTTATCCCAATGTAGCAACTGTCCTTGCATCAGTGGAACAAAGAAGTGTTTGATGTTCAGTTCAAAATGGTTGAGTGAAAGGAAAGACAAAAATCATGTTGAAAAAACATTATTTGCCTATCTGATCATTGTTGCATTTGTCTTTACATCACAGAAAATAACTGAATTATCTCCCTTGTAGTTTGGAACCAAACTCTTCACTGAGTGTTTTTTTTTTTTTTTATTCAAAACTATTTTTTGGACTTTTTCAAATCCTTTGCATTGGATGTATTTCTTTTCTCTCTCCTTACTCTTCCATCCACCTCCTTTGCCTCCTCCACTCCCTGCGATTACTGTCAAGTTCCCAAATAAAGCTACCTGTAAATTTGTGTTAATTAATTTACATTACATGGAAGCAAGAATATCTTGCAGTTTCAAACTTGTCTTCAAACTTACACAACCTACTTAAAGTCCGCAGGTTACGTGTTGCAGTCGGAGTCCAACTCCGTTCGCCTCACACGGGGCACCAATTGTTGCAGCACAAACACACTAACAGGCTACAACAAGGCTTTTACCATCGGTCAGATTCTACTGTCTGCGCTGTTCCTCCTTCCTCCAGAAGTCAGACCACACTGCTCCTCCTCTGTCCCACCACCTCTACCACAAATCCTCAGGGCTATTTAACCACTTAGCAGGAACGAGCTACACCTGCACATCGTCCAGGTCAATCAACCCACTGCCTTGGCAGCAAGGCCACAGCTGCATGTTATCAATGCCAATCAGCCCACTGCCTTCATTCCTCTACAGTTATGCTTTTTTTCTTTGGTAGCACTTCACAGAAATGTTTACAATTCTGAGATAACAAAGTTCTGCACTAACTCAATCCCTTTGTCATGTGGGGGAAAGCATTTTCATTCATCCAGTTACAGCAGCACTGATGGGTCCATCTGGCTCCATCTCTGAAATGCAACTTCTCATTTTCCAAGTACAATAAACCTCAGTGACCCTCCAAAGCCTCTCCTACCTTGCCTTGCTTCCCTTTCCTGTTTTAGCTCATCTCTGTAGAGGGTCCACAACCAGCCACAGCTCAGTTTCCTCCAGGCAAGAAAGCAGGAACCACCATCCTTATCTGTTGCATTTTTTTTTTCTCATTCTGCTTCTCTACAGAAACTTAGCTGCTGCCAGCTGTTAAAGCAATTTTCCAGCCAAAGTAAACACTTGCAGACTATCAATGATCCTCTCAGCTTTAAGGAACTGAGATGCTGCAGACTAAAGCACCTCAAATTTATCTGGATCTGTTTACAACAGATCTGTTTACTAAAGGGGAATCAGTTCACAACTGGAGATATATTTTCCAAATATAATTTAAGCTAGGGTCTGTGTGCTCCTTGGGTAGGTGAATGCACATCCCTGGCAGAGAAGTTGGATTCTGCAGTACTCTGGAGATCTTATAGAAGACTTAAATAAATAATTTAAAAAAATAAGACATTTATTCACATGCTCTCAATACTAAATTCCAGCTTTTTAGCTCTTTGTATTGCTCCAGATCATAATGCATAGAACTTTCCTGACACCCAGCAACAATATTGAGCAAAAACTGCATGGTGTTTGATGTCAAGCTTTATTCTCCCTTTTAAGTTCATTAATTTCTGTGGTTGCAAGGAACATCAGAGCATCATGGACTGTATAAACTTTCAGCAAATCATCCATCACTTGCAAAGTCTTACCTCAAAGAATGAGACCTTTTTTAACAAAGAAGTAGACAGCCTGATGTGCTCCTGATGTATTTATCCTTCAGCTTTAACAATGTGCATCCTTGAAGGAACTTTGGTTGATTATGCAATTGGATCACAAGGTATCACAAGCAAAGTATGTATAAACCTACATTTTTCTAGGAGGCAATGAAAGATTATTGTACTAAGGGCTCAACACTTCTCAGATGGTTTTCTCATCCCCTTCCTTGAGCTGTTCAGATTCTATATGGCCTAACTTCTCATTTTGATTTCTTTTCTACTATACACTAGTAGAAAACTATTCTCCATTACTAAGAATAAATCACCAGAAGAAGCTGTTTTGAAAATGGCTTGAACATATTTTAACCAACAAATCCAGTGCAATCAGCAGGCTCTGATCCTCAATGTTGAAGGTTTCTTTTAGAATAACATGCCATGTTTAATCACTTTTACTAATACTGCACAGTACTATCTGCTTTGACAAGAATATGTTGATCATATTACAGAATGATTACTGCTAATGGAGATCTTTTAGACGAGATTAGATTTTGCTTCTGTCCAGATGCCTCAAAGAACGTTATTAGTTTTTGGTGTCATATTTTCATAACATTAATATGATCAGCTTATGGGCTTGCTCATATGCTATAACTGCAGTAATTTATCTGACAGTTAAGCTGTCAGGACCATGCAGCATCTAACCCAGTGAACACTGCTGCAATCTGTATCAAATCAGGCACTGCCCACACAATCTTACCATAGCTGTGATTTGACCAATGAATATTCTGATGAGCCCTCAGCTGCTGAGATTCAGAAACTTACATCATGCAGTTCAATATGTGTTTCCAAGAAAGCTGATTACTTCATGATAATATCCCTAACAATGAATCTACATACTTTTAAAGAAATGTAGCTTTTTTTTTTTTTCCTCATAAATCAGCAAAATGGGATTCAGAACTGTGCTACTTTGACAGTTAATTAACATGACACTGTATGGGAAGCCCATTAGTAGAACAGCAGTTGTGATAGTAGGTTTTCTATATACTTACAGAAAGGATGATAAATTACTTTGGTTATGAAGCACTTTTCTGTTCTTTACTCAAAGCTACCCGATATCCACAAGTACCTTTCATGACCTGTATTTACCGATTAGACACTCAAAAAAATTTATAAAAGCTGAGAAGCATAAAGATTGGTTTTAATACATTTTGACTAGAGAGTCTTACAATATCAACTAAGCAATGCTATTGCCCTTAAGTTTAATACATGCTGATATGCACTCTAATGGTATGCTTCATTCCTTTTGATAATATGCCTTTAAAAACAATGTCCTTTAGGGTCCAATGGACCATGAAATAGTCTCTGCAAAAGTACCAGCGGTGCCAATGCTGAGACAAACATTCATTTCAGCTGTCCCCTTTAAGAACTGTGGAAGAAATGAGGCACATTTATTATATACCGATGTATTCTGACTAGATAATCCTTTTCAGTTGTAGGCACTATAAAGATGAGTGCAGATTACTGTGGGGGGACGTTTAAAAAAAAATCAGATGGTCTGAAAGAGTTGTGCTTCCAATTTCACAGTTGGGTAATTTGCTTTATAAACTTCTATTTAAAAGAAAGTTTTACTGGCAACAGAGTACGCCAAGTAAACAATCTATAATTTGAAAGTAAGTTAGAGATACTTACTCAGAAACGGTTTCCACTAATGCTACGTTTATTAATTAATATTGGATTTTGCTTTTCTATGCTCCAGGCATTTTGAATGTTTTTCTAGATAAATCATTGTCATTACAATTCTGTCAAAATTTACCCCTTGAAGCGTCACCATTTAATGGCATTTTGATAACATGCTTATTTCTGTATATGATAGAGACTAATCAAGTCATACTGAAATCAACAAGACCTCAGGATTTGGAACACAATACTTAAATCATGGTATTTTTGTGCATTTTTCAATGCATAAACTTCAATATTCCCATTTTAAAGCTGGGAATATGATGCTGAAAGCCTAAGGGATTTTTTGCATGATGCAGTAAATGGAGGGAGAAGCTATACCAAAAGATGTTACCTGGCTCCTGGCTGTCAACATGTGACCTTGGTCTGCTGAGCCCGTATCATCAGGTCTTTCAAGAAACATTGAAAATAAATCAGTCAGATGCAACTTGTGTCTGACCGAATGGGAGAGCAGGAAATTAACAACTAGAAACAATATTTTTTTAATGTAGATATGTACATTTTTTAAGTTTATCAAAGCCCAAATCCAATGTATTGAAAATTAGCAAAATCGAGCTAGCTTGAGATGCCACGAAAAAATGTATCATACACAACACATGGTAACCTATAACAAGACCTACTCTGTTGAACCCTTTCTTGTTTAGCAGAGTTTTCTCCAAAATTCAGAGTAGGGAAAATCCCTAAGTAAAAAACAAGGAAGAAAACACCTCTAAGAAGCTTTATGCAAACATACCTATGTGAAACTAGCACACAAGGAAATTGTTTGACTGACCAAGTCTTTATCTTCTATAAATGTTTATGGGTGTTGTTAGATACTCTGTTTACATCAGCTGAAGTTCTGTCATCTGAACTTCTGTACATTCTTCTAATTTAGAATAAACAGTTTATACAAGTTCCTTTAACTCAGAGATGTAAAATAATCAGGTAATTTATGAAATTCTGATAATGTTTAAATTTGTTGCCTCTCCTGCCTGCTTTTTAAAAACGTGTCATGATACAAACATAATCCTTTAAATAGCTAGTTAACTTTAATGCCTAACAATCAAAAGTCAAACCTGTTTTTTTTAACAGTTTTGTTGAACTGTCGAGAGTTCTGTGTTCGAGAGAGAGCAGAACTGACTAGAAATGAGAACAGACTGCAGATTTCTCTAAGAGCACAGTTTTTCTACGTGGTGAACAGCACATTGGTCTCTGGTTTCTCTGCTAACACATACCACAGCCGAGGTAACATGTCACTGCTAAAAAGCTGCTTGTATCATATGCTTCATTTTGCTGGCATGCCACATTTCAGAAAAAGCAATGTATTGCAGTACTTCACCTGCGCAATGCTGTTGTCTTTATGGACTCTGAGATCATACTTATGAGAAACGGGAAGAACTGAGTATCATTCATCTATAGACTGAGCAATGCATTCAGAAGCTGAATTCCCCTCCCCCTCCCCTTCTTTCAAATCAGAATTCATTTACCATCTGTCATCCTACTTTAAAATGAAATTGATGCACTGACCTTCCGTTGGTGTTAATATAATTTAAATTACTAGATTTGTGTTTGGGTTGAAACAAATTTCTAAGCAAGAGTTTAATAAAAAGTTTAGGTAGGAGTAGTTCCTTCAAAACCAACTAGTGGTCTAAGAAAACACATTTTACCTACAAAAAAGTATAAAGGTGCTTTCTAAAAGCAAAGTTTGGCTGCTAGACTATGAATAAGGAAGGAATGAGGAATAAGGAAGTTCACACTACAAGGCTTTTGTCTACAAACTTAATAGGTAAGGAAATAAACTACTACTTTGTCATATTATTCTCCAGTGCTCATGACAATGTCTTTTGACAATGTGCAGAAATAAAAAGATATTAATCAACATTATTTTACTCTCTGCTGAAGAAGATAATACAAAAAATGTAATATTATGACAGACACCTTAAAACTTTTAGCAGAAATATAAATTTTCTGACTCTATATTTTCAGAGTTTTGTGACACTTGTGTGGTTTTATATATATATATATATATATATGTGTGTATATGAACAAATCTACATAAAAGAAAATCAGAAGCATTCTTTGGAAGAATCAGAGATTCTTTTACCACAGCACATCTGTCAGAAATAAATATTATCTAGTTGGAAACAAGAATTGTCTTTTCTTTATGTCAATTTTGTTAACCAATTAAGATTGTTACTATGACTGCACTAAAATAAAACTGAACCTTTTTTATAGTAAAAGAGCTTTACTTTAACTTTATGTATTATCATAGACATACAGGCTTAGTATGTAATTAGCAGGTGAGACCATTAAAAACAGTGCGAGATTTTAGGCTAAGATCTGGCAATTCTGTGCAGCACTGAGCAGTTTCTTGTTTTATTGTTTCTTATTTTGTGCAGTGTGGTGAGGAACACACTCAAAGAAAACAATCTGTTTTGAACATACCTGAACAAAACTGCTTGTTCTGTTTCCTACTCAAATGCAACACGGAAAAAGCCCACAAAGTTTAAAAACTATTTAATCTTTCAAAATATTTTTTCCAAATTTTCTGTCCCCTTAAACACTACATTTAATTAAATATTATTTTCAAATGTCACAGCAAATTGGAAAGTTGAAACTCTTTGTTTTAAAATCGTCAAAACAAAATCAATTTTATTTTCTGTTACTGAACGTTACTTTTACTTTGTTTAGTATCAGCCTCAAAAAGCATTCAAATTATTTTGAGTAAGGAGCCTGAAATGGAGTTTGTGAGAAACCTGAGCTTCAATAAACTGTTTAAATAAATCTCCTTAACCAGTATGTATTTTCTGTATTGCATGTTCTATCAGTGAGGAAAATCTGCATGATGTTTATTTTCTGTACCACTCTCATCATGTCATGAAGCATATGCTGTAGGAAACTCTTGCGTTTCAGACTGACAGCTGCTTTGCTGTTCCGCTTCTCTGCCATGAAGAATTCATCTAGCTAGAATTCATCTAGCATTTAAGCAGAGAAATTCCTCAGTAATATGTTTGGACACTTGCCTTTAGAACTTAATCATTATAAACTCTGGGGCTGTTTGCATCGGTAGTTCAGTATTCTTATTTCCTAACTGGCATCTCTTAAGTTTTATGGAGGCAAATAATTCTAATAAATATTAATTCTTCCAGGAAACTGTATCTTATGTCACAACTTATACATTAATTCCTTCCACTCATTTTATTTTCAATCCTTCTGGCAAAGCTAGAGCTACACAGAGCATACTCGGTTAATATACATATGTACACTGTTAGATTCTTTACTTAACATCATATAGCACCACTCAATGGTGATTCTTTATGCACTATTTCTTTCAAGGATTGTAGAAAGGGCTGCAGCAGAGTAGGTCATCTTATAGGTGACTTATTGACAGAGCTCTACAAAGGTTCACATTACTTAACATGTCATACGAACACTTAATTGTTGTAATCCAAGAACACTTGATTGCTTTGAATTGCAGGTGCTCTACTACCATGATTGTAGTAATTAAAATAATTAGGGTTGGAAGAAGTATAATTAAGTTATTAATATACACAGTCTTTGTTAAATGCAGAATACAGGTCTTTTTGACAAGGCAATAGAAGCAGCAGGATAACGCTGCAAAAGGTCAAAGTAACTAATCAGATCAGAAGTCAGAAAACTGCCTTTTAGGAGAACTATAACATTGTTACAATATAAACAAGTAGAGAAACCTGTTTTTTGTGTTGGTTTTTTTTTGTTTGTTTGTTTTTTTTTTTTTAAGTTTTGGGTGTGTATTACATTAGGATCATACGACTCATTTCCTTGTGGTAGTTTTTGAAAAAGCTCCAAAATGTGAAAAATAAAGCATGATGGAATTTTTAATGCTGCAGGATCACACTAGCAAGCAACACTGAGGCAGATTAGTCTCAGAGCATTTGCTGAGCAGGAGAGAAATTTCCTCTTTTTGGAAGACATTCCTACTGTTTCTTTGGTTGCAAGGTGTAAACAAAAGGTATTTGTTAAAAATATGAAGGTTTGTCCCTAACACTTAAGTGTCTGTCACAACAGATGCATTGCAAATGAAACAAAATATTCTCTTTAATAAACCCAGATCTTCACCGTGATATTTCCTATATTGGGAAGCTAAGCAAAAGGGTTCAAATATATGCTGTTATCAGAAACACTCTCAGGTGATATGATTAACTTTTTTCCTGATCTGAGGTGTCAACAGATATGGCTTCCAATAATCAAGTTAAGAAAGAAAAAACATTTCCTGTTTCACACAGCATGGCAGTATTGGTGTCAGTGTGAAAAGTAAGGTGAGAAGATCATTGCAGAACAACTCAAATGTACTTTAATTAATGACCAGCACACAAATAATCTAATTAGTGCCTATTTTGTTCAGTAACATTTTAAGTACAGTTTAAACTAACTTCTCTCCTCTAGAAGCTGTATTAGCTTTCAACCTGTAGATTATAACCCTGCTTTATTTTATATAGTTTTGGGGTTTTTTTATTCCATTATATTTATTTTCCCAGTTGCATTCCCCTATGGTGATTTAAGTAAATGCTTTGCCACAAGTTGGAAATTACCATCACTAATCAGTGTGTTGATATCTTTTTGTTTCTGTGCATGCACTCTACGTCTGGAAATGCATTTTCCAAGCTTGGGCTGGGAAAGAAAAGATTTGGAAACAAGCCTAACAGTTCTGCCAAGTTTTCTTGAGAAGAGTTATGGGCGACAATGAAAGAGGTTCAGAAAACTTTAGTTTGCACAGCTACCCTGGATTGGTTTTTGGCAGAGCCGCTGACTGACACTGATTACTTCTGACTCAAAAGTTGTGACCTACACTGTGTCCTTTTTCTGCTGATCATGCTGCATTACAATTGCTACAATGGTGGTATGGAAGCTTGTCATTTATATATAGCAAAGTAGTACAATTTTTATGTTTGTTACATACTTCTGGGTATTATTTCTTTTCTTGCTGTCTTCAGGCTACACAGTACTCGCCTTTTCACAGCAATATTCATGCTAACTTCAAAACCTGACTGCTCATGCCAACAAAGCAGAGAGGTTTTGGCCTTTGATGTCAAACGGTACAACTGCTCTTATGAGTAACACAGACTTTCAGTCCTGTTGACTGTCAAAAAATGCAAATACTTCCCCTTATGCTGCCACATAACGATCTCCTCTGTATGTTACAATGCAGCCTAAAACCAAGCCAAATAAAACCACTCAGAGTTCAGTAGAAGAATCAATGTGATCTGGAGAAGAAATTCCATGTTGAAATTTCAACCATTTTTTGACAGTGAAAATATAATTCGGTAATAGTTCAGAAAGAACTCCTCCTTCTACATACTTAGGAATACATGCAAATGTTGGAATAATATAACATATTCCCTCTTGGGAAATAACCATACATGTTATCTGAATGTGTTTTGGGGTCAACTAATGCCAATGCACTTGTGGAAAAACAGGAACCATAGATGCCTTCCATGTCTATCAAACACCATAAACTTATATAATAAGAGTAAAGGAAGAAACTGGAATCTCATAAATCTCTAAGTCCAGTAAACAGAAGCGTTGTAGCACCCCCAAAATTCTTCCCTCAGTCAAACACATGGCTAGGGAACATCTAACATAAGAGCTGATATAGTCAAGCTGCTCTGAGATGACAGAGGAAATCAGTATTTTACAGCTAATGCCCACGCTATCACATACTCAGCCAAGTGTATTTTGTGAAACTGGAATGTACTAATAAAAAATAGTGTTTGTAAACTACAGCAATTTCTGAGAACCTCAAGAACATGCTGTCAAGACAGTATGTATTATGAAATCTGACCATATTAATGAAAGATCTAAAGAAGAAAATGACATCTTTCCAACTACTGGAAACCCATTTCTTTTTTAAAAGATTAATAATTTTTCAATTTAGGTTTGCTTCCCCCACCCCCAGTTTCTGAGCATACAGTATTGAATAATACTAGAATAAAATTGTGTCTGATTGAAAAGAATTTAGTGGTCTCCCTTTACATTGAGGTGTAATTTTCTACTGAATTGAGGTTCTTAAGATAAATTTTAATCTCTCAACTCTTTACTTGTCATTGACAAGGAGAAGCAAGGAAAGAACGATCAATCCCTGTTTGTAGAAGTAGGATAAAATGAAACCACTCAAGCATTTACCTTGCATTACCAAACGTGAACCTTAGTTCCTTGGGACTCATTTTCTGGACCTCTCCCCCTCACTTATCATGCATTTGTCTAAATTCATTTTTAGGCCAGCTTTGACAAATGTTTCTTAAGTGAATGATATTAAAAAAAACTTGTCTAGACTATACAAGGAGTGCTAACAGATTTTTTTTTTTTTCTTTTTCTGTCATAATGTTAAAAAGAGTGAATACGTTTCAAGAGATACTTGGATGGGTATTTACAATGACAAATCTCTGTAGTTTCTAAATCCATGTTTGCCTAATGAAGAAAGCAGACAGTGTCTGTATGCATCCCACTGCTCATTAGGCTGTGAATAGGTGTGAGTATATGTATACTCATGGTTTTCATTACCAAAATACCTCACAGTCTTTATAGTTCTCAGCTATCAAGCGGAACAGCACTAGTAACCCTCATCTTGCAGGCAAGGAAATGGGGCCTGAGATTACATGCGTTTTACTCAAGGTCAGAGAGGAAATATGCATTAAGATTTGAACTCAAGTGTTTTGATCTCTAAACCCCAACTAATTCAACCATTATACAATTCTTTATCTATACAAGATGTAATATTGAGCACATCCCTATGGTGCTTTCTGAATTAGTCAGAGTCCTCAATTTCTTGCATGCCCATATGCTGCAGGAAATTGAATGACTTTAAGGCAAGTTGTTTGATGAGGATGAAATGTTCTAAGGTACAGCCAGGCACAATTAATATTGTTCTTTACATAAAAGCCAACCCCCCCCCCCCCAAAAAAAAAAACCAAACAAAAAAAACAAAAACAACCCCAAACCAACCCATACCAAAAAGAAATATACACTCCATACTCAACAGACTTCTGTGTCAAATTCTGCTGGATTGGGCCAGTGACTGACTGGATTCTGTAAGGAGAATTACAGCTCAGCTGATGACTGAAGCAAACGACACTGGGAAATAAATTGTGATATCCTTGTGATCTATCAAAATTTATAAAGCCTGTGAGTTTCGTTCTTATTGGTTGGATCTGAATACGAACCTTGAGGAAAATATAGGTATTTACAGTGTATTTAGGTATACCTCTGTCTGTGATTCCTTCTCAATTCCCTCAGGCTTCCTTGCAGTCCTAGCAAAAATGAGAATATTCATTTCTTAGTACTTTACTGGCCAGCCAACTGCTGGACAGCCTCTGTATAAATCTACCCAGATCCTACAGAGATGTTTTTCTTTCCTGGACTTTGAGGCCAGATTCTTATTTTTTACTGATATTTTCCATCTCCAGGTATCATGGAAAAGAAGTAAGGCTGGAGAAGGCCTTACTCACTGTGCCTTTGTGGAAAACCCTAGATATGCTTATAATGCTTCTGGCCTAAACTTCAGAGCTTTGTTGTAGGAATGGTAATATTGTCTTTCCCTCCCTTGAGGGAACTTTAGGCAGATTCCTTCCAGCCCAGTACCGCTGCCAGGCTGGGGAGCAAGACACTACGGCGGACTGTCCTCCAGTGGAAAGGAGTAGAACTGACAGCCCTGTATTCTGCACAGTAGCTTGTCTTATGACAAATTTACAAACCCCAAGCTTTCACAGCAGAAAATTGTGCATTTTATTCCATATCTCATTCTATTCCTCTGCAGACTGTCAGACTGCAAGGGCGTGCAGCATACTGATCACTGGCAGAGCTGCAGGGACTGTTTATTTAAATGACGCCCATTAGGGCAGCTTTTGGAGTCTTAAACTTCACAGCTGAATTTTCAGTACACTGAAATATGGAAGATGTCAATGAAGTGACATCTTTATTATCTGTTAATGTAGAATGAATAATTTTAATGGAAAAAATAGCTACATTCATTTTTAAAAAGTATATTTAAGTCTTCTCTTAACTGAAAAAAAAAAGCTATACTGTGTTTTGGTCTAATTTCAAGCATCCTCTCAATCCACTTGATTTGCTGAGAAACAGAAGTAATCATCTATATTTTAATTCTGTACTTGGTGTTGCCTTATAGAAAAAACTGAGACCTACTTTTTAATTTTAAGCATCCTTTTTGCATGTTGATAAACATTTCCAATAACCTCTCATTCCATTAGAAAGATGTTGTCTTTTATTTAATTTTTACTCTGCCACATGACAGAAAAACAGGGGGCCTTGCCAAACTAATTAATGTTTCTTATATTGAGTCCCAACAAACTAAGAGTGCATGTAAGGGACTCAATCTGGCTTCTAACAGACACAGAATTCAAAAAGTCGTTGTACAGGGAAGAAAAGGAGACTGGGAAAGATGCTCTATAAAGTACGCTTTCAACTCACCAGTCAACCCTAAAAATGAAAAGGTCATAAATTAAGAATATTGCATGTATTTTATCATCTTTCCTTGATAAAGAAGTGGGAGAGAACTACTTCAGGAATTGTGTTGAAACCATCAATCAATCTATTACAAAAAACTATTGATGCAGTTACACGTCATTAGTGGCAATTAGTGAGAGGTTAAAAGCTGCATGGTACAGTGATATTGTGCATTAATTGAAAACTGCTCATGAGAAAAGAAAATGCTTATGAAATCAGGTTCGTCGTACTAGTATTTCAGAATAACAAGTCACTCCTTGAGCAGCTATACACCTTGAAAAGAAGAGGCCTATTTTTTGTGACGTTTTAAAACTAATTTTATATGTACAAACTTGCAGAACTGCACATTGAGTGGAAGCAGAATTGCAAGAATGAGGCTTTTCAGCTATCTGGAAGACAGAAGGGCAATTCATTCTGAGAGGAGTGAGTGGGTGATCACAGTAAGACTGAAATACTGGATTTGGTTCTGACTCATGACAGTTTTCACCTATTTGCCCTCAAGCAAATGTCATTTATCTCAATTCTGTACCTGTAAAGCAGGGTAGGTAGTAAAAGCAATGGGGAAAAAAAAAATTACTATAAGAACCCGAAGACTGTGTACATACCTAGGCACATGCTGCAAGCAGTAGTAAACGTAAGTTCAGAGGATCATTCATTCTAATTGACTCTGCTGTGGGAGCTGTAGCCCTGGGGGAAGGGGAAAGTTACACAGCTTAGTTTACTAACGCAGTAAGGCCCTGCAGCCTCTCTGCCAGGGCACTGCAGTGCAGAAGAGGCTGACTGGCAAGATTTAGTCAATCATTGCATAAAGACACAAGAAAAGTTCTTCTGGATCAGATAAAAGCTACATCTAGTCTAGTAATCTGGTCCCAATGTTGGCCAAGGAGTGGATATTTGGAAAGGAAATAGCAATATATTTCACAGAACGCCCTTCCAGCAATGTAGATTGAAGTTTCCCAAATTGAATGATGAGTCTGTGCAACAGATCTGAATAATAAGCAAATTGCATGTATTTCACACATAGGAAATCATTGTCTGAGGCAGGCAGCAGTCACTGTCGCTCACTAGAAAAGGAGTGCAGGACTGTTAGCCTGAGATGAACCTGAAAGGGCTAACATTAGCCTAGGATGTCACCTTAACACCTGGGAAACTTACCATAACACAAACTTTTGCTTTGGCCTCACAGAAGTAACAGCTCTAAAGTAATTGGACATGGGCATTAATATCTGTCCTGGCTTGTAAGACAGGGATAATACTAATTCTGTACCCAACTGATATGAAGTTCCCCAATGTCAGAAACTACAGAATAATGAGCAAAATTGCCTTTTATTTTTGGCAGTATAAAAATACAGGTAAAAATTTCTTTAAGTTGGTCACAACTTTCAAGTGATGAATCATGTCATGGACCTCTCTGTTTCACCTATATTCCATCCGCTGATCTGCTTCCCCTCACAGCTTGGAATGGCTCATGCCAGAAGACATCAAAAAGAGAAAATAAACAAATGAAAAAAAAACCCAACTGTCATCAGCCAAGAGAGAAGTATTTTCTACTTTAGTCTCCTTGTACAGAATTTCTCCACCAATATGTCTGTCTGTTCCAAGAACAGCTATATTACATTTTGTAGCAATCTTATAGACTGCAAAGTTGGAAAGGTGGCCCACCCCCAAAAAATATTATGCGGCACATAAAGAACACACTAGGTACAAACATCTTATTAGATGACTAATAATGCAATGTTCTGTCTTTCATGAGTAATTTGGTCATCAAAACTGAAAAGTCACAAGATATTTGCTGGTTTCACACATAACCTACACCAACTGTACATAAACAAATACACTTTTTACAAGTATGTACAAACAGAGTACATTTATGGGCTACATACTGCATGCCAAATCTGCATTTTCAGGGTAGTCTGAATGAAACTTTCTAATGTAGCTTATTTGAGTGATTTGAGGGGATCCTGAGCTGAAATAAAGACAAGTAGATTTGTGCAAAGTCCTTGACCATGCTGTTTGTGCACTGGAAGTTTAAGGCAGAATGCTGGAGCTTTTCTGGGTTGCTAAACCAGTTGGTACCCAGCTATTCTGTCACCTGAGAACAAGAGGCTCTTTCCTATTCTGCACTTGTTAACTTCTACCCCTCTCTGGGGCCAGCAAGGTTGCTGTTGCCTTCCTGTCCCCTACTGCAGCAGCAGCTATTGCCATGGCTTCAGGAGAAGAGTCGTCACCCCTAACACAGAGTGAGGGCAAAGTTAGACCCTTTGTGTAACCAGTGAGGCCCTCTTGCTGGTAATTGAACAAAAACACACCAAAGAACATTCAACCCATGCCAGGTCCGTTGTCAAAGGAAGGTCAAGTTGAGAGGTTTCTCAGCAACTACTTTGTCTTTTCTCTTGGTTGTTTTTTTCACCAAAGCTGAGAATTTAAAGACCTTTTAAACTCACCCTCTCTTATTCTGAGCTTAAAACCTATGAACCAATTTAAAAATGTTATGCACTGGTATACATAGAGAACCTACCTAGTTTGTTACTTGCACAAACACTGTGGCATGCCTACACCATGACATTAGGAAGACATTTTCCTGGCATTTGAAATTCTCCACAATTTCTGTTGAGAATTCCTCTCATTCTCTATGGTTTAAAAATGCAGCAATGGTGCTAATATTGATGTCCAGCAGTGATCCATAATATTTAGATGTTTCAAAAAAAGACATATTGCCCTTACAACAAATTATATAGGAATTTATCTCTGTGACTTAAGTTTGTAGTTTTTCACCATTTTTGCTTACAAACTGAATTTGAAGCCATTAACTTACTTATTACAACATTTTTTTTTATGTTTCAAAATTTGCTCTATTTTATTCAGACTTGATAATATCAAGGACTACCATCTCCTCACTAATTGCCAATCCCCTCTGCCATCCATATACTGCCAAACATAAGAAAGGTAGATAAACATGGAAGATATAAATTAAAAGGAACAGATGGGCTCATCTACAGTTATACCTCTGAAAAGACTGAGAGCCTCACAGAGATTTATAAACCTTCTGGAGACCAGACATTTGGTGGTCATATAAAGTAATCCCTAAAAATGTTTTAAATGAGTAATTTAAAATAATCATTTTATGTGGAATATAGGAAACTTCTCAAATCAAGAGTGATTTGACAAATATAAAACAAGTAGTTACCCAGTGTTTTTTTTTTAAGCGTACATAACCTGAGTAAGCAAACTTATAATGCCAGAAAACAGATTTCCCCCTGTCACCACCCCTCCAACCCCAAGACTTCAGCCAAGCAAAAAATGAAATTTTAAATAAACACAATGGGATGACTTCACAAACAAGAACGAGCAAAAGGTGGCTGATCTGGTCTGTCATTTATCTCAGCTTTCCTCTGTAAGAAGGGACACGACTTTTCTTGGTCTGGTAACAGTTACTCCATCAAACCTGTGAGGCTCTTCCCTTTTTGGACTAAATAAAACTGAGCAAGTACTCTGCTATACTCCTCCTCTCCTTCCCCCATTAGCAGTCTTTTGGGGATCTTGTTTTTGTTCCTCTGTGTGTGAAAGGAACACACATATGAGTATCTATATATGAGTGCATGAGAGAGTGTGTATTAAACAGATAGAGGTAGTGAATGCGTCCCTATAAAGATATAAATGCTTATCTGCTCAGCTACTTGGTGAAAATGAAACTAGACTTAATGGAATTAAAATTCAGGGAATATCCCCATCTTATCTCCCCACTTTTAACAAAGTTTAAGGCACTGATTTTCTACCACCTGCTCAGCTATGCTGGCTTTCTTTCTAAAATGTCCCTTTTTCTCAGTAAAACTTCAAACAGCCTACACAGGGATGACTTCAGCTTGGAAAATGTTGCCTGTGCAATAAAGACAGAAAATAATTAAATTATATAATCTGTATAAACTGAATTTAAATAACAAGCTCTTGCTATATGAAATATCATATAGCAAGGGCTGTTATCCATAAGTCAGTTATGGCTAACAGACTGATTCCCAAAAGCCTGAGCTATTTGCTAAGAAACCAAAAAGAAAATTACAGTCCATCTTTGAAAGCTACCAGCTGAAGCAATTGAACTGACGAAATTCCAGGAAATTTCATCAACTAGCTTCTAAACTGAGTGGAATGTAGGAGATGCTCAGAATGGAATTTCTCCAAGAACAGAGGCCAGAAAACATCCAAGTGGATGCGTTAAACTTGAAATATTTTTTCAAGCAAAAGAAAAAATATTTTGAGAAGCTGTTTTTCTAGGAAATATGAATAGAAAATGTTGTCACACAAGCTGTCAGTAAGTGGTAACAGGAAAAACACTTGTTTACTCAGTGTTAACATTCGTAGCAACATATTTCCATGTTTCTCCCAGCATTAACCAAAGTTTTGACCTCAAAGTAATTGAAAAACCTTGAGAGAATTTGGATGAAAAAGAAAAAGAAAAAACAGAACCCAAACCTCAGCACCAGCAAGGACAAAGAGAAAGAGAACTGTTCTGGTGTGAAACAATGACTTATATCTAATTTCTCTGAAACTGTTTTTTCATTCAGCCATGGAAAGAACTTTTCAGGCTAAAAAATACAAATTGACTTAGTCTGGAAGAAACAGCACTTAAAATAGAGAAAAGGTTACAGGTTTTCACAAGTCAATTTCTAAAACTTGTTCTGAGAGACAGAATTAATACATGTGCATTGTTCTTGCACTGTTCTTTCCCATCAAGTAGCGGGTAGAGGGGGCTGGATTTTTTTTTTTTAAATAACTTGAAAAGAAACTCCAAGATTAGTAATATGCAACAGTTTTGAAAGTCTGCATTCAAGAGGCTTCTGGGATAAGAATTTCACAGAAATTTATAAAACAACTTTAGAAGTAGAGCTGGGAGTCAAGAAGTCTTTATTTGTTTCCCCTCAAATGACTTAATTTTGTAAATATATTTCGAGCTTAATTGCTTCAAGCTTAGGGTTCCATCTGGAAGCTGAGTTCCATTTCAAGCTCTTCTCAGCTGATCAGTAATACTTCCATTCAACTAAACAAGTGCAATGTCAAATACCATGCAGTCCTCCTTTCCTACAGTTAAAATAGCTGTTTCCCAAAATACTTAATTATTCAGGGAGGGATGGGGCATGAGGGGGGTGACACAGCATAGAGAACTTAAATAAAACCGTTCACCATAATCTATTCATAGTAATTTAGTTGATTTCTTAGAGAGAGAAACACACACATCAGAAGAGGTATATAAAAATGGAGAAAGTCTGGAAGTTGAAGTACCATCTAGAAAAAGGTACACATTTTTAACAGGAAAGGTTACAATTTTAAAGAATATTTTATTGAAAGGAATAGATTTTTCACAACTTGAAATTTTTAATTCTTAATTTCTAGGTAGATCTTGCAACATTGATACCAAAAGGACTTAACCCGTAATATACTAAAATACAGACTCAATGGTTACAGTAGACTCTAAGGGTTTAAAAGCACTGAATCTGTTAGGAGAAATTACTTTGGGATTCGTTCAGGGAGGAAATTTTTAGTGCAAAAGAGTAGAAAATGTAACTACTTCATCTTGGATCAGCTGTAGGTGTTAAAAATGACTTGTTTCTCTAGACAATATTTTAAGCAAGTATTTTGGTAGCTAAAGCAGTATTTGAAACCATTATTTTTTTCTCTGTTGTGTCAACAGTGGCAATATTCCTAGTCTCTTTTTCTTTCCAATATTTCTTCCATCCTCTGATTTTGTACACATCTCCTTTCTTGCCACCTTCACTTGTGCTTCCCAGGAGCAAATCTGCCAAATAGTTCACTAAATCCTTGCAAAATATTCTGATCTAAATGTTTTCATTTCTGTAATGTTGAATCATGAGGGGAGCCTCCCATGCAGCATTTATTTGCAGCAAGGAAAATGCTGTAAAGTTGCAGAGCTATCCTAGCTCTGAGGTCATTCAGAGCACAGTGGAATTAAAATTACACTCTGTCACACAACCCTTCTGTAACCGAGGTATGGAAAAAGGGAGAGGAAATTGAAAAGATGGAAATGCACGGGATATTTAGGGCTGAGGTTATCACCTCAATTACACAGAAGAGTAAAACAAAATGAACGCAGGTAGATAAGGTCAAAAAGTAGTTTGATATTTCTGTGTAGCTTAAAGGACAAAGAAAAAGGATTTATTTGAAAATTTCTCCTTAAAATTCCCTGTAAACTATTCTTTTCCAAATAACCAGGCAATATCGGTTTAGGCACTGGAAGTGTGGGGGCATACCTGCGCGCACTTCAGGGTGCTATGGCTTCCCTGCCACCAGCAGTGCCCCTACACAGCCTCCAGGACAAATTTGTATCACCATTTTGAACTTCCACTTGAATTTTCTCTTTAAAATTTCTCTCTAAAACATTCCTACTAGCATATATATATGTATATATATATATATAACCTGCACGTTACATTTATAGAGCTTATTTTGAATGTGTTTTTATATGTACTTCTTCCCTACACAAAAGGTAAAAACTCTTATGGAGTCAAGGGAGATTGGAAAAGGGTTGGAAAAGGCTGCCTGCAACTCCCTTTTCTATGTACTCTGGGGATAAAAGGAGACCTGTTCGGGTCTCCCTACTGTGTCACTTGAATGATTGCAATGTTCTCTCACGGGTACTACCAACGCTTTTACATGTTATGCAACGAACTAGAGAACCAGTAAAATGGAGTAACAGAGGAGCTCCTGCCCTCTCAGATCAGTCAGCGCACTTCCCACCAGCCTGCCCTCTCTTTCTTGAAGTAAATACAGCCTTGACTGCCTCTCTTCCTTTCGCTTTGCAGAAACATGTGTCCTTTCACTCAGAAAAGGCAAAGAGAAAGTTGTCTTTTGAACCTGTCATACAACAGGCCAGCCTGTCTAACTTACAAGGTCAGAAGATTCAGAAAAGTGAGGTTTTTCTCCTCTTCTCCAATGGAGTGGAGTGGTAAGTACTTAATTGATTAAACCAGCTGATAAGAATGTCTAAGGTAATTTCTCTCTCTCTTCATTCCTTTTTTTGGCTCCAAGAGATAAGAATGGAGAACTTTTAGCCTGGCATTGATCCAGGCTTTGAAAGGACTTGCTGATTATGGATAATGTTCTTATTCAAATGAGCAGTCCTTCTGAAGCAAATACTAATGTTGCCTGACTGTGGTGAACAGGATTTAATCCTATTTAAAATTAATTTTCATATCACACAGAACAGTATTTATATATCCCAATCTCTAATTCAGCCGGGAGTTTTACCACTGACTCCTGCTAAAGAACAATCTGCACTACATGAAGTCCTCAAGTGAGATCACTGTTAACTATATTTCCCTTAATTGTATACCTCCATAAAGAAAACTTAAATAGTCACAATGGAAGAAAACAAAGGCGTTTCAAATGTCACATTAAATATACTTGCATTTACAGACTAACTAAAAATTTACACACTAAATACAAACATCTCTAAGATCTTCCTGTAAACCATCTCCTTTCCAGCAAAAAGTCCCAGCTGACTTAGCCATTTCATATATGTAGGCCATTTCATCATCTGTTCTTTCTTTAAACCTTTTAAATTCACATAATCCCTTCTCAGATAGTAGAGACAAAAGAAAAGCACACAACATTCACAGTGTGGATGAACAATGTATTTACACAGAGAAATAATGATTAAGTTATTTAATTCTTCTGTATCCTTCCCCTAATAATTCCTAAAGGCAATTTGTTCTGGACACTTACCAAAACTGAGCTGATACTTTCCACCAGCACTACCTATAACAACCCCAAGGTCTTACAATTAATAAGCCTGGAGTTCGTGATCTTATATGTGGAGCTCAAATGGTTTTCTTCTTCTGTATCACTTCACATTTGTCTACACTGAATTTCACTGATCATTTTACTGCATAGTCATCAAGTCTTACAAAATCCATCTATAAGTAGGATTTTGTCTTTTCTACCTTAAATAACAACAGTAAATGCTACCACATCACTGCTCATTCCAAGATTACTGATGAATATGTTGAAATATGGGAATACTTGCTTTTTTTCCCAGTATATAAATCAGAATGTAGAATTAGCAATCTTATGCATATACTTGCATTTAAAAGAGGAGACAGGAGACTTAATATGAATCAACATATTATCTTTAGCTATGGAAAAACTATTGAGTTAGCAACAGGTTGATTTTATGCAGAATAAAATTAAAAGATTTTAAGCAATTTTAACCTTTTTTTTTTTTTTAAAGAAAGAAATTAAATACAATTAGTCAAGAAAGTCCTTTTGCAGGAGTCCATCAGAAACATATCGCTTAAAATGTGCTGAAAATAGCTCTGGGATGATTTCAGAATGATACCATGTTTTTATTTTCTTCATAATAAAGAATTCAGGAAAAGGCAACGCAATTTCACTAAGTATCCTGTAATATCTGGATCTGTACTTTGCTATTGTGTCCAAAACTGTTTGCCAATGCAAAATATTTCCTAGTGCTTTACAACAATTCTCAGTTTCAGTGTTGTAAATGTATCCTGCAGCTATAATGTTACTGGGCATTCGAGACATTTGAATACCCTCCCCCCAAAACAAAACAAAACAATATTTTTCCAGTGTAACACACATGATGTGTGACTGCACAAACAGTACATCTAACACTCTTTAGGAATTAAAATATAAGGAAGTCTTGAGTACTGAGAACATGTATGCTAGTTGACTTTTTTTTTTTTATTTCAAAAAAATTCTTTATGTTTCCAATACATCTATAACTACTCAATAATAGATCAGGGTGAAAAAATCCAGTCAAAATTTCTTTAAATGAGAAATACAAGTCCAGCAGTGACAAAACATTTCACAAATCTAAATCTAATGCATGTAAACATTTTGAAAATATCTACTTGATGAATTTAATCCATTTCTAAATATAACATTATCTTCACGAAAACATTTTGTGAAAGCATTTTTTCTTTCATTTCCTAATTAAAAAAAAAAAAATAATTAACATGACGGAGCATTTCTGAAGACAGATCCTTTTTCTCTGTCTTTTCAACTTTCAAAAGAGCAGTGCTTAGCTCTTCTTCATACCTTTAATTCTAATATTTATTCTTCCTGTGATCAAAATAAACAATTATTTCCTTTTAGTACTGAAAAATTTGAAAGACGTGTAAAATCAGTCAAACCCAAAGGCTGAGCAACATAAAAATACCCTGAAGAATGGAAAATTGTAGAGTAGGCTTCAGGCCTTTTGGAAAGAAAATTGCTGAGCTATGTCACTCACCTGTGGAATTTATTACAGGTGGTAAGTCAATCTTATGCATATGAAACTGTGCTTCAGATAGGAACTTCTTATCAGGTTGCATTACACATAAAAATAAAAATAATTTTAAAATCTATCATCAAGGTGACTTGATTTTACAAAGATTGTCTTCGCACTCAAGTGTTTGCAATGTTCTGTATTTTAAGGTCATAACATTTTAGTCTTAAATGCTAGTGAGAATCTCATGCTGTAGTGAACAATTATTAGCTCAGTGACACTTCAGACAGCATTTGGTTAGGCAACTGCTTCCAGGTGTTTTATTTTGGAAAATAAAAGGTATTAAAAAGCAGCAAAAAAGTTTTAATTGTATAAATCCGAGCATTAACATAGTCTTTACACACTTGACAAAAAAGGAAATGACATTTCAAGGGGTAACAGGATTTTTTCTATGAATACACGATTAATCATATGCAAAAATCTCCAGTCTTTTGTAAATCTTGAATATATGCAAGGACTGCAAATACTGCATTATTCAAAGTTAAAAAGAGTTAATTGGTTGAACTTTCTCAAAATGATAATGCTTTTGATGAATAACTTTCAACCGCCGAGAATTTATTGACAAAATAATTTTTCATTCCTAGCCACCTAAGAAAACAATTTCTTCATCCACCAACACGTAATTCAATCATAAAGTACACCGAAATTGCTTATGCAAAGCAGAAGCTGATGACAATTATGCTTGTTATATCTAGATATGAAGTCTTTTGTTCAGTGTTTTTGGTAAGAGTTTCAACCTTTTTCTCAGTTCACCAATTATAAAAAATTTCCTATAGAAATGTGATCCCATAATAAGCAGACTTAACTCTTTTGAGTAGTTTTTAAAGTTACCTTTCATAGTTCTAAAAAGTCACCTATGGATTTGGAGATATCAGCCTGAAAACCTGTGGGGTTTTTTTTCAGTATGACTGTAATTGTAATTAGTCTTGTTCAGTGTGAGGCAAAGCCACCACAGCAACAGCTCAAATGACCATCCATTTCTACATGATCTTTTAGAACTCAGACATGGCTGAAGTTCAAAATTCTCAATAAAGAGAACCAAATGAGGTAGCCCCACTGGATGGAAAGAGTATTTTAGGTGACGATAGGTGAAACACCCTAAAGTTGAGTAATGTTATGCATATAAAATATACTTAGTGCGATCATAAAATCCTTTGCTAGAAGGTAGAAATGAACCAAAATGGAGCTGGTGACATTTCAGTCAGATGAGATGGGAATAGGATAGCAGCTTTAAAAGCTGAAAGATAACTCAAGGAAAGCAGAAGAGTCAGAAGCCTGATATAACACAGTATTTCAAATACAGATTATTTTCAGAACTAAATCAGGCTTTAAAGGTACAAAAGAAACCACAAGCCTTCCCTATACCGAGCATCCAGAGAAAGCAATCCCTGCTCATTCTTTTAGGATATGAATGCAGGATTTTGCATTTACCTCTATTGAAATTCATGATATATTTGTAATGATTTGGCAGGTTAGGCATGGAGGTCTCAGCATGCATTATTTTTGGAGGAACTCAACTCAAAAAACACTTTACTAAGCAGTTCGGTAGCTACTCTCCTATCTGCACCACATACAGATGTATGACCATTCCTCTCTCGTGCCAGGGAGTCTACCACCAAAAAAAATCTTGGAAGCAGCCCTGACTTTCCCAACAAATCTGCTCTACCTGGTGTTCAGTCACATCTACTTCTCTTTAAAGAAAGTTTCAATGATACTCCATAAGCAACCCAACTAGTTAAGAATGAGCTAGATGCAAATGATTTTTCAGCATCATCACCAGGACTTATAATACCACCTAAAAACAATAGTGGAAATTATATATATACACACATGGATGAAATCAGCACTGCAGTAATTGCCAAGTAGCTGCTTAGGTTTGAATTCATAAAGGCATTTAAGCACCTATTGCCCACAAAAAAATCACTTTGAAAGGGTAATCTTCAAGTGAATATTTACAACTTCCCCATCAGATGTCTGAAACTGGATGTACAAGCAACTCCTACGAATAACATGACCACATATCAGGTTTTGCTATTCTCAGTTTTACTGCGCTTCTTCCTTCCAAGATAATATACACCTGTTCATGCAACTGCCGCAAGAATCTTACATGTAACTTAGAACATAATTGAATGTTAAGAATATTTTTCCCTGCTATTGACTTTGTAAACTGTATTCATAGTTGAGTGGGCATGCCTCTCTGCTTGTAAACTGTAAGCAAATATACCCCACCTCATTCTTTGTTCTTTTTGAGCACTTCCTTCAATAACTTGCCACAGGGCAAAACCAAAGAAACAAAAAAATCAATGTTTTATGTCCATTCAAAATTTGCAGTTTTGAAAAGATATTAAACAAGTGCATATCTGGCCTTCTGTCATATATAGCATAGAAACAAAATTGATTTCAATGAAGACACAAGCAGAACTTGAAGATCCCAACATCCAAAATAAATTTAACCAAGTCCCTTTCTCAGCCTGGCTTCTTTCAGACATGTGTTCCATGGTTAACTGTGTTTGGTACTAGCTCTGACTGAGGCCTCTCCTACAGTTGGGGCATTAAAAAATAAAGATTCTCGTTCTTTTCAGTATGTAGTAAGAATTGATCTCAAGTTTCAACTGTTCCTCCAGAGAAGACACTGGTGGAGCCTCCCTCCTCTAACCAACAAGCTATTTTAATGCCACTGAAATTAAGTCAAGATATTGAGGCATCTTCCCCTCTGTGAAATATGTCTGTGATTGAACAATAGGGTCAAGAATTGTGGACACACAGATGTATAAGGAAAAGCTTTCAGAGGAATGACAACTGAGCACTAGTGAGCACTCTAATGCTGCTTGGTTTACTTCAGCAGTATACTGTAGGCTGTATCAGTGGTGGCAAAAAAATATTTCTTGCCTCTTAAAATGCCCAGCACTCTTGAAATACCTTTGTTACCTAAACAGGCCATCCAAACTCACATAGAGCAAACAAAATTCCATTTCTCAGAAAACCTAGAGCATATCCTTAAATACACAAACATGCAGCCACATAAATGTGCATGCACAAGTGTTTGCATTTTAATACAGAATGATCTATTAAGGACTTAAATTTTCAAATCCTGTTGGAAGTCAGTCCAGACTTTCCATGATTTCTTTCCAGTAACTTCCTAATCCTATTTACTGGTAAAGGTAGCATTCAATCATATTGCTATTGCAAGAGTCCTGCACTGTGCCTCAGACAAAAGTACTAGCAGTGAATGCATATGAAAATATTAATGTGAAGTATACCACTAAAGTTCACAGACAAGAATTTATATCTTTTTGTAATACTGCACATCAAACAATCTTATAATGCACCATATATATAAGCTCAATTTTAGCTCTTACAAAGGTATAAGGAAGGTAGAATGAGACAATTTGAGCTGGAGAAACAGTAGAAGATCATCAATTTCCAGGTGAATCAGGAGCATAACCCAGTTCTTTGGTGCTGGGAGGAGCACTGAGACAGCAAGTAGGATGGCAGGAAAGAGACACCTGTGGACTAGGACAACTATACGTTTTACTTCCTTCATAAAATATCTTCATTTTTTTTGCCATGAAACCTGAACCACTTGGAATTAGAATTGCACACATTTGTGTTTGATTTCAGGATGTCCAAAACCGCTTTGCACCAGTGGCCACACCTCCAGCCAGAATGCTGGGTACCCAGAAATCCTGCTGTGCATGACAGCAGAGGCACACAATATACACAGAGAACCTGAGAAAGCCCGAGATGCACACACGTAACTATGTAAAACACACCGTTACCTGTGCATGAAAGAAGCAATGCAACAGGTGCTGTTCCCTGGTCGTATAAAGCTACCCCAGCATGGAGTCCATAGCACCACACAATGCTTCTGAGTAAAAATTGTGGGGGAGCAAACTGCAATCAGGACTATGAAACTACACAGAGAAAACACTATTTATCAGCATGGAGTATTACAAGGATTAAGCCATTTATTTAAAGGGTGAGAATTTACTCTTTTCTGCTTTACAGTTTCTAAAGTGCAGTTGGCAAGACACTTGTGCATACCCTAAAAACAGATGAGCAGGCAGGGTAGTTACCTGTTTTCTTATTTTATCCTCCAGTAATTACTAGAATTAGAAATGCCTGTTAATTAATGTATTAGAGGTCCTAGAATACTAATAATGAAAATTAGTATAACTCATCAATTATAGTTTGTACAATAAGAAAACTGTGGACTTCCTTAGCTGGAATATATTTGCTTCTTACACTGTGGAGCAAGGATCAAACCTTTGAAAGCAACATCAGCATTTTAAGTTATGTTACACTGCAAGGGTATCATTAACTGCTTTTTGTTTGTTTATTTTTGTTTTTTTTCTAGCGTGGGTAGAAAGGCTAAATAGATGGAAAAGCAGTTTTTTCTCCCAGGTTTCCTTCTTGCTGTCCTCCATTGCTGGCAGCAATAGCAGCTACATCAATGTAGAATGATGCACTTGGCACCATCGCATTAACAATTGGCCTTTCTGTTCATTTTCACCAAGGCCTGCCGGGTAATTTTACTGAGGTCAAGTTATTTTTATGAGAGCCTCTCAGCAGGAGGGAGGGCACTCCACACCATCTTTGAAATTCACAGTATGCTGGCACACTGCAGCTGCTTTCCCAGAGCCTGGGAGAATAATCAGCACTGCAGGATCGATCATCTGAAAAATCAGGGAAAGACATGGCTTAGCTCTCTGGAGAAGTCCAGTCAAAGTTATTCACTGCATGGATCTGAACCAGCACACATTTTTTCTGCAGCCAATGAAGTTCAGTAAAATGTCCAAATCTAACTTGAATCTCACAATTATTCAGAAAAGTACTGACCAAGACACCAAGCATCAGCTATGATTTCATTCATTATAAATAAATAAAAAAAAAAAAAAAAAAAGGCCGCTGAATACATCACCAACAGGATAAAGAAGAAAAAGCTATACAGACATGAGTAGTTGAAATGTTTATTTAGCTAAGTCCAAAAGACTCTCAGCCATATCGGTTATCTGTTCTATCTTCATATAATAGCTACTGGTTTCTTGCTGTATTTTTACTGGGTTTGTTTGTGTAAAACTGGGCTGAGAGTTCACATCTCAAGTGGAGAAGCACCAGATGTAGATGTAGGAGCTAACTTGTTAGCAGTGTTTTTCTTTCCTGTGGTCATGGGAACTGTAGGAGATCAGATGATAACCATGAAACAATCACCATATTAAAAAAAAAAGAAAAAAGAAGAGAATAAAACAGCTGCATGCATTCCTATGTGAACAAACAAATGACCACCCAAAATAAAGGAAAACAAAAGCAAGAGTGATTATCCAAATCTTAGGCTAATATTCGGTTATAAATGAAAAGTGTTGCATTAACACTGGCCCTGTTGTGTTGGCTTTTTTCTCCTGAAAAGATTCAATAATGTTTGGTAAATAATGTTTGAAAAATACTGATGTACAAAACATCTAAATATTAGTGGATGCTAATATTCTACAACACTTGGTAGGCTGTAATTATTCCTGTTAGGATTTTGAAAGGAAACTACAACATATTTAGAGAAGTTATTATTTTCATTCAAAACTCATGAGTCTAATGGACATCAATCACACTTTAGTGAAAGAATTTGTATCAGCTTTCACAATAATAACACAAGTGATAATAGTGAGTGTATTCTCTCTGAATTTTCAGTGACTTAGACATAGGCTGGCTTCAGGAAAATGTGCTTCCTTTTAATCCCCGCAGATTTTTCTAAATTCATGTTGCAACAATAAACCCACAGCTTTTGTACTTTCTTGTATACAAACGTATGTCCTGAAACTTAAAAGTAACAGTTCAGCAGCACCAGTCTAGAGACTATCAACTGTTCACATTCAAAATATTATCTACTCTCGTGTTTCTGTGTCAGCAGTTTACTGCATCACCAAAGAGGTTTATGGTGATGGTCCCCAGTTGTGATTTATAGTCACTGGTTTATACACTGCAAGAGGTCGAGTTCCAAGAATTATTACAGCATCCCAGTAAGTGAAAAGAGAATTTGATTTTGCTGATAGCCGTATTATACTAGAATGAATGGATTAATATAGTTATGATTTATTAGGATGGTTTTCTGAACATTCAAAAAATCTGCATTACAGCTTTTCTACATCTCCCAGAAGTTTTCTTTCACTGGCCACAGGAGAGGATGGAAGTTTGAATCGTAACACAATATAGTAAGGCTTGTTGTGTTTGGAGAGTAGATCATTCCCGTTGTGATCACGCACACAAAGTGAACCTCCTGTAATTTTAACTGAGAGTGAGGCAGACCATTTCTTCTGTATACCATAGAAGTGGTCCCACAAAAACTTTATAAACCTATTCTCCAAGATGTGCTATGGTATATATTTTTTAAAACTGTGTTTCTGTAATGGACCATTCTTTTACTGTCACTGTCCAGGAGCTGGAAGTGGCAAACACACTGGCTTTCATCTGTGCCCACAGACTTTGCTATAATTGATCTTGCTTTTCCCATTTGTTTTCTAACTCCCAGCTTCCCTTCCCTCTCTTTCTGACCTGGACCAGAGGCTTCTGATCTCCAAAGATGCAGCTTATACACCCCAAACAACATGCCTTTCCCATGTGCTTTTGAGAAGGCTGTGAGTCTGGTGAGGAAAAGCCCAGAAGCAGACCTCATGCCTCTGCCAGGGCTCAACCTCCAAGGAACCCCTCTGTCCTATACCACTTTGTTCCTCACTCCTTCAAAAGGGCTTTGTATTTCAGAGCATATCTGAAAGCTCATTGGGTATTCTGTTTACAATGATATTTTGCAGAGCTTTAATTACTAATTTATTTAGCATTCTGAGTCTGGAATTCAAGTCTTGACAAATTTTTAATCACAGAGACGAGAAGCTCAAAAATAACAAATTTAAAAATTTACCTGTGGCCATAGGCATGTTAATCTTTGTTATTCAGCAGTGATGCTTTTTGACAGGAATACTAACATGTCACGGAAGAGGAATGTTTCTGCATGAGAACTTGTTTTCTGAGTGAGATGTAGATTAGTAGGAGCTCTTCTACTTCTCTTACCTATGCATTGGCTTCCCTTCAGTTCATTTTATTGAAAGAAGAAATCAAGGTCAACTTATTTTCCCCACCGGTCTGGGCTCCTCTGATCTGCTTGTTAGAACTCTGTACTAATACAAAACCAGAGTTCTTTACATCATATTTTTAAGTAGTATTTTTAACCCCCAAAGACCTCATAAATCAATGAAGGGAAACCTTAGTTTTCTTCTCTCCCTTGATATTGAACAAAGAAAACAATCTTTCTGTACATTTTTAGTCACTGTGCTGATCACCTCCAACCTTAGGAAAATTTTGCTTACTGGCAAAGAAAAACATGTAGAAAGTAATTCCTGAACTACATTTATTTCATCTTATTTCATTCACTGGCAAAAGAAAAGAACAGAAAAAGGCAAGGAGGGAAGGGAAAAGTGGAAATATGTTAAAATGCAAAGATCCTTTCAGAAACTTGAAAGATACATAAGCAATTGCTGTTCAATTACAGTTTCCAAAATTGACTGTTCCACTACACCTTAGGAGCATTTCCTCCAGCCTGTATTTCCATCAATTGCTTATGAACATGTCAGTGAACAGGACACTAAGCTTAATCCAAATTTCCAGTACAGCACATTGACTGCATCTCCTTAGAGCCTAAGCTTTCAGTCAAAGAAGAAAATCGCATCAGCTTGATATTATTAGTTCTTGATAAATCTGTTTTGGCTGTTTCCTAAAGCCTTATTAGACTCAAAAGTATCTGGTCACTGTCAACCTTTTCACAAAGACAGAAGGAGGAGAGCTTTGAATGCTTCTTCCCTGGAATCTGCTGTTTTACCCTCCCACTAATTGATAGCCTGATTAATTTCATTTCATTGTTCTCATTTTCTTCTAATGTATTTATAGAACCTCTTCCTTTCTTTACCCCCAGTAAATCTCTATGCACATTAGCCTGGCTGATTTTAATGTTAAAGATTTTTGATAGCCGATGAAAGTCAACTGCCCTTTTTTCCATTTTTGTATGCTTTCTTTTGTATTAAAGATACCATGACACAGCCAAATTACCTTTCATTACCTTCTTACTTTCCTCTGCTTTTAGACAGTTGGCTCTTGTGCCAATACAATCTGGGTTAGTCATGCTCAGATTCATTTATCTGGACACTTTTATATCATCAGTGAATCTTGGTTTCTCAATTATTTTTAATAAAGTCTTCCTGCAACACTGTCTGCTAACTCAGTGGCTGAGAGCTGCTCAGCTCACCAGACGTTCCAAATAAGCCTTTAGATAGCTGCTGTTCAGATCCCTACCATAACTATAATTTTACCTGGGAAGCAATGTAATTTGTGACAGTTTTTAATTCTCACTAAAAGCGCAGGCAAATGATGATTCCATCTGGAAATTAGATTTTAGATTTAAGAACTTTTGAGCCTTATTAAAAGCATATTACACCCATGGTAATTGTTTCAGTTGAGGGCATAACTAGTGCTTTGTGGGTAAACCCCAGACTAATTAACTGTCTCTGCTAGCTGCAGTTTTTTGAACAAGGTACAAATACTACATATTTTCTACTAATTTAAGTAACTTGGATTGTTATTGTTCAATGACTGCATATCATCTGAGCCCTCAGAGCCAGGCAAGTAGCTGGCTACATACAGCAATGGCACCTGCTTATTCCTTTTCCTCCTCCTTTATTACTCATACAAAACCTATTGGGATGGATAAGATGAACGCTATCATGAGACTTATACAAAGAGTGATCATTTTGTGACAGTTACTTTTATATTCAGGATTGCAGATGACTACGGATAGCTAAACAAACATCACTCAGGAACATACATTAGCTATTTATAGCAGACCTCTGTGAATATGCGAACTGAAACATATATTTGATGTTCATAGACATAACAGCAGACTCTCAGACATAAAAAAAAGTTACAAAGCAATTTTGTATATTGCAGATGCCCTGTTGCATAGGGCTACTCAGATGGGACTTAGTAGAGGTGGTTTCTATTATGCCAGTGATTTACTCTGTAACCTATTGTTATACTGTTTCCTTCCACTCTCTGCCTTTGATTAAGGGAAAAAGATTACCTCTGCCTGTACATTTTTACAGCACAGGTCTGAATCAGATCCTGACCCTACAGAAAACAAACCAATAAAATAATTGTCTCCCCAACCATATAAAAATATCCATTCTGTATAGCCATACAACATTATTGGCTGTTAGCTGATAAACCTATAGCAGCTGCTGTATATTTGCAATGCACAAAAAATCAGAGAAAGTTATGTCAATAGTAATACTTAACCACTGCAGTAGATATAAGCTTTATCTCAAGCACCACGCCAGAAAACTGCTTCTATCTGTGATGTGTAGAAAAGCAACAATTACAGTCATTTAATTGATCTGATACAAATGTATCTCTGAAGATAACAGACAGAGATATCATCACCTAATCTATTAGGGCAGTATTGACATTTGCAAGAATTGCTTTCTGAAGATTAAGATGAAACAAAGTTGGGATTGATTTAAGTATTCAAAAGAGTTTTATTCACTGGTTTTACACTGCAGCAACTGTAATTTCTGAAAGTCAGATGGATTTAAATTGATTTGAAATAGAGTTGTTATTTAATTATACAGCAAAATTGCTGTATATGAAACTTATTAATTACTGTGAGAGGCTTTCTGTGGCAAAAAGCTTACAGCAAAGAGAAATGGAAGTCAACAGAGAAGAGGAAGACTGTTAACAGGCTGATGCAGAATGAAGACACACAAGACTAAATCACCAAGGAGTGTGTTTTGAAGTTCTTGTGCATTTCCAGATTGGCTAAAGATTAAAAGATTTATGCAAAATACTAGATTAATAATTTCTAGGAAACTGAAATAATTTAGACTTCAAAGTGGAATGACAAACAAAAACCTCAAGCAGTGGAAGAAATGCTCTTTTGGAGTAGTGGTATGACAGCAATTTTAGAACATGCAGAAGTCTAGTTTGATGCTCTCCTCAGACCAAAGGGATACAAAATGCCTTCCTCAGCCTGTACATCTGTAGAGGCACTGATGCAGCATGACTTTGTCCTGGCACCCTCATCCCTGTCTCCTTTTCACACAGGGGCATCAATGTCTTTGGGACCAGGTGAGAAAGTCACCTGTGCCAGCACATTCAAGGGAGCTTTCTTGTAATGACATGTGGAAAGGGAAGATAGCTGGAAGGCAGCACCAAGTGTCTGGGAGCTTCTGTCCCCAGATTAATGACTGGTCTCATCAATATTTTCAGTGATTGAGCTTATCCAAAAAAAAATCACATTTGCATCTCAGAAAAACTAATAAGAAAATTAGGGATGCATTTTAACACCTTTCAAATTACCATGAGCAAGATAAAACATTTTCTTTTGACATTTGGACTGTTGGACAAGTTCAGGTAATTAGTTAGAAAAAAAACATAAAGCAAACCAAACCTCAGATGTAAAACAATTCCAATTTTGGCAAGACTAGTTTCCCTTTGATCACACAGTATTCCTTCAAGCACAGTTCAGTAGAAGTGCTAAGATCTGGTTGAATGCCTATTGAAATTCTCCTCTCTATCCCTCCCTCCCATGGTTCGTAGCGAGCTAAATTACAAAGTAGCAAACTTCAATTTAATTAAAACTATGATCCGTTTTGAGGAAATACTCATTGCAGAAATTAAGATTAAATAAAGTTCTTGGATTTTTAACAGAGCCAAATAAGCTTGATACTTTCCAAGAGTTGTTCTGCAAGGGTCAAATCTATTTTTTTTATGCCCTCTTAGGTTCATCCATCACTAGCAAAATAATATGGAATTTTTCAGGTCATTCCGTTGCAACCATTCATAAATAAATAGCAGGGATCAGTAAATCTACATCCCTTATATGCCCTCTGCAGTTTTATGCCTAAATTAAAAAGTCAGAATCTATTTCATACTGTCAAATGGATCTTTAGCAATCGGGATTTGTTTTCATATTGTTGTACCTAGTAAGCATAGAGAATACATGAGCTTTTTCTCTAAATTAAATGAAAAGATTATTGGTTTTGCCCTAAGCAGACATTACAGAACATGCCTAAGAAGATAAATGTAGAAAGCAAAATACAGCAAAAGATTGAGTACTTGTCAAAACCAAATTGAAGGCAGTAGGCAGCAAATTGGATTTTCTTTTACAATAACATGCAGTTCACATTCAACTACTGTAATGAATATTATAATGTGTGCTTTCTAATATAATATCTGGTGATGCATTTCGAGAACTATTTCTCAAAGCTTAAGGATATTCTTGCTATATCATGGCTCAGTACATAGCAATGATAAGTTTGTTCTGTTCACTGCGTAGCCTTGAGGATATCTTTTTCTGAAGAAAGGAAAATATTAATCTCTAGATTTCTCTTTCAGTTACAGTAATTTAAAGCTATGAAACAGCAGATTTACAATGTCATCACACTGGGCAGCTCCCGAATACCTACAGTTGCTTTGAAAGGTAGTGCAAGTGTGATAAACAAGTGTTAAATCTTCCCAGAAGCTTAGAAATAACACTGAATCATGTGGCTAGAAACCCAGTTTGCAAATTATGATTCCAAAACAATAACAACTTGATTCTTCTATTTTTTAAGAAAAATCCAAAAGGTGAGTAATGAGGACACTCATGATCATGAGCCAGCAGACCCGATGTTTTTTGCTACAGGGTTCTGCGGCACTGGGCTGGGGAAAGCAATCCCATGTGGGCAGATGACTGAGTGATGTCCCCAGAAAAATTATTCTTTGACCCAGGAATTGATCTTTACTATCCTACATGAGACAATAATTTTTACATTTTAAAGATATTTTTTTTTTTTTGTAGATGGGAGGAAGGAGTACTGTGTGCAACATATATAATGTAAAGAAACGGGAGCAGAGAAATAAAGAACTTTTTTCCTAGGGATTAAACTTTACTATATATTTCAAAAATAAGAAGTACAGGCAAAAAAAAGCATTAATGTGAAATGAGACAGGACCATGTGGGTGAGAAGGGATGCTTGGTTGTCATAACAAAGCAATACCTTTCTGAACAGTTTAGATCTTCAGGGAACATTTCTTGCTGAATTTAGCTTAAAAATGAGGTGAGAACACTGATATGCTGAGTCTCACAGTGATAAAAAATGTACATGGATGCCTGCCTTGGGGATTATTGTATGTGTTCCATATCAGATAATAACTGAAAATGAGTTGTATATTGTGCTGTATAAATGGTATTTAAAAGAAAGAACCCGAGGAGCTGTACCAGCACTGTGCAGTCAGTAAGAGCTATGTTACTGATTTTGTTCAAGGGCACCCACAAAATCCTTCTTTAACAGCAGCTAGTTAATGCAGTGAGACAAAAGATGATCATTTTCAGGAGTTTAGTCAGAGTGCATGTAAAATTTGACTGGAGAAGTTATAAATTTATTGTATTTTTTAACTCCTGTCAGGGAAGAACAGATTTGATATTTAAGAATATTTTAATTTCTGGTAATAATGAAAGCGGGGGAAAGTACCTTAAGTCTATATAATCTGTTTGTTCTCCCAAACAAGATTTTAATTATTTATTAATATTTTGTGTGATATCCAATGGTTGCTCACTTTTTTCTTCCACGTCTTTCTTGACAATACAATTTACTGATTCCTGTGAATTATTCATTCAGGTCTCATGTTTAGATTGTCACAAATCTGATGTCTAGGATGTTCCAATTTCAAAGAGTTTCAAGTGTTAAATCAGTTTCTTTTTTATAATTGCAAGTGATTAGCTACTACAGACATTATTCCTAGTACTAATTTTACTACTGATCCTTCTTTGGAAGGACTTAATCTGATGGTGTGCCATTATTTATATATTAGATACCGATTATAGGATTTATGAAGCCCATGAACCCAACAGAAATAATGTTTTATTAAAAAAAAACAAGGCTAGTTTAGCATAAAGGTTACAGACAGATGAAATTCCTGGAAAAACATATTTGGTTTTATTCCTTTTTTCCATGTAGATGATTACTGGATTGAACTATCATTGTCAATGAACTAGGAAATATAATGGAAATTCATTATCAAATCGAGGGAGGGTGGCTATCTCCAGTTGTGTTTCTCAGAACACAGTGGGTAACAACAATATGCATTTCAGAAAACTAAAGAAAGAATTGAGAAAAAACCCACATCTTGAAAATGACAAATACATGTAAACTTGGAATATGTTATATGAAAGTCAGATCATCTTCCCTTAAAATTTACAGCAGGTTGGCTAAGAAGAGAAAACAGACCCGGTAGCTGAAGGCAGGACAGAGAAGACGAGAGGCAGCATTGCATCACTGCTGCTTATTTCCGAGGCTGCCCAGCAGAATTTCAAAAGAAGGTGGCAAGAAAAGAAACAGCTCATAAGAAATTATGATTGGAAGGTGACAATTTTCTGTTTTCATATTAAGCCTTCTTTTTCAAGGCATAAGTTAACAAAACTGAGAGACTTTCATGAGTAAAGTTGTTTATACATAATAAAAATCAGATTAAATAATCTACCATATCCTCTTTTTAAAATTATATACTTGCAATTTGTATTTAGTATAGCCTTTCTCTTACTGTTGCCATTAAATTATTGATATTTCCAGATAACTTCAATGTTGTTAGCAAATTAGGGAATGAGTTTAGATATGGAAAAATTTAGCATAATGTAGTGGGTTGACCTTGCCTGAATGCCAGGTGCCCACCAAGATGCTCTTACCATTCTCCTCTTCAGCAGAACAGGGACAGGAGACAATATAAGATGGAAAAAAACCCCACTTGTGGGTCAAGGTAAAGGTAGCTTAATAAAGCAACAGGGAAAGCTGCGTGCACAGAAGCCAAGGAAAACAAAAGATGTTATTCTCTACTCCCCATCAGCAGGCAATGTTTGCCCACTTCCCAGGAAGAAGGACTTCAGTACACATAGCAGTTGCTCCAGAAGACAAACATCATAAATAATGAATGCCCCCCACCCCTTTCCTCCTCCTCTCTCTTAGCTTTTACATCTGAGCAGAGATCGTACGCTATGGAATATCCCCTTGGTCAATTTGGGCCAGCTGCCCTGGCTGTGTCCCCCAAGACATTGCCCACCCCCAGCCTACTGGTGAGCAGCCCCGATGCTGTGTGAGCGCTGCTCAGCAGCAGCCAAACCCTGGTGTGTCACCACCACTGTCCCAGCTACCGATACAAGCGCAGCACGGGGAGGGATGCTGTGGGGCTCAGCCGGACCCAATACACATTGGGAAAAATTATAATTTTACAACTATAAAAGCTTAAACAGCAACAGAACAACTTTAAAGACTGAAGCAGACCTGTCCTTTTCAGAACCATTATATTAGTTGCTGGTCTTAGGAGAAATTTCAAGTCAAAAGGCCCACTGAAGTGTGCAGGGTTAAAACCTAAATGTTTAAAAATATATATATGTTGATACAGAGACAGAGACAGACAATAGAGAATTGTGTGTAACTACCCAGACACCAGTATAAGTATGTTAACTCATTAGGTATTATAACTATTTTGTGGTACAGACTTGGACAGCTAAAGTGCTTCTCTATTACCATTTGTGTTGTAGTAACGTCTGTCTTTTGCAGCAAGGAACAGGCAGGATTTTCCTAATGAACTGCTGAACCATTTTTAATAGAATTTGAGTTACAGAGAGACAGCTAACCAGCAAATAATGTTTCAGCTTTGTCAGCATTAATAAATTAAAAACCAAAACAGACCAGGAATTCGGAAATAAAGCCATGCTTTAAGTCCAGTAGGAATGTAATACCTTTTTTTCCTTAGCATGTTCAAAGACAATATTGGGGTAAAATAAACCAGATTCTGAACATTTCATGTTTGTTCAAAGACATAACCAAATGCCTTATTCTGAAAAAAGTGCATCAGTAAGAATATAAAAAACGAAAGATACAGAGATACCAATATAGACCAGAAAAATTAAAAATACGTTAATTTTTTGGTAGACAACAGATGTCTGAAACTCATGTTGTTGTGTTTAAGCAAAGCTGATTTGTTGTCTGTAACTCAAAATTAAGCTAGATTAGTTTTGGACTATAATTTATATAATCAACTTCTGAATTTAACCACACCTATTTAGAAGAGATGGAGAAAACATTCCTTCTACCACTCAACAGTTCCAAATTTCTCCAAAACCTGTGGTGATGAATGTCAACATACTTCTCCTTTAGAAATAGGAACCCCAGACTTTGCTGATGAACCTGAAAACTTGCCAAGATATTTGGAAACCACCCACAGAGAATCTGTGCTTGACCTTGAGTGGAGAAATCTCAGGGAGGCTACCTCAGCATGCAGTACAAGCTTCAGCAACAAGGAATTCTGTCCTTTGCAGAAGCAGTGGGACCAAAATTATACACAGAAGCATGAAAAAGAGGCACGGAAGCAGACAATTAAATGGAATAGAAACAGCAAAATATTTTTGGTTAAACACCATAGCATATAGGTAATTGTGATTATAAGTGTGTACACTAAGATGGATGGCGGATAAATAAGTGGGCCTGTAAACAATTAGTTTTAAGAGACTGATTATCGTGCTTCCTGCATCTGATGGCATCACATGAAACTTCTTGAGAGCAGCATAAGGAAATATTACATGTACGTACAGCCCCAGCCTTTCTCTTTATTCCCACCCAGTCTGGATCTCGCCATGCCGTGGGAAGCCCATGTAGGCTGGCTGCTGTCCCTGGTCTTGTCACACAGGTCAGTCACAGGTCGAATCTCTCCGTGAGCTGCGGATTACAAGGCTGCTTCTTCCCTCTGTCCCAGTGATACCAGAGCCATCCCTGTTCACCAAGGTCTGTGGAAATACACAGACCCAAGCCCTGTTTTGGGGAGAACAATTATTTAACCACCCTTTTCTGTAAGCCACTGCTAGCAAATCCCAGTCTGGCATAGCTCAAAGCTTGTACTGGAAACTATCTATTTGACAAATCTCCATGGGATATGGCAAGAGGTTTGATAAGCTTTTAAATATTTTTAAAACACGGAAAAGAGAGCTATGAAGACAATAAAAAAGGCGCTCAGGTCTCACACAGCTGTCCCACCACAACTGCTGAAAAGCTACGGCTCTTACCAGAGCTAATAATGTCAGCAGATCTGTAGAGGCAGACTGAAGAACTGCTTCTTCCCCTGCAGACTTCGACCACAGTTGGAGTGGACCTAATCATTAACCTTGCAAGAGGGACAGAGAATTTAATAAGTTCAAAGCACTTTGCTCAAAAGTCCTCTTTTTTGTACCAGCATCCCAGCTGAAAGTACAGTGCATGCCTATTTAAGTTACGCAGCCTGAGGCAGTTTTTCCTGCCTCACTCCTCCTCAAATGCAATTAATTCAGCTGTAGGGTTTTCCAGCATCTAATCAATATTTACTTAGCAAGAAAATTTTAACAAGAACAAAAATATTCTCTCTCATGCACTAACTTTCTGGTTTTTTAAACTTGTCAAGATATCTGTGTGGTTCTGAGGTAAGACTTAAAGCCTTGAATGAGGAAAGTGAAGTAACAGAGAATTTGGAATCGATTCATTTTGAAATATTCACAACTGTTCAGACTATAGCTCACACAGAATAGAGTTCATATTCAAAATACATATTTTCCTTATGAAGCTGTAAAACCATTCACACAGTGTTGAAAGTTTACCTGCTGAAATAGCATATTTAAACTCAGCTACTTCTTTACAAATTGCTTGTGGTAAAAATGTGATGGCAAACAGTTGCAATGGGCTACCAAAATTACTGGGTTTTGGGTTTGGGTTTGGTTTTTTTTTTGGCATTTTTTTATTAGATCTCTTGTATGCACATAACTAGTCTTTTAAATACCTTTCTGCTAGATAACATTTGTTAAAAGAATATAACCAATCTGTTGACTGTGCTGGGTAGCATAGCAAGATTTTTGTGAAGCTAGTTTTATTCTGAGGAAGGAGAGAGCACATGATTTGCACAGAGCCTTATGAAAGGCTCTGAGCACTCCTCAGCAGTCTGTACTGGGATCAATGTTGTTCAACATCTTTGCTGGCAACATGGACACTGGGATCGAGTGCACCCTCAGAAAGTTTGCCAGTGACACGAAGTTGTGTGAGGTGGTCGACGCTGGAGGGAAGAGATGTCATCCAGAGGGACCTTGACATGCTTAAGAGGTAAGCCCGTGCAAATCTGATGAAGGTTAAAAGGTCAAGTAAAGGGTCCTGCACATGGGTTGGGGTGATCCCAAGCACAAATACAAGCTAGGCAGAGAACTGATTGGGAGCAATCCTGAGAAGGAGGACTTGGGGGTGTTGGTGGACAAGAAGCTCAACCCAGAAATCTGCATTTGCAGCCCAGAAAGCCAACTGTATCCTGGGCTGCATCAAAACAAACATGACCAAGGAGGCCAAGGAAGGTGATTCTCCCCCTCTGCTCTGTTCTCATGAGACCCCACCTGGAGTACTGCATTCAGTGTTGGGGCCCCCAACACAAGAAGGTCATACCTGATGGAGCAAGTCTAGAGGAGGTCTACAAAGATGATGAGAGGGCTGAAGCACTTCTCCTAGGATGACAGGCTGAGAGAGTTGGGGTTGTTGGGAGAAATGGTGGCTCCAGGGAGACCTTAGAGCAGCCTTCCAGTACCTAAAGGGGGCCTAAAGAAAGCTGGGGAGGGACTTTTTCTTTTTAGTAGGGCAGGTAGTGATAGGACAAAGGTTTAAACTGAAAGAGGGTGGGTTTAGATTAGATACTAGGATGAAATTTTTTACTGTGAAGGTGGTGAGGCACTGGAACAGGATTCCCAGAGAAGTTGTGGAAGCCCCAACCCTGGAAGTGATCAAGTCCATCTGGATGGAGCTTTGAGCAACCTAGTCTAGTGGAAGCTGTCCCTGCCCATGGCAGGGGGTTGGAACTAGGTGATCTTTAAGGTCCCTTCCAACCCAAATCATTCTATGATTCTACGAAAATAATCTCTGATCACTGTGATAGTAGTTTGGAAAGACAAAATGAACTCCTTGTCGAAAACAGGTTTTCTTAATGTTTTAAATATTCTTTATGTCAAAAAAGAGTTAATTATAGACATATAATTTAACACTATAAATGTGGATGATAGTATTTTTTACTAGAATAAAATGTCAAGAAGATATATGTGGTGCTGTTTCGATATTGAGAAGATTATAAATTTAGAAGAATAATGCCTTTAGGTAAACTTTTTCAAATCTTGCAAAATGTTTCTTTCCCTTAGCATAAAATCAGCCTCAGAAAACCAAAAATACCCTGTTTTCACAGTGATTGATCTTTTTAAAGGGTAACTGAACTATTACTGATTCTACCCACCACTGATTTTATTCACTAGTGTTATTAGAAGAGCAGTCAAGATTTTTAAACCAATTTTGTAATTGAGATGCTATTTAAAAGGCTAAATTTTCTTTTACTGTACTGAGAAATGAAAATGCAAACCCTTATACTGCTTATAAATAAGCTCTAGAGAATTCATAGGGCCTAGAATGACAGAAATAAATTAAAAAGGAATAAGTTTGACCTTGTACATTCCTTCCTTCAACCGCTGACCTTGATCTCTCCCTTTGCCCTAATTATTTTTCTAGATGTGGATCCAGACAGGTTCACTGAATCAAAATGCCTTCCAATTATTGATTTGCATGATAATTAGCCCTTTGGACCCATTATTCAAAAGCATCCACAATTCAGGGCAAACCACAAGCCTAAACTCCAAACAGGCTTCAACACTTTTCTGGGAGAGTTTCCCTAAGGGTTCTAGAGGACATACTCGTAAACATATCTTACATACATCAGTGCTGTGAGTGTTCTGCGAGCTCTCTGCTCACCAAGTCACATGAGCACGAAAACAGCTATTTCTGATGCTGGTCTTAGAATAAGATTTGGGGTTTTAAAAGAAATTTTCTAATATTTTAAAATCTTTGAGTCTTCTTGAATTCTGCAGTAGGATATTGCCCAGAAGCTAATTGTGGATTCAGGAAGGTGACTTGAAACATGGCAGAGACTAAAGCAAGAGTCAGTGGTAGACCTTTCAGTGATCTGCTGAAAATTGGTTATTTGTCAAAGTCAGTGTGGGATAGAGAATCAGGTCTGAAGTTTCACTGGACTTTCTCCTACAGCTTCAGGCATCAAATAAAAGTGTGTAGTTCAGAAAATGCCCCCGGGTATACACTGAGATTGTCCTTGGTGGTAAGAGACTAAACTGTAAAGGTTCAGTCTGTAGGACTCATACATTGGAGAAGAAAGTACAAAAAAATGGGCTAATATATTTCTTGATGTTCCAAAATCTTTAGAAGATAACAACAAAAAAATGGTTGGAGAACCAGGAGTCCACTAAACCTATGCTTAATGAATGATTGCCTCTCTCTTACTTCACCTATTTGATGCTCAGCTGCATTACCAGATCAAGACTTAAAGCCCACAAAGACTTCCCAGTTACTATGTTCTGTAAAGTATAAACATCTTGAGGATGTCAAATTTCTACAGGGCTTGTTTTCCCACAATAAAGACAGATACTTAAAGTACCACAAGGCACATAAACTCTAACAAACTTCTAGGGGGCATCTGGAATCATTCCCTAAAGACCAGCTTGTTTTAAATGCAAAAAGAGTGTTCTGCAGAACAGCACTGACAGTCTCCACACGCACCAAGTTCACAAGGCCATGAAGTACCGAGACATTATAGGGAAAGTACTGAAAAAATGTAACCACCAAAGACAGAAAGCCTGCATTCCTGTAGGCATGAGAAAGAAGTGACTACTGTTTAATTTTTTGTGAGTCCTGAGGAGCTTGTTCGCACTGGAGATACATTTCTTGAAGAAATTAGGGATTTGTTGAATCATGTCCTATGCTCTCAGAGTCCTGATAAGTTTTGTATCTTATTTGTTTAAAATAAACTGTTCTGCTACACTGCTATAACAAATCTCTTTCCGAATAAGGGGATTTTTATGCAAGGTTTATTGGAACTGAAATGAAGACTTAGTCACAACATAACAAATCATTTCCATTCCTAGCATTATGTAATTAGAAACCACATTTCATTTCAGTTAGTTGCCATCCATCTTCCCCCCCCCCCCTTGCTCAGCCAAAGCTGAGGATGCAATATAATTAGAAACATTAGTAAATAACTGCTTGAAAATAGATTTCTTAAAAGCTTTAAGTCCATTTTTTTTTCTAAAACAATGACCAATACTAAGAGATAAAATGGGAAAGCATTAGAATACAGTACATTATTGCCTGATTTTCAGTCAGTGGCTAAAAATGTAGAAGCCTCTGCTCTTTTTCTGTTCCTTTACATAAATCATATTCCCAGGCAACTCCGTCCCTTAACAGTCAGGTATTTTTCTACTCTTGGCCACTTAAAAATTTGAAGTCTATGCTACTGCTTCCATCATGTCAGTAATTCATATTTATTTCCAGGAAGCTGCGTTTAATCTCTCATCTAGAAGTTCCCAATCTCTCCTGGTGTCTGAAACACGTATTCAAGCAGCCTTGTCCAGCCTGGCCAGGCACCCCAGCCTCTGGTGAACTCAAGACTAACAGAAATGGGGAGAGGATATATAGGTGTGTGGCGGGAGGAAAGCAAATAATAGTTTGAATTACAACACACTTGAAAGCTGGGAAGAACCAGGAATAGGAGGTTGCAGGCTTTGCAACGTGAATGAAGATGGACAGAGAAGGAAGAGGTGGGGCTATGCTTTGGCATAGGGTTTACCTGTGACATATCACAATACCACAGATATATCTGCAAATCTTTTTCATGTATTTTTAAAATTGTCAAAGCTTTCCTGTATATCTGCTCTTCATCCATGAGAAATGTGTACTTAAAATTGTGCTTATATGTCTCATCCATTGCTTGTCTTCCATGAGTTACATACAATCTTGCAACTTGCACTAAAGATAGCAACAGTGCTTGCTATTAGACCTTCCCATAATACAAACAGCTTCTGAATTTAGTGCTAGAAATACTAGAAAGTATATAGTTACATAAATGTATGTACCTAAATACTCATGTA
>JAVJGJ010000003.1:13353829-13367657 GCA_035590215.1 Microhierax caerulescens | reverse complement strand
AACAGCTTCTGAATTTAGTGCTAGAAATACTAGAAAGTATATAGTTACATAAATGTATGTACCTAAATACTCATGTACCCAGATGTATTTACTGTTTCTTTGTAAATACAGTTTATTCCTTTCAGGCATAAGAGAGAGTTCAGACACTGTAGTAAACATTCTGTCATAAGACACGTAAGCACTGAAGTGACATTCAATTGTATTTTAAATGTCTGTGGTTAAAAATTACTCCGTTAGTGTATGAAAATGTCTTGTCAAAATACAGCTATGATTTCCCTATGCTCAGTTGGTGTTGCTACTACATATTAAGCTATTCTATTTCTTCCAGTAGAAGAATTTGTAAAAATATTTTTGCACATGAGACTTTGATTTTGAAACTTATTTTGTTTTATACCCTCCCTCCTTGTTTTCTTTTCTACCTGACTGATATACTGAACCAGATAAAAGCATTAGTTGATTCATTCCCATTAAGGAATTACCTGCCCCTCAGATTCTCAGAACAGAAAGACAATAAAACACAAGAACAAAGCAATGGAAAAAGGCTAAAGCTAAAGCTTTCCCTCTCCTTCTGTCTTTTGACAGAAGCAAGGAAAGAAAACTGTAACTCACCAGCTTGGAAGAAACCCAGGATGCTAATAAGAATATTTGTGATCTGGCTTAATAACTTCAGATTACATTGTAGTTCAAATTCAATTGCACTTGCTAGATTGTGGGTTTATCAAACAACTAAAGTACAAGCATAACATTTTTTTAATTCATTAGATTTCAAAACTATAGCTTAAAGAAATGGTGAATCAGATCTTTGGTGCTGAAACAGTTCTTAAGGCCAAAGGTACATTTATACTTAGACTATACATCTTTGCCACACCGAGGTATGAATTAAAAAAAAAACCATCATGAGAATATTTATAACACTGTCTGATATGTCCAGCAAATTCTACCCCAGATTTTTTTGTTTATAAAGTATTATTAAACTGAGAAGAAAGAAATTAACTTACCGAGGACAGGATTTTCTGTTAAATCAAACAACCTAAGAAGCAAATTTAAAGTTTTGTAATAACAGAAAGTCCACACACAAACCTTCCCCAATGTTTGTCATTGTCTTCAGATCTCATTCAATAGTTAGTAATGGATGTTTTCCTAATGTAGACACATTTCTATGGTTCTCAAGCTATAACAGATGGTATGTTGATGAGGACTTTATGCAGTAAATGTGAATGGTTATTAGCAGAATGAAATGGGCATTGTGTGACTGGTTTATCACTGGACAGCTAACCATTATGTTTTTCTAGGTTTGTCATCAGCAAGTGACATTCAAAGGATCTTTGCACATCAAGTGCTACCAGTGCAACAGTGATAAGTCATTAGTAGACAGGATAAATCTTAACTTCTTGCTGGATTTAATTATCAAAGTCAGAGTAACCCTCATTCCTTAGAGACGCATTCACTCTCCTGAGATCCCCAGGGAGATGGGGAATAGATAGAGGAAGACTTTTCTTTCAAACAACAGTTTCTACATGGAAAGAGAATTACCTGAAAGAGGCAAATTATCTGAGAACTGGACCTGGTTTTAACACCTGAGCAGATCATTCTGGTAGTTCAGTTGACAGTCCAAAGAAAACATTTTGAAGGTAGGGCAAAGCAGTAAAAAGCAAAACAGGTAGCTACTGCTGTTTCCAAGCATAAAAGAACTCGTTTACTTTGAAGTTGATTACAGTGAACTTGATTTTACTTCATTATTAAAGAATGTTTGGGGAAAAAGTTATTTCAAGTTGGCTTGGCAAAGGCTAGAATGTCTCATCCCTTAAGGGAGTGGTAAATTTCATACTACACAATTCTTTGTCAAACACCCTCTTTGGGAAAGATGTTTCTGTGAGGGTGCTAGACCTACTTGGAGACTCATTGTACAGTCTGTCAGGCTCAGTGGGAGGCAGCAGGAAAGATCTTGTACTTGCTAGGCATTAAGCAAAGCTACTTTTGTAAACAGGAAACATGGAAGAGAGACAAAAATCAGAGACCTCAGGAACTCATAACATATACATCTTCCTATGGAGATTGTTTTGCAAAATTTTAGTTATATTTTATTATTATTATTATTGTTGTTGCTGAGACTTATATTTTTAAAAGGCATGACATTCAGAGGATTAGGCTAGAAAAAACACATGGTTTTGATAATGTCAAAAGGATGTAAAATTGCATCAGCACATAAAATTCTATGTGTTTCTATGTGAGTGCAAGTCTCAAACGCTTCAATTTTTAGAGCGTCTCTCAATAGTTGTTCTGGGTCAGTAGGATGGTTTTTGCCATCCCAGTGAAATGAGCCATAAAACACTGAAACTTGTGTTTGCATCAGTTCCAAAGGGGCTTCCCAAAGCCAAAGCTTGTCAATATTGTGTGAGTAGAACATGTTCAACCTGATAACACAGCAGTGAGTAGAATAAATCCTGTGCCTGACCTGTAAAAGATGAGGCCAAATTCTCAATGTACTGATACCTTTAGGTTCTGACAGGTGAATAATTTAATCAGGCGTTCAAATGTAGTTTTTTATATACATTTAATTAAGAGATTGTGGTCTTGAGGATTAATTTTTTCCCTTTTCCCTTCCAATACTCAGTTGTTAATTTTAATATTTAGTGTGTTATTTGAGGGTGACGGACATGTGGAATTTGTAACATCCTCTAAAACGCGGCTTTGTATAGATACTTTCTTCCAGAAAGAAGAAAAGGAATCTGAACTTTCTGGTTATTTTCTGATTTTAAGATCTCTTCAGTGTTTTCTTGAGTGAGGCATCCAAGGCTAAGGAATATTTGTACTGACAGAGTTCTTTCTGGTTAGAAGCCACACATGCAAAATGATTCCAGATATTAGAAAAAATAACTAATAGGTTAGAAGCAAGGTGGCAACTCAAATTACTATTTTAGCAAACAAGTATGAACTCTTGGAGCATTATCTGAGAGAAAGATAAGTAAATAATTACTCAATTCTGAGACTGAGACTTCTTTTACACAAAAGCTATCTATGCTATTATCGCCCACTATAATAGCTTAGAAAAAGAATAAAGCAGAGCTGTTTGCACAAATGATAATCTTAGTGCAGACATTGCCACAGGCCATTTTAGCTGGAGATGGAAGTGTTTCTTAACAAACAAAAAAGAACAGCAATAACCTCACATTCTGGACTTTCACTGTGTTCTATTCATTTTCTTCTGTGCATTTCCCCTCCTGTGGTTTTTTTTTTTGTTGTTGTTGGTTAGAAAGTTACCACACTAGCATATCTGGGAGAGCCATACAACTATATATAATAGGGTCATTGGTCAATAGTTACATTTTTATATTAAGTTTACAACTTTAGATCATTTAGAGCAAATTAAAATTTTACTCACAGAATTCTGGCTAAAACAGAGTTAAAAGGCCCCTCAAGAACTGAGGTAACTCACCGCTTTGTCCCAGGGCAGGATCAGCTCCAGTGATTATGTTGTCTGAGACAGATACCTCTCCAGCCCACCTATCTTAGTTTGCCATTTGCCTCTTTTCTAGATGTACTTGCACGTATTTAAAGTACTGCTGGTCACCTACTTCCACTTAGGGCACAGTCCCATTTACTACTTGCCCCTTCCTATATGGAGAAATCCACCCAGCACCTTGGACCTGCACTTCTCAGGATGTGCTCACACAGCATCAGGACTATATAGACCCTATTTTTTGAATTCGTTCTCAGACTTGTTTATTAAAGGCCTCCAACAATGAGGATTTAATAATCTCCATATGCAACCTAGGCTAGCGCTTAAGCTTCAGACAGCTTCTTCTAATGCCTTTTCTTGCTACAATGCAGAAGTCTACCTCTCAGCCTACCCACCACAGGCACAGTAAGATTTGTTTCTGAAGCCTTTGTTTCCCAGTTACTCAGCCCTTCCTTTTTCCCAAGCCACATGTCTTTAAACTTTGTGCTCTCCTCCGGACTTCCCTTAACACTAATGCATGGTGTGAAACACTGTACCTTGTACATGCTCTTCCAGTTCATCCATCACGAGCTGATGGATTTTTGCTCTCCCCATTGCAGTTATCAGCACAACATTGCTAGCTCCCGTTTAATAAGCCACTGTTTCACTAAATCTTCTGCAGAGCTGCAGAGAGCTGGTTCCTTGCCTGTGGCCAACCTTCCTCCAGGCTGGACTTCTAATTGTATTCTCTTACTCAGGCTGCAAAATAGCATTTGGTTGTGTGGGTTTTTTTCTTTTTTAGGATGTATTTTTACTGATTTTACTAAAGTGTCAGCTCTAAGCCATCCCAGAAAAATTCTGTCTTTTTAGGCTTTGAAAAAGCCTTTTCTTTGAGGGTGTGGGTGTATGTAGCAGGAAAGCAGCTTCAATCTTTATTTGATTGCCCCAAACACAGAGCAATCTTTTAATGCTGTAATAAATACTTTATTTCTTCTTTCCAAATAAGGAAGAGCCATGTTTTGCTCACATGAAACCAGAAAGCAATACAGCAAAAAATAAATATAGTAAGTAAATATTACTATTCAATCTCTCTCCTACAGCCTTACCAAGTATTCCTGCACAAGCCTAAGCATTAGGAAGAAATACTAGTGTGTTTTTTTTTTTCTTTTTAATTGACTCCCTGTCTTTCTTCCTAACTTTCACTAAAGTCTTTACCTTTCAGAAATAATTGGGACAATCAGTGGGCAAGTTGCAAATATATCCCTGCTGATTTTCTCAAAAGCTTGGCATTTAACAAGAAAAAAAAGTTTATTTCACAAACAGATGGAAACAAAGGAGGAAAAGGAAATTGTAGGCAAGATGTTCCTTCACACCATATGCAATATTCCTTCCTGTTGCAGATCAGTCTTGTCACTAAAGCAAAGACTTAGGACAGCTATTCTCTCCTACCATTTTCTGTGACCAATTTCAATGTGATTTTGAGTGAAGCAGTAACCCCCACTACATGTCAAAAGCTGTTTCACACAATTTCTTTAGCGATAGCTTAAGCACCCTGCTGCCCCCCAGTTACAGAAGGCATCTAAGTTCCTATACCACCACCTGGTGTAATGCTGAGACAGCTGCCAGAGCCCTCATGGTAAGGAATTGAAATAAAGAACTGATTTCACCGAGAGGAAAAAAAAAAAATCAAAAACCAACCAAACAACAAAAAAAAAAAAACAAAAAAAAAGAAAACGAGAAGGAAAAATCATTCAGTTTGATCAGTTCAGTGCCACTAGGTGTGAAACCACAGCCAAACATGTATTTTTGAAGAAAAAAGAGAAAATGAGGCTCATTTCAAAGTAGCTCATGAGGTTCAGCTAAACAATATTTGTTAAATGCTTTAACATCCATGAAGCTGAAAGGTCCCACGGGAGTAAACCAGTTTGTGAAGCTCTATGCTGTAGCATCAAAATAGCTTACGCTATGGCACATATGCAGTATATTCTGTGTGTGTGCTACCCTGCTTACACAAGCATCACATAGCCACATGCAAAGAGCAATGTGCAAGGCTTGATTGCACAGTTCTAGGCCAATAAAAAGGGATGGGGCTGGGGGAAAGAGAAGCTGGGCCCAATTTTTGTCTATGTAGAGCAAAATCTAATTGCCTACAGCCATCATGACCAACTGCAAGAGGTCCCTACAAATATTATTTGTGAATGTTGTGTCCTTACTTCCTGATACGCCACAATGAAGGCTTTATGTCCATGTGTCAGCTTTTGCTTTTTGAATTTAAGGCAGAGCTTCAATTAAAAACAAACAATAAAAAAAGCTTTCTCTATGAATAGTATCTCACCTCCTGCCTTCAGGTAATACTTTCCAAAAGCAACATTTTTCTGAACTCCATTGTGGCAGGATGAGCTGCATTTTACCCTGAATTAGGCAGAATTATAAATCAAAAGGAACAAATACTTATTCTTATCTTTTGCTTTGGTTATAATAGCCCAAGTCATGTAAGCTTAAAATCCTTTATTTCTAAAGTAAGTCTTTCCACTTTCACAGGCCTTCACTTGAAGAACATAACACCCCTGTTCTGACAGTAAATATTACAATATTTAGATAGAATAGAAACATTTTCCCAGAGTAGCCAAGTGGTCATACACAAGAGCACCAGACCGGTCAGTTGGCACTGAAATGTCATGTGGAGGAAGATTCACATTTCAGTTCCTACTCAGTAAAAATTGATTTGAATCCAGGTTTCTCACATTTCATATATGCAGCTTAATACCTGGAATATGGTGTGGCCCTTAGTTTTCTAAATAACGCTTTTGCACACCAAAAGGAAGGTTCCTCTTTAAAGGAATTATCTGCAGAAAATTACCCATTCTACATCTCAGCAATATTGTGGAATTCCATTATGGACAGCTCCTACCATGTACCAGCTTATACACGAGATGCTTACACTCACTTTTCCTGGTTGGGTGTTTTAGCCTACTCACAGCACTTTTTAAAAGTGATAAAAGAGTTGAAGAAAGAGGAGCAAATGAGGTGATCCATGAGTAATTTAGTCTTAGTCTTATTGATTATGTTGAAAATCCAATTCTCCGTTAGCAAACTTTCTTTTGAAGTATAAAAGCCATGAAAAAAGACTATTTCTGAAAGGTTATTTCATTGGGGAAGAAGAGTTGAGAATAATGAATTAACTCTAAATGCTGCGGCTTAAAGCTATGGAAAAGAACTTAATGTGCACAGCACTGGTAGTTTAATACACTTTCAATACTCTGTTGCAGAAAAAATAGCTAGGTAATCACAACCCAAGTTCTATATCTCAGCATTAGGAAATACGTAGGGTTTCACAAAAGGTCTGATTCTATCGTTTTATCCTCTCTGAAGCTTTCAAAAGCACCAGTAAGATTTGAAGCTCAGCAAGAAATTCAAAATAAGTCTCTGAAAGAGAAAGTATGCAGCCCATAAGAAAACTACAATGAACTGCACGTCCCTTCCTCTGAAGGCAGCTGTAGCCTTTTACATTGTTAATGAACACTCTGGTGAAGGAAATAACTGCCTACAGATGTGATTAAATACAGAACAGAAGGTCAAGCTTGAATCTGCCAAATACAACCTAACATTAATGTTAAAAATATATTTCCAATATCTCTGTGAAGTTCTTCAATAAAATATAGTAACAATAATAAAAAAAAAAAACAAAAAAAACCCCAAACTGTTTTGATTATCTGTGACACAAGGATATTTTAAATTATTTTGTTTATGGCTCTTGTTTCGGTCTTTGTGATTTCTAAAAGGTCTACATATTCAGGGTCATAGCAAAAAGAATGATTTATAGTCTAAATCCTTAATTTTCCAGTCCATTACCAAGTCCTCATTTAATTTAGTACCTTATTTTCTTCTGGACAATGCATTATCCTTAGTGTTTCCAATTATATATAAGTATATCATAATATCCACAGAACATTAGAAAGAAATAATTATGTGCAATCTTTCTGAAAAACAAATCATCACAATTAACCCAGAGTTTCCCAATGTATGAAAAGAAAAAAGGATGGAAAACACACTTGGTATTCATGAATCTACTACGAAACCATATCTCTTTCTTTCCAGACAAAATTATACATTTGGGGCATTAAAGAATACTACATAACTTCAAAAACAATAGGAGAATATTAACATGGAATTTTAAAAATACTTCAGGACATAGCCCATTTTTTGTTTCTTAGAGTTATATTTTAAATAGAATTATTTGTAATTCTATTTGTAACTGCTCATGTTCTGGATGCATTAGTTCTCTGGTAATGCCATTATATCACATTAAACCATATGAACACGTATTTCCAAGAGAAGGAACTGGTAAAAGAAATTCAAATACCAGCTGGGAAAATTTGACCTCTGGTTAATTTCTTCAGTGCAGAGAAAGCTCTTTGATGATGATACTATGCCAAGTAATATTAGAAACAGGACTACTATGAACCTAGTAATTCAACTATTTATCTACTTAAATACCATCTTTCAACGAATGGCACCACTGTCCCAGATATTAATGATAAAATGGAATGTGTGCACAGAAGAAGAATGAAGTCCATATTCCAGAGCCCAATTTACTGACAGGTTTGTCCCCAAATCCATCTATAAATTAGTATTATTAGTCTTAAATTATTAATGATTTGTAAGACTAGTTGCCTAACAAATACATAAGGAAAAGCCTTCAAAATCAATACTTAAATCCAAAAATATGTCAGATGTTTGAATTGCTGTGTTCTCCAATTAGAAAAAGGTAATTACTTTTAATATTTTAAGAGTTTAAAAAGCATACAAAGAAAGCAAGACACCAACATAAACAGAACTGTACAAAAATATAGTAGAAGTCTTGCTAAATTAAAATTAAAACAGCAGGTAACTGAAACTGCTGCTCTGCTAACACCAGTGACAATTCTATTGAAGCTAATATGTAAATTAACTATTACCATATTTAAAGGAGAAAAGGGCACTAAAAATTAGGGGAAAAACCCACCAAGAAAGTCTCTTTGAACCCTCTCCATAAGTTAAAATCTCAGCCTAATGTAAATTATCCATCTCAACACATGCTGTAGTCAACTATCTTGGCAAAATCAAGAAGATGATACCTTTTTCAAAAATAGCCCAGGCACTGCTGAATTCCACTCCTGTTGCTTGTTATTCTTTATAAAGACTCATTATGGACACAGGACCAAAAGACAAGTTCCAAACCCCAGTTCTCCTGCAGAAATATTATGCAGAAACTGGCTTCCTCTCTTTTATTTACCTAATGCAAGTTTCAGCAAATTGCCTTTGCAAACCTCAGGTGTGGCTAATATGCAGCAATCAGAAAGGAAATTCATGCGGTATGCTGGCTCCAAAACAGACCAAAGTATATGTTACAATCAATATCTTAATTTTCATCCAGAAACTGATTAAAATGGAAGGTCAAAAAGTAGCAATCTAATATTTTCTTATTGTAGATATAAATGAAGAAATGGAAATATTTTGTACTAGCTTCAGAAGCTGGATGTGGCAGCAATATGTATTTTCTTTACAAATAGCATCATCATAGTTTCATCCTGAAAGCGTACAGACCTGAATGACCCTGCAGCAATGGGAAAACCTCACACATGTTTACATGTAAAATACAATGCTTACAGCGGGGCTACTTTCTGGCCATTAGAGCAAAGCCCACTGCCAAGTGCACTCTGTAAGCTGAAGCGGAACAGAGTTTAGCAGTCTCTGTACAGGGCACTGCTATGTACATACTAAATGAGCACAGCAACAGCCTCAGCACACCCACAACACACAAATGGAGCCCACCTTTGGCAATGAATTGTCTCAGGAAAGTGAGAACTGCTTGCCCTGTTGTGATTTCAGTGGAAGCTAACTCACAGTCAAAGGCTGATATACAGTCAAATTCACAGTTAAGCGGGGCAGTCAGCTCTCTGCAGCTAACTACGGAGGAGGGTGGTCAGTATTCATATTCTGTAATTCTGGATAAACAGCAGTATGTTTAATGTTCTGACACTACAGCAGTCTGCTTAACATACCAGCATTCCTGAAATTTCATTTAAAAAAAAAAAAAAAAAAAAAAGGGCAGAAACCACTAAAAGCTTCAACAATTTTTTTTCTGCTTTTAGTTATCGTTATTCTCCCCATGTTGTCTACCCCATGTCTTTTGCCTGAAGAACTGGATCACAATTACATGACTATAAAATGATTCATCATGCATAGATAGCCTGAGGTCTTTTCTACTGCTACTGTGACACCAAAAAACACAAAGCAAAATGATGACGCCATAGATTCATTTCATAGAATGTAAAAATTACACATTAGCCAGAGAATACCTACCACAGCAAACTGGTTCCACTTACTGCTAGCAGCTTTTCAACAGGAATATGTACATAAAAATTGATTTAGGACAGCTTCATAATCTGATAATGTTCATAATCATAAATGAATCATAATTGATGCTGAGGCATCACTACTGTTTGGTTTTCCAGAGTCAGTCTCATACAGTTGAATTAAGGAATGTACCTATGTTTAAAAGTCCTTCTGACTGAACAAAATTGGAAGACAGTCTCTGAAGCAATGTAACGTAACCTGTACTAGAGCATGACAAATGAAACCACAACTGAATTGTTACTTCACATCAACTCTGGCTCTAGATGCTACTAAATGAAATACCAACATTACTAAATGGTCGTCTCAACTGAGATAACTATTAAGGGACCCCCATCTGGGGCACTTTCTACATCCTTTTGCACATTACACCTAAAAGTCAACGAAAAGTTGAATAGTTCATGTCAACTACTACCAGTTTCTTCTCTGCCTGTCCCCGATAATAAACACCATTTGTTTTACTGCTGTGACAGTGAAAGTCTGCTGTTTTCTTTTCATTACTAATCTCTGGCTTTCATTTCTGATCACTAGCTATCAGCTTCTGCTTCCAACCAGCTACTCTGTCAGCCTCTTCCTATGAGTTGATAGTTCAAGGAATACTGAGCATCTTCCTTTTCAGATCTTTTCTGTCCACACTGCAGACTATCTGCAACAGAGTAGTTGTATAATTATACACAAAGTGTGTATTTGATTATTTTTTTTTAATATAAAAAAAAAGCATTTTCCTGAAGTGAAAACATAAATATGAATTACCAACTGGTAGACATGTTGTGCTGGAAGCGCCTGAACTGAATGCATATGATGACAGGAGAGCTGTTTGTTTTGAAAATACATCTAGTTGAATTATAGAATAATTTAGGTTTGAAGGAACACAAAAGGTTTAGGCCAACTCCCTCTTCAAAAGAGATTGTGGTCTCACAGCTTTGTCCTGGCAAGTTTTAAACACCTCCAAGTTGCACATCTTGATCCTCTGACATCCATCTCTACAGTCCACAGAAGGTTCATTCACTCAAGAGCTTTTCACAAAGATAGATATCTCCAGAAATTCCAGCCCCATCTGTGGTGTAAATGGAATAGCTCCATACATTCTGGCACAGCCCTCCTGATACAGCAGAAAAGCAGAACAGATCTTACCATGTGCAAAATAATAACTTCATACACGGAAGGAGAAATTTTTTTTTAGAGTCTCCCCTGATGCAATCTACATGAATTATGAAAGTAATATCAGGCTCTCCACCACATTCACACCTTGATATGCTTCCACTTTCTCTTAATGTGCATCACTGAACAGAAAATAGAAATAAACCTTAAATCATTAAAACAGCATGAACCCTGCCTTCACTGTGTGCAGCATAAGAAGAATTCAGAGGTACACTTCAATAAATCAATGTGACTCCACTTAGACAAAATTCTTGTATCATCACAAGCTAGTACGTAATGTCATTGATGTAAAAACATTTATATTCTTACCATATTCATATTCTTTCTATATGATAGAAGCATTGTGAACAAATTTGGTCTAATATTTCAGCAGAGAAATATTTTCAGTTCAGCTTGTACATTTGAAGGTAATAACTTTTCCGAAATGTTACTGAAGTCTATGCCCTCAGTAGTGTCTCAGACACTACAGAAATAGTTTCTAAGAAGAGAATCAAAACCTCTCAGTTTGTCACATTTTTATACTTTTAAGGTATATTAATCTGACATAGCACTGTGAAATGGCTTTTTTTTCTGAGCAGGAATAGACTATATTTGTATGTATTTATGAATGGCTTTATTCCAAAAGTACAAAGTTTTTTATGTTTTCTCAGTTATCACCACAGTTATAGTTTATAGGTCTATTTGGTGAAATTCATGGAATTATTCTTTCCATATATTGACAGTTGCTGTAATGCCAAGAAACATAGAAATTGTATCCTCGCTCATCATGATAAAACTGATATGGTTTGACCAATTGATATTATTTATACAGGATGTGACTGTTGCTTCTTCACTGCTACCCTAGTGCTTAAAAATGCACCTAATACAGCACTGATAGGTCATGGACCTGAGGTTTTTACACCCTAACCAGGATGAAACAATGCAATTAGAGGATTATATGTGAGGGTTTTAACAGATACATGCCTGGATAACAGAGATGAAAGAACTGGTGGGTGAGGGGGAAGAAAAATGAAGACCACATAAAAACTATCCAAAGAGAACATGAAGATGAGGCACAGTGCGCCACTTAGGTATAGATATAGGAAGAAACAGGGACACACAAAGAGAAGATCAATAGAGCACTGGAAGCAGAGACTACATAATGAAAGAATAATGTAATCAAGGTAAATATTCAAAAGAACAAGTGATCAACCTGGAAGAATAGACACAGAAAGGCATTTTGTTGAGCATTCTGGGCACAGAATCTGATGAAGCACATATATGGAGATTGAAGTAGTTCATGAAAAAAAGCATTAATGAAATGGAAAGATCCTCTTATTTTTTTGTTGTATTTAGCAGACAATTAATTGTATTTTTGAGCTGTTTTGTGGTAAAGTGACAGGAATCTGCATGCTGATGATAGTGTATAGTAGAGCGTACAAGTTTCTGTAGTAAAATGTTAGCAAATAAGAAATACAGCATTTCTGTCAATGGCTAAAAAGGAGGAAAAAATCTGTAGATATATCACACCTCTCACTGATAATACAAACTATAAGAGGACTGATTTTATGTTGCAGGGAGAAAACCCAAGAACCAAGCAAGTTTAGACATGATTTTAAAATACAATAAAGGAGTTTCAACTTGGGGGTTTCAACACTTATATTCTTGGTAGAATTTTTTTTTTTTTTTTTTTTTTTGTTACTAGAAACAATACACTGGGTAAGAATTTAAAAGGTAAATTTCAAATTATTGCACCAAGGGTGCTACAGTGGGTTTTCCCTCTAACACATTATTGCATATCTGAAGCTGGAACTTGCTTTTAACTGGTGTAATTACTCAGGCATGGAAAACTTTAACACATTAAGTTATCATGAACAATATTTATACATGCTATCACTTAAGATCACTGGAACTTGTGCTAACTTTCATAAAATCTTTTTATTCACTAGAACAACATCATTCTGTGCTTAGAAGCATAAAAATTGAGTGGCTTGTGTTAGGAAGTGGTGAAAGAAAATGTTCTGCTGAACTTAGAAGCCTTCTGCTACTACTGCTGCCCAAAGAGCCACTAGCTGACAGAAGGGACTTCTAGAAGGAAGATCCAACTAAGATGTCAAGCTATGTGATGGTAGATGTTTCAAGTTAAACAAAACTTACTGCACATCTGGAAATCAATCTGTCAATCATATGTTGATTATTAAAGTTATTATAGCAAATACAGCATTCTTGCAAACACAGATTAAAAGATCCAAGTGTAATACTACTATCAACATAAAGGAAAATACTGACCATTATGGTTATTCTTTGCTTAGCAAGAATAAGGTGGATCATGGATTTAGAGATCACATACCTTTGAAATCACTATTCTTAAATGTGTTGTATCCTACAAAATCCATTCTATATAGCCCCTTGTATGCCCTTATTCATAGTTCATATACTCTACAATCTAGTTTGAATGATCTTTATTGAATAAATTTACACTTATACGATTCATATATAACATTATCATTACAGTCTCAACGTTGTCAAGCATTAATCTTACAGGTATCATATGTTTATTTTCAACAGCATCTTGATCACAACTAAACTTCCTAGTTGAAATCCCAAGGCCCCACTCTTACATATATTAAAATGTTCCCTGTAGAAAACAGCATGGAATTGTCTAGAATCTGTATAAAATCAAGTACCAACTACCATGCAGTTAACTAATACAGTCATAATCAGAAAATATATTATCATAGTTTCTTATGTACATAATATGCCTAGAGATGAGTAAAACTCATTTTGACTACGATCAAGTCACATTAATGTAATTTAGGGATTAGCCTAACATTATAATTTCTAACTTTAATA
>JAVJGJ010000003.1:13343682-13353729 GCA_035590215.1 Microhierax caerulescens | reverse complement strand
TTTTGCTAACACCATCACAGGCATTACATATTGAAATGTTATTTCCTGACACGACACACTTCTCAAGCTAAAAGTAACACACCATGAAGTTAATTATTCTTACTACTCCAAAAAACAGAAGAAACACAGTAGCAAGGAAAAAGATGAAGTACTACATTCTTACAGGCCTATGGCAACATGCTTATTTCTGTCACATCAGTTCTTTTGTCAGTCAGAATATAGAAAAATGCCTAATTATTTTCTTTTTGGCCTTCTATAAGTAAAAGGCTTCATATAAGCATCGGATACTTTAATGTAGTAGGTAAAAGAACCCCAAAAACACACACACACAAAAAAAAACAACAACCCCCCAAAAACCCACAAACAAACATTATAAATGTAAATAAGTTCAAATTCTATCACCCTCCTCCTGTCACTGTATAGAAAATAAATGAACACACAAACTATTCAGAAAGTACAATGGTATTTATTACTTTCTTTATAGTGGTCTATCAACAAAAAATTGTTTAGGTGCCTGCAATATTTTTTAATTTTTTTCAACTGTCCATCATGCCTTATTCTCTCTTGTCTTTTCATGGACAAACCGCTTAGATTTTCTTACTTCTTTCTTACCTTTATTTCTTCAACATCCCCTTCTCCTCTTTAACAAGCTTTCATCCTTCAAATTTCACTTCTATTACCATTAAAGAAATGGCTAGAAGGATGACTTTCAGATAATGACTTCTACATTTGAAATTTTATCTTTTGAAATATCATTTTTGAAACCTGAAAAACTGATTTATGAAGATTGTTTTCTGCTTTTTTTTATTTTATTATTCTTCTGGGAAAGTGGTGGTGATCAGAATGTGCACTCCTTCCCACAAAATAGCTAACTTCCTCAAAAAAAAAAACCCTGTCACCTTCAGGTTCCCCTTGAATTCTGGGAATGACACACTCCTGGCTTTTGGTTCTTATATCCCTCAAAAGATCTCTACCCATTTGGAATCCAAAAATGTGGTTGAGACAATTTTACCCTGTAGTGCTTCAGGCTTAAACTATAGTATGGATTTTATGAGAATTAATACTTGCATCTGTTTTGAGAATCCAGCACACGAATTCAATTTCTGTCAGGAACCTGCCATTTCATTTTTAGTTATTCAACAATTAACAATCACATAAGCTCACATTTCAGTTTCCTCACATAAAAAATGCAGAAAATTCAGGTTAAAGTGCCATCTAGAGCACAAACTATTATCATTATGGTTGCTCCTAATCAAGATGGATAAAATAAAATTTTATCCTTTAAACGTTATTGTCTCATCACTTGGCAAGTAAGCTGGGCCATATAGTTAGGAACCAATGTCATACAGAATAGCCCAACCTTGGCTCTAGGCTTAAAGGAAGGAAACACTGACTAGTCCTCTTGTCAGAAGTTGGATCCTATTTGATGCTGGTACAGGCTAGGGAAAATTCAAAAATTCCTTTCCCTCCCACCCAAGCAATGGAAGTAGAAGTGGAATTACAACTCATTGGGTGACTCAAAGGAGTAACCCAGGCTGCTGGAAGTACTGTTGGTGTGGTGCAAATTATTCACTTGATCAGTGCTCTGCCCAAAGATAGTATAAATTCTGCAAGCAGCGCACATCAGTTTTACCAAATCCATTTTGTTGCCTGTGCTAAGTATTTTTAAAAAAAAAAAAAAAAAAAAAAAAAAAGGAAGTTTCAAATGGAAGGGAAATGAATTGAAGTCAGCAGTTCACAGTAATACAAAAATCAATTTCCACTGCATGATTGCATGTGTTATTCTGGCACTGCTTATAATGCATTATAAAATTTGCAATAAAAATTGTGAGCAGGTAAATGAAAAATTGATACAGCACCTGATATATATCATAAAGTTTAGGTTCATTTTTTCAAGATTATTTTCTGTGAATGTAGTCAGTGATATTTCTCAGCTCATCAGACAAACTGAACATCTGCTCTTTGAAGTGTAAAGACAACTGCAGGGACTGAGGAATATTTTGCTGACAACCCTTTTCTATAATATATCTTGGACATAACGTTTAAACAACACTGAAATATAGCATACTGTGTAGATCACCACTTGATTTACACAGCATTGTACATTACACAGAGGTGTTAGATTTTAAAAGGCTAACAAAATATGAACAGATTTAACATATTTAGGATGTAAATAGAATTACTTCACATCAGCAATTTAGTTTATATATTTTATTCTATCCTGTTAGACGGAGAATTTGATACTCAGCATAAAATAATGGTCATTTAACAATTAGAATTCAATCCCTCCTCTCCTGAAGTAAAGTTAAAGTTCCTGCTGTCATCAAAGACATAAGATCAGTTTGAAATTTAGAACTTGCACAGTCAGTTACAGCTGATGAATAAATGTGACAATTCATAATTTTGTTTCCTACTTCTTCCCCTTATACATTTTTTATGACTGAATTTATTTGTCCCTTTTCTTTCTATTTGATTATATCTAACCACTGGTCTTCCCAATATGGTAAAAAAAAAAAAAAAAAAAAAAAAGAAAGAAATAAAATATAAACCTCAAACTACTTTCAAATGGCTTCCACCAAAATCTTTATAGATTTTTTTTTTTCCCAAATCCCCTATCACTTATTAAAGGCAGTGTCAATACGTGTCTAAGCCAGTAGTATTCACTACTGTTACAATCTCCAAAAGTTCCATAAAGTGTGTTGTAATTCAAGTATTTGGTTTTCAATGTAAGATATACTTGTAAAATATTTTAGTGTTACCATAAGAAAATTCTTTTACAGTTCCTTGGAAAGAACTTTGCTCCAGCTTTACACACACAAATGCAGAAAAAATCAGAATAATTATGCCTGATTTGCAGTGTGCAATAGCTGGACTCGGATCTATTCCTAGCACAGGAAAGACAAAACAAAAAACCACTTTGCTAAATGCACGCTGAAGATAACAAGTGTGAGTTTATGTAATTAATTCCATTTGCCTGATTTTTTAAACTAAGCATAATCTATTGTGTAACTAATGTGTACCATTGTCTATAGCATAATAATGTTTATGAAAACCCATAATGTACCACAAAAAACTGATAACAAATACTATAACTTCACTTTGATCAAAGCCATCCCCATAGAAGGTTTTACAGTCAGCAGCGTGAGTACCCAGCAAATGATGGCTCGTGCATTGGCCGAGGCAGGGAAGAGTAACTTCTGGACACAAGGACAGCCACTGCCCGTTCTCTTTTCTTGTCAGAACCATAGCTAAACTGTCTTCAATGTTTTATAGTATTTCTACTTTATAAGCAGGAAACAATAGCTTTTGTGACATACATTGCAGCACAGTCCCCATTCCCTAGGGTGTCTGACTTCATTCGCTTTTTGTCAGTCAGTATGAAAAAATTGAGATAAACCCCCAAACATATAAATAATTTCTGCCACAGAGGCCCATTTTCTTTTTCATCCACAACCATGGGCAGACATACATGCTAGAAAGCTCTGGTAAAAGCTTTTAATTATTACTAGTATTCTGTGCTCCTTTGGAGTATGGCAGCGTCTAGGATTTTTAGATCAAGAGCAGACAGAGAAATAACAGAAATGTGCAGTAGAGATTATAAAGAAATGTTTGACTTGAAGTTACCTCATTGTATGCACTAAGAAAACAGACCTTCTTCCTGGATTTTAATCTAGCTTTAATAATTTTGATTAATTTGGCATTGATGATTTTTGAAAGTGGATGTTATTCCCTCTTAAGCTATACTTCTCTTCCATTAAAATAATCCTTTACAGAACATGATGATTATAAGGTCTGTCTTTATGCCTGGATGTCTTGCTTTAGCAGTACATCTGAGGCAATTATTGTCTAAAGTCATAATAATCTAAAAGGACCTTTTCTATTTCAGGCATCTCAGCTAGTTTTATTTCATTTAGTCATTATGTCTGCCATTCCCAGAGAATGCGAGCTCCTATAAAACTGGCAGCTCCAATGCCAATTTTATACAAAGCTTTCTTTTCTCTCTCGCTTCTGCTATAACTGAATGAGGTTTTGATGAGAAAAGTATTTCCACTAATATTGCCTATCAGAAAGCTTGATGTACATAATAGAATTACTTGAATTACTATTGCGGGACTTAAATTTTATATGGCTGAGGACCATTTTCATTTCAGTCTTTCAACAGTTGGTTGGTTGGGTTTTTTTGTTTGTTATTTTGGGTTTTTTTTTTAAGCAAAAAAAAATAACCTCCCTATCTAGAGAGTACTACGGGACAGCTTAAGCTCTATTTTTGCAGAATATGTAAATATATAGCTTGAATGCTTGCCAGCAAATGAAGCATACTGCAGTGTTAAAGCTTACTGGAGTCATTTGGTAGACTCTTATGACTGCAGTGGGTTTTCAAGCAGGATGTGAATGCTTTCTTTAGCCTTCAGCTGAACGAGTGTAATAGCTTCTCTGCCTTCCTGACTCCATTTCCTTCTTGATCCTGCGTCCATCCCCTGCCCAACCCCCCACCCTCTGACATCTGTAATTAAAAGATTTAGATATATACAAAATTTTCTGTCTGTAAGGCTTACATGGCTATTTCTGAATATGATTTGTAGTGTATTTCTATACTGGGGAGAGTGAGAAAAGTTTAGGAACCAAAGAACGATTCTTCCAGAGGATTCATTAGGACTTCAGTGGAATATTGGACAAGATACAGCTTATATTTATTTGTAGCTTGGTTTTCTTTCACAAGACATGTTGGAAATATGTCTCACTGAAAACAACAAAGTACTTAACCTTTTTTCCATATTCTCTCTGTCACTCTTCATTAGAGAATCCCTTCAATTTAAGGATAAAAGGGAACTGCTTGAAACAGACGAGTTTAGTTTATAGCGTTGTGCTGCTTATGTCTGTTGCCTGCCTCATGCTAGAAACTGAATGCTTTCATCCTGTAAATCTACGGGCAAGTTTGGGGCTTTTGGCTTTCAGAACACCAGTGGTGTGTCACAAATCCACAGAACTTCTACACTGATACACAAAAAGCAAGAGTCAATGAAGTGCTCTACAGCACCTGCAGTTTACTGAAAATCACCTACATGTTTGTCCCTGTAGGCAATCCTTTGTGGAAGGGTGAACTTCACGTGATCTCCTGCTAAAAACCAATCTACATCAATGTCTCGGTACTACAATTGAAGTATTTTCTTTTTACTTCAGATGACACTGAAATTCTGATTATCCTCTTTGTTGTCATGCCATTTTAAAATGGGACAACAATAGTAATGTGGACAGTTTCCATTACTTAAATACAAATGGTTAACCAAGGCTAGAACCAGGACTTTTTTACTTTTAAACCCCAGCCTATTAAAAATGTATTTATTCCCCGAATATAGTTTTGTCCAATATTTTTCCAGTGTGAAAAATATCACTAATGGGATATATGATGAGGTGGTATTTCAGACAGGTGTAGCCCACTGATGAGATCTTTAAGGCTATGCACTTTACACTGATTATGCAAGTTTGGTATAATTTTTGTCAATAATGTTTGGTTTATTAAAAATATTTATGAATTTTTAAATAGTAAAATAATTTCTATAAAAATTGTAAAATCAAAATAACAAGGAAAATTAATTTCAGGAAAAAAATGGTCAATTTAAAATTATATCAATACAGAAAAAATTGTTTCACATTTAAGTTTTCTTTTATTTATGTCTTACAGGGATTGGTCCTCTAAATTATTTTAATACTCATAGTAACACATATACATAAGGAAAAAGAACCCCTCAGTTCATGTAACTTCTAGTGCAAGTAATCTCAGCTATTTTAATTATCAAACCTTTTTAATGTAGAAACTTTAAAAGAACTTTCAAAATTTAAATTGTTTCATGCTTCATTCTATGATTTTTACCTGAAAACTAGCAGTAGGTGTCAGCATTTTTGTTTTGGTGCAATGGTCTGCATCTACAAATTCTGTGATGATAGCATGCAGCTGGCAAAGACATTGTTTCACAGAGAAAGTATAAACCAAGAGTATTTTACAATTTTCCAGATGGAAGAATATATTTGAAGCCAAGTAAAGGTACTCATTGATGCTCAGTATGAATGACATTCTCAAAATCAAGATTAAAATAATATGGATTTTATATGACATTGACCGTACAAGAGAAAAAAAATAAATATTCTGACTGAAGGAAGCTAAAAAAAGAGGAGGACAGAGACTGTCTTGGCTGTCCAACAAGATAAGGGATTCTTGCTCTGCACAGGTGCTGGAGGTGCGAAATCCTAGTCCTACAAGTGTCAATGAGAGAAAAATTCTCACTGATTTCAGTGGAATTAAGATTTAATCCAAGGATTTCCTGCCCTGTGATGTTTTAAATACAATGATGTATTGGAACAGAAAACTGTTCCTAAGCAAAGCTAGGCTAAAAGAATCAATTGAAAAATCATATCCAGAATATGCTCATGTCTTGCATTTTATCTCCAGAGATGTTGAATATAAAAGCAGAGGAAAAAATCGCAAGATAGAAGGAAATTCTCTCAATATTCAGCTATGTTATTTCTTCAAAATTTCCAAAGCTTTAAACCATGAAGATGAGAGGAAGAATGTAGCTAAGCTGTGCCTTTACAGGCTAAATCAACCCAAATCAAAATGCTTTGTTGAAATCAAGATTATTGGGTTGTGGGTTTGGTTTTTTTTTTGTTATTTTTTTGTTTTGGTTGGGGTTTTTTTTTGTTTGGTTGTTTGTTTGTTTTTTTTTGCAACAGTGTGACACCAATCTGCTACTAGCTCAGATGTCCACAGCCTTGGTCTTCACTTAGGGCATGCTGACAAATTGTGGCTTTCTTCCAAAGTAATGGTAGGCTGGTCAAATATCTTTGCATTTGTGGTAAAATAGGCACATGAACCAACACAAACCAATAAGAGCACAACACAAATTAAGTGGTTTGCTGCTCTGTGTCAAATGGAACAAAGCATTTCAGAAAAAAAAGGACATATATTTTTTGGTGGTTTTCATAGGGAAAAGAAAATGTTAATTAAAATCTCAGGGGATAACATTTCAGCGTTATAGCACCAAGGTTTCTTGAATTTTCTAATTTGTTGAAGATACGGATTTTTTGACCAATGGAGGAGTGGAAAACCTCCTAAGATAGAAGTATTTCCAGTGAAATGGAAATGTTAAATTTTCTCTTCATAAAAAACATCTTACCTATATTTAAAATATTCTTCAAGATTTACTTTTTAATCCCAGTGAAATATGACTGGACCACACTGAGGAACTTATTTTTTTCCTGTCAGGTATTCCTGGTGAGAAGGGAGGCACAGCGCTAACCTAAACAGAATTGAAGAAGTCGACATGAAACTCCTGAAGAAGATTGTCCATATCTGATTGGCTTAAATTGCTTTCAAGAAAGCAGCTTTAGTTATTTAGTGTTTATATTTTTTGCAGAGATCTCCTTCTAATCTAAACATGACACTAATCTCTGATGTCCTTCTCATCTAAGACTAATGGAAGCTATCGCCTTTGAATTTGAAATTAGTTTATTTTTCAAGTTGACTATATTTCTGAAGGAACTATATTTCACTGCAATTTTACTACCCTGTAGAAATTTCATCTTCATAGAACAAATACTGGCCTATGCCCTATTAAGCTATCAAAATCCAAAGTACTAATTCTGAAGTACATTTAATTGATTACCCACAGTTGCAAAGGTTTTCAGGTTATATATAAATTATACACAATCTTTATAATTACATTAATACAACATATAGATTGATATCTATATGCATATTTGAGTGTGCATACAGCTTTAAGTATTAAATAAAAGCAAAAAGCCCCAAGGGTTCCCCTTTTCCAACTACCACTGGTAATACACAACTTCAGACAAAAGAAAGGATGCCTAGTATGGCAGTTGAGGAAGCAGAGTAAATTAGTATAGATACACTGGGAGAGAAAGGGCATTTAGCCATTGTACTTCAGAACAATAATACAGGTAAATATAATTAAAATGAGACTTATTAAAATATGGCTTACAGCACCTGTATCAGTTCTTAATACTACACACATTCTAAAACATACAAATGCAGAATTCACTTTCAGAGAACATTACCCCCAAGTCTTACAGAACCCTTTACAATGCTTGCAATTTGTTTGCCTATGTAAAATAGAATCAAGATGCATTTTCTGTTGCTTTATCTAAGCTTAGTTTTATATATTATTATTGATGTAAGTCATTAAAAATGCACATAATGAATACATTAATAATGACACAATATTTCATCTTTTTATTGCAACAGGCAGTGAAAGACACATTCGTCCTTTTTATTTAATTTCTAATGAATAAAAAATACTACTCCAATATATTGTATTTTGATTAATAAAGATGTAGAATGATGTCACATATACGAAATCTATATTTTACTATTTAATCACATAAAATAAACTAAGCTAGAATATGGATGTTATTGTATTGTATTATACAGATATTACCAGGGTAGCTAAAAAGGTTTAGAAAAACCAGTATTGCTAATTTGGACATAACCATTAAAACACTGTGGCTTCATTACTATGGTTTAAAAGCCAGACAATAGCCAGGATTCACCATATTGATTAGGGAGAAAGAGTCTTTTCTCTGCTTTTTTATTAACACAATGGTTTTTGGTCAAACAGCGCTTGCTTTTGAAGTAAAATACATCAAATTGCTCTCTGTATAGTGGAAGATAATATCTGGCTGTTAAAGTAAAAGAGACAAAAAGAACATAGGAGAGGAAAGTGTAACACAGCAGAGAGAAAGGACATAGATAAGGTCAAGGAGAACATCAAAGCAGGAGGAGAACAAGAGGAAAGGGGGGAAAAAGGAGAAAGCAAGAGAGAAAACACCAATGTAAAATGCATATTTTGAAGACTACCTCCACAGACCAGAGAACTAGAAATATGGTTTTAAATTTAAAAGGTCAGATTAGTTTTGTCATCATGCTAAGAACTCAGAAAGCATTAACTCAAAAACCGAGACGCTAGAGACCTGGTTTGCATGTCATCTCTACTATTTGACTGACATACTCCAAAAAGATTTTTAAAGAAGGCAAGAAGGAGCTCTGTGTGTGTGGCAGATAAGGTCTTTTTTTTTGTTGCATAGCACAGGAAAGCAGCAACCTGTTTTACAAACATGTCAGTTGTGGGAGGTAGAGTTGAACTTTGTAATCAGCTCATCAAGATCACTGGAATGCTAATTAAAACCTGAAAACTAAGCATGCATTCCTTACACCACTGTAGAAATTGATCCACCTGCTGACAGAAAGCATTCTTCCTGAAACTTATTTAATGTTTCATGCTGGAATTAGGTCAGAAATTGCTTCAACTCTTTTCCCGCAATGTAATCTGACCCTTCACCAATATTCTCAAACACATCACACTATCCATCAGGTTAGAGGGGAGGTAATGACAGGTGTATGGAGTAATCTATTCAGTCTGAATACGCAGCAGTGAGAAACTCTGTTTTATTGTTATTTTTAAAAGTAAAACAAAGCTGGCATACGCTTGAAGCTGTATGCAGGCTCTTCAGTGGCCTTTCAGAAGGAGGGCAACTGTGCTGCCAGTGTGCTTTCTCTGTTTATTGTAAAACACTAAGCAGCTTAGGCTAAATTAAATTGAACAAATGAAATCAACATTGCAGACAGCTATGGAGGTTTTCTTTCGTTCTGCTTTTATGACATATGTGGATATTAAAAATCAAAATATTTTTGTACATGCATTCCTCCAGTCAAATGTCTGCATAGAGTGCCATATCTTATGGCCACCACTAGCCAATCTGGCCGAGTACAGCTTGGCACAGCCAAATTTATCCAGTGGTTTTGTAAGTGTTGTCCTAGGGACATCTTAGGTCTTCACAGTCTGAAGTTTTTGCCTTTTTGTTTTATTTTTTTTTTAACTGAGGACAGGAATGGGGAGAATCATAAAGCAAATATTAGGTAGAATAAACATTTATCAACTTAAGGTTTTGCAGAATAGCGTAAACTACCTGTTCAGAAGAGAGCAAAGGGGTGTGTGTGTGTGTGTGGGGGGGGGGGGGGGGGGCGGCCCCCCA
>JAVJGJ010000003.1:13321556-13332548 GCA_035590215.1 Microhierax caerulescens | reverse complement strand
CTTAGACATGTAAAGTATATGGGGTCAGATGGGAGCTACTCAAAGGTACTGAGGGACTTGGCAGAGGAGTTCACCAAGCACTCTCCATCATTTATCAACAGTCCTGGCTAACTGGAGGTTAGCCAATGTGATGCCCATCTAGAAGAAGGCCAGGAAGGAGTATCCAGAAAACTACAGGCCTGTCAACCTGACTTTGGTGCTGAGTTAACAGTTAGACTTGATGATCTCAGAGGTCTTTTCCAAGAAAAATGGTTCTATGATTCTATAAACAGGAGATGTTATTAGCATTTCTCCATTAAAAAGCTGTAGTGCACTTCATGTTAACCCAACACCACCAAATGTTTGGTAACGTATATTGAAAAATGCAAGCAATGACCCACATTGTGAAAAGAGTTCTTAAACATTGTTTCCAAGCATTACAACATTAAAATAACGACTTCTTTAAAGGAAAGATCCTATTTTGTTTTTTTTTTTTCAGCAGGTCCAGGAACAAAGGAATGAGAAACTAGTTCACAGTAAAAGTACAGCTGCCTAACAACACCTGAAAAGACCTTCTTAGTCTGGGATTGTCATTGGCAAAAATTGGTTTTCAGAATCAAATCTGGCAACATCTCCTTGAGCCATTCTCCAGAAACATCATTGGCAACTTCTGTCCAACCCACTGACTCCCACTTGCAACATTTTACGGTATCTTCCAAGTGCCTTATCCACCTCTCAATTCTTCTGTTATTCACCACCTTAATAAATAGTACTCTTCTGTACTTTAACACTATGCTAGATATGATATTACATTAAAAATGGGTAAAATCTCCTATATTGCTATCATATAGATTAGTCTGACATTATTTACACTGGGATCAAATCTATGTTTTTTTTTTCTCTCTTTTTACTTTAGGTTCAGCCATCATGTCCATCAAAATATAACTTTTTGTAGTACTGAAGTCATACTAAGGAGACGGAACATTTACATTCAATGTAAATAAAACGTTGAACGTTTCATTTCTTTTCATATTGAGCCCATGTTCCTTTTTTCCAGTCATTAAAAGTGGCATTAACAGATCCATTAAATATTATGTCTTGTGTATTTATGATTTCGTTTGCTATTATTTTGTAGCAGAGATCATCCAGGCCTCCTGATTTCAGTACAGAACATAAGTTTAATTTTGATCCCACTTTGGACAGAAGTTCTTTTATCATTTTCAAGTGGTCTCTACTATTAGCCTCAAATACATCGTTCAGCATCCTTATCAAAAATTGACTGATGTAATGCTGTAATACTTAGAACATACCTAAATTCTCCATAAGTTCCAAACCAGCTTCAGTATACCCTTCTGAGTAACCTTTCAGTGTTTTCCCAGATACTTTCACCTGCTTCTTCACATTTGGTTAAGTAACAAAAATGGCTATTAATCACATAGCTCACAGTTCCCACAATACAAAGAGCAGGGCTGCAGACAATATTTTAAACAGGCAAAAACCTTAATCTTGTAACTTTCAGTGCCATACATTTGCCGATTCCAGCAAGGAAAGGTCTATTTCTTTGCTTTGTTGCACAGTATTCATCCACATTAAGTATAGAAGAAAGGAAAAGATCGTTATGGGCTGCAGCTGATGCAAGTGTCAGGTATCAGATTAGCAACTTCTCTGTGTTTATGCAGTATTTATTAATTGACAACCACCGGTTGTTACCCGATAGCTGGGATCTGAAGGCTAACCCATTCCTAAAATGAGGCAAGCTGCAAAGCAGCCTGCACAATGTACATCCAGCGCCATATTCTCCATCCCTGCCTTATTTCTGTTGGCCGAGGGAGACTATGGGCCCTTCATCCTTTCTAAATAGTTACTTCTATATCTACTTCAATCTACGGCTTGTTTCTGACTTTTTCTGTTTCTAGTGCTGGCATGCATCATTTAAGCTTGTTCCAGTTAGTGATCCTCTCTAGCCTTCCTACTTTGAAACTTCAAATATTGTTACTTCAACTCTGAAATTTTCTCACTTCGTTTTTTTCAGCAGTCAAGGTTTTCCTTTCATTGATTTTTATTGAAAATCCAGAGTATGCATGATATTTGAACTGTGAAGTTTCATTTTGGATATCCAAAAGAGAAAGTCAGAAGCTATCCCAGAACAAAGGGTGGTATGAAAGTGAAAAAGAGATTTGGTATATCATGAAACTTTCAATAGTTTAAGAGAGAAAAGGAAAAAAGAAATTGGGAAACAATTGACTCAGAAATAAATGTTGACACTAGGGCCTACGGAAAATATTAACTTAAGAAATCAGATAGTGTTAAGCTTTTTGAGTAATTGGACCCTGTGTTTGCATGCTATAAATCTAGACTTGACCCTAGCCCCCAGAAAATAAAATACAGTTAAAGAAGTATATCAAGCTTACGATACAGTTTCAGTTGCTTATATCCACTGTAAGTGTACACAATTTTAGAAAGTAGGAATCACTACCACTTCCATACAAGGTCTCAATATTCATGAAAATGAAAAGGAACAGCTCTTTTGTTAGAGAGATCTTAGGTGAATACCAAATTCAGTGGCAATAAAACATAAATAGGTATTTTGTTAAAGCATTTAGTAAAAATAAAAATAAGACAGACAGGCATTGGTTAAGAAAAAAAAACAACAGTAAAATAATTAGGCCATGTAAATATCTTAACAATTCCAATTTGCTAAAGTATCTCTGTTAAATCAGACAGTATTTCCTTATTGTATTGCATTATCCCTGACAGATGGATGTAAGATGACATACAAAAACTAAGCCTAACTCAAAATGACAGTACAAAATTGATAATACAGTCAAATACAGCTTCAGGGTACATGAAATTATCTAAGTATATTAGTTAAATGTGAATCCACATATGGAAGTGTGTCATGGAGACAGGGAGAAAATGAGTGCGAATAGTTTCACGCTGATATACATGCCTGCATAAAGCAGACAAATTGAGAATTAAGTGGAATTCCAAAAAAACCAAGAAGATGAAACACCACAGAGAAACAATTCACTTATGCCAACGTCAGCTAACACATACACGAGCAAACTGAAATAACAATGAAAAGACACACCATTACAATTTCAGTTTCTTGAGGCAAGTAATGTGATTTAGAAATGCTCAAACTTTTTTCATTAATCTTGCTACAGAAAAAGAGAAAAAGTAAACACACTGATTCATAGAGTTTTGTAGTTACAGTTAAACTCAGGGAAATTACTACATTCACTTGCTTATGCTTTGTCCCTGCACTTGAGTCTCCACTCTCATTTTTGCACTAATAATCAGATTTTCCCTTTTCCCGCCCTACTGACTGCACTACTGACAGTAAAGGTTTTCCACTTCTTCAGGCACATGAGTGAAGTCTCAGTCACATAATGATTCTTTACAGACTTCATTGATGTGGCAGCAACAGTAAAAAAAAAAAACAAAACCACACACCCATGCATGAACAGGTGTGGATGCACCTCCATGTAACCCCCCTGGCCTTAAGGAGGTGAGCCTCCAACTCTCATCATTCACAGATATTTGGCTGTTGCCCTTCCATTTCAAAGAAAAAGCAACAGGTCAGCTGGAAGGGTCTCAGGGCTGGGATATAGCCTACTGGACTGGCAATAGGACACACACATGTAGGTTGTATTTTGGATGGAGATATTCTTCAACCCTCCCTCTGGAACAGCAACACATTAATGTATTCCAGATATGTTGGAGCAAAGAGCAGGAGCTCTCTGTACTTCAGTAATTGAACCTCAGCTGAGAGCTCTGGTCACTGAGCTAATTCTGCGTTTTACATTAAACTCCTACTGGGTCCTCTTATTCTGAAAAATTGCACTGAAAGTCAGTCATATTCAAATGTCTGCATGGACTTTTTATTTGCTGTAAAAAAAATGCTAAATGATCTTGCTCATGGCTATGGCTGTATCTCACTTCTCAAGTGGTGACATTTACAGAAATTGATAAACAATCACAGATAAGAAGAGACATCACAGTTTTTTCTGTAGGCAGTAACAACATTATGCAGTAAAGTCTTAATTAAATTTTATTTTTTTTTTTTTTCAGGTTTGCTTCCTTTACTAACAAAAAGCAGGCTAATTTACTACACCAGAGCTGAAAAATCTGTTTTCACGTGCCACAAACACTGCAGTGAAGCCAGGATAGGGACTACAGGTCTGAGGAGGTTGCTAATCACAATGCTCCAGGCAGCAAGTAAAGGAGGAGGTAGATCAGCCCATTACAGACCTTTTAGTGCTAAACAAAATCCAACAATAGAAACTACCTCAGAGAACAAATACCAGCTGTCAGGGATGATGGGCTGGATGAAGCAACTGACTTTTCTTCTATCTATAAATTTGGTGATAATGACAAGGGGAAAAAAGCTAGGAGCAATGGTTAAGTACTGCCTGGCTCATTCATGAAACTGGATTCCTGTGATAGGTACCTTAGGAGATACACTTTTTCTCCCTCTGCCTCTGCTTTGGACAGCCTGATGCAGACTAGCTTCAGGAAGTAAATGTGCAACTTAATTTTGATTAATCAATTGCTAACTCAGAGCTACACTGTAGCAGAGAAGTTGAAACCAAATTCCCTTCCCCAGACAAAAAGGTACATACCCTATGCTATTTCACAGTTCAGCAACACTTGAAACATTTTATTTATTTTAGAAAATGCTTAAAATCTGCCCTGGAATTGATATTTTCTTGAACCAATACAACAAACGTAATAAATATTTGCATATTTATGGTGCAATTAGTGAACTATACTCCTGAAACTTGAAAAAGCCATTGTTAAAGTGATATTTGCAGGTTGAGAAACTTACCTTTGTTAAAATCAGTAGACCAGCGAAGTGGATGATCTAGCAATTAAAAAAATTACAGAAGTCCCATTTACCTTAGATGAACATTTGTCATTGATCTTAGATAATATGAAGAACATTAAAAGTTATTTCAACTTTCTCCCTTTTCTGCTTTCTTCAGCACAAATTATTCCATTTTAAAGACTCTACCATGTACAATGACATTTCCATGAGAAGATAAATAAAACTCAATTGAATATAAATGTTGTTGCACATCACTTTTCTTGTCACAGGCACTAAAATAATAATGTTTAAGTACAGGTAACAGAAAACTGTGCTAATTTACCAGAAAATAATCAACACATATAGTCAGGCAGGGGCAATGAAAAGACTATAGAGAATAACACTCTGAAAAGATGTGCTATTGATGCCATAAATACATACTATTATGTCAAACTTGTCATTACAAAGAAGTCTCAAAGCCATGTGTACTAAACAGATGTTTGATACATGGTTTTCAAAAAGCCAGTTCAGTAAGAATTGCATCTTTGTTCTTAGGAAACCAAAACAAAGCAATCTATAACCAAGGGCTGGTTTGCCAGAGGGCAGCTTTGACCTGTTTAAGAGTCTGTTTGACAAGAATCCCTTGGGAGATAGTTCTGAAGGGCCAAGGGGTCCAGGAAGGCTGGGCGTTCTTCAAGAAGGCAGTCGTAAAGGCACAGCAGCAGGCTGTTCCCATGCCCCGAAAGATGAGCCAGTGGGGAAGATGACGAGATTGGCTGAACAGAGAGCTTTGGCTGGAACTCTGGTAAAAAAGGAGAGTTTACCACCTTTGAAAAAAGTGGCAAGGAACCCTCGGGACCACAGGGGTGTCATGAGGTTATGCAGGGCAAAGATTAGAGAGACAAAGGCCCAACTAGAACTTAGTCTGGCCACTGCTGTAAAAATTAAGAAAAAGTTTTCACAAAGACATTAGAAACAAAAGGAGGGCCATTTTTTAAGTTTGTTCCTTACACCCAGTATAAACTTTACCTAAATTTAGTCACATTGGTGAATTTTTGCTTTGTGTTTGTGTGGAGGGTTAATGTACATAAAGTATTAATTCATGGTCAAGAATACATTTTTCATTTTGAAGAATAGAGGCATATGGAAAAGTGGTGTGTCAGTATTTTGAACTGGTTTTGTAAAAGGATCTGATACAATGCCTATGAAATCTTTCTATTTGTGTTCAACAAGGAATAGCTTCAGGTATCTGAAGTCTGTGTTTGCAGACTGCCATAGCTATTGTATCATGAGGAACAACATCTGCGTGCTAATGTATTATTATACGTTAGCATTGAAAAAGAGTGAAAAGCACACAGAAGGAGCTCCATAAATTTGTTATAAACCCCATTAATAAATGTTATTTAGCATTTGCTCCTGAGGCTTAGAGTTACAGTAAATTAATAGTATTACAGTTCCTATTCAACAAATTCCCTTTAAGTATTACATAAAAGATTAAACCCTACAGTATAGTAACAATTGGAATCACATTTAATCACATGACGGACAAGAATGTCTTTAATGTCTTTGTTTTGTACCTTAAGACCCTACATTATAGCTCAAAGCATAGTCTGAGCATCTTGTTATTTCTCAGGTTAACATAAACATAGATGAATAAGCTACATGTATGTGTAAATATAACAATTTGAGAATACTAAACGTGTAAATACTAAGATAGGCCTGATACAGCATAAAAGTCCATGAGGTACAATATAATGCATTAAAGACAACTTGATTAACCATTGACTTCAGGTGTGTCACACCGTGTACCTTAGGATCATCCAGGAAATTTTTTAGAAAGGACTCCCCACATAAGGGAGAAACATTTTTTGTATTGATCTTGTGTCCCTTGATGGTGGTGTTCATGGGTTGCTTACATGACTAGAGAATTTGTAAAGCTTCCAGAGCATTTGGAGAGATAAGAGAAGATGATAACAATATCCAGGACTTAGACTCTGAAACATTCATGCAGTCTCAGTGAAGAGATGTCACTACTCCTCAATTCCAAGTCAGTGATGCAGATGCTACCTTGAGAGAACCTCTCAAATACATTTGCCAGAACTGTTAGAGACTCACAGGAAAGCTTCCTGATTCAGTCTGTCTCTCACTGTCTTGCTGCATGTCAGGGATATACCAGCAGGCTCTTCTCGATAGAACACATTCTTTCCAAAGCATGCCCCCTGATGCCCCCACTTCCAGCTCCAAAGGTACATTAGCTTAATAAAGAAATACCCCCTGCCCTCCTCAGCATCAGTGTCAGGGTGCTGGTCTATCAATCACTGCTCCCTCCAAACTAAACTGGGCTGCAAACTTCACCAGAATCACTCCAAGTGCCTTACAAGTAAAGAGTAAAGCATTTGAGCTAGAAAGAGCTAAAAAAGAAGGCATTGCAATAGGAATATACATTGTAAGAAAACAATAATTTGGAGAGATTTTGTACAGTAATGAAATAAAAGTGTCGTATCAATATACTTGCCCCAATTTAAATAGCTATCTGGGAGCTAGGATTCCATTGCCAGGCAAGACCATCATGAAGAAGACTGCTGTCACTAAAGCCGTTTGCAACCTGGGGACAAACGTATGCTTATACACTTACTTTCTCCCTCTGATATTTCAATCAAATGGAGACCTTTCCAATGGCAATGCCCGTTTGAAGATCTTCTGTGATTTTTAGACTGTATTCTTACCAAGATTTGAAATTAGAGATTGTGTCACAGGGCTTGGGAAGGGCTGACCTTTCTATGCAGAAATAAGTAAAATCTGATCAGACCTACAGGGATCAAAGGGACACTTCAGGCACTGTTTAAAATATAAGCAAAGTATTTACCCCTTCTCAAAAAAAAAGACTGAAGTGCTGCCAAAATTTCAAGCATAATTTATGTGCATAAATTTTATTTCAGACTGATATGTACACTGACACTGAAAATCACAATGTAGTCCCCTGGACATGTATCAGTTGTGATTTCTTGATCCATTATCTGCTTTTTGTGAGACAAGCACAATAGTAATCAAATGCATCTGAGCTTAACACACATTTGGAACGAGCTGTCTCCAGCTGCAGTTTTGGAGGATCCCATGACAGCTACTCTCCGGTCTGCCTGTGCCCCTATCCAGTTTCTCCCACTGTTTGTATCCAACACGGGTGAACTTTAGACTTCATCTTAAGTTATCATCATCTTGAGATCAATCATCTTAATCTTTCAGATTTTGCCTCTTTCAGCTGAGTAAAAACTTTCTTTTACACCATGCACCATGCTTCACTGCATAAGATTAACTTTTTAATATCACTTTAAAAATATTTCAGTCTTTTTAATTCTGACTATATAGATTCATATCCTCCAGGTATAAACACATTGGTGATCCTAAATAAGTGTGTGCTATCTTCCACTAGTGGGGGTTACATGAATTGAGCTAAGCTCTGGGTAATACTGAGCACCCAGTTCTTACAGAGCTGAAATATCATATGATCTGGCACATTACATACTGAGAAATTAATTTTAGTCCAATTTAATTTTAAACTACTTGCCAGGGTAGTTGCAAAGTCATTCAGATTCTGCTCACCCCCGAGTAGACATCCACAATTGCATCTGGGAAAATGAAATTCCTTTCTCTGACGGTGCTGATGCTTTCATTTTGCTCATTGATGGGGTTATTGTGGCCATAGTGTCATGCTTTGGCTTCCATACCTTTCCTCTGGAAAATTTCATTTGTATTTTTCTCACATTACTAAGGAAAGAGCTGTTAAACATGCATATTATTCAACCTTAATAACAATAAATTTGTTGGGAGTATTTAAAATCATATTTCAGTCTCTAAAAAGCCAAAAGGAAGGTAATGTTTTGTATGATAAAACAGGCTAGCTGATGTCAGGTGATCTAAGAGGAAAAAACCAACAACAACCCTGAGGTTATCACTAACCTTCAGATTTCCTTATTTAGACATATACCAGATTTTAGGGGGAGGGGAAGTAATTTAGGTCTCCAGAGTCCTACATTTAATTAGTTTTTAATCCATTTCTACACCCAATGCCTCCGAGGGTGATTTCATCTTTAAATACATCTAATTGGAAGTGTTTTAATTGAGAAAGCCTACAACATGCATAACAGAACTACCAGGAGTTAAAGTATGGGTTTAGATTTTAATGTGTTTATATTTAATTTAAAATTCAGTAAACAGGGTTTCACTCTCTGCTGGAGTAAATTGGTGAAACCCAATTAACTTCAAAGGGACTGTTCGCAGTGTGTAGCATATGTGAGAGTCTTGGATGATTAGAGTCTAAGGACACCTGCAAAGCATCATTATAATGTCAATGAAAAGAAAATACTTCATATTCCTTCTGCAACATCTCTGAAAAATTCAACTTGATAGTGGGAGGAGAGGGAAAATTGCTTTGCTGTTTCTTCATTTGATTGAATTGCTAATCTTGAATTAAATTATTAATTTTGAATTAAAATATTAAATTCTGATTAAAAAACATATTTATTGGAGCAGAGGAAATAAAATACATTTGATAAATTGCATCCCTTTATCTTGCTAATGCTATATGAAAACATTTCAGAAGTAATGAAAGCATTAAACATTCCAGGCCAATTTGTATTGAAAATTTGTCTGCATTTAAGCAGTTCATTAAATGGTGCATCAAACTTCTAACAGCTGTATGCACATAAGTCCTTTCAATGTCACTCCATGGAAAAAAAAGGTTTTTAAGATGTGGGCCTGAATTAGTACTTGATTAATTAGATAAATCAGGTAGATATATTTTTTGTTCCTAATCAGAGACATTTCTACCTTACTCATTAGATTAGAAACTAGCTTTGGAATAATTTGAAAGAACAACAACACATTACTGAAAAATTGTTAGTGGTGACGATTTTGAAACAAAGTTTTTATGGATGAATATAGATATATTTTAATGTAAAATTTTCATATTGCAAATATACATTCAAATCAAAATTATTTGAATTAAAGTTAAAAATTATTCCTTACAAATATTATCAATCGTTCTACCATTTTGTAACACAGTCTAATATTCAAAATGTCTCAAACAACATTTTCTGTCAACACCACTATTCAGCATTTATATTGGGCTATATGCATTTTGTACAGAGAAATAGATATGAAGACATTAACGGGGTACAAATGTCTACTTCTGAGTGCAGAGGTGTGTGTCCTTCTGCTGCACAAAACTAGAAATTATGTCCAGAAATGGGATTATTCATCTGCACACCTACCTCTTTTTTCATTGTGAGATTCTCTAAAGAATTTACTTTGAGGACATGTTTTTTTATACACTCTACAAATAAATACCTCTTGCCATTGGATCAAAATAAGTACCAATCAGCATAATGTTGGCACTGTAGCTTTAGATGAAAAAACAAACAGAACCAAGGAAGCCTTTCCTCCTAGACCACTCACTAATCTGTGACTTTCCAACATGTGTATCTCCATTCTCTCTTTCATGCAATCTTCCATGGGAAAAGGATAAAAATCAAGTTAATAGCTGTTCTCTATACATGTATCAGTATTCTCTTTCAGTGAGGCACTAAAATACCTCATAATATTAAAACTAAATTATAATAAATACTAAATCAGTATATCTTGTATGTATTAACATTTCTCAGTAATAAAATTATCTTCCCTTGGATTTAAAGCAGTTTTCTAAATGGCAATATAACAGCTGCTTTTCTATGAGGGACATGTAAATCTTTTTATTTAATTTCCTGATTAAATTTGCTTTTCTGATTATATGAGCTCTGATTTCTCATTTATACACTTGGTTATACAACCAAGCTTGGAATAACCTTTAATTCCACAATCAACCTTTGCTGATGCCAATAAGCTTTATAAAATGAGCTTTTATATAGAACTAGGAAGATCAATTATTGACAAATCTAAGATGCTTTAGAACAAGTTTGAGAGAAACAGACAGTGGACTATGCATACAGTACAACACAGAAACATGGTAGAGATTCTTGAGCCAGCCTTTACGTCTACACAACACATACAAAAGGTAACAGCTACTTTAGTATGGTTTTGCTTATTTTTTATGGTGGTATTCTGCAGTATGTATAGAAAGGCTCAGAGAATTGTCCAACCACTACAGAAAGTGTTTCTGATTCCACTGTATGCACAGGAAAACAGTAAAAGCCTAATATGAAAATAAG
>JAVJGJ010000003.1:13308947-13321519 GCA_035590215.1 Microhierax caerulescens | reverse complement strand
CACACTGCCAATGCACAGTAACTGCCCTACTTTTCCCATGGGGAAATTCTTTCCCAAAACTTGCAGTATTACGATCTGTCTGCTGCTCTGTCAATTCAAAGCATCTACCCAAACTTTATTATCTGGCATGAATATACAGAAAATAGTCTAATTATGACAGCTTTGGATATTAGTGCTAAATGGTTTACACCCAGAACAAGGGGTGCTAACACTGAGAACAACTATGCAAGCAACTTGAAAGAATATCTACATTAGGAGTTCATTCTACTCAATTAGCAGCAAAAATTATAGTGTCTTGCTCAGAAAATAAGAGCCTCCCCAAGAGAAAATTAAGCTAAGTGGAGCTACATAGACGCTCACAGGCTCCGTTATTATATTTGAAGTTAACACAAGTATTAAATACACAGCATAATCTCCAGCACACATACCTTCAGCTGCTCTAAAGATGCTGTTTCATTAGAAATAGGCAGCTCCGATTACAGCAATCTGGCATGCTGGTTAACACAAAGGAACAGCAAAGGTAACCCTTACTCATTTCCCTGAAGGAGAATTATACATTGTAAAAACACCTGTGTCAGGCAAAAAGTGCAGTTGTTACACACTAGCTCTGAGATCACTTAAAACTCCAAAGTAATGGCAAAAAGGTTGAGGAACTAACAAATAACGCAAAAAAGGAGGATCAAGGGTCAATTACTGGCAGCAGCTTTGTGAGAAATGTGGTTAAGCATAAATTCGTAATCTTAACTGAAAGAGAATTAGGATGAAAACTTCCCTGATAAGGACATCTACAGCTAATCTAAGTACACCAACAAAAATAAAATGAGAAAAATTAGACAGAAGATCAAAAATGTTGCACAAACTGCGATAGTAGTAAAATTCAAATGGTGGATTGTGTTGCAATGGATGTTTTTTTCCATCTATATTCTTGAACCCTTGCAGGGAAACAGAAGAATTTAAGTAACTTGTCAGTTTTGGGAAGTTAAACAGAGAACAGCTGATTATCTCCAGTTATCCTTTTGCTTCTACGCACACTTTTATGGCATGTTTTATGACATATTTATGACTTTAAGACATAATGTAAAACTGGATATGAGTCTATAGTATGTAACATGTGGGAGTAGAATCTCTTCATATTCTTAGTGCACTGCACAGACACACAAGCACTCACACAGGCATCAATATTCAGACTTGTGCCCAGTGATGCTAGATCTCCCTGCTGGAAATATCTAATAAAAGTTTGAGCTATTCAGAGTAGATCTAGCCACGTGGTATGACACGGAAGCGTACCATTGCCATATTTTTCAATAGTGGCAGTTGTGAATATTTTTCATGACAGTTTTCTTCTGCTAAATATCCTTTAATTTTCTGATTGGATTTGCTAGATTTCTGTGAATGTCACTGAATAAATCAGATCACCAGACCACAGTCTCTGAAATTCTGCCACAAAGTTAGCTGCCAATAATGAGTATCAGATACTGCTTTGTAGTAAAATAGACAGATGGTCAATTAATCTTAGGCCTTGGCAAAATCCAAAAAAGAATATTACTAAATAATAAAATAAATGAACACATCAAAACCAGTCTGTCTTAGTTTGGATATGAAAATCAAACTCTATTCATGTTATTCTTGTCCATATATCATGAGTAAGCTATACCAAATAAAATTTACCAGGGAAGAATTCTCTCAAGCCAGAATTAAACTGTCCATATTGCTCCAGTAATTGCCAAGTAGGATTGATAAAAATACTGAAAATGGGGAGATACTTTAAAGAGAGTCCTCCTTTAAAATTTAAGTGTTCTCTACGAACTTACTGAGATGTATAAACTATAAAACTAGGCTTAATTCCTTTTCTAAGAACATACAAATATACAATAATTTGTAAAAAATTAAAAGAAAGTAGTGATTTCATACTTTTGTTTTCATGAAACAAGTTTCTGTTTACAGAAATGTTGATTAAAAATATTGGAAAATATCAAAATGGAAAAAAAATTGTTGCGAATAGTCTGAAATTGAAGTGTGACCTTCCAGAGTGTTTTATGTCTTCTTTCTGATGTAAAATTTCAGATATCTATGTAAGCATGAAACATGATACTTGATATGAGGTTTTTATGGAATTAGCCTCTCAGATTTTCTTTTAAATTAACAGTTCTATTTGTGATTTTTTTCTTACTCAAAGCTGATGAAATAATAAAAACCCTCGTTGTGAATGCAGTTGTGTCAATACAATGTAGAAGATGCCTCCTTTGTATGCCAGAAGTAACAATTCCAAAATAACAATTTAGTTAAAAAGAGCTGTGCACCTGTATCTCAGTTGTTATGTTCCTATTTGTAGGACTTACAAACGCATGCATAAGAATATATTAAAATAAATTCATAAAACAATATAAAAGCTAAGTGCAATCTCTACTTTTCTACTCCTTCCAGTCCCATCCTTTGATAATATCTCTGCTTAATAATAACCCCCAAAAAGCTGTTCACAGTGGAGTTCTATTTTATCCAACACACATATTTCCTTCACTAAGAAAGTTCATAAAGACTCATAACAGATTCAGCTGCTCTTAGATAAGAAGGTTGCGACATGCACCTACCACCTATCATTCTGCACAGCAAATGGGTTATGCCTTTGTCTCTATGGGGATTTTAATATCATCACAAACAACAAATACTTGCAACGCTTTTGTTCAAAGCCAGAAATAAGATGATAAAACTATATTTTCAATACCTTTAACAAACCCAAATAACCAAAAATAAAAGGAGGGAAATTGATGCAAATGGCATGAACAAAGAAGGAATTTCTTAAGGATAATCAGAGAGCAGGAAACATTATATATTGCAGAAAGCTTTCTACAAAAATTGGTCTTAGAGAAACTGGGACAGTTGAATGCACAGTCAAGTAGACAAATTGAGATAAAAATAAAGAAACAAATAACACACACATATACACAAAAAACAAAACCAAAGCAACAAAACCCACAAAAATACCCCGAAAGAGGCCCTGTACAAAGCTGTTGAGGACAAAAAAAGCTGTAGCCTACCAATAGCACAGAAAAGTGACAAGAGGAAATGTTACTTATCAGTCCAGCATTTTTGGAATAAGCTGTTTTTAAAATGGGAATTACTCCCAAAGCATAAGGATCATTCCATCTCTGAACCATGAAGAAACCTGACATCAGTAAAGGAACCAAGACTTTAATATAATAGACAATTCCATATTTACAACTATAATCTCACATTTGTGTATCAAGTGTTTTTCTTGGTATCTTTGGAGTAAATATTTGAAATTGAAAACTCTTGTAAGAAAGAAAGAAATGTCCTTGAACATTAATGGGGGAAAAAAATAAATGAATTGCACTGGTTAACTTAAGTGCTAGTGGTACCAGAAGCAATGGAAACACCGTCAAATGATTATTGAAATATGCTGTAGAAATTCTACTGCAAGATGGTATAAGTTACTGCTTAGGAAGCGAGATAGAAATGGGAAAATAAAATCCTGGTCGTTTTTTTTCAACAGCATATATAAAAGGCTTGGTCAGGGATGATAGAAGAAATCTGCTTTCCACAAGGATTTTGTTAGAAATGACACATCTTTCAAATTACACAACAGAGTGAAGGAAAAATGAAAGGGAAGAAAACATTTATTACAAAATGTGTGCAGAACTTATCTTTAAACTCACTGGTGAGGCAGCTAGATTCTTAATTAGAATTCAATCATCACTTGTTTTCCATCTGCTGTTGGGAGGTCTGTATTCCAGGTAGATTCAAAGGAGGGTAAAAAGCCCCAAATCTAAACCCAAGAACACATATTGTTCAATGTTGGTAGTACAGTACATTCTTCTTAGCTTAAAGGTATAAGTTCATTATGCATTCTAATCTGTCAAGAGATCATTAGATTTAAGCCAGCATCTGATGTGAACCAAACCCATTGAACACAAACAACTGGAGTGAGGATTCAGTCCCCAGGTTTGCTGTGGACCATCTTTTGATTGGTGGAAGAAAACCCTAACTCATCTGAAAAACCCTCTCCTCTGTTTCTGAACAACAGTGGATCTGGATACTGTAAATGAGTGGACTGCTAAAACATGGATAAAACCACACAGCATCAGCAACAAAACTAATTCTTGAAATTTTGATTGTTGTGACTGGAAAAGGCCAGGCAAGTGCCAAGGAATCCTCTCACTTCTTTCCCACTATTCTGACCATCCCTTTTTAGGAATAACAGCACATGACAGCTGTTCCAACACTTTAAGCCAAGAAGAGAAAATTAGGTAAGAACTAAGCATGAATGCAAAAAAAAAAAAAAAAAATGTTTTCAGTGTTTTCATAGGCAGCTAAGCAGAGGTTCCCAGTTTTGAAAAGTTTGCCTAGAATAGCAAATAAGAAATCTGTAAAAGGTGAAGGGAGATTACACTGGTTTGTCCTCCCATTTTTCAACATCTTCAGAAAACTGAATGCTGATCAGCCCTATAATATACAGTTAATAGGAATGGAATAAAACCCAAGAAATAAATCTCATCAGTTATTGTCAGGTTATTATTTTATGGGCTGTGTATTTTTTTCTGCTTAAACATGGGAAAGTTTATTATATCAGTAGGACAGTGTGAAAATTTTCAGCACTTGAGGGTGTGCTGGTAAAGATAGGTTATTTTTTTTTCCCAGAAGGTTGTGTGGCAATGCCATTCAAAAGACACAGCTGGCATCGTATCTCTATATGTCTAAAGCAGTCAGACTTTCTCTGCTTGTGCTTGTTTTTTTGTTTCATTTCTACTTCTTTGACTTTGTGTCATACCAGGAAAATTAGCAAGTTATCCCTATCAGTATGGATATACCGCAATGCTCAAAAAACCCACACACAAAACAAAACAGCAAAAAAAAAAAACCTTGGAACAAAGGAAACAACAATGTCCAAACCACATAAGTAGATGTATTAGACAGGCTTCATTCTCATCCAGCTGTCTTAAAACAAGAAAAACATAATTGTAAACAAAGACATTGAAAAGAAAAAAAAAAAAGTTGCCCCATCAACTGGGATGGTTGCTCATCAACTGGATGAAAATTTGCCCATTGAAGTGTTACATGTAGGAAGCTTAATCAAAGGGTCAGGGCACATGTTCAAGTTGGGGTCCAAATCAACCATAACACAGCATCCAACTCTTGAAATTATAATAATGACAAAAGGGAACAAGATCTTTTTAGAGTTGAAACTTAGTATTCAAAAGCTATTCTCCTATGTATCCAAAATTACAACTATTAATTTTGCTACAGTCTTACAGGTACACCAGTAGTGCTGTCTGGAACAGAAATTTACTTTTTCTCCTCTATATAGGCCCACAGAAGACAGTATTGAACATATGTCCCTTTGGGTCAAAATAAGTCTGAAAAAATGTCATTATTGGAGATTCCATGAACCTAACCTTCCAGTAGAGTGAGCTGACTGCCAGGCTTCTGGGAATAGCGTGAAAGATACAGAAACATCTACCATTTCATTAATACTGGCTTAAAAAACCCCACAACAACAACAACAAAACAAACAAACAAACAAACCCCAAACAAAAAAAACGAGTTAAGCTAATGTTCACTTCTGATAACTCCAGCTTTAGATATAAAGTGTTGTTCTGTGAATAAAATGGATAATTTAAAAATATAGGTGACTTGCCATCTTCTCCGTTCTCAGCTGCATTGGAAATTTTTTTCCTTAAACTGAAGTAGCAGTTAGATTGAAAATATCAAAAATTCTGACATTGCATTCCATTGACATATAATTCATTGTCATACACAGACCATCAAAGCCAAGGCTGTGGTAAACTTCTGCCATACCTAGCAGAAGTTGTAAAGACCTAAACCAAAAGACTGACATTTAAGGATGTAATTGAAATAATAAATGAATCCAAAAAGCTGTCAAGAAAATTATGAGCTTCATGTCAGCACAGAATACAATTTCTCAGCTACCTAAGAAGCAAAGTAAATTGCATTAATCTTGTTAAATTTATTGCAATGCTGGCACTTAAACCCTGACAGGGTATGCATAGCTGTTACCAAGTGTTATAATTGCTTAACGCATTAATGTTTCATTACAAATAAACCTTATTAGTATATATTTCTAATAGGAAATTTGATCCTGTTTAAAATTCAAATTGGATTTAACTAAAATGCACTTTATTTCTGTGTGATTCTCACAGTTATAAAAAAAAATACCATTACAGAGTTTGTCCCCTTCGACCAGAGTTTGAGTCAGAACTGCAATGGGTAGGTAAAATGATCTTGGCTTTGTCTCAGATCATTCCGAATTTGAAACCAGGAAGAAATCAGCTGTCCAGATAAGAAACTCAAGAGCAGAGGAAGGAGTCTGTATCTATAAAGACCTGGACTGAAGTGTCAGCCTTGACTTCCAACATCGAAACAGAACATCTGACTATGAAAAAATTCTGAATCTGAGCTAATCCTACAGCAATCTGAATATTCAGGGAATGAACTCCTCAGCAGGCAGTAAACTAGAGTGTGATCTGACTTTTTTCCAGGACTGATGGAAGAAGAATGGAGCAAGTCAGAAGGGAGAGAGGAGAAAAGTGACCAGCCATCACTTTGGTAGCGTACCTTTTGTAATAGTGCAATAGGAATAGCATTGGAAACACTCTGAGGACCAGAAGGCTGGAACGTATAGTCTCAGTAGTCACTTGGACAAGTGTCCAGTCATATTTACCAGGAGATTTGTGTGTTGTTTTTCTAAGTTTGAGGAAGAAACATATGCTGGCAAAGAGAATACTGGATGTCAGTTTTCTACCTGAACTCAGACACAAAAATTATAATCTTTGTCCTTTCCTTTCCTACTATCCATGTAAACGTAACACTGACAGGCTTTAAGCTGCTAAAATTCCTTAACTGTGTACACTCGTTCTTAAATTCTTCCCCTCTTGCTACATATTTAAAATTCAACCAATGACAGCTATAATAGTGTGTTCATCATACAGTGTTGCCATTCAGCCAGATTTGCACATGAAGCAAAAGAGGTGGAGTAGTTTAATCACTTGTTCTGGCATGCAAGAGATTAATATTAATTACAATCTTCCAAGTACCATTTAGCTTTTTAGCCATTCTGGTGCTGATTACTTTGTAGCACTTTTGTGCAAGGACCTTGGTTTACATTTATTTACAGTATATGAAACCCTCTAAAAATGTCTTGCGTGTTTTGAATCACAAGCCAAATGATACATATGGAATGCATAAAACAAAGTCGGAATCCGTTTACTGCTAAAATATATCAGTTAATGTATAGGCATATCTTATTTAAAGTCTCTGCACAGAACAATATGCAAGTCTAGAATTAACAAGCAGGTAATTAAAGTGCCAAAGTATATCTAAGAGACAGAAGACTAACTATCTTAAATTAACACAAGATTTAGAAGCACTTCTTTGTCATTACCCTTTCAAAGCCTGAAAAGACAAGGAGATCTGCAAACTGAGTATACCAATCTCTCTTCCAAAGCAACTATTCTATCAGGGGGTGGGGTGAATCAGACAAAACCAGTACTTTCAGCTCTGCCAAAAGCAGTACACAAATAATGTTCTGTCTGTTTAAACAGACACAGCAATATAAAACTAATTCAGAGTGGATTCATTTCAAAGCAGTGACATTTCTACCTTTCATTTTCTAGGGAGTCAGAAGCCATAATAATTAGCATGACAAAAGAAAAATGAAGAGCTATTCTCAGATGCTGATCTATAGTCAGCTCCTATCAGCCGATCAGAAAAAAAAAAAAAAAAAAAAAAAAAAAATTAATCCTCACCTAGATTTGGACTCATACAGAAATGCTTACATTCTGATTGCAAAACTGAAATAATCTACATGCCCTAGCAACTAGAAGTGAGTTGCTGTTAGCATGTTACAGGAAAAGAGTTGTATAGAACAAGCTACAGCTTTCAGGTTTAATGGTTTTAGGAACGTATATGAGATTTTGTTCTCTATGAAGAAATCAACCAAATAAAGCTCTCATCAAGAATAATTTAATCCAGATCAAGAAAAACATTGTGATTTTGTGATAATGGAAAACATTTCCAAAATGAAAATAATATTTATGAAAAGGATAAGAAAAATAGATGCATTGGAAAGAATTCATGCGAGGATTACGGGAGAAAGTGAATACAATTAAGAAATCGAGTTCGTTTTATTTCAAGAAGTATGGGCCACAAGAAGTATTCATACATTGTACCTGAAGGAAGGAGCTTGTCAGTATCATGCAAGTTTATCCAATACAGAATTAAAATACCTAATCCTAGATAACGAAGTCTAAGAAGTCATTCTAGGAGAACAGCTTCCAGCATTAGATTAAACAATCCCAAAAAAATGGCAACAAATAAAATCAGATGAGAAAATGGTTCATACCATAAAGACTGAAGAAGTCACCTTTCATAGAGCTGGAAATGTCAGCAGGGGGAAAAAAAAAAAAGTAAAAGAAAACCCAATGTAATAAATGGGGGACTATACACTGAACTTAACATCCATCAACTGCTGATATTGATCAGGTATATAAATCACATTGTGAGACACTGCAGGATGTAGAAGTGGTACCTTGTGTAATCACAGAAAAAATTATTGTACAGTGAGTAAGAAGACAGAGGAAGTATCACCAGGTATCACCATCTCAGTCTAGCAAAGAGAAGACTAAAGGGACACAGGATAAGATCCTTCAAATATCACTTCAGCAAGATAAAAGGGGAAGATGAAGTCTCTAACGCTGATAAAAAAATATCAATCATGTTTATGTTGCAGCAAGAAAGGTACAAAACAGACACCAGGAAAAGACATCTTAAAGTAAAGAGAGGTAAGAAATGGAATATATAGTTTATAAAGTTTGAAAAAATTCTTACACTGAAGGTTTTTATGGATCTAGTCGTTATGACAGACATTTGTAGGCATATTTGGTGATGAACTGAAGTGGGAGTTCATGTTACCTTAAAATCTCAGAGCTCTGTTTCTGTGCACTTTCCCAGTAATTAACATCAGAAAAAATAATTCTACTCCGCAAACTAAACGGATACTTCAATAGTATGAAATTTAAAAAGTCTCATTATTTTTATATATATGTGTGTATATACACACACATATATATATATGTATATATTTGGAACATAAATGAAGATAAGATGGACCCTAAGCAGTTTTCTTATAGCTAATTTATGTCAGCCTAACTGGTTTTCCATAATATTCCAGATAACTTTTCTTAACTAAATGGTATTTGCTGAGGTACAGCATTGCTAAATTTTCTTTTTTTATTATTAAATTACAGCATAGACTTCTCATAGGGAATTCTCTTATTCATCAACCACCAGTATCAGGACAATAAAATCCAGTGAAATAACACCAAAAAAAACCCCAATCTTGCACGGACACCTCTGAATTTTCACATGCTCTTTTCTTCAACAATGCACATAGCAATGAAAACAAGAATACATTTCTGTAGCTCTGCCACAATAGAATACTCATGTGTTGAGATGGCATGTTAAAGATGGCATATGAATCATTTAGACTATTTGAAGCCATAAAAAAAAACAAACAAACAAAAAACAACAAACAACTATTTGATTGAATTTCTTAATATAAAAAATAATGCAACTGCCAGCAACCCCTAGCTCAATAATGTTTAAAATAGTCTGTAAAGGACTTCTGCTGAGCACATGAACTGCAACTGTTCCATCAGCAAGAGTTATAGGTACAAGGACAGCACTAAACTGACTAAGGCACATATTAATTGTTTGATGTAAAAGGAACCCCAAAAATCTATCTTAAATGGGTATACCAGTCTGGTATGTCTCCTCATCCAGAATGTCAGCTTTGAAGTTCATATAATCTCACCCTTACTAGGACTTTCTCATCTCTGCATGATGAAGTAAAAGTGTTAGCTATGTCAATCAGCCCTCATAGAGTTCATCCATCTCATGGTTAACAGAGGAATTTTAGCTACACTTTGAACAGAAGATCAGAATGGAAGACGATGTTTCTGAAATGTAGGGGTGTCTTACTCTAATTGCTGGCATTGGGGCTTAACAATTGGCACAACAAGCTTGGAAAGGCATTCTGGCCAAACGAACTTCTTCCCTTTTAGCCAGCGCAAGGAAAACTCAAAACCATTAGGTCTATCTAACTTTAACATTGCTTTAAATTAATTTTCATTTATTGTACCTGTCCCTCCCAGAAGACAGTCCATAGTGATTGTCTATGTGTATCTACACCTGTGGTACAGACAGCCATCCCCTACTCTACAAGCAAAGCCAGAGGTTTCAGTGTGCAATCATTGATGATCGGTGTTTAAACAATCAATGTCAAAGATAATGCTTCCTCCTCTAAAACCAGCAGTATAAATACTTGGAAAACTTGGTGGGTGTTCTAACTGCAGCAGAAGATTATGGGAAGAGAAAAACTGAGACGGAAACTGACAAAGATCATTAATACAAGATTCTGAAAGAAATAATGCCTAAAGGTTAGCTGCTTCAAGAATAAATTACCCCTAGAGGGGACAGATTCTAGTTATGGAGAAATAAGCTATCACTTTTGGTAAGCTTAATTTATAAAAGAAACAATTTTCAGAGTCTAGAGTTATTTATAAAGAGATAGCACAAAAAATATGTCCAGCTGTTAATAATCATGGCAGAGAACAAGGTGGTGTAATGGTCAGTTATCTATCAAGAGATAATGTAGGATGAAACATACCTTTTGTTTAAATCAGCAGACTGCCACACTCTTGTTATATAAAGAGAATTTCAAAGGTTGGAATATTTATTCACTTAGAATTGATAAGATTATCATATCCATTACTGAAGCCAGTATGTCATTTGTGAAAATACAGCGCAGTACATACTAGAATAATGTCAATGAGATCTGTGAAAATTACCTGAAATGCACATTTTCAAAGGCTGCTAATAATAATAAGGTACTTTTCTAGACAAAGTAATCCTTGAGAAAGAAACAAGCCTCCCAGAGGGAGGAAGGAGACGCAGTACACTTGGCAAGGCCAAGAACATCTCGGAGAACAAAACACTGCTGACCTTGTTTTCCTTTACATAGGAGATGAAGACAAAAGTATTAAGACATTCTCCAGTGTACTGCACCACCGCAAAAAGTCGTCCTTGGCTTGTTGTCCCTAAGCTCCCTAAGTGAAGCTCCAATTTGATAGTGCGGTGATGTTTTTGTTTGTGTATATATCGTGTTGGTGCATGGGTGTCCATGGACAGTGTTTGTTAAAAGAAAAAATAATCAAGGCCTTGAGATAGGGTAACACTTACTCAGGGAATAAAGCCTCTCAAGCAGGATGGTCAGGAATTGTCTGGATGGTGACAGGAGTCCCTGTTGCAGGGGTCCAGCTGGATCAGGAGAGACTCCCTGAATCTCCCAGCACCTCAAATATTCTGGCCGTGTATGGTAACATATCTGCCATGGAAGGTAAGCTAAGAAGCTTACAATCAACAGTTTCTACTAAACCCCTCAAAGACGACATCAGTTGCCACAACTTTTCTTCCCTTCTTCTCTCTTCCCTCCCTCTTATGGATGTTAAATTCCTATGAGAAACGAGGATAAATTTTCTCCAATAAACCTGACGCTTCCTTCTTTCCTGTTGACTGGCTGAGTTTGTCATGCACTTTGGAGGCTGAGGCAGGTGAACGGAGACAGAGATGGCAACTCTAGGTCAAACGTGAAAAATATTTAGAGCTTCTCACAGAAAAGCTGCATCAGGGCACTGGACAGGTACCAAGGCATGTCCTTTTGTTCAGGTGCAGCTTGGGACATAAGGCCCTGCCGCGCAGCAACAGCTCTAGAACTACCTCAGGCAGACAGGTCAGTGGCAAACTTGGCCTAGGGAACAAAATGTCTTCCCAAGGTCAGTCCCTGATATTACACGTAGGCTTTGTCAAGGTACAGGGCAGGCTGGCAGCTCCCCAGGGCCAGAAGCAGCAGAGGGTCCCCCCAGGGCAGGACTTGGCAGCCATGGCCTGTCCCATGTCTCACCCACAGCAGAGCACAGCCTCAGTCCTCAGCACGTCCCAGCGTCAGCCTCTTGTGGACCTGGCTCGCTGGAGCCCATGGCCACACAGGGCAGGGCTGTGGGGAGCTGGAGGACAGGACAAATGGCAGTGGGGCATGGAAATCGTGTCCTCAGCCATGGGTGGGGTGTGAGGCACCCACAGCCATATGCTGCCAGGCACTGTGGGAATAGTGCTCAGCTGTGGGAGAGGAGGATGGAGAATGTCTGACCACTACTGATGGGAGATAAGAAAGAGGAGAATAAAGAAGAGAGATGTATGAGAGGATGGAGAGTGATCTGACAGGAGATAAGAGAGCAACTGGGTATTGTGAAGGAAAGTAAGAAAGATAAACATGGTTACCTAGTAGTCAAAAGGTGTTTGCATGCTTGTAGTGATATATAGCTATGTAACTGCATGAACAGTTTCTGCCCTGAGCCTGGTGGTACCTACAGCTGGAATTTGTATCTGGGCACAGAGATATAATTATGAGCTTCTCTACACAATAAAGTGTCTCTGGTTGCACCACAACCGGAGCCCGTGCCTTCATACACCACACTCAG
>JAVJGJ010000003.1:13281585-13308847 GCA_035590215.1 Microhierax caerulescens | reverse complement strand
CTTTTCAGGCTTTTATTTTCATCAGACATATATATATACATAGACATATATATATACATAGACATATATATATATATATATATATATATATATATATATAATAATAAAATAATGAGTAGCCGACAAGTTATTTTAGAATAATTGACTAAGGTTACTAGCATGTTGTCTGACAAGGAATGGTGTAATCATAGCTGAAAGGAAAAAGCAGTCAAATTGCAGAAAGCTGCCAGCAGCAAGTTAGTGCATGATAAAAATGTTAAACCTGAATTATTTTCTAATACTCTTTCCCCCATATTCATGATGAATTTCAGTACATAATCTTCCAGTATCTGTTCATATGAAAATCTAAAGATTGAAAACACAATACAGTTACACAGATGTCACTGTAGAAGACTTCATTGACATTTAAGTAATAAAAACATAGCCTTTTACTTCAACAGACTGATGTTATTATAATTCTGTCCTGGTTAACCACAAAATATGAGTTATTATATATTTTAACCAGGTCAACTGTGGTAGGATGAGGATTTTAAAACAACCAGAAAGAACTTCAGTAGATTACAGAAATCACATTCAGGATTTCATATGTCTGAACAGCAAAAATAATTATAGAGTCCTTTTAAAGAGCTTGTGAATGCAAAGTGTGGATGTAACGATTATATTAGAGTCAAAGAACAGAAAAGATTTGAGGATTTTTTTTTTTTTTTGAGCTCCTTGAAGTATATTTTCTTTTCACTTTCGAGGCAAGACAACTAGATTAAGACACATCTTGGATAAGATACTTTGCCAGGCAGGCAGCCTCCAACCAGTCATCTTTGCATAGCACAGTCCTGCACTGTGTTAAGAAGCAGCTGAAAATACACATGTTGAGGGAATCACAGTCACAATCTTCAGCATATTAATATGCTTTGCATGCTGCATTAGGACGGCAAAGGTTCAACACTCAGTCAGATCAAACACATTTTTGTTATTTACTGTTCCTGGTGTTACCACTTGCGACAGCAAACAGCCCTATTGTAAGTAACCCTCCCAGTGATTAGAAAATCGAAATAACTTTTAATCTTGAATCCCACCACACTGTTCGCATTAATGGTTTGCTAGGTTACCCTGCTGTGCTGCATCACAGCACAACTTCTGTCACCTCTGCCAACTCTGCTGCAACAAGGTGCTGAGAAACACCCTTATTAACTGATGCAGGAAGAAAACAGAGAAAAATGTTTTGATATGGATCAAACCCATACAGCACGTCTTGTGCTTCTGGAAAGTAAACACTGCCATGTTCTGAGTGTAACATACCTATTCGTATAAAGCATGATTTGAAAATTTGCTTTTCTAAATAACCATACTTTCTACTAAATCAACAAAACTAGTGAATGTACAGGTTACACAGCTACATGATTAGGAGCACTGTAGCCTGGACCCAGTAAACTCAGTGCTTTGGTATAGCAAAAACCATTCCAACCAGATGAGGAACAATGCTGAAATAAGCGGTAGCTTGAGTAGCTTGGGTACTATTGCAAATTCTGGTTGTGATTTAACTAAGTTTTCATCATGGTAATCACTGTATACACAACCAAATAATCCACTATTTACAATATTTCCTTCTAGATGAGGGATGGTTTTGGTTAATTGTTGATCATCCATTTGAGTTGGATACCCTTTGGGACAATGGAGCGCCTGAAAGCAGGAGTACCAGAATTGTTCTACGAAAAAAATTAGTGTAAAAGTTACGGTTTTTAAGCATATGTTAAGTCAACTGTTGCTGAGGAGTTAAAATGTGAACATAGAGCAGAAGTAGAACTCAGTCAAGTTTCACATCATAGGTGAAAATCTAGGTTTTGCAGTAAAACTAGCTTTGACAAAAGTGTCATAAATTATACATTAAACTACCTATTTAAAAAAAAAACAAAAAACAACCAACACACAACAATAAACCATAATTTATAGTAAGTGCTTCTCTTTAAATATTATCTATTACCTCTGTAATTTTACAGCCTGAAAATGCAACTTATCAACCTACAGTACTTTAATATCTCTTTTAATATCCTTTCTAAAGTACCAAAAGGGAAACAATGCAGTCACAAAGCACAGTAAATTTTAATTAATGAGAAAATTGTAGAAGGTCTTTCCTGCTGCATAACACTACCCTTTTAGAAGCTATCCCATATCACAACTTATTGCACATTACCACAGAAATTCATAATGCTACACCAAGAATGGAAATACTTTTTTGCCCATAAGATCTTTTAATTGCATTCCTCACCACACACATTCTACCTTTTGAGTGTGAATTGCAGTGAAATAAGAAAACCCTCTGCAAAGTGGCAGATTAGAAACACTGTATGTATTGTCATAAAATTAATGTATTGCAGCTATCTAAAAGGCTCACCTTCCTCCTTTCTTTCTGTAGTAGCAGGATCTATGTCAGAAACTTCTCTAATCTTCACACCCAGATTGGTAAAGCCATGGCGCAGATACCACTGTATTTCTCATTCATCCCCTCACACCTTAATATTTATCCAGGATATTATTCGATGTTTTATTCCTATAATATCCTTTATTCTTGGCTAGATATGCGATATTTCAACTGCATATCCCAGTATGCAACATGATTCTGCAGAATTATGTCACAAAGACCAGAACCTGAATCGCATCTCTTGTCTCTCTGTTTCCCTCCAAACATCAATGTTTTTTCTTCAGACCCTCTTCACGTGATACTTTGGTTTCGGTAAGATCTGAAAAGCCCAGTTTGAATTCCATTATGCTCTTGAAGGCAAAGTCAGAAGTAAGTTAATATTTTCTCCAGTGTCACAGTTTACCCTTTCAAGGAAATCTGTTTGAAAATTTTCCCTTCACTTATTGTCACAGTAAGCGATCCAAAAATGAAGGTATAATGACAATACTAAAAAAAATTATCTGTTAGAATGATTATTATACCGGTATTTGATAACAAAGCCCAACTGTCATTGAGTAAGGTTATAGCACTTTCACTAACAAAGACAGTGTGTAACAGGCAATCATTACTACAGTGACAAGACAATACATATTACAATGAAAGTTCATCTAATGCTGGGATCCCCAAACTGCGGCCTGTGGGCTGGATACGGCCCCCCAGGGTCCTCAATCCGGCCCCCCGGTATTTACAGACACCCCCGCCTCCCCCTGCCGGGGGTTGGGGGGGGGAACCAAGCAGCCGCAGATGACTGCCTGCCACTTCATCCATGCGCCGGCCCCTGGTTAAAAAGTTTGAGGACCCCTGATTTAATAAAATACCAAGTTTTAACTGTCTTCCCAAAAATAATGTTCATGCCATTACATCTAGAAAATGTCAAACTCCCTGGAAAGTCCATGGTTTACTTCATTTAGTAGACTGAGATATCCATCAGCACAGCTTGCCAACATCATAGAAAATTAATATACCATACATTAAGGTGAGAGACCACAATATGTTAAAAACTAATTAAATGGCTATGTTTCTAGTAACACCTCACAAAGAACTATTTTTTATTTTGCAGTCACTGACAGGAAAATATAGAATACAGTCAAACATGCATTTTCAAGTAAATTACAAAATAAAAAAACAAGAAACATATATTTTCTATAAATTAGGTTGTTTTTTTCTCTCCCGTACAGCAAAGTCAAATAGCTAGATATAAACTCTCTGCTTTATTCAGCACTTTTTATGGCTTACCTAGGAATGGTCCCCACTTACTTAACTGTCTCTTATGTATGACTTCTACAGCATTTAGATCCTCTTTAGATTATAGAAACCATTTAGGGTGTTAGAGTACAGGGGTTTAGAGTTCAATTCAGAGACCAGATGTCTTTGTGCAGCTAATCCCTAAATACCTTGATATATGAAAAAAGAATTAATTCTGAAGGTACAATTTCATATCCAAAATTTTCTAGTCCATTCTGCTCTTACACAGAAAATACTGAATGTAGCAAGATTATATTTGTGGAACTGAAAACAAAGAACCATGGAAAATGTGTTTCTTGTTTTACGTATTTGAGAAATCTGCTTGTGTTTTCACACACAACACACCCTCACCGTAGATGAACATTGCACAAAAATGAAACTGAAATAGATTTCTACTCACACTTTGCTGTCAGTCACCTTCCAGCCTGGCTTGGTCTACTGATCGTCTCTCATATTCACTCCCTAAATGGAATATTGAAGGAAATGGTTAATTTTGTAACTCAGAAGTGTCACACAGCAGAACTGAGAACAAATCAGGTTTCTATACCCCCAGTTACCAGCCACAGGCATTTTTGCAACATCAAAGCCCTAAAAGTTTCAGTATTTAAACCAAATATTACCAGTTTAATCATTTGGTTACATCTGGTCTTAAGCATTCAAAAATTTTCTATTTGGAAAGAAGGAAAATTTCCTTATATACTTGTTTGTTTATAGAGAAGAATTAATGCACATGGAAAATCTTTGAACTATCGATAAATTGGTTTATTTTGATTAATGCAGATTATCACTATGTAATGACCATGACCTCCAGTTATAAAAACTATTTCTTTCAATAATTGTCATGATGGTGCCTTAAAATGTCAATAATGAAATTTTGTAGTTGTCTTTTAAATAATAAGAATTAAGATGCTTTTTCATATTCTACATGATGAGAATCCCTTTGAATTTTCATGATTAAATAATGTAATGGTAACTAGCTTATTCAGAGAAAAGTCACTGGAAAGATTTGCTAACTTTAAGTCTGTCTTAGCATCAGATTCTCAGTGTGAACACTTGTGACTCCAAATTAACCTCCCTACTACAACATTTGCTACTAATTTACAAATATTTCTGCAAGTATTCCAGGCAACATTTGTACTGGTTAGAGTATTCATAGAATACAGACAGATATGTTTTTTTGAAAATGTGAAGGGAATATTTTGCAGTGCTTGTCCCTCAACCACTGACAAACAATCATTTTGGGAACACAAAGGAGGATCCAAAGTCCTGCTATAAATTACCCTTAATTCTTCTGCCTCTTTCAAGCAACATTTTTTGAAAGAGTAATCCTTTTTTTTTAACATTGCTTGATATAATAAAACCTTCAGGCTTGATTCTTGACTCTTAACTGGAAGTGCAGCATGGTAACATTTAATGCACGATTTATAGACATATAACTTAAATACATGTTTTATCAGTAGATATTTTTTGTAGAAGCAGTAACTTTTTCATGAATGATATTTACAGAATTAAGCTCTCTCTTCAACTGCTGATGCATCTCTAAGTTAAATATGTAGTGCTAAATTCCCAGAAAATATGAACTAACACTACTTCATTGACTTTAGTAGGTCAATATTTAAGTCCAGTACCTAAGTATCAGGTCACTTTTCAGTTGTTACTACTAGTAACAACTAGCAATGATCACCGAGACCATATGAAAGGTAAGGATAATTATTCTTTCAAGTTATTACCTCATCCTAATGATGTTTTGATCTGCTGAACAAGATGATTATTTTTAAACAAATATTATAGGAAAATACAGACTTGCGAAATTCCAACATTTTAAAAAAACATCATTAGTTGAATTATATTCAGGAGGTTTTAGTTTTGTTTTTCCTTCACAGATTTCAATTTAGGACCATTGAAACAAGAAATAATAATAAAAAATAAAATAAACGAGCATGGCATTGAAAATAACACTGCTACTGTGGCAACATAAGGAAGAAACTGTACTGTTTCACTTTTCCACGATTAATCCATCACTAATATTAACACATTCCTATGCAACATCTGGATTTAGAAAAAACATTTTATAAAATAGATTTAATCAGTTCTAAGCATATTAAAATATTAATATTAAATTAATATTAATTTATTAATTTAATTAATTCTTAATTATATATTATATATTTTATTATATTATATATATTAACATATTAATATATATTATAATATAATATATATTATATATATTATGATTAATAATTAATTATTAATTAAATAAACCATATTAAAATACCATGATTTTCTAGTGAAAAATCATTCTAAAGGAAAAAACAAAAAAACATTCTGAACTTCAGTGTTAAAAAAATTGTTTTAATTTAGAAACATATCTCTGCCAAGAGCCTCATCATTCAGAAATGTGCAATATTATTTCTTACTTGATGTGCTTTTTACATAACATACAATGTCGGAGAAGTAGAAAAGTCAAGGTTTTGCTATATTTATTTTTAGATTTCACTCAACTTTACAAATGCAATAATGGCTGTTATACTCTACTGAGAATTGATCTTTTGTGTTTGCACATCAGGTGTAGGGTTGATGATAAAAGAGGGTGAAAGTTTTAGTCACAGCAGGGTATGTTGTTTAGCCACAAATATATTGGGCTGTGGTAATGTAAAAAAAGTCACAGAACCACCTTTACATAACTACTCAAAAGTCCACTACCTCCTCTTTGTACTTGTATTTATAAGGGAAGGTCCTGCACTTGAATAACCTCAATTCAAAATCTAAATTATTTCCTGTCAGAATATTTTTTTAGCTTAATTTTTAGTCTTAAAGGGTAAGGAGCTATACTTTTAAATACCAGCTTGAGGCATCTCCTGTCCTCTTTGTATTTTTCTCAAGCAAAAGACTGCTTATCTTGTTCTGTTTCAGCTGTTAGTCTTTTAATCTGTTTGCATATTTCTCCATTTTAACTGTTAAAATGTGTGTCGTGTCTTTAGAACATGTTCTAATCTGTATTACTTACTCTATTCCAAAATATCTATGCATTTCATTTTCCAAATTAAATAAAAAATAAACAACACTGATGATTACAAAATGGAAATTATGAAGCATACCATAATTATTATTCACCAAACTTGCTGAATGAGACATTCAAAAATGAAGTTTCAAACACCAACTGCTTTATAATAAAATTCAAATGTATGTATGGTTATTGGAAAAACATATACCTCTTGGTTAAATGTAAATGTTAAAATTATACATGAGTATAATACCACACCTATGGGAAAATTCATGCATTTACCATAAATTAGATCACATTAACCACATAAAAGCTATTTGTAAGATAATCACAGAGCTACAGCTTACTTTTCTGTAGACATTGTATAAGCTGCCTATAAACTTGCTTTTCTGGTCAATCTAATAAGATCTAAAGGTCATTGGACAGTAAAGATCTTTCCCTTGCTTGGTATAAGTTATAGCCTTCTATCAGCTGGATGGTCAATGGTGCATGGAAGTGAGTAGCTGAAATAATTCATATTGACTTGAAAGAGCTGTAGGTATAGAAACACCTTCACCAAAGTAAAATTTAAATGCCTTTCCATTGATACTGACTTGATAAGAAAAGCAAGGGCACAGGAGAGTGGTAAAAAGCCTACAGAATAGCTGACAAGTTTTACATGTGTCTTGTAAATGGCTTTTACATGTTACAAAAGCTTAATAATACCCAAGTTACAGTAACTACATGGCCTTTTCCTTAGCTATAACATTGTTCCAATATACTGTTTTTTTCATAGCATTTAATTTGAATAGAGCAAATTGTTTCTGTTAAAGGTACCGATATAACAAAGACCACAGTGGATCGTTTCCACATTTATCTGGTTGACTGCTCTGACATGATGAATAGCATGTAATTTCAGATTCAAACATCAAGCGACTCTAGACCTTGTGACAGCAAAAATTTAGAAGAAATGGTTATATGTTCAAATTGAACAAGCTAAGCAGGAGTCTTCTATGGAAGACACAGAAAGAAAGACATCCTAGAGAGATTAGAACTACATTTGACTGATATTAAATATGGTCATGAGATTGTGAAAAACTGTATTAATGTTAATAACAGAGCAGCAGAATGTACCAGGTACACTGCAAGCTTTTGTGTTTCACACCCTCCCCTGAACTGCTGAAACACACCATGACGACACTGATTAGATAATGAAAAAAATCCATATACTGTGCAGCAGGAAATTCTACATTTAATGAAGAAATCATAAATGAAACCAGAAATAAAATTGATATCATTAGTCTGGCATAAAGGTCTACCCTTAGTTCCATTAAAAATATCACACTGGACAATATATAACAATCCTAGATGATGACCTCCTTGACTACACAAAAGTTTTGCCTGCAAGCAGGCAGAAGAAATGACCAAAAAATAAAGTAACATCAATCTGACAAAAGGAAAAAAAAAAACCCAAAAGAAAATAAAATCTCAAGGAATAAACCATGAACATTTGATTTCTACAAAATACAAGGAATAATTTCAATGTCAAATTCTTGTGTCATTACCCATGGAATAGCATATAACTTTTCTGGTCATATTTTGAAAGATTACACAACACAGAAAAGTTCAACTTCATGCAGTTTTACTTGCCTCCGCATCTTGGAAATCTCTCAGGATAAATGCCTATATAGGTTCTCCCCAGCTTCTCAATAGAGAAGATAAAATCTCTTGTTACAGGCGATCAAACAATCATAACACATTAATACCAGATTCTATAATGTTTAGTAGTTACTGGAGATTGCTAATGATACTACTTTTATACTGGTGGCATAAGGGTAGGAAAAAAAAAAAAAAAGAAAAAAAAAACCCAAAAAACAAAAAACAAAAGAACCTGGCTCTATAATGTTTTGAGCCAGAGAGAAAACACCTTATGGAAAATTGTTTTCTTCTGCATCATGATCAAACAATTTCTACATGATGTTAAAAGCTTCTGATGATTTAGAGATTATTTTAGTAGACATTCTTATATATATGGCAGGCACTCCCATATTCTTGATGCAATTGCTAATCAGCTATTTATTTTCATTGTTAATCATATACTTATATTTCTAACACACATCATTTTTGCAGGCTCTAGCACAAAATTTGGCATAAAAATTCTTAATATTTACTGGAAGAGTTTTTTGCACCTTGTATAAAATGTATCTGTAACCTATTCTATACTACATTTTTCATCTAGGTTACATTTATTGTTTAATATCACAGCATGAAACATCCTTAATATCTGCTCAGCATTTTTTTTTTAATTTGTCCCTCCAACTCTTTTGTTAAACTACAGAAGGTAAGTCTGTATTTAACCTTTTATTTCACCATAGGAATTCTCTACATTTTCTGTTGGAGATAACAGCTTGGCTTCCCTTACATCTCCCTTGAAACAATTAAAATAAAGTTTCAGGGCTTGTGTAAACATCTGAAGAAAACATCCATATTTTCAAGAGTGTTCAGATCCTAGCAGCTCCTATTTTGTTGCAATGTTCCAAATGCAACAATTTTCAAATTCCAGATCTGGAGATAATGCAAATACAGAACTTGAAGTTCAATGTACAGTTCTACTTGTAGGTTTTTCACATGTTAATTAGAATACAAATACAAACACAATTAAATAAAACAATCACTGTTTTTCATGGAATAGTGTGTGTCAACTGTAAAAGGCTATTTATTTTTTTTTTCTTGAATTAGTTATGAAAATATGGTGGTATACCGCAACTATATAGCAATAACAAACCTTTGCAAAGTGGTTTTCTGTGCAGGGTGAAGAGAGAAGTTTTTGTGGTCGTAACAACAGTAATGTATTCTTAGGCAGAAATAATTTTGTTCTTTGGGTTTTTTTCCCTCATCTTTTTTTAACTTTGCCATTGGAAATGACGAAGTGCTTTTCATGTCCAATGCTGTCACTAGTGGACATTCAGTTTCAATATATAACATATGACAATATACATCTTTGATATTTCAGATTAGATTTACTGTCTTTTATTTATGTTTCTGTGAACCTAAAATGTGTTCTAACTTAACAATGACAAAACCAAAAAACATTTCCACCCTAAATAATAGTGTAAGCAGGAAGCATGCAACTTTGTTTATTTAACATAAAAAAAAAAAAAAAATCTTAGAAACATTGTTTTCAATTGAGTGAATTAATTTTAGTCTGCAATAGATATTTATACTTTCTCACATTGCAGATGGTATCTGGGGATAATCTTACTGATTTTTTTATATTAATAGATTTAAGCTGAATGTTACTTCTAATCTTCTGTCACTAAGTGTAAAATACTGAACAATGTCATTAGCGCAATTAATTAAGCATCTAATGCATTGTGCAGAGGATATTGAATGATATCACCTTGGAATTGCATAGTATGAAGTGTCATAACCGGGTCAGTTTGAAATACTTGTACCCATCATTAGAACATCATGCACTGCAACAGAGAGACTGAACTAAATCATCCAGTGACTATCCAGCCACTAATTTCTTATTTCAGCTTAGTCTGACCTATATAAGAATATTATTTCTTGATTTCCTCCTTGAACATGCGTCCTATGTAAATATTTAACAGCAAATATGGTACAATGGTTATACTGGAAAATGTGGCCATATTTTAACATAGCCTTTACCAAGAATGTCTCATTATATAGTGCATTAGATAAAGAAATATACAGAACATATTATATAGAGAAATATAGTCTGGTAGAAACCTTTAGCCAGTACTTTACACTAGTTTGAATGCAAGCAGGTTAGTTGGATGTATTTAGCAAAATTACTTGAAGACGGGAGATTATTGCTCCAGTCTATGATATTTCAAATGTTTATTCCACACCCTTTCTGGAAATTATTTCAAACTATAAGAAGTCAGAAATCCCAGAATTTTTAAACAGCGTGAACATCGAAAAGGTTAAAGATACACAGAGTTATGTATCTGTTGACTAGCTGGAATGTAGGCTGTAATCTCCAAAGTAAATATTTCTACTAGCATTCAGGAAACTGATTTAGCAATGACTTTTTAAGCTTTTACAGTTTACACTGAATTATGAAATTGATTTCCGTTATGTGTGTTACTTTCCAAGATTCCAGGAGTAGCAGTGGTAGTTACAAGTTTTCTACTATAAACTTCGTCCTCCCCAAGTAGTGTTCCAGTAAAAGCTGGGTATTTGTGACAAATGGCCAGCCTCAAGTAACTTTCCAGTGTGTTTATTTCAATACTTGACTTCTAACCATCCCTACCACCCACAACAAACATTCGTGACCTGGTTTATGGTTGTATTTTGAGATTTTCTTTTAAAAATTTTCAGATTCAGGTTAGGATGGGTAAAAGTCTCACAACTATAAAAAAAATAAATGAAAAAAGCTCTACCTCACAGACATATAATTTTACCCTTCCATTATTTAATCAGTCTCTCATTTATTGTAAGTAAAACAAGGCAGATACCTACAGCTGTGTGAGTGGGAGAGCAGCGCAATGACAGCTGTGCATTCTCAATTTTGTTGGTACCAAACTTTAGAGGGTTTAACACCTAAAGGTATTTGGCTCACTGAAAGGGGGATATAGGAAGAAGCTGAGTTCAGTCAATTCAAAACTGATTCTTAATTATTTCCTGTCATGGTTTAAGCCCAGCTGGCAACTAAGCCCCACATAACTGCTCACTCACTCCCCTCACAGTGGGATGGGGGAGAGAATAAGAAAAAATTAAAGTGAGAAAACTCATGGGTTGAGACAAGGACAGCTCAATAGCTACAGCAAAAGCTGCAAACACAAGCAAAGCAAACCAAGGGATTCATTCACCGCTTCCCATGGGCAGGCAGGTGTTCAGCCATCGCCAGGGAAGCAGGGCTCCACCATGTCCAACAGCTACATGGTTAGACAAACGGCATCACTCTGAACGTCCCCCCACTTCCTTCTCCTTCCCCCAGCTTTAGATGCTGAGCATGACATCGTACGGTCTGGAATATCCCTGTGGTGATAGGGTCAGCTTTCCCGGCTGTGTCCCCTCCCAAACTCCCTGGGCACCCCCACCCTGGCCGCTGGCATGTGAGAAGCAGAAAGGCCTTGGCTCTGTGTGAGCACTGCTCGGCAGTAACGAGAACATCTCTGTATCATCAACCCTGTTTTCAGCACAAATCCAAACAGTAGCTCCATACTAGCTGCTATGAAGAAAATTCACTCTACCCCAGCCAAACTCAGTACATTTTCTTCCATAAGTATTTTTGTATTTTAACTAGATAGTTCTTTAAACTACAAAGTGGCAACTTTCAGAAGTTTGATTGCTTTTAGAACTTTTCAAATGCAAAACAACCTGTTGGATATTTAGTTCTCAGGAACAGGTGAAATTTTCCAGTTAACCTGCTCCATGGTCTCTGATTCTGTTTATACAGCAGACACTCCTAAATTTACTAGCTGTAAAATCTACACCTGATTCAAAAAGGGGAGGCAATATTTCTGCAGTCCGCCCGACAAATATAATGTGTATTGTTATCATCTTATTATGTGCTGATTTCAATAAGTGCAAAGACATAACAATATTTTTTACTTTTCCCAGCTTTATCTAGACTACCTCTTGACAAGGATTTGTTTTTACTTTCCCTGTCATATTTCAGTAATATGTAAGATTGAAATTACCTGACGTGCTGAATCTGGATTTACCTTCATACATGTATGCTAAAATTCTAGTGCTCAGTACATTTATTAACCTCTGCATTGAAGATACACATCAGCATGCTATGCATTTATGGGAAGAAATTGTTAGAATCAGGTTTACTAAGAGATTTTTAATTAAAATGTGATCTCATAATTCAAGAGGTTGCTATGGCAACTCAGGCTAAATAAAAAAACCCTAAGTGATACTACATCAGCATTCTTTGTTGGTTTTAACGTAGGTGAATGATTGCATCACTACATTAACAACTGTGCTTACTTTATTAGCATGATTTATTTCTTTTTATAATACAGCCTTAGGGATCCATTTCATGCTACTTATGCTCTGATCAGACAAAATTCAATAAATCCAGTCGCTAATGACAAATAACGTTCACACTATATGACTGACCTCATGATACTGAATCTGCTTGTGTTCTGATGATAGAAGAGTTCTGAAAAGAAGATTCTAAATTGCCATCAAAGTATCTTTGTTTGCATATAGATATTTAAATATTCTGAAGAACCTTCCTTCATCAAATATTTGTTTTCTAATTAAGAAAAACAGTACTCAGCAGTGCAAAAATAGGCTATATACGTATATATATATATAAATAAATATAAATATATATATATTATTCCAATATTCTGGTATATCCCCCTGCAAATTATCTGAACAACCAAGAAACATGGGAAGCATCTTATACAAAAAATGTGGTAAAAATTAATGGCAACTGCAGTCTTCAAAAAATAGACCACATAAACATTAGAAAACTTAAGACATTGTGTGTTATCATGCCATCCCTTTGTGATTTTTACGGTGTGTGACAGAAGTCCACATCCATGGAAGTGACTTAAAAACAGAGATGAAACCATATAGATATCAAAGAATCTGACTCCTTTATCGGGTGAAAAATTAAATGGCAGCTTTTGTGAAAAGTGGAAAGATATGCATGATATACAACTTAGTGATGGAGAAACAGTACAGATGAAAATTGCTTCTTGATACTTTAACACAATTAGCAGCTTGCAGCAGGACAGATGAATGATGAGGACGAAGCTGTACCATAACATCCAAAAATCTAGCATGAGCTCTTTCATCGCATACTGCACTACTTTTAGATTCAAAGAAATGTGAATCCTCTCCATAGCTGTTATGACTAAAAATATTATTAAAGAGATTGTTAGGTACAGCATAGGTTACATTTTTCTCCTAAGCTCTCATCTATGGTTAGCTGTTCTTTATCTCTGAAGAATCTTATGGTTCATCCTAACATACACACAGATCTAAATAGTGCAGGTTACACTGTTACCACCCACCAAAATATAGAGCACAATATGCATAGGTGAGAAAATTGTTAACTCCAAACCCTTGCCTGTCCTTTAAGCAACTTTTGATATACGACAACATGTCTGAAACTAATTGTACACCACATGCACTCAAATCTGGCACACAGTTAATTGATTTATCGCCAATAATATCACTTATTGGTGATCACTTAATTATGAGCCTCTTAGTTTGTTGGTTGGTTATCAAGTTATTACTCTTCTGCTGATGCAAAGCAGATACAACTAAAGTGACACATGAGAATTAGACAAGTGAAAGATCAAGCACAGGAATATTAGAAATTTTTGCTTATAGGGATTTCTGCCTTTTTTTCAATGGGACAATTTAGCTTTTTGCTAAATGTATTAAGACAGTTACTTTTTTTGTTTCTCTCTAGATCCCTCGAATACATAGATATTTTTTACATCTCCTCAATACTGAAAATTCCACAGCAAGGCCACCAAGTGAATGGCTGCAATTAGGGCTAATTGTTCCCAGATTAATGTGTTTTCATTGCTTGCTTCTTCCCACACAATGTGAATATAAACAGGAATTTATAGAACCAAACACAGCAGGGATGCAATTAATATTCTTTACATTATGATTTGGAATGGAGATGGTAAAAACATGGTGCTGGGTATAAGCTTGGTATCAGGTCACCAAGGAGACAACAAAGTGTCTATCTAAAATTTGCAGATATTTGCAATCAGAATTTTGGCTTACTCAAACACTTTCTAGATAGGTGTGTGTAGTAAATTAACACTTATCACCACGTACTGGTTATTCAGCATAATATTTGATTAAACATTTATGTCACTTGAATATTAAGCAAATCTTTAAGTATTTACTCTGAGCTTCAAATTGAGCTCTTTTGCAGGAAGCAAATCAGCAAAAACTTCTTGGGGAAAAAATGCAAGTGTTCTAGAAATCAGAAGCAAAGAATGAAATTTAATTTCTCCATCTTCATCAAGGGCAAATAGAATCATTAATTAAGTTGCAGGGGGACTATGATTTTGGAAGATATATAATTTTGTCAATGTCATGATTTGAAAATTTATTTAAGCTCACACAGCAAGAGTCAGAATAAAGAATTTAAATACAGCTGTGTTTGTTCAAGTCAGGAACAAAGATGGTATTGTGTCCCATTTTTTATGACATTTTTCATCTGCATGCTGTGATCAGGTGAGCTTAGAATTACAAGTCGAGGCTGTTCACTTCCTGTCAGACATCATAGGAAATATTACTATGCATAGCACTTTTTACTTTTTATATTTACAGGTCATTTGCTTACTTGTTTCTGTGACAACTACAGGTTGATAGCAGTTTGCCCTTCATATGAACTGATACGATGTTTACTAACAATAATCTGCATGCAGGCAGTATGGGGATAAGGGAGAGTCAAAGCTTTTGCATCCTTTTCATGAGTAGTGTCTTCTAAACAGCAAATTACGTATGTAACAAATCTTAATACATGAGACTTCAACAAGAAAACTACATTTACTTCCAAAATTTATGTGAACTAAAGTTGTCAGGGTATTACAGACTACATTACTATTCAACTCATATAAGTAAAGTAACTACAATTTAAAATATCCCTTATAGGTATTAAGCACACATATTATAGTACATTTACTCACACTGAATGTTGCTTTACTATACAAACTGACCAATTTCAATGGAATATTTTCCAAAGTAGGATAAAAATTTGGCTTCTGATAAACAGTATTATTTAGCAAAAAAGTTGAGAATATTTTTCTAAATGTGAGCATATGTATTTTTAGATGCCTGTTACTACTGATTAAATGAAATTACAAGTCAAACGAGATTTTCCTGCTATTCCATTCATTTACAATGCTATCCTCCCTGTATTTGATTCAGCTACAGTCAATCCACACTATATTTAAAACACAAACAAGTGGCTGTTCTCTCACTGTGTTTCTGAATTAAGCTTGGAGTTTGCACATCCCATGTTCTGAAAATCCATTCACATAAAAATGTCACATTAACACAAATAATACTCTAATTGAGAAGTTGTCACCTCTTTCTGCTGACACAAAAGACAAACACCATGTAGCAAATTTTGTTAGGTTGGAAATACATGCACCAGCTTTCAATAGATAATTAGATACCTCAGGAATTAAAATAACTTTTTAATTTAACTAATCATCTAGATCTTACATTCCATGTTGTTGTACTGGCAACATCTAAGCAGACAAAAATATAAACAGCATCTCTCTGCAAACCCATTATGTCTGTTTCCAAGAATTTTCTAGAAAAGGGTCTTTTGAAAGATGGATCCTTCTCTTCTGTCATCAACAGCTATATTTCACACAAGCCACTGCTTTATGATTAATTACTCCATCCACCAAAAATATAGATAGGTAACAAAAATCCAGGTAAAGGAATTACATATCCATAGGATTTTTGAGTCACTATGAAATCCACCAAGATCTGACCACTAAGTCAAATCCTTTAACCTCTACCAGTGCTGCAGAAAAGGAAGGGGTAGACAAGGATGGCACAAAATGAATGTTAGGCAGCAGTTTCTAGAAGACATTGGAAAAGAGATTTGGGATCCTTTTTGTTCTGCACAGCTCATAACTCAGAATTTTTGAAAAAAAACTATTCTGCTATGTTTGTAAAAAGAAGACAAAGAATTGAATAGAAAAAAAATAATGTAGAGAAACTGAGCTCTAATAGAAACTATAGACTTGTATCTTAGGTGGAGGAAAATAAACTATGAAGTTTTATATTTCACAAGACTGAAGATTGAAATTATAAATATGTAATTAAAACAATGAATAGATTTTCCTTTGGCAGGGAAGAAGAGAAGTGGACAGTCAAAAAGAGCAGCTATTGGAAATCAGACCTACTTCTCCAATGCTGATTTTGGACATCCAACGTGAATCTTCAGAGAAATGCAAACAGAAGTCAGTTTGTGTTCTTCTGAGATAAATGGGAGCTTTGGCAATGAGATGAAGTCCACAGCCAGTAGAAAAATCAAATATTTACGGAGATAGGCCTAAACTCTTCTATCACAGCCAGTTTTGGTAGGAGTAACTTAGTTGATGTTAATAGTGCTTTAGATGACAACTCAGGCAAATTCTAGGATATGAAACTGTATCCTCTGTGTATGCATGAGGATTCCAGCATTTTAGTTCTATTCAGCTGCTCATATTTTTGCTCTGAGTAGTACTCTTTTTATCACTTTAACTCTGTGACTTCTTTTTTGCATAATACATTAAAACCCAACTGTAATAGGATATGACCCTTTGTTCTTTGACAGAACAAAAAGAACTTTGGAATCTGCCAATAGTAGGTAAAACATTTTGTTCCTTGTAACTGTTGTAGACAAACTGCTCAACAGGCTTCTCATTCTGAATATATTTTAAATCCTCACTGGCAGGTAACTTCATCAATGTCACTATAAGAATATTATTCAGTCTCATTAAAAAAGTAAAAGGGAAGAAAACCAATATTCTCTTCATACTTCCTTTAGTTGCTGATATCCAGAAGCTATTAACAGGTCTCCAGGCTTACTTTTTCACTCTTTCTGACAAATAGCCTGCAAGAATTTAAGGAAAAAGAGTCCTATTCTTCTAAAGTTAAGTTTGAATATACTTGGACGTTGAACAAGCTGATACAAAAGAAACTAGGTTGGGTACTGTTTTTTGGTCTTTTTTTTTTTTAACTCAAGGAATATGCTTCTCACAAACTGCGAGTAACACTTTTTAGTCTGATATGAGAAAGCATTTATGATCGAGCCATGAGAGCAGACAGAGTATTTTGGCTTGGTAGAGGGTAGCAGGTGTCCTCTGGTAGATATTGAATTATGTTTGAGCTGGAGACAAATGGACACCCCAAATCAATGCTTAGCTGATTTATCAGACAGCGTAAAGAAAGCTGTATCATTTTCACTATGTCTGATATGTAGATAAATAGCCATGTCAGCATTCTAAAGTCACTGGAGTCCTTCTCTCTTAAAACATTTATTTATTTATTAGGAGTAGTTTTAGAAGCATTTTCTCAACTGTAAGTCCCATTCCTCAGTGATGATCTTAAGACATGATCAAGGAAGCAACCTAACAACATTACTGAAAATATTACTGAATATATCAAATTACTCAGAAAAGCAGAATATAATTAATACATGAAAGAGACGCATGAATAGTATAGCTTTATAAAAGTAAAAGAGAAGAGTCTTCATCCTTAACATTCTCATCAGTTTTAGATGCCGGGAAACACTGCTCACACAGTTGGCCTAAAAGCTTGGCCCATTCTCAGGTACCTCAGGCTGGGGGGACTGAAGAACAACTTTTACCTTCACCATGCATGTGAAAATCTCTGCACGGACACGAGCTCAGTGCCAGAGAAACACTGCCTTTATGGAAGAGCCTGCTTCAGCACCTACTCATTAATAAACAGCTGTATTAAAAATGAGGTAAATCGATGCTTTTCCTTTTTTTCTTCCCCTCCACTTTGTCTTTTTTTGAGGGGGTAGTAAATACAGAAAAGTTAATTTCCTCTACAGATCCCAAACAGAATTCTGTGCTCTGTGTGTTGTTAAAACCCTGCTCCCTTGATCATCCCACCACATGCATAATTCACTCCCTAGCCTTAAGTTTAGAGTCCAAACGGAGTTATAATGAGAAACTTCAGTCAGAGTTTTATTTCTCTATGAGGTAGTTTTACTTCTGTTGTTTAATTGAGGGTGTGGAGTACATGTTACCTAAGCCAGTTAGTAAAGAACACAATACAAGTGAAGAAAGCCTCCCTGGAGAGAGGAGTAGAGATCAACCTGGCCTGAGCCCAGTCACCCTGGCCTGTGCCGGTTCAGTCTTCAGGACTAAGCAATAGAATTCCTTCTATTCCAATTAATTTAATTCCAAGTTAAAAGATGGTAAGGATAATAAGGAGTGTTAGTGATTAATCAGCAAACCTATAGATGTTTCTGTAACTGGTAAAGCTCTAAGTGTACTAACCTAATTGTTTTCTATAGATAACAGAAGAATAAACTACAAAATGGATTGTGCTGAAAAACTAAAACCACTGGGAAACAGAAATCTTTTGTGTACTTATTCACATGAGAGCAGAAGAAGCTCTCATAAATATTGAGAAAAAAAGCTATAATACAGTCCAGTCTTGCAAAATTGTTTCATTAGACTGTGATACGGTTTCCTCTTAGAGGTTAGCAAATATTTTCATTCAGTCTAGCAACAAATAAGAGTCTTGTTCCTGCTCAAGGAATATTTTATAGTTTTCATCCATCTAGTGCTGAAGGTATAACTAGCGACGAGATTATATTTCTGGCTAAGGACTAGGAACCAGGATCCCCTATCCAAAAGAGTGTAACATTCCTCAGAAGCTAGGGCAAAGCCATGCCCTTTTTTTCTGAGATGGACAAAATGCAGAAAAATGCTGTATTATTTTAAGGTTAGAAAACCAGCGTTTTCTCACCAAACAGTTTACAAAGAAAATCCACATGGGAAAAGGGACAATAAATGAATGACTTTTGTTTCAGCTGGTAAGATGCATGCTGGCTGGCTTTTTAATTCTCTCTACAAAGGTTTCTGAAGTACACCTTTCACACCAGACAAAAAATAGCATAGGAAAAGTCATATCTTATGATACGCAAACAAAATTCACCAAACTCAAAGGAAATAAAAATAATACAGAGGAAAAGGCACCAAGATTGAAAGGATGTGGGAAAAGGAAGAGAATGGATGTGACAAGCTAACAGTCTTCCCAGAAACCTGTACAGTTACTCTTAATGCTCTTGGGTTGGTCTTTCATTCAAATCTCTTTTAGGCAAGAAATAAGCTCTCTGGATTTTTCAAACTAGATACGCCATATGATTTTCTTTTATAAACTCAGTGGATCTATTTCTGTAAAGGCCTTCACATGCCTATTTCACCATGATAATTATGTTGACAGAAATAGTTCCTTCAACATTTAAGCCTGTTTTAAAAAGACCAGTAATACTAACAAAAGGGTTCTGCAATTCTTTATACAATTCTTTAGCTATTTCAGTCTGTATGTCTGCACAGAGGTGGTGTGTCCCTGAAGCAGGTTTGCAAACTGTAGGGCAGTGTATTTCACAGAAAGAGAAATAAGCAAAGAATTTGTTCAATGCCAAAGGCAGTGGCACTATAGGCATGGCTGATGGTGCAAAGTTACATTTTTGTTGCTATTATTTCATGCTTGCTGGAATGCTTATGATTCTTATATTCTTGATTCTTGTTCCTATATTAACAGGGAAATTTCATGGCTGTCTTGAAACTTCCTAAGAGGTATTAATCCAGCTGTGCGCTCCTTACTCCTTTTGCTTCTGGAAATAGATGCTAGTAATCAGAAGATCTTTAAACTGATACTTTATTGGGAATGTATCATTTGCTTTGCCTAGAAAATTCCTAAAATGAACAAACCCCATTGTGATCATTACTGCACTGTCAGAAGTGAATAGCCAAGAACTCTGGAAAATGCAAACTCAGATTTATATTTCACGGCTTATTACAATCCAATACAGTCTGCAGAAAACCAATGCAAAAATTACACTTCTTTATGTTCTGGGCTGATTGTGCACTCACATTTATTCTTGCTGCTGTTATTTCACTCCGCAGATAAGAATTAAGGATTCATTGCAACAAAAAGAGAGCGTGGGGAGGTTTGTGATCCTATGTGAACTGCCTTAGGTTCCTGGGGTTGGAGGGGAGTTGCAGACCATTCTCCAATGTCCTTAGGAGAGGATGTGAGTCTGCAATCCTTCACAATAAATTCATAAGGCAAAGTTAAGAATGTGCACTATTTCCTGCATAACAGTAAGATTCATAGTCCACAGATCCTACCTGCCCCCAATGTTCCACTTTTCCTATACTATGGCAATTTATACGTTCTCATTTGTTATATGTAACCTGAAAATCTCGTAAGGAAGAAAAGATAATCACGCCATACAGTCATACAGAGCTGCTGAAATTTCTCAGTAGCTAGATGCTTCTAAATATTCTCTTATTTCCATATAACCCTGAAATGGAAGAAAAACATATTTAATAATTCATTTTAGAATGACATCAGCTTGTTTGTAAAGTGCAAATTTCCTTCTGCCTAAACCCAGCAACTCCTGGGAAGCGCTACACACTGCTAACGCTTTTGTATTAACGTCAGTTCTTTACCTCTTCCTGATTCTGTCTTGACTTTTTTTCCCTTTGTCCTGTAACTGCATTTGCCTGTCAAAATGTTGCGCTGCAGCTTTCTAACACCATCTACTGCTTATCTGACTTACGCTGTTCTTTTCTTTTATACTTTGTAATAAACCTTTGCAAAGAACAGTACTCTAGGCGCCCTTGCTCCAGCAGAGAAAGTGTTTTCTGATGTAGTTTGCCACCTTTTTCATAACTGCATTTACTCAGTTTCTAAGTTACAATCTGGGAAACACAATGAAGGATAAAGGGGTCATTGAGCAAACCACTGATAAGTCAAGTCTTTTCTTAAATAATTCCAGTATTTATGTCAGGCATCTGAGATCAATAAAATGAATGCACCCTAAATTAGCACAACCTGTTTATGTTGTGGCTTAGCTGGGAAAACTGTCAACTCTCCACCCCAAATCAGAGAAGATTACTTAAAACAGACACTACTTTTCAGGTGAACCAAAAATTGTAAAACCAGGAAATAAACTCCATTTTCTCACAGGCCAAATCTGCTTAGAAAAGACAGGAGGACAACCCAGGGGAGTGCAGCCACAGTCAGAGACTTAGAAATCTCTGGTCATTTCCCCCTTCCATTCCACCATCATGGTGCAAGTTAGGAGAGGACTGACAACAACAATGAAATAACTTCTGGATTACTTTTGTTTTAAATTTAATTTATATTCTGCAGTGTAATTATCTTAATTGCAATGTAATTAGCTTAATTACTGCCTGCAATCACTAGTTTTCTGCGGGGTACGTGCACTTTGCACACGGGTTTAAGAATACTGAGCCTTTGGCAAAGAGAAATCACAAAATTATGTTTGGTGTCTTGCCCCTTTAAAGTATTTCTAGATAGCAGAGGTAGACAACCAACAGCTTTATCAAGAATTGGGAATTTGCCATCATCTAGGTATCAGAATTTCCAGCTCTGTCCCTAAAATGCATGCCCTTTCTGATGGGTAGATAAAAAGTGGCAATCACAGAAATTAAGCCAGGCACTAATTTTTATTTATTTATTTATTTATTTTACGGTATATCCTTTAATATCTGACAATATATTAAATGTGTCAAGAATGTTAGAGGACATCTTTGAGGTAACTACTAATACATGTTTTACATCCACTGCTTGCTTTTGTCTCTTAAGTTCATCATTGAAAGGACTGTATTCATTGCTTGTTAGAATGGTGACCAAAGAATGAATTCCTCAAATTTAACTCACTCATGAGCAGAGCAGGTGTCATCTCAACTCCCCAGTGAGCAGGGCAGAGGTAACTTGGAAGGTCTACACTGTGAAGTACCAACAGTTTGGTGGTTATCCCCATGTTATCTCTACCAAGTTTACCACATGGGCAGAGTTCATAGGGACAAAACCTTACCCACAGTCAAGCTGATAGGGTTTATTAGCTCATACACAGCACCACATCACAGCAAGTATTCAGTATCTGCATTTTGCTGGCTTAACCTTAAGTCCACTGAGGCTGTCACTGAATCACTTTCCCAGTTAACTGGTGCCAGGTCAATACCCCATTGGATTTCTCCACAACCACCCAGCAGACATTCATGTGAGGCACCTCCTCAGCCCAGCACTGCCTGTCCATCAGACTAATTTCTGGTTCTCTAACATCAATTTACAGCATCCAGCAGATGCTGTGAATTATGCCTATAATAATGATACCAAGCAGTTTCTCACATCAGCTTGTGATCCCTGGAGAACAGTTTTAATTTTAATTGTTATCAAAAGCTCATTCTACTTAAATATAAATTTTTGCAAATGTTCTTAAAGAAGAAAATATGTTCACAACACAAAAATTTAAAATCACATGTGGATTCAGAGTGTCAAAGAACATGGTAAAGCACTACAGAACTCTTACAGCCATTTACTGTCCAGGTCGTCAGAAAAAAAGCAGACCAAGAGTCACAGTCATTTCCCACATTCGCTTGCTCAGCAAAATTTTTTAGGATGAAGTGGAAGTATTGCAAACGCTTAGTGTTTATTTATCAAACAATGTCATTGTAAATATTAGAATGTATTGCACTTATTAAATTGTCGAAAGCACCTGTTCTGTTGGCAATTAGAATTGTATCCAGGCTGAAGCATGGCTAAAATTACCTACAGCAGCACTTACATAAGTACAACTTCTCAAAGCTTGTGCTGTGTTGACTCTCACATTGCTTTTCCACAGGAATAACTTTAATAAATGAAAGGTTTTTTTTTTTAATATACACACACACACACTACTTCAGCTAGGAAGACATATTATAACTATAAATGAAGGTTAGGGTCAAAATAAAATACATCTCCAGAAATATTTCTTCAATTTTTAATACTTCTCCAATAAATACTACTGGATATTAAGGAGGGAAAAAAAAAAACCAAAACAACCGGGTCCTTTTTTAATGTGACAGTGTTCCAACAATCAGCTTGCCACAAGGACCCTCAACAGAAGTTTAGGAGTGAATTGCCTCATTCTGAGCTGATATTAGCCAAGATTCTTTGGAACTTGGAAGAAAGTTATAAGCCAATGGTGGAAAGTTTACAGCTCTCTGGGAGAATCTTATCTGTAATTATAAATTGCAGAAGAAAATAGCACTGTACTGTCTCCCTACTGAAAAGTAAAGAACATGACAATTAAAAGATGACAAAATATGAATCTGAGTTATTGGTATTGTGCTCACATGTAGTTGATTTTCATAAATAAAAATGGCTAAAAGGTTAATTGGAACATAGACATTTTACATGGAAAAAGAGAAAGTCCACCACAACTTAAAAAAGAATAAAAGTGGGATAACTTTTCCTTTCCCTTTCAGGAAGGGAACTGAAAGGTTATAGGTAAGTAGATAAGACTGATTTCAGGGATATTACTCTAGTTGTTCTGTGAGTTGATTGAGATTACAAAAATAGTTATTACAATACCATATAACAGCAGTGATTCATCTACTCTCATATTCCCTGGCAGCCACTGTTTCCTAAGGTTGGTAGAAAACTGGTCATCTGGGAACATTTTCTATGTTTGTATGGGGCTTTTTCAGAATTTGGTATGTGCCGGTTTCAGAGGGTAAAATGTTAGATTATTTTCTGCTCTGGTATGGTATCATAATAACTGTTCATCTAGCCAGTTAAATCAGAACAATGCTGAGCTGGCAGTGTGCCCAGGTGGCCAACAGCATCCTGGTTTGTATCCGAAACAGTGTCTGTCCCCCTGTACTGGGCACTGGTGAGGCTGCACCTCGATGCTGGGTTCAGTTCTGGGCCCCTCACTACAAGAGGGACGTAGAGGGGCTGGAGCATGTCCAGAGATGGGCAACGGAGCTGGGGAAGGGTCTGGAGCACAAGTCTGATGGGGAGCAGCTGAGGGAACTGGGGGTGTCTAGTCTGGAGAGGAGGGGGCTCAGGGGGGACCTTAATGCTCCTTACAACTCCCTGACAGGGGCTGTAGCGATGTGGGGGTCTCATGTCCCAAGTAACAAGCAACAGGACAAGATGAAACAGCCTCAGGTTGTGCCAGGGGAGGTTTAGATGGGATATTAGGAAACATTTAATCACTGAAAGGGTATTCAAGCATTGGAACAGGCTGCCCAGGGGGGTGGTTGAGTCACAGTCCCTGGAGATATTTAAAAGACCTGTAAACGTGGGACTTGGCAGCCATATGTTAATGGTTGCAGTGCTGATGACCCAGAAGTAACCTTTGGAGCCCTTTTGCATGTTTTGGTTATTAGATAGCTGTCCACTGGAGTCATCAGTGCAATCCCTTGTCTTGCTCACCCATTGTCCCATATGTACAGCAATGCTGGATGCACTACTATTTGAGTGGATCTCCTAGACTTGCAGATTTGCTTTATATTTTATATAATTTATAGTGACACAGTAGCCTACATGGAAATTAAGGAAATGCTTGTTGCAAGTTGTGTGTTAAAAATTTTGCATTTCAATGTTGGAAACCAACTTTAAAGGTTATATGGTAACAACACACTTGTACTATAAGGTGTTGAAGGGCCTGGCAATCAGAACAACAACTGACAATAAATACTAATAACCATCAAAAAGAAAATAAGTGTAATGAGCAATCTGTTCTGAGAACTTATATATGTTGCCTAACTTAAAGATAACACCCTTTGATCTCCTTGTCTTCTGTGAACTGGATCCCTATTGAAAGAAAAAGGACTCTATTGCTGAATGTTAAAAGATAAACAACCAATTACACAACATAGGTATGGCTATCCAGAAATGCTTTGTAATTGAAAGCAAACACTTTGTTCTACTCCTAAGGATACATCAAAGTTTTAAGTCAGAAAGATTGGATCAATTGCTGTTCAAGGTTGCTGTATAAAACTCAGATTCACATGCATTCCAGACTGCTGGAACCGCTACCTACGCTTCCTCTCATCTTCCAGCATAACCAGCACTTCCTGCTTCCGGATGGGCCCCAAGATGGGCCCTAAAATGGGCCCTAAATGGATGTAATCTCAGCACACACTGTACCTCACTAACCAGCATTATTTACCATGCCTGTTTGCACTAAGGAGCCACGTTAACTGATCAGGTAAAATCATTTGCAAGCTGTTGCCAGGCCTTCCTTAAAAGAGCCAGAGAACAGCACACTTGCCACTGATATCTCACCACTTCTGTTGCTTTACTAATGCAGATGCATATGGCTTGAATCCCTCATTTACATGGGGCACGAAACAAAGCAACAAAAGCAATGAGCTATATTTAAAAATTAGCGTAAGGGCGGAGTCTGTCTTTTTAAGATGCTGATGTTTGGCTCAGACTTGGGGTCAGCTTCAGAATTTATAGCTGAAAAAAATGTCTGTAGCCTCCTCCAGGGGAAAAATGCAGACAGATTTCTGAAGCTGCAGTGCAACAGATTTTACATGATACTTTCACAGTAATACAGGTACTCAGAGGTTTATTATTTTCTAAAATATTATTTCTATAGTCCAGTACTGAAATAAACTGTTTGGACATCGTTAAGTGACATACACTTCTTTACCCAATCTTACCTTATTAACGATCTTGGACTGAAAAAATGAAATTGTCAAATTTATATTACTAATTTAACTATGAGCAACTTTATCATTTTAGAAGCAAAACACCTTTGAAAAGTACAATATTTAGTATAGGTGCCCTATTACAAACTCAGAGCCTTATACAGAGCCTGACCACTAGCATCCTTTGGGTCCCCAAATTCCTTGCAGGTCAGTCAGGAAATTTTGACTCATTTCTAGAAGTGTCACCTACCAATTAAATATTGATGTACAGGCTGGGCCATTTATTGTAAAATCCTTCTGACTTCAATGACACAGATCTGAAATGACTTTAATAATTCATATGAGCATGCATTCTATTTTGTACTCATTTATTCTTGGCATTTTAAAAGGACAATCTTTATCCTGCTCAATTACAGAAAACACGAAAATACAAACAGCCACAGAGAAACAGATCGCCATGACAGCACAAACTGCCCTACATTCACAGCCACTGCATTCCCACTTCTCATAAAGGGCAATTAATGTAAATATAAATGATGTGAATGCCTGAACCAAGGAAAACACCATGTTTATTTTTGGGGAAAAGCTTGTGAAGACAGACAAGATCTGATGGTCACTAAATTGAGACTTTAATGAGCCAAAAAAGGAAGCAAATTTGAGAACCACTCATCGATAATGCTACAAATTTTTCAAACAGTAAGAGGCCCTGTTCTCCACAGCTCAGATAGCACAGGAAGACTGATGGTTTCTCTTTTTTGTTGCAGTGATTAAAAAAACTAGAACACATGACTGTGCCTTTAAAAAGCTGTGCCAAAGGCTGTATCTCCTCTCATTGCGTTTACCCTTTTAGTGGACGTTTAGGCTTTGATTGTCAGTGCAGAGATAATATCTAGATAAAAATAAGAAGAAAGGCAAAGTCTAGAAGTGGTAGAAAATGAGACTTTTCTGAGGTATATCTGAAAAAGAATTCATATTAATGAAGTTATAATTTTTTGTTGGAAAACGAGAAATATATTTGGAAAAAAATTCACACAACCTGAAATTACTTAGCAACTTGATATCAACTATCTCCAAAATTCTCTAACTTCCGAAAAAGTTAAAGAACTTTAATTCAGTACTGATTGCTTAAGGAGCAAGATGACTTTTAAGAAACTAATATTTAGCAGAACATGGATGATGTAAAATACACCTTTTGAAAAAAAGTGGTATTTCTATTTCCTTTCTACAACTACCAGTTCTGTTCACCAACAAAATTATTTCAAGACCTGTAACACAGAAGTAGATATCATAAAATATGGGATTGAAGGGCTTTACAGAAGTAGATATCATAAAATATGGGATGGAAGGGCTTTTTTCTTCCCCCCCCCCTTTTTTTTTTTTTTTTTG